>JAWNLY010000176.1:7055000-7670000 GCA_035042045.1 Drosophila melanosoma
TTTCCCTATTGTGTGTGTGTGTGTGTGAGTGTGTGTGTGTGTGTGTGTGTGCTACACACATATAACTTTGAAAAGATTTGCTGGCATGCAAATTTGATGATGCCGCTGCATTGTGTGCTCTTGGTGCGGCTGCATTCCACTGAGCACAGAAAAAAAAAAGGAAGTAAAAATAGGAATTGAATTCGGTAATATTGGACACAGAGCATTGGCATCGCCAGGGGCAGAAACAAAGACGCCAGCAGTTGCACGTGCGCCTGCTGAGCTGCTAACGCATCGAATAACGCAGCGGCGCTGCCAACTTGTGCTCAAAAAGTTGAAGACAACACAAAAAAAACAACAACAAAAAAAAAGAGCAGAGAAGAGAGGAGAAGAGCAAAAATAAATGCGGCGCACGTTTGCCAAATTGAAATTTGCCACGACGAAACTGGCAGTTGCAAAATCAGTGAGGCGCGCCACAACAGACAAAACTGGGCGTGGCAGCTGTAGCCTGTGGCAATGTGGCAATGTGGGAGTGGGTGTGGTTGTTGGTGGGTTAGCAGCAGAGAGTGCTTTGCTTTGCTTTTGCCGGTCGAGAGTATGCGAGAGTATTTGGCCAACAGATTCGGTGACTTGACTATAAACATTGATGCGGTCCATTCGACGGCGACACTCGCTTCAGCAAAGCCATCTCTCGAGCTCAATGGCTGTCTGTGTGTGTGTGTATGTCTGTCTGTGTGTGTGTATGTCTGTGTGTGTGTCTGTGTGTGTGTCTATGTGTGTGTCTGTGTGTGTTTGTGTATGTGTGGGTGCCCAGTGTGTTCTTTCCAAAGCTTCTAAGGCTGTTTGTAGCTGCCAACTGCAATGCCTGCCACTCGGTTCATTGCTCTTTCTTGCCACAACTGAACATTGAACTCAATTCGAGGCTGCGCGAAATGCGGCAAAAGTGAGGTTTTCTTGTTTTTGTTTTCGGCTTTTCTTTTTTGTTTTTTTAATACATTTTCGGCGAACCTGACCAGAATACGTACATATCTATTCCCATCGGGTATTGGCAGCACTCTCTTACTGAATTATTGAGCATTTGGCTAGCTAATTAGCCCTTTCAAATTTGATGTGTAGAAAGAGTTTACTCGCTGTCAGCTAAGAAATTGCGAATTAAGAAGAGTCAAATTTTTATTTTATGGCCAGTGCACATTGTAAAATCAGTAAGAATTTAGTTATTACCTCTAGTAGTCTGTTTTATAATTTCAGTTTTGCACAATGCAAAAAATTACAATTTAGTCGAATAGAGTTTAACAATTTAGCGCTAAATAAATATTATGACACTTAAATATTGCAAGTAATTATATGACGCTTCACATTATTAAGAGCTTCAAGTAGCACTACAAAGGAAATCAAAAAATGCGATGTAATTTAACAGCAGCAATCAAAATGGCAACTTCAGTTGCTGTAATTTCATCGTGTTAATGGCCAACATTCGAATATTGTCACAATTGCTAACCAAATGCACACAGGTGGAGAAATAGACACATGACCGACAAGTGTCAGCAACTAAACACGCATCAACACCCGCGGGCTCTCTGACAGCAGCAACAGCAACAGCAACAGTAATAGTTGCATTAGCAACATTAGCAACAGCAACAACATCAGCAACATCAGCAACAACATCAGCAATCGCAAGAGCAGCAATGCAGTCAGGCATTGACGACTTCAACATTGTAGCAAACATCCGGAGGCGCTTGTCAAGTAATTTGTCATACTTAATTGCAACACGCCACGTTGTTGCGTTTCTATAGTTTTTTTTGTTGCAGTTACCGCTGCTTTTGGCCCTGCTTTTCGTGCTGTTTCATCTGTCAGCGAAAACCGTCGCTAAGCTGCATTAAGTGGCCAAGTATTAAGTGGCTGGGTGGGACTTACCCGCTCCTCTGATTCTCTGATTTGAATCAAAGCAATTGCTGTCTGTTGTCTGTTGTCTGCTGTCTGCTGTCTGTTGTCTGTTGTCTGTTGTTTGTTGTCTGTTGTCTGTTGTTTGTTGTCTGTTGTCTGTTGTCTGTTATCTGTTGTTAGAAGCAGCAACAGGAACAATAAATACCAATTTGCATTAGCTGCGATTTCAGCACATAATCGTTACAAGTAGCAAGAAAAATTAAATTGCAATTATCATTACACAAACCAAACCAACAAACTTATCATTATCCCCACAGAAAATTAGTGGGAATGCTTCATATAATTATTCTAATTAAAAAGCACCAAATAATAATTTATACAAAATTAGCGGGATATATTTAAAAGCCACAATTACACACACTCCTGCTCAATTTCATTTTATAGTTTCATTTCATTTCATAGCTCTAATTATTTAATAATTCATTTAATTATATTATTATTTTGCACGACTTTTGCAGTTTATTAAATTATTTAATTTGAGTTGACTGAAAAATAATAACCAAATTAATTAAATTATCCACAGCAGAAAAAATATATAGAATTAAAAAAAAAACATTGAACACACTTAATAAAGAAATAAATTGAATCAAAAATGAATAAACGAACAAAATAATAATTGATAATAAACAAATTGTTTATCATTCTTTATCAACTGTTCAGTGTTGGTAATATATTTTTAACCTTCTAATTTGTTTGGCTTGGGTAATTGATATCCCAATATTTGTCTCGTAGTCGTAGTAAATTTTGATCTAGCCCAAAGGAGAATTTGGAGAACTCAACCCATATGTAAGGATAAAAATTTGCAAATCGATACAGCCACTTATGTCCCAAAATTTTAAAACTACATTTATCAAAATATATATATATATAATATATTATTGAAGATGTTCTTTAAGGATCGGCATACGCTAAGCCATATTGGCAGGTATTACTGGTGATTATGGCAACACCCACACCTGCAACTATAATCATCAAAGACGATAATTCGCAAAGTATAAATCGATAAAAATCACACCCACTTGTCTTGTGACACCTATTATCAAATGACATTACTTATGGTATCAGAGTATTTCGCAATCGGTTAGCGTTTTCATATATATTAAATATTTTTCTTGGTGACCAAAACATACGCAGAATTTTCTTACGGACATTTACAAATGTAACATAAAATGCCTCAGAGAACAGTTACCATAAAAACGCAGTTCATTTGTACGAAAGTTTTTACTTTAAAATATCGAATGAGAAACTTTTGCCCATATAAGCAAAAGAAAAAAAAGACAAGGAAAAAAAACTATTTGGTCCCATCCAATGCTTCACGACAAAATTCGAATACTCTTTAGAATATTCTAAAGTTGTCATATATATTTTTGTCCTCAGCAGTAGACATGAATTGCAAACTTATGAGCTGAATAAATTGTAATGATGGAATTTGTTGCATTCTTTTATCCGAAAAATAAAGTTTCAAATATTCCAGTTACTGCTATAAAAATAAAGAATGAACATGGATTCATGAATATTTATGCCTGTAATCGAATTGGGGCAACCAGTGAAAAAGATACCAAAGAGGTAAGCATTGGGACTACTGTGCCTGCTACCGCGGTTAGGTAAAAAAAAAAATAGGCAATGGGATTATGATTTGGATTGGGATTGGTGACAGTGCCAGTCAGCATCGCTGTCCCTGTCGCTGTGGCTCTGAGCAGTGGGAGCTCAAAATTAGCATGCATATTAAGCGAGGTCAGCATTTGCCACCTGGAACCCGGCCGCAGCCAGCTGACACCAAAACGTTGTGTGGATCTGAATGTGGATGCGAATGTCAGCCTGGATGGGAAACTGGGTTTGCTGCAAAATGGGTAAGTTCGTAACAAAAAAAAAAATATAGCAAAAAATAAAAACCCCAGTTTGACAAAACAACAACAAAAATATAACCAAGAAATGCATAAAAGAATTCCTAAACTAGGAACGCTAAACATTTTATACCCTTGCAAAAAAAGAAAGAAAAAAAAAAACACCAACCGTTCATATGGCATGCAACAGCATCCGAGGAGCATGTGGTGGAACTATCTCTTATTGCTGTCATGGTAGCAATACAATTTAGTAGCCTGCTCCAACAGGCACGTTGTACTCGTTGTGACTGCAAAACTTAAATACCTTTTGCAAGCGAGCACTAAATAAACCTACTGGAATTTGTATAATAACATACAAGTAAAAAAGTGAGTGTATTTGCGTATAAAATATTCATAAAAATGAAGAAAACACACACGCACACACACACACACACATACAGAAAATATGAAGAAATACTAGAAGCAATATGGCAACGAGAGTTATTTGCAAGTAGGTCCGAAACATTTTTGTGATACCCAAGTTGGGGTTGAGGGGCTCTCCTGGCTGAATAGTCGTCCACAGCAGTTTGGACGAAATGGATTGAAACGTGCCTCAATTATTATTTTTATGCACAACCAAAATGCGAAGAACAGTCAACATTTTGAATAGACCCACTGAGCAATAACGAGAATTCTGTGTTCTGTTCACTTTCTGCAAAGACTTATGCAAATGGTCTTCGTATTGTCAATGTTGATGGGGTTTTCACCGAAAACCCCCAGATGCATCAGCCTCAGCAAGTTTCAAGTGATTAATGCCATGCGTAAGGCTCTTGCTACATTTACCTCCAACTGCATCAGTCAGTCAATCTCCTGTGCATGTGGCACCATTTAAAACTATATACACACACACACACACACATCGGGTATATATGTATGCCATCATTCCAAGGCATTTGCACAGAAATGTATCACGGCAGGGAGCTGAACTGCAATTTCCTGAGCGAGTTTCCATGTTTCCATGTTTTGGCTTGGCTTGGTGCATCAAAGGACTTTTGTCGACACATTCCAAACGCAAAGCATTTCAAAAATTTCCTTGCCAGTTACCTTTGAATGGTTGGTTGTCAATTGGTTACAGCCGGAAGTGCGTAGCTGTCAAAGAGCTCAGCTCGGCAAAATGCAACTCAAAGCGTTGCCATCACCAGGTGCACTTTATTTGTCAAACCATTTACGGCGGATGATCTTGA
The DNA here is from genome assembly GCA_035042045.1 of Drosophila melanosoma. Lineage (NCBI taxonomy): Eukaryota > Metazoa > Arthropoda > Insecta > Diptera > Drosophilidae > Drosophila > Drosophila melanosoma. The sequence goes on from JAWNLY010000176.1 coordinate 7,059,991, forward strand.
TTTTGTGCGATGCAAACGGGCAAACAGTTTATTCGTTCCAGCAACGATGTTTGTGTGCCTGTTTCAGTCCCTGTCCCCCCCCCCCCCCTATCGCGCAGCGTTTGCAATCAAATAAACAAATTGCCAGTCGTCAGAATCAGAGTCAGAATCAGAGTCAGAATCAGCAGAGATTCATTCACAAACACTCATTACCCATTACCCATTGCCCATTACCCATTACCCATTACCCATTACCCATTACCCAACAGGCATCAGGCATCAACCATCAGCAATCAGCAAACAGTTATCAGCGTTCCAGCACCAAAACTGTGGCAGGCAACAGTTTGACAAGTGGCATCAAGCAGCAAATGACATTGCCCCAAGCATTAACGTGGCGTATGCGTAATAAACATTTCTTACCATCTCCCGTTATGCGGCGAACACAACATTTTCACAGCTAAGCAAAGCAACAAGAAAAATATATGCTTATTTCTGTTTGTGTTTGTGTGTGTGTGTGTGTGAGTGTGAGTGTGTGTGTATATACATAAATATATAGACGCCCTTATGTAATTTAATTACTTCTGAGAATTACTTCTAACACAAGTGGGAACTACAATAATTACTTTCAAATAGCACACTTACGGGTACTTAAGTAAATCAAATAAAAATAAAATAATTTTAAAAACCCTTTAAAATATATAAAATGCTTCTCTTATTTTGCTGTTGATATTTCAAAACTTTAAATGTCAAAATCTTATTAGCACTTATGCCAGAGCTTAGCATAATTTATTTCCGCTTATTAACTAAAGGTTTTGGGGTATTTTGTTGAAGAGAAACTAAAGATAATCGTTGTAATGGGAAATGGAATTCGGATAAGATAAAACCAATTACTAATGTAATTAAATTAATTGCATTTGCAAATAACGGTTCAGATACCACTAGACTGGACTAGACTGGCCATAAAACAATTTACGACAGGCTACTTAACTTAATTGGTTCGAGTTGATAATTAGACTTGACTAATAAGAACGAAGCATATAATCAGATATAATTAGATAAAGAAATTTGGGACTCACCTGGCAGCAGTATAAGAAATCTGAGGACATAGGCATAGGCCAGCCAGGCGGTTCTCGATGCTGGTGTCCGTTGGGAACTCATTCTCGGTATGGCCACAATGAGACGCATTTGGTTTATTTAAGTATGTTAATTTTTTGGGCAAAACGGCAACACTTTTTGCTTTGCTTCCGTTTGCTTCCTTCCTCACTTTGCTTCCGTTTGCTTCCTTCCTCCCTTTGCTTCCGTTTCTTGTGTGAGCAGCAGTTAAACGCCAATTGAGGCGATTCATTCAATTATTCATTCGATCAAACGGAGCTCGATCGATTGCCATCCATTTGTCGCTATCAGTGTCTCTATAATGTTGCAATCACTCAATCTTTCCGTTTGCCACAAAACGCAAATTCGAAACTCAAACGCGAGCTGAAGTAAAAATAAAAAAGGAGAAACTTAATTGGCAATCTCAAGCGCAACCTCAACCTGTGGCATGCGGCCAACTGGCAAAGTGGCAGCGTCCGTTAGGCAGGCATATGGCGCATCGATCAGGCGGCACAGTGAATCAATAACCAGCACCCACAGACCCACAGACCCACAGAGACCACCCGGTCAGCGAACGGCGGACGGGTGACGGGTGACGGAATGGCAAGGAAAACAATTTTCTACGGCAATTGTTTTTTATTTTGTTTTCCTCTCTGGTTTTTCCTTTTCCTTTTTTTTTGATTTTATTTTTATTTTCTTTTCGTATTTTTCTTCTTGTTGTTGTTTTTTTTGTTTTTTTTTTTGTATGTTTGTTGCTGTTATCAAAGTCGAGGCTGATGCTTGCTAATGCCACTTCTGTTCCTGATGGGACGGTTCTTATTGTTGTTGTTGTTCTTGTTATTATTATTGTTTCTGCCCCTTATCTGTGCCACCTTACTTGCCTTTCAATTTTGCAAGAAGGCAAAAACTTTTACTTCTGGCTTGCCGCAAATTTTTTTTACTCTCGGCGACCATTTATCAAAAATGTTCTTTTGCTCCTTGTTACAGGTGTTGCAATAAGCCCGTTTGCAATGGTGGGCGCTGGTAGGGGGTGGGGAGGGGTTTTGGGGTTCGTGTGGAACTGTGGGGTTGCTTGGCCGGAAATCGAGAGAGTCGCTAACGTGGCAAAGCCGATGTGTGGTGTGGTGTGCTGTGCTGTGCTGTGGCGTGGACGGAAGGGTCTGCGGACCGTCTCAGGCTCTGTCTGTGGCACGGACAGGTGTTTGTATGCAACGGCTGCTTGCCCACATTTGTGACATCTCCTTGCGATGGCCGTTGACCTTGACTATTTAAGCTGTCAACGCCGAGAAATTGATTTTGTTTGTTTTTTTTTATGTGATTTGGTATTGCGATTCGAAACGGAATCTGATTGATTGTTGCTGGTGATTGTTACTTCTTTTGGAATACTTCTGCCACAATTGTTTTACATATATACATATATGCTGTATGAATGAATTTCTGCGGCAAGTCTCGTTTGTGACGTTTGACGCTCTTTGCTTTTCTTTTTTTTCAAAACTTTTCCATTTGATGTTGGGTATCGAGAACGAGTGTTTCCGTTATTTATATTTTTTGTGTGTTTTTTTTTTTAATTTTTCTTCTTTTTTTTTTGGATATTTCCGAAACTTATTTGCGGCCCTCGATGCGTTTTTTATTTTTTTTTTTTGTCGGTCTTCAGCTGGCTCTCTGCTGCTTGGCAACTTTTGATTACTTTGTCTAGCTAACAAGTAGTTGCTGCCTTGCCACCACTTCGATTCGATTCGTTTCGATTCGATTCTGATGGCAAATATTGTCGTTATGTCCTTCCACTTGCCGCTCGCTCCTCATGCAACCACTTTCACCTCTGTTGCACACTCAAGCCCCTCCTCCGTTTGCACTTTGCTGCCAATCACTGAGTTGTGATTGTGATTGTGTTTGTGTGCTGGTGCATTTAAAATTCAATTTGCAAATCGAATTTGATTGCCTTTTCTTATTTCTTTTATTTTTATTTTGTTGTTGCTTTGTTATTGTTATTATAATTGTTTTTGTTGTTGTCTTTGTTGTTGTTTTTGTTGTTGTTTTTGTTTGTTGTTGCTGTTGTTATTGGAATTCTTGCACTGTTTGCTGTTCTTATTTTGGGGCTACTTATATGCACATCCAGACGAATTTATTTCATGTATAAGCACATTTATTTATTTATTGATGGCCTTTGGGATCGTTATCTTTTTGAAGAGTTTCATTTGATAATTGCCTTCTCTGTGTGTCTCTCACTGTTTGTCATTTCAAAGTAGCTCTACAAATATATTGAAAATTGCACAAAGAGTTCAAATTTAATCAAAATGATCTTCAGTCAAGAACTTACAAATAACTACTTATATTATATATATATATATATATATATATATTTTAAGTGCAAATGCTACAAATTACAAAGTCAATATTCATACAGTATATACTCGTATATATTCAAGCGCATGTTGAGACTATACAAACATACATACATACATATGTACACACATTTAACTACATACATATATTAATATGCATAAATCAGACAGCTCTCAGCATATTGTCAGTTGCGATACCAACACATTTACAACAATTACGTATTAAAGTGAAAATTACACACTCTCACACTTGCTCACATATATATATATATATATATATATATATGTACACACACATACATATACACACATATGTACACATACAGATGTTCGCATAAATTCATTTTTAAATAGTGACCCAGACGCAGTCACATAAAATGTGACTCGCCACAGTTGGAGCTGAAGCTGATGTTGGAGATAGTCGTGCACATTTGGTTTTTGAAATTGTGCTCTCATTTTGGCATTAAAATTGCAGCAAATACTTTGAATAAATGCGCCAACCACATGACAAATGTTCTGCATTAAATGTAAAATATGTCCCAATGGCACTGAGCCTTAGACCCACAGTCATCCTTCGCCACTGCCCCGTCCTCGACGATACATTCTGTGACCCACAATTGCAGTACTATACACGCACACGCATACGCACACACTCTGGTGTGTCTATGTGTGTGTGTGTGTGCATGTTAGGGTAGATTGTGAGCCTACAACTAAAGTGAATGTGACGCGCAGACCATCAGTTCACTCATTTGTTGCACACAACTGAACCGTGCCCCTATGAGCAAAAGCAATCCATAACTTTCCAATCCTCTCCCCCCCCCTTCCAATAAACACAATTCACACAAAGACTTTGAAGATTATTTTAGTTGAAATTTATGCCTGTATGCTCAAAAGATAACAACATCGACCTGACTTATACAAACATTTATGATACTTTTTAAGTTCATATCATATATATTTTTATTAAAATGTAATTTATTTAATTATAGATATTATAGCTAAAAGATATTCCTAAAAAAGTGTCTGTCTTAATAATTCTATGAAGCAATGCTTAATTTAATTTTAGCAAAATAAAGTTAATTGAATATTTACAAAACTAACCAAAAAAACGATAAACCTTTGGCTGCCTTTTTGAAAACAAATCAAATAAAATTTGTATGTGTGTGTGTGTGTGTGTTCTGCTCAGTAAACATATTGTATTTGTCTAGTTATTAATGAACTTTTTCAAGTTTACTGACCAAATAAGTCAATGCCCTGAGCTGAATTTGGTTGCCTGCACCTTTTTTACATAAACGTTAATATAAACAAACTACAATAAATCAATTTGCTGCCTTATAATGTGAGTTTATTTACGCACATTTACACATACACATAATCGCATACACACATGCACACACACACCCACACACACACACACACACACACACTTGGGGCCGATTCACAAATTACATGACGCTTATCGTTAGTTTTACAAGCGTTTTCCTTCACTAAACGCTCTTTTCCTGACTGAGGGACCGACTGACTGAGGGACTGACTGAGGGACTGACGCACTGACTGACTGACTGACTGACGCACTGACTGACTGACTGACTGACGAGTTTACGAGCTGTCTGGTTTGTGCTGTGAGTATAGGGGCTCAATTTGTTCGACACACTAAGCGACTGTCTGACGGACAAAGCGTTCGGCATACGCATCAACTGTGGCGCCACAGCAACCCACAGCAACCCACAACCACCCACTTTCACCCACAGCCACCCACAGCTACCCACAGCCTTCCACGCGTTTGCTGATTGCTGTCTCAATTTTTTTTGTTGTTGTTGTTGCTGTTTATGTCGTGAATCTCGTTGGGTCTGTCGACCGATGGGCCATTGGGAATTAGTCGCAATTGGCTTTTTTTGGCTATATTATTGCCACAGTCAGTCGTCATTTATCATCTTTAGTCGCTCCCTTAATGCGCCTCAAAATTACGTTTAATTTAACATTCAGCATTTAACAAGAACTCGTCGTTGCATTTTTCGTATTCCAATTATGAATTTCGGAAAGACTTAATAATTTATGTATTCCCGGGCTAAGGCGACGACTAGCCTAACAATCTATGTGTATATATATTATATAAATGGAATCTTTTATTATGATGAACTGCATTTAATCCATATGGCGTATACGCAATATTCGGCATTAGCGCTAAGTATACGTTTCAAGCAGTTCATCAGGCAAAATAAAATGAGAAACGAATCATGTTTTATAAAGAAAATAGATAATAGATATATAGAAAAATACCCGGCAAAGTTGGAGTTGGTATCATAATATTTGATTTTTTCTCGATTGTTTTTCTTTTGACTGCTGCATTATATATTAGGTCGATATTTATATTTTTCTTCTGTGATGAAAACCATAAGTTTATCTTGGTTAACAAAAAAGTTATTCATGCAAGCACTTTATTTCGATAAATTACTGCTATGAAAGTTATTTGACAAAGTACTTCGAGTCACTCGGTTTTAATAAATTAACAGCCTGCAGATATTTTCAAAGTTTCATCAAGATAACTTCAAGCTGGAGCAACTAGTTTGCACAAAGAGGGACAGTGGAACAGGCAAATATGAATACATTTACTTATTTTGATGTATTTGTAGATGCGCAACAAATAACAAACATAAAATAAAAAATAAAAATAATAATTCATAATTATATATTTTCTGACTAACTTGGTAAGTTTGCTAATCTTCATATGATTAATTCGCTGACGTTGTTTTTGTTGCTTAATCAACTATTCAGTATTTGCAGCATTTAATTCGCACATCTCTCTCTCTCTCTCTCTCTCTCTCTCTCTCTCTCTCTCTCTCTCTGAGCAGACGGCACGCGAAATGTGCTCGGAGCCAGGGGAGCAAGGGGAGCAGGGGAGAAATGAAAACATAGTGCCTTAAACTGCGTGCGTTCAATTAAAAGAAGATGAACGAGCGTCTGGTTGCCACACAATCAGCTGGGGCATCGGGTCGGATCCGTTTGCTATTGGGTGGCAACACCCTCGGCAATGACGCGTAAAAGACGCTGAACTGGCAACCCAACGGGGGCATTGAGCATTGAGCTCTTTGCCACAGCTCTGCAGCCGTTACCCAACAACAAATAGACAACATTCCAACAGCCAACATTCCAACAGCCAACATCCAACAGCCAACAGCCAACGGCTAACAGCCTTCAGCTTTAAGCCTTAAGCCGGCGAAAAAAAAGTGTGCAGTGTAGCAATTATGCCTCTAGGATATACTACAATCCATGGTATATGGCCTACAGCAACAGCCGGGGGACAGGATGTTCATTAGGATTACGTAGGCCGGCACGGATAAGCGCGCTGAGGACGAGTGGCAAGAGACGAGAGACGCGAGACGGGAGACGTGAGGCAAGCGGCGGGAGACGTCTAAGTTAAAGACTCGTTGCCACTTTTTCACATTTCAGCGAAACAAAAAAAAGCAAATCAAGAAATGGAAAAAACGCAGACACAAAACGAACGATTGCAGTGACATGTGAGAAAAGGCTTGTAGACTTTGTGAGATTGCAGAATCGGAATGAAATTGAAAATCTGCGGACTCCAACAAAGCGCTAAGTCCATTTATTAGCTGCTCGAGGAAATGACTACGTATTCCCCTCGCCACCCTCGCACTCTGCGGTGCCATAGCTCGGCAAATTTTTTTTTAAATATAGATAAAAGAGCTATACTAATGGAATTTAAGACCTGTTTCATATTCAAATTGATGTAACGAACTTTATCAATGTCAAACAGTTGGAGTGCAACTGGCTTGTTGTTAAATTTGCAGTTTTCAATCTTCGTATAGACTTAATTGGATTCTGTGCCCCAGTGCACTAAGCCAAGTTATTGTATGTGACGGCCAAAATTGCACAGTTTTCATTTTAAAAATTCTTGCCTATGAGTGCGAGTGTGTGTGTATGTGTGTGTGTGTGTGTGTGTGTGTGTGTGTGTATGTGTGTGTGTGTTTTTGTGTGTATCGTTTAATTAAATCACTGTATGTGCGGTGACCGTGTAGGGTTTTAGCATTACAATGGGACACCCAAAAAGGCCATCAACTCAGTGCAGTTCACAAATTTCATGTTATTCCCTGGCTGTGACTTATCATTTTTATTAAAGGATAGAAATATTTTCACACAGCGGCGGCAAAACACAAAGGCACCGCCCGCTCAACCTGAACACACAAAAGCACACACGCACACACACAGGCACACACACAGGCACACACATAGAGAAGCCATGGTCTTCTGCTATTGTCAAATAGGCAAAAATCCAAACCAAAGATACATGTTTTTGTACATGTATATATGTATATATATATATATATATATATATATAATATATATATATATATATATATATGTATGTGTGTGCTAAATATTTGTTGTGTGCCGAAGCAGACCAGGCAACTCCGAAACTGGCAGTTTATTATCCCGCACATTTTGCATACAAGCAATTTATATCAGTCTAAATATAGACTCCGATTCCTTTATTTAGCGTCAAGAAACTCATTAAAAACTACCAAAAAAAATCAAACAATAAATAATATAATAAACATAAGAAAATCAATTAACTGAATTGCAATTTTCATTGATTTATTATATTCAAGTAATTCGATCAATGAAAATACTATCAAACATTTGGAAACAATTGATCTGAACTAAAGATTTTTCGCCAGCAGTCTCATTTATTTTTTTTTTATTAATTTAGATAATACTAAGAAAGCAAGAAATAATCAACTTTTAATTATATAACTTTGATTTTGACATTTTTTATAATTAATCCCACCATTTTCTTTATAGGAATCTTTATTTTAGAAGTATGGAGTTTATTTCTTTTGATGTAAAATTTTCAAATTATTTCCAATATTTATACGAAACTGATTTAAGAAAATGACGATTTCTCTTATATATAAATAATTTTTTTTTTTCATTCTTTAATACGATGAGTTCATATGTAACAGCATTTCGATTAATGTCTAAGATCTGGTCACTCATGTATTGTTTTTCTCTTCTCAAGTCTTTAAACAGAAAAGAAACACTCGCTGATAAAAATATAACCATTTAATCGGGAATTGCATTTGACTATTCATTGATCCTAATTAAATTATAAATTAAGCGGACAGGCAACAGTCTGCATTTAGATTTTTTTAATTAATTTTTTTAATAAAATTATTAACTTTTCAGTTAGCAGTTTAAAAGAAAAAAACATGTACATTAAACTAAGCTTTGGCAGTTTGTGTGACTTTATTATGAAGTATGTGACATAGTCGAACTTATGATTCTAAATTCTAAATTCGATTAATTGATATTTGTTTTGAATATGTTTCACCAAATGAGAAACACAACCGATAATATCTGCTATGTGCACTCAATTTTGACCAAAGTCAATTGAAATCGTTGGTTGATACACAAAACATTAAATTCTGCTCATATTATTTGTATTATTTTTTATATTTTTTTTTTTTCCTACAAGTACATCCTGTAGTGCAATTTCTGCATCATGTTGTTTGTTGATGTTGTTGTTGTTGTTTTTGTTTTTGTTGTTATTTTTGCACTCTGTTAAGCAAGATGAGAACGAGACCTGCATGTGCTGTATGGGCAGTATGGGCTGCAATGGGCGTGGCAGCATAGTTTTCAGATAAATTGCATTACTTTGCATTTTTGTTTTGTGCTTTGACTGAAATAAACAAAGCGGGGTAAGGGAACGTGCCACATACGAAGGGCCGCACATAGGCGTTGGCCTCGATACTCAAATCAGCGACAAATAAAACTTTTTACAACATCGCCAGCTCACAGAGCAACAAAGAGAGAAAACAAAATAATGCAATGATAGAACGAGCAAGAGATAGAGGGAGATTGAGATGGAGATGGACATTGAATGAGACCAAACTGAGACAGATGCAAAACTGGCATTTAAGTCATGGATTAAAGGAACATTTCAGCCAGCCAGTGGCCAGAAAAGGAAAGCAATAGTGAAAAAAAACAGACAGCAGAAAGCACATGTGCAGCTGGACAGAGCAAGGAAAAAGGGGGGGTGGGGGGGATGAATAATGTGTGCCAAGAGTGAAATTGAATCTGTTGGGGAGTAAATCAGGTTTATTGCTTACGCTTACACAATAAAATCTATTTTTAATGGCACTCCGCCCACAGAATGTATGTATGCCGGCGACAGCCACCGAATATCCCCAATCAGCTGTCAACTATCGGCTATCGAGAATTGCCATCGTCATCGTCATCGTCATCGTCATCGCAATCATCGCATTGCGGTGTGTTGATGTATTGTTTGCGGCCTGGCATGCATGTCTGTCATGCACTGCTTGAAGAAATGATTGATGGATGTTGGTTAACTGTTGTTACCCCCTCCCCCCTCCCCCCTCCCCCCAACCCTTCACCCGTTCACTCTTCCGGTGAGCGAGCAGCTGCGACAGCTGCGACCACAACAGCAAACGAGAAGAAGGGCGAATAACAAGTGCGACTGTCACAGGACTGTCCTGTCAAGCAACCCAAGGACTCAGTGCAACGCAATGCAGCATCACACACAAAGGCGCAATCGAAACAAGGCCAAGGCAAACCATCCACAAGAATTATGCATTTCAATTTGATTGTAATTCTTCAAAAAAGTAAAATATAAAATACTAAACATAGACTATCAGCGGTACACCGAACTTAATATACCCTTGTTTAAACATTTCAGTTTCACTCAGCTTATAAATTTAAAAAAAGCCAAATAATTCATATGTACAAATGGTTACATGAATAACTGAAGGGGTTTTCATTCAGGAACTCCGATGGCACCAATATAGTATATAGGGGTACCATATAACCAGTTCCGATATATTTACCGCCTGCAGCAGAAATAAGCATAAATTTAAAGTTTCTAACTAGGCAGGGAGTCGGAGAGACAAATTATTTTGGCTGGTGAAGCTGATCAAGAATATATATACTTTATAGGGTCGGAAGCGTTTTCTTCAATACGTTTTTAAATTTATAAATTTCATTTAATTACACTCTTTCCCATATAGAGAACAAAATATTTGAATGTCTATTACAATAATTTGTAAGAATTTGTGAAAATAAGTTGAAGAATTAATTGGCAACAAATAAATAATGATATATTAAAATTAAAGCTAAGTCAGTTCAAATTATTATCTATGTGGAATCGAGATTGTCAGCTGTAGACACATTTATCATAAAAACTGATACAAGATAACCAAATATTTTATATAATTATAAGCCAGTTCGTTTTCCCATAAAAGTTCCCTATAAATGTATATTTAGAACGCATATGTATTAACGGTTTTATAGGTGATGCATACTCTATTTTTTTTTTATCTATTTTTGATATATAATCCAACGCAGCTAATGAAGCTTCATATATAGTACTAAATAATTAATTTATGCAGAAGTAATTCTTTCGATTTTGACAATATACCTTAACAAAACATCTTAAAATGACTTTAAGCACTGCATGCTAAATACTCCGTAGTATTATTATATATATATATATATATATATATATATATATATATTCTTGTACATAAGCGTATGTGTGTACGGACAAAGGTATTATTCGTTTGGCTCTGAAATGATATTGAGACCTTTCAGGTTTTTCACTCTGTGAAGTGAATGAAAAGATTAAGTGTAAATCGCTGATAATGCAACACATAGCATATGTATATCTGAGTATATATATATATATATTCTTTATATACATTGTGATGGCTCACGTGGTGCCTCGGGAATGCTTGGGTCAAAGGGTTGCCCAGCGTGGAGCAACCTTTTTTTTGTTGTCTCGATGCCCGTGCCCATAATCAGAGGCACAATCGCGTCCATGGATTGCCATGAAGTGTAACGCATGGCGTAGTCATTGGGCTTAAATTCTGGTTTAGGTTTGGGTTTTGGTTCAGGCGTTTTTCCAAATCGAATTTGTGTCACATATTTTCCATTTTATTTTGTTGTTTTTTTTTTCGATTTTGTTTGCGTGAAATTAAAAAATGTGTAAGGTAACACGAAGAATGCCAGCATCAGTAAAATGCTGTGCGTTGACCTTTTTCCAAGCGAATGCCGGTCGGGTTAACTGACAGTAATCCCTTGGTCAAAAGTGTGTGTCTGTGTGTGTCTGTGTGTGTGTGTGTGTGATTTTGTGCTACGGCATATCCTATCAGCTCAGCCTGACCTGGCTTAATTCTTAACTAGTTATGGACCTAAGTAAGTTAAGGCCTTTGGTAAACAATTAGTTGGCATATGAATGAAGCGCTATAAGGTAAGCTAGCAAGGTGAATTTGGCACGATTAGATTCTCATGCTATATAAATACGAATCTATATATAAATATATATATGTGTACACACACATATATACATAAAATTTATATATATGTATATAAATATATGTACAGATGCAGCCGCAAGCTACAAGAAATCCAAACGCCAAACGGCATAAAATGTCAAGGACGTTAAAATTTACGTTTTGAGGTTGCCACGCTTCGTTTGGCACTTGGGTAACAGCAACAGCAACAACAATAACAACAACATCTACAGTTGCAAACAACACAAAACAACAACTAAAACTGGCATCTCTAAGCAAAACCTTTGCGACACACAATTCCACATCCACTTTTATAAACATTGCAAGGCAGCTCAGTCACAGCTTGGTCACTGTACAAGTCTGTGTGTGTGTATGTGTGTGTGTGTATTTGTGTGTGTGTGTGTGTGTATGTGTGTGTGTATGTGTGTGCGTTTGTGCAACGTGTGGCTAATAGCGCGTATGAGTAATATTCCATGTGGTCTTGCCTGGGGCACCTACCGGCAATACTACCAAGTGCAGCTGCAACATACAACAATAACAACAAACATTCCAAGTATTTATTTATTTGCCTCCACCTGTCGCCTGCAATTGCACTGGCCCAAAAAACCACAAAACCAAAGCAAATGCCTGAAAAGGAGTAAAAATGTGAAAACTTCAAATATATAAAAATCAGCTTACGTTGCCATAACTCTACTCTAAACTCCAATATGAAAAGTTTTAAAAAAATTTAAAGTGCTTGCAACTATAGAAATAGCTACACATATTTCTCTAGTTTTTTTTTTTCTTCTTTTTTTGGCCATAATCTATGCCAATAAGCAGTTTAGATTGTGTGTCAAAATCTCAATTTACAAGTGGAGTTATATTAACTTACAACTTCAGGGTTCACCTTGCAAATTAAGTACTAAGCGATCTATGAGCTATGAGGGGGGTGGGGGGGCAAAGGGGGCAAGACACCAAAAATTTGTTGGATAGTTCGAAACCGTTGCAGGGCAAAAAGCTCATCTTGTTGTTTGTTGAAAATAAAGTTAAGCGTTGACTTCGGTTGCTGGCCAACTTTATTTATCCCCTTATCTGCGGTTTATGGCTTCCATAAAACTTAAATTGCATTTATAATTTTGTGCAGAGCATTTACATTTTTGCCAAAGGATTTGTTGTGCCACGCAACTTGATATACGCGACTCAACTATTGATTATGCATTTAATTGACGACATGATACATGAATCCAACATTATTTACCAAGTTGCAAATAATTGTGTTACAGTGTATTTCCAGGGGGCCAAAATGTACAAAAACAATGCATGGCTGTAGGCCATTAAGCGACAGATCTGCTAAATTATTGAGCCAAACACTTGGTGGCTGCGTTGGTGTATGCCTCGTTGCACCTCAAGCCTCCCCCCCCTCCCACCTACCCCACCCCACAAACCATTGGTGTCTCGGCCGGCCGTGTTCTTGTATAATGGAGAGTATCTTTCGCGACGCGGCGGCTAAGTAAATTCATGCATAATTAATCCGATTGCCACACAGAGCATTTTCCTGATCAGATGAAGCCCTTCCCCTTCCATTTCCCCTCACCCACATTCCACACGCGTATTCTCATTCTCATTCCCGTTCCCGTTCCGGTTCTGGTTGCGGCTGCGGCTGCTGTTCCCATTTTCATTGCCGAGTCCTCACATGCATATTTAATATGGGCACATGACTCAAAAGCCCGCAATTAACTTGCTATGAAGGGCCACTCACTCGCTTATTTCCACACAATTAAGACAATGACGATGCCAATGCCGTTGACGATAACGTTAAGAGCGTCGAGGACACGGACAAGGATGTGGATGTGAATCTGACTGAGACTGAGACTGAGACTGAGACTGAGGCACTGGCTGTGGCTGTGGCTATAGCTGTGGCTTCAGCTGACATTGTGTGATGTGGCTGAGGATGCGGATGATGATTCAGAGATTGTTCCCCAAAGAGTAAATACAGCTAACGCAAACGCACAAAATGCAAATTGTACATAAATGTATGTATGTATATATGTATGTATATATGCACATATGTACGCACACACACACACACACACACAAATATTTATAAATATATATTTATGTTAAAGAAAGTGACATGGCGCGGCACATGGATAATCGCAACTTAAACACACACAAGACTTCAATTATTGAAGTGCCATTCGACCTTTTCTTTACACTATACACTTAAAAAAAGTGAACATCAACTTGCTGTTCTTTTTGTTACCTATTTATTTTTGTGATAACCATCTGACAGCTATTTGGTAGCCAATCAATTCGAGGGGGTTATAAAAAACTTCCAAATCTCAAATCCAAATAAACCCAATTTTCAAATGTAATAAGGAAAATGCAATTGTTATATATTTTTTTCTTTAGTGTATGCCAGCTTCGGTGCATGCTGGTCAAAATTTCATTTTCTTGGTTTTCATTTCTTTTGTTTTATTTTTTTTTTTGTTGGCTCTTTTCATTTTTCACATTTTGTTCATTTTGTACATATTTCTTTGCTTTTGCACAGAGCACTTTTACCTGTTTCTTATGATTATTACTCGCTGTAAATTATATTTATATTGTTGGAGCGTGCCCCAAAAGGCAGCCACAGGCCTGCCAGGGGCATGGGGCGAGCTGCACGTAACAGACCGTAACTGGCGACAGCATAAACTGTGCTGATTATGTGGTGCCAAGTGGCCAAAACGCGGACCCCTTGCCGACAGCAGGTGCAGCCGACGAAATACAATACGGGTTATAGACACCACCCAGCTATAGCATCCAACACCCAACACACATACCCCCGTCCCCCTCAATGGCACCTGGGCAGCCCAAAGTCAAAGCCAAAGCTGAAGCTTAAACAGGAGCCAAAGGCGAAACCAAGACAGAAATTGTGAACCAATGGCATTTTCGTACCCCGCGAGGTATGTGTAAGTGTCTGGGTGTGTGTGTGTGTATGTATGTTTGTATTTGTAGTATATACGAAAATTGTATATATATATATACATATTGTGCACCGCATGCTGTGTCTTTCTTCTTGTCTTGTCTTCAAATTTGTTGAGTAGAGTATTCATAACGGTTTAAAGTTTAATGAATTCCCATCTTAAGAAAACCACCTTTCGAGTGGACACTGAGACAGACACAGACACAGACACAGACCAGGGACACGGACTCGAACTCAAAGTCGAACTCTGGCTAAAGTCGCCTTGGGGCAACTTGCCGTTTAGTCATTTATTTTGCTGTGCGTACAAATTCGGTTTGATTTCAAATGGTTGCTATTTTTTAATTAAATTATTTGGGGCAAGCAGCCAAATTTGTTGCCACTTCCACTTGTATTCTCTGCCCACAATTCCCCGACAGCGTTCGCAACTTACAGCAAGTGAATGATGTCGAAAAAGCATTGCTCCAAATGGGAAGCCAGCCTCTGAGTAGTAACAGCTGTTTGTGCATATTCAAATTGCAAAAACACTAAAACTGCACAAAATCAAAAAATCAAAAAAAAAAAAAAATGAAATTTGGGTTTACTCAGCAATCCAAGTATTTTTAGGAACAGCAATACATTCCTAATATTAAAGTCATGTGCCGTGGTAACTAAATGCATTCTTTACTATTTTCAGAATATCAGAAAATATGTTTACTTAAAATGGTCTTTCCATTTATGCCTACAAATATTATCAGTTGTTACGAACTACATTTTTAAAAGAGACATTTCAGTTTTTATATTAAGACGTTATTTCTAAAAACCTATAAGCTTCATAGCTTCAAGGATTTCAAACTTATACTTTGTTTCTTTTAGTCTCCACTCATATTCACATCTATATTTTCAATTACCATCCCATTCCAAAACGGGTCCTTAACTACTCCTTGTACTAGTACGAATCGCGAGTCACTTATTAGAAATTAAGTGGCTGCCTGAAATTAAGCCTTGTCAACTAAAGCACAAAGGTCGAATGCACAGAAACAAGTGGCACCAGGAACCTAATCAAAAAATGTGCCGTTATTGATTACACTTGCCACACACCCACCTAGATTGAGGAATGACTCTAGTCGGATAAATACAACAATGACCAAGTCAACACTTGTCCTAAGTATTTGAAGCATCTCGTGACCATCGGCAATAAGCCAGCTATTCCCAGGATACTTGTTAAGCAGCCGTATATCCGCAAACTAATAGGAGACGGCAACTAAGACAGAGTCCAGGTGTGCCTTGGGAGCGGTATACTTAAACTGCTCCTTTTTGAATGGGACGCAACGTGGGCTGACGATAGCAATATTCTGGCGGGGTGATATCAACGGGAATGCTCTCTGATATATGCATCCGGCTTTATGTGATATGTGATCTACGACAATGAATATGGAAAATGCTCGAGTTCGGAAGCGACGCTTCATTCAACAACCATTAACCAGGGAGCGGAGGTGAAGAGCAGGTTTTATGGTCACCTCTGTAGGGAACCAAGCGGCGGAGGAGCAATGCAAGAGGCATACAAAATCTAGCAGGAAATCACCCAACGCATGGAGCAGACTTTCCCGGGTAACATACTTATTGCCGGAAATATTCCGGAGAAGAAACTGAACAACTCAAAAGGGTGAGATTTCTACTGCAGTTAGACAAACCTGGTATGTTTTTAGGGCTCAGTATTTAGGTAAGTTGAGGGTGAATCTGTATGTGAACAAAGAAAGCATTTCTGTTGGCGTCCAAAAAATGGTCAGCTGAAGAATTCGAGAGCGCATAAACAGAAGCTGATTGCAGCTAGCGGAACACACAACGATATCGATACTGGTCAGCTCCTAAAAGAGCAACACAATGGAAATATAATCAATGTACCACCTATGCTTCGATATTGTTAACAGGTATGGTTGCCCCTCTGCCCTTTTGCCCTTATGGCAAGAGAACGGGTAAGACGAATGAACCTTGGGACGACTCAAGAGAAGGCCAGCAAAATGGGACGCTGCGAACAGTGGATGCACGATAGATACAGAGGCTAATCCTGCTGCATACATTTTGACACAGCACGAATGTTTCCTATATGCACAAAAGGCATTGAAATTCAAGCAGGAATTCTACATACATTAAAAGTAAAAACCGGAGGAGATCAGCTGATTTTCATGATAGAAAGAATAAAATGCTCCATTTAAAGTTTGATTTGATTTTCTTTCACGCTTATAAATATAATAAAATATTAATAAATATACATATATATATATATATAAAAGAAAAGGTATGTAAAACTAGATTGATTGATCCAAACTAAAAGTGATGCCAAAATAATGAAGCCTTTGCCTTTTGAAGGGCCATTACCATAATACACGTAAAATGTCAACGTGTCAAAAACTGCCAGCAGTTTCCTTCCGTTGACGTAGTGAAACACAAAAAAAAAAATCCAACACACACGCACACACACACACACACACAATACATCGAAACCCCCGAAGAGGCCTCAAGCAAGGAAGCAAATGGCTCAAAAGTAGATACACATCAAAATGCACAGTCGATCGAAAATATCATAAAACCAGCAGATTTTACTCATCAACCAGCTCAACTAGGAAAGACTCTGCAAGTGAGTTGAGAAAAATTGCAGATAAATATTCAATATATTTGTACTTCTACTTCTTGAGAGCGAATGTTTCTTGGCAGAAAGAGAGCAAAAATTGTGCAATTTGGTGATCAAGTATTTTGAATGGAAATTAAACTATAGACAGAAAGCAAAAGTGGGGCGTAACCGATACCATAATACTCTGTGGCCAGTGGCAATGCCAAGCGGATATTAGGTGGAAAACAACCGACCATCCTCGATGGCAGCAGAGTATTAAAACGGAAACGGAAATACAGCAAGCACTCAGGCTTGCATGTGTGCGTGTGTGGCAATGCTTGTCTGAGTGTGTTCGTGTATGTGTGTTCGTGTGTGTGCTTGTGTGTGTGTGTGTGTGTTTGTATGTGTGTGTGTGCGTTGTATGGCTATCCTAAATAAACAATTTAACAACTTGAAAATTCCATTTATTAACCTTTTTCCGCATAATAAAATTCGAAACCTTTCCGCACACATACACATGAACAGCGAGAAGAATTGCAGAGTGCTGTGAAGAGAGAGCCAAAATATAAAAAATGTGAACATAACGCAACAGAAAAGCATCAAAAGCATCAAACACAACAACAGCAACAACAACAACAGCAGCAACAACAGCAACAACAGCAACAACAACAATTTGCTGGAGTGGATTAATAACAAAGTCAACAAGGATAACACGCCTTAATTATGTATGTACAGGCGTTAGTGCGCACTGTGGGCGGTGCTCTCGGGCAGGTGGTCGCCACGCCAAGGGGCAAATTGCTTTGCTGAGTTTTGGGGCGGGGGATTCGGTGGTTGTGGCCGGGGTTACAGCATGTACCGAAAGGGGAGGAGCGCAGGTGTTTGCGGCTGAATGACGTAAATTGTAGTCAAACAGCAAGAGCAACAGCAACAAACAAACAAACAAACAAAACAGTCAACCAGCCAAGCAGCCAACTAACAAATGCGGGTCCTGGAAACAGCAGCAGCAGCAGCAGCAACAAAAGCAGCAGCAGCAGCAACACCGTGTGAGATAATTTTACATTGCCGTCTTTGCCACATTGATGAGCAGCAGGCTGGCAAATGCGTGTGTGTGTGTGTGTGTGTGTGTGTGTGTGTGTGATATAAGCAAATACTTGATAACGAATGCGGGCAAAAGAGATGCTACAAATGCTGCCGCATCCTCTTGCCTCTTATTTTCATAAATTAATTTTATTTGTGATTCAGCCTGCCCGAAGGACTCGGCACACTCGACACTGAGAACTCGAGGACTCCGAACGGAGTCTGTCAATAAGTTGCTTGGCTTTCGTCAGCTCATTTTTTTTTCTTTTTCTTTTCCTTTTTGTTTTGTCTTTGTTGTTGCTGTTTTTTCTTTTAATTATCAGACAAATAACTGTTTACTCGGTTCAGTCGGCTCACATTGAATAAATTTCATTTATTTAGCAAAACTGATTACAAATATCCTTAGAAAATACTTTCTCGGAATTTAAACACAGCCTTAGCATAATATTTCGGCATGCGTGTAAATTTGTAAATTCTTCTGGTGCATTTCCGATTTTATCTTCGTACTAAAACAACAAATTCCCCAAGTGCTTTATAAAGTATTAGTAAAATTGAATATTTTATGTGTATCTTACAGAATTTTATTAATTATATATTAATATATATTAATTTATTTACTTAGATTATAAGCATTTAAAAGATATCAAATTAATTGGAAATGTCTAAAATGTTCAACATCAAATTAATATTAAATAGTTTACAAATAAATAGAATGCAATAGTTAGGCGAAAATGATTAATGTAAAAAACAAATAAAATATATGGGGCATTAAATTGTTTATTGAGAAGATTGGTGGCACCCAAATAAATGCAATCTAAATATTAAATAATAATGTGACATTCAATAAGCTCAGCGATATTAAGCACGATCAGCGATTTTCCAGAGAATTAGAATTTTGCTACAAATAGAATGGAAAATCTATGTATGCCATTGATTAACTTATGTAGAAAGACAACACTGCCAAGTATTACACGGTCAATTAAGAAGGATAGATAAATAAGAAGGATTCTTTTGGAGTAAGAAGATATGCAGAGATTCGGATACAATTTCCGACCACCTAATGCAAAGAGGTATTTAATTTTGCATATATATTTGAGAACATAGCCGACGGTATCGGACCACTGCATCATAAAGATTTCAATTAAACATTCCTACTTCTGAGTTTTAGTACGAATATTTAAAAATACATATATCACTTCACATTTGTGTAATGCTGTGTTTTGTACAATTCTTAGTCGATTAATTATTAATCTATTATTAATTATTAATTAAAATTAGTCACTTTCCACATTCCACATCCACAGACTCGACTTAATTAGTCCATATATAATATTTGTTTTGGAACCATAAATATGAGCTAATTAAAATTATGTCGGACTTCACTTAATGGTGGTAAGTGGTATTAAAATTATTATTGCATATAAATTGCAAATAATTTACGTAAAATTAATTAGCTACCGTTTCAGGCCCAGCTTTATAATTTAATATTATTATATATTTCTGTGGGAAATATTTGAATAAATTAGAATTGTTTTCGTTAATAGCAAAAAGTGGAGCTCTTGACCCGAACAAAAGATTTTATAGACAGTTATGCATATATATATATATATATAGCTCCACTTTTGCTATTAACGAAATAGCAAATATATATATATATATATATATATACATATATGTTGCAAATTACAATTCAAGTTTCAGCTGTTGAAACTACACGCGGATTTATTCTCCCAGTTCCCCAGTGCAGTAATTAAAATTTCTAATCGCTTACATGCTGATGAGTGTAATAACAGACAGACAGTCTCGTCCGTGTGGCAGACAGATTTGTTGCAACAACAATTATTGCCCATTAATATTGTATCATACGAAATAGAAGTATTTATGAAAATGTCTTTACACGAAATCTCCTTTCCATTCTCACCTATGCCACCCATTCCCAGATAGACACTGTGCTCTGCTGCCCCATTAAGTCTGCGATGGAAGCAATTAAAAATCGTTCATATTCATTTGATGCGAATTTCGTAATTCAATATTTATGACAATTACTTAATGATGAGATAAACAATCGTTTATGTAAAAGCGCAAAACAAAAAACATTTTACAATAGATTTGTAAACGCAAAAAGATACAATAAAATGCACTTTGATGTTTTTTCTGGTTGCCAAAAACACAACAAAATAATTGAAATTTCTCACCATTATGTTATCAAATGACAGTTTTAAGAGCTTGAGCTGAATCTCAATACTCACCACTCAAACACAATTCTAATTGCTGGTTTGGGCCAATTTAAACTTTTAGAAGTGTCTTGCTGTAATTTTTATAGTATTTTTTACCAGTTAAATTCGAATTGGCTTTTTTTGTAGATTGGCTTTTGGAGCACACAAAGTTTTGGGGAAAAAAGAAGAAATTAGGCGAAATTTCGATGATTCGAGATGCCATTTTAAATACTTTTAAAAGTAATTAGCGTGGAAAGGGGACTGGGATTGGGATTGGGACTGAACCCAACACACTTCAAACTCGTTTCAACTAATTCGTTCCATCAATGTAAATGTCTTTGAAGCACTCTTCTCAAAGTGCTGACAGTAAAGTAAAAAAAAAATTAACACAATCCGAAAAAAAAAATAATAATAATTAAAAACCCAAATACAACAAAGAGAATTTTAAAAATACGTGATAATTGTTAGCAAATTAACTTCAGAAATCTCACCAGACGTTTTCCAGTAGCGGCTTCACTTGCTGCAGTTCTCGGTACAACAACAGTTCACCAAAAAAAAAAGCAAACAAACTTAAGGAGAGCACAACAAAAAAAATAATTGTTATTGGCCTGATCTTTTTGGCCACAAAATTCGTGTTTACGCGTCACTAGGCGTAAGGACAAGGCGCGACTTCAATTTCGATTCCTGCTCCGATTGCAACTTGCAGCTGTCTTTGGCACAAACGGAAATCGCACGTGGCGCTGGGCAACGCTGACTTGCTCACTTTACCTTGCCTGGCTTGGCTTGGCTTGGCTTGGCTTGACTTGGCTTGACTGACAAAGACTGTTGCGACTTGTCGACCGCTTCATGCGAGACCACGACCTCGACTGAGCGGCGACACACGACCACACACGTCGCAACGTGCCAACTAACGGCAACAGCAACGGCAACGGCAACGACAACAGCAACCACGACCACGGACAATGTTGGAGACGGTGACGTGACTCGCTGCTGGCTGCACTGCTTCAACTGAAACTCAAAGTCGAAACTAATCTGAACAGAACACACAAAGCACAGTAAACATAACATAACGGAACATAATATAGCAGAGCAGAGCAGAGCAGAGCAGAACAGAGCAGAACAGAGCCGAAGCGAACTGCGGCAGCCACGTGCTGAAGTTTCTGCTCCTACCATATGAAAAACCCCGACACGACACGGCACGACGCGACAACAGGACACGCTCGGCCTCTGTTAAGGCTCGCTAGCTAACAGCTGTTAGCTAACAGCTGCGCCAATATTACGAAATAAAACCAAATCAAATACGCAGTTTCGCGACGCTGCTGCCGCTGTCGCTGCCAACGTCGACTTCAGCGTCGCTGCTTGAGCTGCATAGTTTTCTTGGCTTTACTTGACTTGCCACTTTCTTTCGTTTCATGCTGCAGCAGCCACGAATTGATTGGCTCAGCTTGCTACCCCATCGTAGATACCCTGTACTGCAGCCAACATTCATAAGAGATCTTCTATCCCATCAATAATATATTATCCTATTTAAAATCAACAATCGAGTCGTCTGGAGTCCCATCCGTCTGTCCAATCCGATCTCAGATATTATTAGAGAAGGAGACTTTTTAGTTAGAATATAATTCCCGTATAACCACATTCACTAAGTCAATTTAATTATATCGATAACGGCCAGTTTCGAGAATATTGATTTTGTTAACCAGATCTTAGCTTTATCTATTAAAACACTGTCATAGGGTATCATCTAGTCAAGGAGTCTCGCATAAGCAAGTCGACCACAGAAATTGAAAATATATAATTTACTAAAAAAAAATATATCAAATAAATTTGCTCAAGTTCATGTATTCAATTTATAATTGCATATTTGTTGAGGCATCTCAACTTTTACCTTTATATCGTGAATAACGAAGTTATCGATAACAATAAATCGTTGCAAACAACGATAAAGCCACAAATCTCCCAGTAGTAGCTTAATAAGACCGTCGAAAATTCATATTTGCCATCATTTAAAACCTACCAAACGGGGCAGGAAGTTTACCAGGAAACTCTTGCAACCATTTATAAGGTCATCCTCCAAAAATGTAGCACAATTTGAAGTCAAATATTAACGGTTTTTCTTACTACTCCTCCTCCTGTTATTTGCTAGCTGTTACCAGCTGGTATTACTTAAGATATTAGAATATTCTGCAGTCGGATACACCCGACTACAGCGTTCTTTCCTGTTGTTTAATATTTCAGCCTTTCTCGCGAATTACCCTCACGGGAATTGAGAAAAACATAAGCTCATTTCAAACAAAAGCAAATTAGAAAATATCCAATACCTCAAATAAATGTAGATTCAACAAAGATTCGTTTCGAGAGAACGAGAGAGAGAGAGAGAGAGAGAGAGAGGGAAAGAGGCAGCATCGAAATGGAGCAGGTTTTCTTAAATTAGCTGTGTGTGTTTTTAATTAAGTAAAAGCGCCATTAAATAATGTTAGGGGAACCGCGAAGCCACAGCAAGGATATTCATTGACAATGGGTAGCATCATGAACGGGGCATGCCACTCAGCCGCAGTTTTGCATAGACAAGGAAACGTCAGGTAAACGGAAACGGGAAGAACAATGCGCCAAGACAAGAAGACAACAGGCCCAAGAAAATGGTTAGGTCACCCGAAAATAGAACGACTATCAATTAATTTAATCAGCACTAACTGTAATTAGTGTTAGCCAAGACAAATAGACAGATAGTCAGTCATAGTTATATATATATATATGTGAAATGATTCGATTAATAACAATTTTTAATTTTAGCAATAATAAATTTAATAACAAACTCAACTAGTCAAAAATATCAAAAATAAAGAAAATATCATTTTGGGAGCAGGCATATTTTATGAGTATCCAAATAACAAATATTTAAACCAAGCTTAATAACGACGTCTTAAGTCAAAATTAATCTATCAGTTGTGCTTCAACTTACGATATATCTTTTCCGTTGTACATTTTTTTAATCTCCGTCTCCAATTTTTAAAATTCGAATTCATCGCCCTTGTCTCGAAGGACACAGAAATCGTTCACTCCGACAAGGATTCTCGCATTCGTCTAAAAACTAGGATTCATGGAACAGTTTTGTAGGCTCAAAAAATAGTTAAAAATAATAGTAATTGTATAAATATTGAATTATATTTTTATTAAACATTTTAAATTTCTTCAGTTAATTACACACTTAATCAATATCCTTAGTAAATTTATTGTTCATACTTTTTTTTTTTAATGAAAATTGTGAAAAAGTGTTTGAGATGAGGATATGGAAACAAATCTATTATTGTAATCAACCACTTTTATTAAAAAAAAAAAAAAAACTGTCTTATTGCCTGCAAAGCGACAATATTTTGTTAAGCACAAATAAAACCCAAAATAAATACGAATTGAGTTTTTTTTTAATTGCTAAAAACTCGTCGTTAATTTAGGCGGGTTCGCGTCTATGCTTAGACTGTTAATAACATTTAGTTGACTTTGCAAAATGTAAAGCTTGACGATTGTAATATCAACAGGTCTAGCAAAATTATTCGTTGAGCGTGGAACGTGTTTACATTTTGCGGAGTTCACAACCATCAAGTATACCATAAAAAATTATGCCTTTCAAAAGTCAACCATAATATTTGCTGTCCCAAAAAGCTTTGCTGAAATAGGCATAAAATAAGCTCGCCTTAGCGAAGTTTCATACAACACCGCAAAAGCTGCAATGAGTTTTTTTTTCTCTATGCTGCTCTGGTTTATTGACCTCATTTTGTCCATAGAAATCAGGACAAAATGGACAGATACAAATCGCAATCCGCCGCTGGATAATTCACCACAAGCTTTCTTTATTTGTTAAATATATGATTACGTAAAGCACCATTAAAAAACGTAAGACAATAACAATAAAAATTGCCTATTAAAATTTGCCTAATATTTGTCGTGTTTTTTGCATTTTGCTTTTAATAAATTTAAAAACGTAGTAGTAAATTACTTAAAGCTGCTCGATGCTCCCTACTACACAGCCACTTAGAGTAGTTTTGGAAATTAATTTTAAAAAATTAATAGATGCTCCAAAATGCTTTTTTTATAATTTATTGACGAAACAAATGTATGGAAAACTATGGGTATATTCATATAAACGACTGTGGCATTTCCACAACATGTCGAGGAACATTCCAGAGCTCCTCAACTTTATGGACGATAAAAATGCCATGTAAATTTATTTGGGCCAGCTCATTCACTGGCCGATCCCTGATCAGAATCATCAATATTAAGTCCATCACAACTGAAACCATCTGGATGGATTAAGCTGTTGAAAATGTACCCAACCGTTTATAGGAGGGTTGGAAGGGGGAGTAGACCAACTTATTCATTAGCGAACAAAAAATATTTAATAATAAATAAAAATTTCTATCTATCGATCAAAGCGATAATCAGTAAACTAAGGATTAATTATGATAAGATTGACTTGATTGACAAAATCAAATTAGATAAGCAACTCTAGGAAAACTCTAGGTCATAAAAGTCTATAAAATCCAGGGTCCTCAAGGCCTCAAAAATGAGTTTATTTTGCACTGGTAACGTTATTTGGGATGTGACTGTAACAACGATCAGCATGTAAACAACAGCTGATCGATAATGATGCGTTGGCGTTAACTATGACATTCACACGGTGACCCAATTAGCACCTCTCACTCCACAGGACGAGCGAAACAAAATTCTTATTAAAAATATTTTGCCGGCATCGGCTAATTAAAGCTTAAAGAAACAAACACAAAATATATACTAATATTGGATGTCAATTGTGTAAGTATATTATAAAACTCGGCTCAGCATAATACTTAAAAGATATTTTATATGTATACGCGTCTTCCCAAAACGTGACTGCTTCTTTACCAAGTGTGCCAGAGCCCTTTCCTGTAATTGGAGCTGCACATTTTGACAGTTCTAGTGCGACAACGTATTGTGGCCGTTAACCATTAGTTGTGCAATACGTGGAATAAGTGTTCAAGCTCCGTGACCAGGCATCCATAGAGCGTACGTGCAGCGGTACAGCATCTTTAAAAGCGGACCAGCGCCGATCTACCGAAAATGGCCGCATTTTAAAAATCAATACGGCGATCATGATAAGCTCGCGTTGATTATAATGCCATCTCTTTCTCACACAGGCGCTCGCATATTTATGCATACAGAAACTGCTTGTGGCTATGGAAAATAATAGCAAAAAAGTACAACAGAAAAATCTGAAACTGTCTGCCCTGAAAATCTGCGTTCCAGCAAGTTAATGCATTTGAGCTTAATCCATATGCAAATTGTAAGTAACAATTATGCAACATTGGCTGGTTGCAGTTGTCAACGGTGCTGCCTGCCACTGCAGCCGTACGCAAAATGTGCAATATTCAGCAAAATGTTCATTTAAGTAATCAAGTCAAGGGTTAAATTTTTAATTCTCTATAATTATTCTCAGACAATTGCATCAGGTTGTAAAAATAAACTTCAAGAAATCATTTCGTTTTTCCTTTCTTTATTATGCTCAATTTTCTGTTTCGACTTTTGTGTATATATTTTGTTACGCATGCGATTATATGTATATATATATTTACTTTCATGATGCTTTTGGTTTTTGGGTTGTTTTATTAAATTGTTTTTTTTTTTTGTTTTTGTTTTTGTTTGTTTGTTTAATTTGCCTTTACAAATAATCATCATCGCTCAACGTACATACTTATGTAAATTCTATGTTATTTATTTAATAAATAGTTTCATATATTCATTAATTTTATGCATACACATGTCCATATATATTAAAAATGTACACCACAAAAAAAATAAACAATTATTTTTGTTTGAATTTGTCATTTTGTTTTTATTTGTAATTATTTGCTTGATGCGTATTTCGCTTTGCATGTGATTTTTATTTTTTTTTATATTTTTTTGCTTGGCTTTTAGTGCTGATCCAAAGTTAGTGCTGGGGCCCATTGCTGGATGTGCCTTGGGCGACTGAAGCTAGCTTTTTATATATTTCTTTTAAATTGTTTTCTTTTTTTTTCGAATTTCGATCATTAGTGTTTTTATTTAATGTTTCCTTTGGTGGGCGTAAGCGTGCCGGTGGCGCCCCGTCTACCGGATCAAGCCAAGATACACACAATATATATATATATATATGCAAAGTGTTTGTTGTTTGTTAAGCACTTGTTGTTGTTGTTGTTCTTGTATATATAACACAATGAATTAATTACAAGTAATTCATAATTAACTCTGTTTATTTCATTTTATTTATTTATATATTTCTTCAAGCGACTATTATACATCAAAATGCAAATATAGCATACGTGTGTATATATGTTTTTGTGAGTGTTTGGTATATATGTAAATATGCTTATGCATACAAATGTATGCTGGGCTTTTGTAATAATGCTATAGTTATATATGTCGTATATATGTATATATTATGGTTTTACATTTTTCTCATTCTATCAACGTATATAATGAGTAGTAGCACAATGTTTGGACGAAGATGGTTGTTGAAATAGAAGCGTCTAAGTGTTTGTGTGTATGTGTGTGTAGTGTGTGTGTGTGTGTGTGTTTGTATAGTTGATATTCTAGTAAGCTAACTTGAAGCTGATAAATTATGTAGAAAGTGTTATAAACTAAAAAAAACAAGCCATTTGCCTAACTCAGGGTATATGAAATACTATGAACTTTGACCGAGCACGTCTCAATTTTCATAGTTTTTGAAGGATATACTACTAGCCAGAGCATATATACTTACATATATATAGATACTTGTATATATATAAATATATATATATGGATTTGGTTTTTTGTTTTACAACAAAAGCATTGCTTAGCATTTACTTGCATATCCTGGGCTCTCCTCTCCTTTTTTTATCTACTCTAATTGCTGTTTGTATTGTCATATAGAGCATTTTGACTAGATTTATGTGGGTACATTAACATCTGGACTATCAGCTATGCCCGACCCATTAGTTTATGTAGTGTTATTATGTGTTATTCTGTAATCAATAAATTGTTGCAAACTGGACAATATAAATGAATACAAATGAGCTTTTACACTCTGAAAGAGCTCGAGTCTCGAATAAATGCTTGGTACATCTTGCTAAAAACCCTGCTTCAGTCCATATCTGTTGTATTCGTATATATGCTCTCTGTGAAGTGGCTAGTGAATTTAACGATACTTTACATACATAGGTTACTAATGTGTATGCAAGGGTATTTGTGTATGTGAAATGGCATATATGGCATATATGGCATATATATATTTATATATATATATATATATATATATATATGGGATACAGGGTGGGGATTGGTGGAGGCATTGTAACTGTAGCTATTATAGTATTCACCAGTTGTGACTGTACGCTGTTCAACTAAGCTAAGGACGTTTTCGCAAAAAGGTCATCGTGTTTATATATATATAAATATATATATATATATATACACATACATATATATATATATATATATATGTATATATATTTATTTATATATATGTATATATATTTATTTATTTTACCCGAACAATCGCAGTGCTCTCCCTGCTCATTATTAACTATTAGTACTAAGCTTTGCAAAAGGGCGTGCAATTTTCATTCAACTCATTTCATTTTCTTAATATTTGTTTTTTTTTATATGGTTTTTTTTTCGATCTGTTATTTTGTTTCTTATTATTTATTTTATATTTTTTTTTTTGGTTTCAGTTTACGTATTGGAACAAAAGGTTTACGCTTGTTATTTGTCATAGCTTCCACATACTGATTTATATACTCTCTTTTTCGATCTGTTATAACTTTATTCTACTGTACTCACAAAAAGACAAAAAAAAAAAAAAAAAATAATAATAATAATACAATCGATAGCTAAATTAGAACGTTGTCTAAGCATTATATAAGTATCAGCGTTATATCAACCTAAGACTATACATATATGCATATTTATTCACATGTATGTATATATATATATATATATATATATGTATGTATATACAATTACATATATACTATATCATTAGAAATCTGTCTAATATGCATGCGCTTCCTCTCTCTTTCTCTTTCTCTCATTATATATCTATCCAGCCTTTGGATGGCTGTTGCTTAAATATAAATGGGATTCTCCTGGCCAGTTAACAAGCGAAACATTGACGTAGGCATCGTTTTCATGAGTATCTGTGAAGAGAAATGGGCCAAATTAGATATTGGATTCTGATTAGTAATTGGGAGCTGAGTACGCTCACCTCGCCCACCGATGTGGCCAGCAAATTGACGATCTTCTCGTGCGGCACAGCCACCACGCTCTGGTTATTAATCTCAATGATGCGATGACCAACCCGAACGCCGCCCCGCTCCGCAATACCGCCGCGCAACAAGCTGCAGATCTGAAAGAGATGCATTGAAGGGATTCTATGATTAAAAAATGCTTTTTCCACGGGTTAACTCAGACACTCACCACGCCATTTTGGACGCTGAATCCCAGCTGATATTTGGTTTCTGGCCTCTTGATCTTGACCTCGACGACGGGGGCACAGGGCACCACTGTAAATTTGACAACGGTCTGGTTCTTTGTGTTCTTGATATATGTCTGACAGGTGGAGAGGGGCAGACCAACGAGGCTTAGTCCATTAATGGCAATCAGCTGATCGCCAATATTCAATTGACCGCAACGCGCAGCTGCCCCAGAACTCATCAGATTCGCAATGACGACGGTTGGCAGCATTGAACCCCAGCCGCTCTCGACAATGACAACGCCAAGTATTTCACCCTTGGCCTTGGGCACAACAACCTCCTTTTGCAGCTCCTTCTTGGCAAAGATCTCGAGCTCATCGCCGAATATTTCTTGGCTGTTGAGCACCTCCTGGTAGTCCATCTCCTTGACAAAGCGATGATCCTCAATGCCATTGGCCTTCAGGAATTCCATGTATGCCACCTGAAAGGCCTGGCCAATCGACTGTGCTATAAACTGTGCCTCATCGCTCTCAAACACATGACAGATCATCTTTGGCGTACGATTCGGTTTTGGGGCATCATCAATGTCCTGGGGCACGAAACGACGACGCGCCATCAGCACCACCAGATCACCAATGTCTGCTATATAGGAGATGGTGCGCAGCGCATGATCCATCATTATCTCCTTCAGATCGGTATTCAGCACCATTATCTTCTCCGTCGATATGAAGAGATCCACTTCCGTGCTTGGCTGCACATCGCCATCCGGTGCCTGCAAAAGACCATTTCATGAGTTAGTTTTAGTTTCTTATATATAATCGCTAATGTTGTTATTTAATTTAGATAACTTCAAGCTTATTGCAGGCAACCAAACAAAATAAAAAAAACACAAAATTTGGGGTAAATCAGATACAATTTCCGAATAACTTTATTGTATTTGCTAGGTTCTACTTACCAGGGCCTATGTTATACAATTTGTATATATCAATTGTGTGTTTTGTTCGTTTTGGTTTTTTTTTTTTTTTTTTTTTTTTTTTTTGTCATGGCGATATGTGGATTCGATTAACGGAGCAGAGCATTTGTTGAGTTTATGTAGATGGCAACAAGTTGATGCATGAAAATATATAAACAAAATTTGCATGAGTTTTTTTATTGTCAAAAAACATATGTGTGAATATCTAGTAGCGAAAGTAGATATAGTTTGCAAAAGTGTAGCTTTCAATTCCAAAAGGATAAAAAGATAAGTATTCAAAATAAGTATTTAATAACATTTTGTTAATTAAAGCATGAAATTACTTTCAAATGAACGAGAAGCATTATTGTTGTTAACCAAAAAGCTTAAATTATTTTCATATAAAATTACATAATTAAATAAAGATAATAAACAGTGTTAGCGTAAAATCAAAGTTGTATTTTAAAAACAAGTCAAGCATATTAAAGTCGAGCATATCCGACTCTGATGCCAGTGATATATTTTAGCTAGTGTGGAGAGGCACAGGACGTGCTTGTCCGAATCTTTACATAATTTTAAGTGTAGCTTATAAATGTGACCCAACTCTAAAGTTGTGAAAATTGAGGGTTTTCATGATTTCTAGTTGCTGAGGTAGGTGTGGCAAGTATTTCCCGATCATTGAAGGGTATTCACAGTCATATACCATTTGATGACTTTAGCTTCAATTTTATGGGAAATATGTGGTTCTAAAGATTTGCAATAATCAATGCTTATCGACCTTGGCCCAAAGTTTGAAATCCCTAACTTTAAAGTGTATCGAGTGCTTTCAAGAACGGACAGTAATATAAAAAAAAAAAGGAAATGGAATGGATAAATTTTGCTTACAACTATTAAAATTGCATTAATAGTTTGTTTGTTGAATTAATGATATCAAGATGCGGTTGACATTAGCTAGAGGGGAAGGCAAACATTTATTTATTATATTACAACTAAAATTTGTTCAATTGGAGTTTAATTAAATGTTTATTGAACATTACATAAATAATTGAAATTATAATTAATGCATGTTTTTTGGTTTAATAAATTGAAATCTACAATTGAAAATTATAAGGCATTTAAGTACTTTTAGCTATACGAATTGAGTGATAGGCAAATTGTTTTTCAACTTCACCTTGATCCGTGACACGGCCTCCTCAGCTTGCATCATGCGTGTGGATTTGGTGGGTTGACCCTCGCAGACCAGCTGCGTGGATCCCAAGTATTTAGCCCGAAATAGAACGCCTTCGATGAGCACTGCGCCGCCTGGATGTTCACAATATATTTTTGTTCGAATTGGTTGGTAAAATAGAGAAAATCGATTAATAACTGTGCAAGTGACAAGATCAATTTGTAAGTGTTTTCGTATATTTTGGGTATATGTGTGTATGTGCATGTATAAGTTATTGTTATGTGTCAGTTATGTGTGTTGACAGTTGCAAGCAGCAAGGTGTACCATAAATATGTACGCGAGTGTAAATACTTTAATACAGCATTTATAGTTTGTCACATCCAATAAATTTGAGGTATTTACTCATTTATAGATATTAATGGTTATCCTTAAACTACTTTGATTTGTTGTAAGTGTGTCAGTGTCTTACTGATGTTGTTGTTTTTATTATTGTTATTGTAAGTATTTTACTTAGTTAATGCTACATATTGAAAATGTATCTTACAAAGTATTTTACACACACACAGACACAGTAAAATGAACGAACGAGGCATGCAATAAACGCAAATTTGTCAATAAAATATGCGAAAGAATATAGAAAATACATATTGGTATAAGTACATATATAATTATATAGATACGATTAGCAAATTTATTCACATTTACTATTTTTGATTTGTTTTTATATATACGTAAAATTTCATACAATATCAAATTGTTTAGTAGTGTATATATGCGCCTGCAGGAGTACAGAAATCATATATATATATATATATATATATATATATATATATATATATATATATATATATATATATATATATATATATATATACATATGAGGGAAAACTTCAAATATATACATATTTTCAACCCCGTTCTCCCCTTTCGATTTGCAATAAAACGGTTCAGACTGGTTTTGTTATATATATATATATATATATATATATATATTTTTAGACAGGTCAATAGAAAGAAAGTAAAATTCTTACATTTGATTTGACCAACAAAAAAATTATTTTATATATATATATATATATATATATATATGCAATGCCTTCCTGCAAGCGTATTTTGGCTTCGGCATGCCAAGGCAAATTTTTACATTATATCCTTTTTTCTTTTCAATTTCACATTGCAGCTGCGTCTGCTGCTTTTTGTTTACTACAATTTACAACTATTTTTCTAAACAACAACTAGAACAAACCACATTCCATTTCTATGAAACTGGTAAATAATTTATTATTTGGCCTGGTTGATTTCGGAATAATCTATCACATAACCCATTGCTAGTTAGAAGCGCACTTCGATCATCAAGACAAGCTACAAAACAAATCTAAATAAATATATTTACATAAAAAAAATATAAAAGTTAATGGAATAAATAATTATACTACTAATACTATTAGTCTAGCCAACTCTTTACACTTTGACAAGTCACTAAAACTACTAGGACTAAAATAATGTAAGCTAAAATTCCCTTTTAAGCAGTACATTATAATAAAATCGGGAACTTAACTTTATAGCAATAGTATCTTTTAAACTGTAAATTGCAGCACTTTCTCTAAGAGACTCAGACTTAAGATTTATCGGATATCAACAGACGAACAGACGGACACTGGGAATAGTCTATAAGGAGCAACAGCAGCGACAATAACAACAAACGATATATATATATATATATACATATATATATATACATATATATATATATATATATATCTTTTAAATTAATATACATTTCAAGTGGGATTATAGTAATGGCACTAAAATTGCAACAATTGATCGAAGGATAAACCCAAAGCATTTACCTTCTTTGCTCTTACTCTTTTTCACTTTTTTCTCGCCGCTGTTGCTGTTGCTGCCTGCCCCGCTGCCGCTGCTGTTGTTGCTTCCGATGGCATCATTGTTGTTGTTATTGTTGTTGTTGCTGCCGTTGATGGTGCCATTGGTGTTGGTAACCACATTGCCGCTGGCAACACCCACAATTCCATTGATGCCCCCATCATTTTCCACATCCAATTTATTAACGCCCGGCACAGAGCCCTCTGAACCCTCACCGCCATTGTTGGGTGTGCCCAGAGCAGGCAAAGTGGCGGCAGATGCCACCACAGCGGAAGCGACAACGTCAGCAGCACTGGCTGCTGTCATGCCACATATATCCAGACTGGCACTGGGCGCTTTCGATGGTGACTTGTCGCTGTGCTCTGAGGAGCTGCGCGAATGGCTTCTCTGTGCGGCTCCAGTACCGCTGACCAAGTCCAGTAGCTTGCCAGCTGCGGAGCCACTCAGGCTCGTCGAGCTCTTGGGCGGAATGGGCGGCGGCGGCAGTTCGGGCGTAGAGCTGAGCAGTGCATTGTAACCGTTACGCGTCTTCGTGCTGGACATTTGCTGCTGCTTGGGCGAGATCTTGGACAGCAGCGAAGTGCGTGGCTTGCGATCCCAGCTTTTGTTCTCATCGTAGTAGCCCTGATCGTCGAGACGCTGATGGCCCAGCAAACGGTCTGTCTCGAGGTCGGTGTCCACATCCTCCTCGTCGGCGCTGTGGTTCTTTGAGTGGTTGTCCGAGCTCGATTCGAGCAGTGCCTTGCCAGCACCGCCATCCAAATGCCGTGACAGCCACACAGGCGAGTTCATCACAGGCGATGGTGAGCGCTGCGTCTGTATTGGCGGCTGTGTGCTGCTGCGCTCGGGTATTGGCGGTGGCGGTGGACCACCGCCTACTACCAGGCCACCAACAAGACCGTTGCTGCTGCTGCAGTTGCTGCCAGCGCTCCTCGACTTTGGGACGCCAATGCAGGCGGTGGGGGAAGTGCGCTGCAGCGTCGAACTAATCGGCGTGTGCTTGCTGCCTGTCAAGCGGTCGGCAGACTGCAGCAGATCAACATCACCGCTGCAGTTGGGCTTGCGATGTGGCGCCGGCGCTGGCGGCGGTGGGGTCATTTGCGCCATGTCCGGACGGTGGAAAACACCTGCGGAGTAAGTAGCAAAATGCACAGTGATTGTGATTAAAATGTTTGATATGTTTTATAGGTAATTGGTCAAGTCGAAATCTCCAACCATCGACGGCTTAGTTATTTACTCCCACTTTTGTTATGGCTAATCGCAAAAAGGGAAATCGATATCTTTCAACTTTTAATTTCACAGGTTTATAGATGCTTCTTTTTTTTAAGAGACTTGCCCTTTCAGTCTCTAGCACTATCTTTATCGGCTCAAAATTGAGTATATACATTATTAATTATCTGACACAATCAAGACACAGTCACAAAGAGTTAAGGCAAAGCTATTCTCCTTTGAGAAAACTAGAAAGAAAGAGATAAAAAACAAAAATACAATGAAACTTAAACCTTGCGTCTGTCGCTAGCAAGAGAGAGAGAGAGTGAGGCAACTAGTGTGCTACAATCAGCAATTACAATTCACGGAAGGAAACAAATGCTTCATCGCTGTTCGATTCGCCAGCAAACTTATTCAGCTCAATGAAATTACACAGTAAAGATTAGCTAATATATTAGTCTTAATTAAATTAAATGCAACCGATTACAATATATTTTGGGGTTTTTTTTTTTGATAAGACTTTACTTACTGATAGAGTAAAGGGAATCCAACTCTGGATCTATGTTTTTGAACACTTTGCTGTTGCTGTTGCTGCTGGGACTCTGTCCGAGCAATTCCCGTTGTTGTGGCTGCTGTTGTTGTTGTTGTTGCTGTTGATGCTGTTGATGCTGAAGCTTTAGCAGGATATTGCTTGGGCTCGTATGGTTGAGCTGGTGGCCGACTCCGTTGCTGTCCGTTGTGGAAGCAGTCAGATTGTGCATACTGTTTAGACTGTTGTTAGTTGAGATGCGTTTCATGTCCATTAGCATGGAGATGCCACCACCGATGCTGGTGCTTGCGCTGAGATTAGCCTGACCCTGTCCCTGTCCCTGACTCTGACCCTGGCTCAATGCCTGTAACTGGCTCGGATCGAGCTGAGCGGCAATCTGTTGTAGGTTCTTGTTGTTATTATTATTCTCGGTATCGCTAGTGTGACCCGAGGAGAGGCCATCTTCCAGAACAGGCATAGCTGAGGCATAGTACTTGGCGTAATTTGAACAGGAAGTCGACACGCCACCATTCATCTCGCCGGAGAGGCCTGTTAATGGATTCAAATATTAGCTAGATAAGATCCAATTGGATTATTATTTTCAACTACTACTCACTGTCAAGATCACCGCAGTTGGAATCGTAGTCGGTTGTCTCCGGCGAGTAGCGATAATTATGGCCTGTTATAGCGCCACCATTGCTTTGGCCAACGCTTTGTCCCAATCCGCTGCCGCTGCCGGTGCTCAGTAGCTGATTGTGATTGAGCCCATCCTGTTCACCATCCCGCTCACCGCTGCTGCGGCTGGCTGAGTCCAAGAAGAAGTCAAAGTCGCGCATCAGCGGACTTTCGCTATAATGGCGCGGTAACTGTGCCGGACGTGTCTGCATTTGGGCATCCAGCTGCATCTGCTGCGGCTGAGTGTAAGTGCCGTAGACGTGACGCTCCAATGCTGGTGGCTGTTGCAACAGCAGCTGCTGCTGCTGGCGGTAGTCCTGCTCAATGGGCTCATCTTCGTCGTCGACCTCATCGTTTTCGTCTTCGTCTTCCTCCTCTTCCTCGTCTAGCTCTACCTCATCACGTTCTAGGTTGCTGTGGAACTCGTACTGTATGTCCTGCAATGGTAATTGATAGTTAAATTTGTACATTAAGTGATTTTTCAGAGAAGTTTGACTAACGCCCAACTATGCAATATGGATTTAACTTAAGCTCAAAAAAACTAAAGTGAAATTCAAAGAAATTTCAATTTTCTTCTTGAATATATTTTCTTGATCTGCATGAACAATTGATAAAGACAGATCAGTGTGTGGCCATTTGGCTATCATAGGAAATCTACAAGAAGGTTTCTTCAAATTTTTAAATATATATATTCCTTATATGCATTTAGACAACCCTAGTAAGTAGCAACTGGACAGAAGTAATACGCTGTATTATTCTCACTGACCCCACCCTAAAGTATAAAATATTTAATTTACAATGCTGTCGACGTCGCTGCCATTTTCCATGATGGGTTGTTCGTCATTTGATGGACACTTAAAGAACTCCTCCAGCACTTTGCGCGTCTCAGAAAATTCATAGAGGTAATCAAATGTCGAGGATTTGGTCGGCAGACTCAATGGGCCTGGAGCTAGGGCGGTGCCCACTGTCGAAGTGCTGGCAGCAATTGTTGTTGTTGCTGCTGCTGTTGTAGTTGCAACTGTTGCAAACGTTACTGCTGCTGCTACTCCTGTCAGAGGCGGAGTATCAGCCGCACAGTTCGTCAACTCATTCGACGTGGCCGTAATGATGGCCTCGGGCGTGGTCAGATCGGATATGGTGCCAATTTCCGAGACATCATTGCTGGTATCCTCCGCATTGTTATCGCTGCAGGCTGGCTTAATGTTGTTGTTATTGCTATGGTTGCTGCCATTGTTGTAGTGTTGCAGCTGCTGTTGCTGCGTTGGAGAGCCACTGCGTAGCTCCCGCGGTGGCGAAATAATTCGCTGTGGAGTGCGGAATGAATCAATAAATCAGTTCTCAATGTGGCAAGCTTGATATTTGTTATATGATATTTATATATATATATATAAATCATGTGTGTATATTTTACAAATATAAAACTATAAAAATAAGCATAAAATATTACATTTAAATGGAATTGGAAATTTATTATGTAAAATATATAACACCAGATAAAATAACAGGACATATTAAAATGTGTGTCGTTACAAAGTTACGGGTAACCCAGAAAAACCAAAATTTATGAAATAGGAAAAACAAAATTTGATATACCTGTGGAAAGCCTGGACGCACAGGATACGCCGGAGCCTGTTGTGGTTGCGACTGCTGGCATTGGGCAAGTGCGGCAAATGCTGCACGAGCCGCCGTCTTTTGCAACGAGTTGGCCGCAGGCGTATTGCAGCCCAATGGTGACAGCGCAATCTTTGCGGGGGCATCAACTGTTGTTGCTACTACGCCTGCTGTTGCTGTTGCTGCTGCTGTGTCAACTGGTGGGTCACTTTCGTCCTCTGCTGGACTGCTGCTACTGGCAGCGACGCCAATGCGCCGTGGTGAACCCTCGTATTCTGTAATTAAATTGAGTGAGAAAACTCGATAAAGAAGTTAAACCAATTACCACATACCAATGATGCCATGACGCGACTCTGCGGCCAGCGTATAGTTGCGCTCCAGCTGCCAGGTGTCCAGCTTGTGCTCTCTATAGAGCGCCACATCATCCAGCAAGCGGCGTGTGTGCGGCTCCAGCATTAAATGGGAACGACATTGTGCCTTTTCAGTGGTCGTCAGCTGCTGTTGACTGCACTTGTTCTCATCCGTGGTCAGAGCATTCGACTGGGTCGTCACGCGCAGATCTAAAGAATTACGTAAAGAGTGTTGATTAGTTTACCAGAAAAAGAATCCAAAACTGATTGCGTTATTAATTGTTGCTTTTACATAGCTGCCACCTGTCTGACCGATTTGATATTCACAATTAACTGGACAAACCACAATAGACAATAGATAATATTGGCTTGCAACAGCTGTGATTTCTGCAATTGCCTTTAAAACTTGCATACCTAATGTGGCCACTCTAATTAAATCAGTGCCGATAAAACAAATATCGATAACACTTGCGTGTGTGTAAAGCTCTCTTTCAGAGTAGCGTGGAAAGCACAAAAACTGATGTATATTTGTGCATGTGACCAATCTATAAAATGCAGAGATTTTTCTCGAAAATTATCCCTTATTACTTATTTCTATTACAACATATATTCTTTGTCGTCTTACGTTGCCAACTTTCGGCTGGATCTGCTGCTGCATATCCGCCCGTCGATGACTCATTGACGCTGTTATTAATTAGCCGATGAGTTCGATCGTCACCATTGCCGTGACGCTTGCGCTGCTGTTGTCCCGCCGACAGGTGGCTCAGCAGGTTATCGCTTGCCGGATATACATCCTGCTGCAGCTGTATATGCTGTTGCTGTTGTTGATGTTGTTGCTGTTGCTGTTGCAGTTGTTGTTGATTTTGTTGCTGGTCCAGCAACAGGTGCTCCCGTTCCCGATCTCTGTCCCGCCCTCGCTCCAGTTCGCGACCCCTTTCTCGATCTTCGCGCAGCCGCTGCTTTCGCTGATCACGTGGCTCCCAGTCAGCCACTTGCTGATCCGACGAAGACTTGCTGCCATACAAATAATGACTAGCCAATGGTGTCAGACCCTCAGCACACGGATCGGTGGCCACAGTCGACGACTGTTGTTGCGAAGAGTAGTTGTGATTCACAGGACTGCGACCCACGCGCAGCACATGCGGAGCTTGAAGGGATTGGGCTTGGGCTTGGGCTTGGGCTTGGTTATGCCGTTGTGCTATGCTGTACAGTTGTGGTGCCAACTGTTGATGATAGGCTCGTCTCGCTGAAGCATGCATATGTTGTTGCTCTTGCTGCTGATGCTGTTGTTGCTGCTGTTGCTGCTGTTGTTGCTGTTGTTGCTGCTGTTGCTCTGTGGGTGAGTGGAGCAATGTGCTGGCACTTGGTGTCGCTGCCTCCCAATAGTTCTCCTTAATAAAGGGATTTTGACTACCATTGCCAAGATTGTTGGTGGTTGTGTTGCTTTTGCCGTTGAGAAGCGCGTAATGTTGCTGAGGCTGCTGATGCTGCTGCTGCTGATGATGATGATGATGCTGCTGCCTGCCTGCTGATATGGCACTGTTGCGTTTGCGCGGCATATCCATATAGCTGTGGCCACGTGGCCGGTTCTCGCCCGTATGGTAATAGAAGGATGCTGGATACGCCGTCTGTGGCACCGTCTCCTCAATTAGCTCCAGCTCCTGATGCTGCTGCCGTAATTCGTCGTCGTTGTCCTCGGCCAAGACAATTGCGTCAATATCCGTATCGACGTCGTCTGCGGTCAGTGCTCGTGAGTCGTGTGCTGGCGGCGATGGTGGTGTTGGTGGTGACAGCGGTGAGCACAGAAATGGATTTGTCGATATGCGAGGCGTGACTGAGGACAGCGATTCCGAGGAATGCGACGACACCGAATGCGGTGGCGGTGATTGTGTTATAATATTAACACTCTTATAATAACTGGGCGTGGCAGTGGATAAGCTGCTGCTGTTCCCAGTTGTCTCTGCAACACCAATTGTTGGTGCTGTGACAATGCTGCTGCTGTTGAGATTTACATCATCGA
The DNA here is from genome assembly GCA_035042045.1 of Drosophila melanosoma. NCBI lineage: Eukaryota > Metazoa > Arthropoda > Insecta > Diptera > Drosophilidae > Drosophila > Drosophila melanosoma. The sequence goes on from JAWNLY010000176.1 coordinate 7,099,418, forward strand.
TGGCTTCATGATGCTGTCGGCTGCTGTTGCTGTTGCTGCTGTGCGACGGCTGCTCCTGCTGGAATTGCTGCTGTTGATGTTGCTGTTGCTGTTGTTGCTGCTGCTGCTGTTGCTGTTGCTGTTGCTGCTGCTTGGGACGGCACTTGGGAAAGAGCAGATTAATCTGATCGTTTAGCGGTGGTGATGGTGAAAGCACCGCTTGCGACAGGTTCAGTGGCTGCTGCTGTTGCTGGTAACTGTTGCTGTTAGTCTTGGAGTTGCTGCTGTCACAATCGCTCTCCAAACCGTTGAGCGCGTAATAATTACGCTGCTGAGCGGCTGTTGCTGCTGCTGTTGTTGTGGATGACTGCAGACGTTGGTAGCTGCTATTATTGCTGTTGCTACCGTGTGGCTGCTGCGACAGCTGCTGCTGCTGCTGCTGCTGCTGCTGATGATGGTGATGATGATTACTGCTACTAGTTGTGTGTCCAGCAGCCAATGTTGTCAATGTTGTGCTGACCATTATTGTTGCCAATAAACTGCAAAACAAAAAAAAGGAGACGGATATAAAGAATGTAGTCGATGGTAATACCGCTTTTAATAATGGCGATTGTTCTTCAAAAGAGTATGTTGATGAGGCAAACAGCCCTTTTTCCCCTTTTTCTCCTTGTCATTTTAACGGCAGTTGTTTTAATAAATTCAGGCGCAGTGTCAACCTTTGTCATGTTCGAATAAACACTGACAGTAACGAGTTCTGTCACAACAACTGCTGCTGTTGCTGCTGCTGCTGTTGCTGCTGCTGCTGCTGCTGTTGCTCTTGCTGTTGCTGTTGCCTTTGTCAGTTGCTGGCATGTTATTGGCTGCTGAGACAACGCTAAATTGCTGTTGTTAGGCTCACTGATGAAATTAATTGTTTGCGTTGCGTAAAAAGGGTGCCTTGAACACTCGCAAAAACAGCAATTAATAAAGTAACTAAGTAAACAAAGTAGCCAATCAATGTCATTGAGTTGATTCTTTATATTGTACATTATGGATTGGTCATTCCCTTGAGAATTGTATGTGACGCCCAAGTGACAATTCAGGCAAAGGCGATCCTGTCATAATATCTAAAGTCACAAGTAGATCACAAGTAGAACCCGTAACAAAAAACCATTTGGAATGCATATTTTGAGCAATTATTGCCGTTAAGTTGCAAGACTCTCAGTTGAGTCACGTGTGAAATATTGATATGGATGACATTTAAGAAGCATTTGTCGAAAATATTTACCAGATATACCAGTAGACCAGCTATTTGAATAAAGTATTATAATTAAATTACTTGCAGATTCGAGCATAGTTGGCTTTTTATACACAATGCAGCTCATGGATTGACTAATAAGAAATACACCAACCCACCAAGGATTCCTTTTCTGTCATTTCCTCCATATTTGAATCCTATGCGTTATGCATTCGCTGCGAAGCCCTTGTGCATTGGGCTTAGAATATATTATTCAACACTGAACCCACAAATTTGCAAAAAGATTAACAATAAAACGTGACTGTTTGACTAAAATATATATCCTCCACCCTAGCGCCAACATACCTTTGATATTAATTATACATACAACATTCTATATACTTTTTAATTTCATTCTGAATTAACTTCTGTCATTCATGCCTAATTGTAATATATAGATTTACCGAACTCAAGGATCAATAAAATAAATTATTTGATTCATATTGTGTGTATTAATCTATTAGAAGCATTCAGATATTAATTATTTAATGAATAAATAAATAAGAAGTGTATTCATGAGATAAGACAAAATTATAAATTTTAATATAGTCTCTGATAGTCTCTGAAATCTCTATGGAGTTGTTTCCTAATATATGTTGTGAATAATCACCCAACATCATCAGACCCATTTGAATGGGTTTATATTAGTACATTTGTATATTTGCATATGTAGCCTTGACTAAGCCATGACAGTGTTGTTGTTGTTGTTGTTGTTGTTGTTGTTGCTATTGTCGTAGTTGTTGTTGTTGTTCTTGTTGTTGTTGTGCATCTCGCAACGCTTTGTGCACTCATATGGAAAATATGTTTTCGTTTCTGGAGCAAGGGAGAGTGTACGGAGTGTTTGTGTGTGGAGCACGCTTCGCTTGGCCTTAGGTTAGATTAAGGGGGAAAATCGGGTCGGTGAGGTGGTTTGAGGGGTGGTTGGCAGACCCAAAAACCAACACAACAGCTAACAAGGTATAACATCAAGGACAACCAACTGGAATGGCAGCCAAACATTTTGTTAACGGCTCCGACACAAAGCACGGCTAGCTGGGCAAACATTTTCATTGCCTGACATTTATGCGCTCTGGATGCTCGGTGCTTGGTGCTCGGTACTCGGTGTTCGGTGCTTGGTGCTTGGTGCCCCGTGTCCATGTTAGACCCCCCCCCCCTTCCCCCCTTACCTCTGACAACCGCCACTCTCACAACGGTGCTATCTATGTGGCAGCAGCACTGTAAGCCATCTATCTGCCACTACATTCATCTTCACAATTCGCATCTAGACGTCGCCTTGCATCGCCTGGCATTTCTCGCATCTACATCAATCTGTCACTTCAAATCCGTTCTTGCCGTTTTCTTTTCTCTTTTTCCCTGTCTGTCATCGCTCAGCAGCTGCCTGTTGCCATTTTGGCCATTTTGCCGGGATGTTTGTCTGTCAATGTCATATGTGTGTGTGAGTGTGTGTGTATGTGTTTCCTTTTTTGTATATCTTAAGCAGCTTCTGACAGCAACAGGGAACGGATTGTTCACGGATTGTGTGCTCATGTAAGTGGGTGTGTGTGTTTGTGTGTGTGTGTGTTTGTGTGTGTGTGTTTGTGTGTGTGTGGGTGTATGTCTGTGTGTTGCATTGACCCTACTCTCGCTGGGCATACACCGCCTCCCTGATCGAAGCAGGATCAGAATATATAAGCGTACATTCAGATCATCACCCGATGCTTTTCATGTATTGTCAACAAGTTTATTTGAGCTGATAAGCTCAGCTTTTAGCTTAAAGCTTAAAGCTTTAAGTGTAGCTTTAAGTGTAGCTTTGTTTTTCATCAGGCATGCTTACAATTTGCGTGTAAGATGGAGTACAACCAACCCTATAGAATAAAATCCACTACGGCCATTCAATATGATAAGTTGCAGAAAATATCTTAAATAAGATTTCACCAAATTTATCTATATCACACACTTGAGTATATTCAAACTTATAGTATACAATAATAAAATAACAATTTTAAGTAAGTTACTGAAAGAAAGTTCTTTGCTGAAAGTTGCTCTACTTTGATTAAAACTTATACTTTTGGCGTACTTGTGTGTAAAATTGTATGCTTATCATTTCACAAGTTTAACGAAAAGTGTTCCACAAAGTACACTTGACAATTCCTAATATAAATTCAAGAGCTCCAAGTACTACTCCAATTGACAAGAGATAATCTTTACTATGGGACAAAAAATTGTAAAATATATATATTTACAAAGACGGCATCGCGAGTTTAACCTTCAACGGGACTGACTTTGTGTCGAGCATAATGGACAGAATTGCCACAAGGAGACTTGCAAGAAAACCTGCCAACGTCGACAATAAATACGATAAAAAGGCTTGAGGAAGGACAACAATAAATGTGATTATTATGTTACTAATCATAATTACATTTGTTTGCCTTCATCAACAAATAACTAAGATGTATACTTTATAGTAAATATAATAAATAAAGCCTCTCACAAATGAACAATAAACACAATAAACCTAATTCCACCGAACAAAAAAATGACTGACTTTTAAATAATTTAAATAGAAAAAATACGTATTTATATTTAATACATGCACATTGAGTAACATATACAAAAAAGAAAATAAAGCAAAAAAAAACACTCAAACAAGTATTCATTATCATCGTTGTGGTCCCACCAATATTCCTGGAAGTTGCATAATTAAGTTTTAATTTTAACACGAGGCAGGTGCAAGCTGCACGTCATATTGGTGGCGTCTGCCTGTGGGTGTCTCCTCTTGAGTTCTATTAACTTAATGCTTTCTTAAGTGACGTATCGCATAGCTCTTTAAATATTTAATATTAATTTCACTTTGGGCCACTTAAATGCACAGCCAACTGCAGTGCAATGAAACCAAAACTACCCCTCAAAAGATTGACTTGCGCAGGGCGAGTTAATAAATATTTATTAAAATTAATATTAAAAAAATTATTTTCAAATGAATTATATAAAGATGAAAAATAATAATACTAATATGGATGTCAAGCGCTTTGAGCTCTCAAGCTGCTGCTTTGTTTGGAGCATTGATGAGCCATGCTTGAGTTGTTTGATTGAGACTTAACATTTTCCTTAATGTGTGCTCATAGATTGGATTTCAAAGTAGTTATAGCCACGGTCATGCAACGCTAACTGTAGTCAAGCTGCTGGCCGGGGTAATAAATCAAAATCAGTTGTAACAGCCGGCTGACCCATGCACATAACCCCAAAGGGGCACAACTGTCCACGACGTCAATTGTCATAATGGTTGGTTGTGTGGGGGGAGTGGTATTTTGGAGCTGTTGCCGTCGATACGGTCATACTGCGGCAGGAGGACAATGGCAACAATGGCGGAATGTTGCGGCAGACGGATTTACGGACGCCTGTGATGACATTAATTATGCAAAATGAAAAAAAAATATTCAGCGAATGAGCGAGACAAATAGACCAAAATTCAATACACTGCGCGAAAGAGATAAATTGTGTACAGACTGCCGGTCAATTGCACGCGAGGGTGGCCCACCATTAATTAGGGCTTAGAGATGGTAAAAGTGGCATTCTTTCTTTGCGTGACACGAGCAGGCACGAGTGAATTGGGATGTGGGATGTGCATCGGCTCAACTTGAAAAAAACACTAGCTTCTACATAGCAAGTAAGATGTAAAACAGAGTAGATCGGGCATTTTTGCAAAATGCTAATATGCTAATAAAACTGCGAATTTTGAAATAATATAATTAAACTATGATGGCTGTGAGAGCACTAAAATATGGCAGTTACTGCTAAAATTTAGTAAGTTTAATAGTATTTTTCAAGAAGAACAACTTCACTTAAAATTAAACAAAGTATCTTATTTATATGGATTGGACTTGTGTTAGGCAAATCAAAGTCTTGCTCATCTCTATTTCGGCGGGTGACTTCAGCGTTTGCATGTCGGACACTGGAAAAATGAAACATGTAATTTATTTTAACCTAAATTGCGGTTTCGCATATACTGAAAATGCAGCGTGCATGCGAGTGAAGAGATTGAAAAACAATCGCCTTTTTTTTTGCATATGTACATATGTGCATAATTATGCATACATATATATGTATGTATGCATATGTATACATATGCAAGCATTATCTTAATGAGTATAAACAATATTTTATGCTGATATTTGAACAATAAAGTTCTTAGTCGCTTAACGGGCTTCACATTTTCTGCTTTCATTAACTTTATCAGGCAGCTGCACTAATATTTTAAGCTGCTGTATTTTTTTTTTATTTTTTTATCGTCAGCAAAAAATTTGGAAAACGCTTTAGAAACGCTTTCAACTTTCTCATTGTGCTTAGTCGTGTTGACTCGTGCATGAAGAGTGTGCGTAAGGATTCATTTACAACAATGGATGTACCCACAAATATGGGTAGATGGTGTGTGTGTGTGTGTGTGTGTGTGTGTGTGAGGGAGGTGGGTGGTGGTAAATTATGGTTAGCTACTCTGTAAGAGGATTTGAGTGCAACGCGTGAAAATGCTGAAAATTTAGGCTAAGACCCATTTTGACAGAAATGAAAATCAACTGCAGCAGACACTAACAGCAACACTTGTAGAGAATGGGATGAAGAACAAAATAAAAAGTTAATGTAAAAGTTAAAGATAGACCATAATGCAGAGTGAAAGCGAATTAGATCTGTGTGTGTTTTTGTGGCAGTTTGTTGTTGTGGCAGTTGTTTCACAACAAAAACTGCAAAACTGTGTCGCCTGTCCAAATGGAAATCAGCAAGCTTTTAAAACAAGGTTAAAAATGGGTTAACATGGCAATGCAATGTGTTGTTAGAACGATTTGAATGTCGGTTGATGGCAGATATCTTAACTTACAATTTGGGCAAGTCCAAACATGAAAATGGTCTTAGGTTGATTGGTTTCAAATCAATTTTCAATAGCAAGTATTGAGAGGGAATGTTACAAATATGTAAAAGACCACAATATACAGATATATATATAAGAAACATATAAATAAAAATAAACCATCAATCAACCATCATTCATATAGTATACAAAAATGCACATTTATTTAACTATTCATTTCTCTTCTCTTAGCCATTTTAACTATTATTCTCAGAGTAATTTAAGTGAATGCACACTCGAAAATTAAAGTGAATAAGCCCTAAACTTTTTCAAAAATATATATATATAAATATATCAATATATATATATATATATATATATATATGCTGTATTCAGTCAAAATTCGAACTAAACATTGTGCGAGTTGAAACTTTATACACGGCATGCGCTCAAATTGTGTTGCAGCTGCAACTGCAACACCACTGGTAATGAACTGACAGCGCCAGTAACCGTTAACAAAGTAAAAAACAAAAGAACCGCCCAATCATCCACACACACACACGCACACACACACACACACACGCACACGCACACACTTTAGCTACATTAAAAGTTTGAGAGCTATCAACTTAAATTCAAAATACGCCTTAAGCCAATAAAAACTTTCACCATTAACTGAAACAACAGAGTCGAGCTTTATAACTGAAGGATATATATTTTTTCGAGATTTTCAGAACTTATAATTGGCATTTAATGCCTCTAGCTGCTAAGTCGACAATGTCTGATGTTTTTATACAGACATGACCAAATCGTGTCGGTTGTTCATATTGAACATGACTATATATAACTACTGCTCTAAGAAATGCTTCTTTCAATTTATTATCAATTTATGTATGTTATGCGACAAGCTAAACTTTATTAGTTTTTAATTTTGTAGTTTCTGAACGCAGCTGGTTGTAATAAAAAATTAAAAAAAATTTATTTGTTCATCGATATTGAAATGGAAAATTTAATTAAATTGAATAGCTCAGGACTATTACCACAGCGCCAAGAAATAGAAATCAGCCAAATAAGAAGACTGTCAAGAAAATATAAATTGTATTAAATTCGATTTGTGAAGTTGATAATTCCATACAAAAAGGGGATCATCATGTTAAGTAGATAAATGTGGTCACACTGACAAATTTACTTGGATGTATTTAGTATGTATTTGTATTTAGCATTCGATTTTGAGAGTCTTACATAAAAAAAACAGTTGTGCATTCGTCCGATCAATTTTAAATTTTCGAAGCAATCAAAGCAATTATGAAAAAAAAAAATGTATGACAATATTGAGTATTTGCTTTGCATGAGGCATGAGTTTTGCTCTGAATATTTGTACTTCATTTGAATACAAAGCTCCTGATATTATCTCCGAGTGTGCACACACATAAGCTCCACACACACACACTGAAAAAAAAAATATATATATACGCATTGTATACCGGTGTCTGTGCCACACTCCATTGCCGTTATTATTCAGTCCTATTGCTGTTGTCGTTAAATCATTAGAACGGCATTCGAAGCACGTCTCTGCGTGTTTGCTGTATGTTTTAGGCCAATTGTTGTTTGCAAAATGTTTTTCTCGTCTTTTTTATTTTTTATTTTTTTGTTTTTTTTTTTTACTTTGCTATCACCCCCATTTCAAATGGTTTTTTAGCACAAAGTTTACAGCTCAAAGACACGCCCAGTGCCCCATCGACACCATATACTATCCAAATTGTGTACATATGGACTATATATACATATATATATATATATGTGTGTGTGTGTGTGTGTGTGTGTGTGTATGTAAATGACGCAATGCATTTGGGCTCTCATTCTGTTCTGCAGTTGCCTATCAATTTGGAGCCATAAAAAGTTTCGGGCCAATCATATTTCCAGTGAATGAGTGCAAATCAAAGAAAGTTTCTAGTTGCTATTGATTACTTTTAGCTAATCATATATATTAAGTGGTATATTGTTCATAAATAGTAGGTATAATTAAATGTCTTGGCAACAAGTTGATAAAAACCATTAAACAAAGTGAAACCTTTTGCAGAGATATCCGCTGTGAGGCAGCCGAGCAGATGAAACTCAAACTCAAACTGAAACTCAAACTCAAACTCAAACTCAAAGTTAATGAAATGTTAGATGATGCGTCGTCCTGAATTGGTATAAATAGCTCAAGTGGTAAGCCAGTAAAAACAAAACCGCCAACGAGTTGGCAAAGCTGAGAGATAAGCGGAGGCGGATTGGGGTGAGGCAGGACTACGACTAGTAAATACATCAGCTAGACTTTATTCTATTTCCGTTTCCGGCTGTTGTCGCAATAAGTTTCTCGATGTTGTCGCTGTTGATGATGCTACTGATGCTGCTACTGATGCTGCTGCTGCTGCTGCTGCTGCTGCTGCTGCTGCTACTCTTGCTGTTGTCAAACTGCCGAGTATGTAATGCGTTTCCGCTTGCCACAAAATGTGGCAAACTGTAGGCGTAGGCGCCAACGTCGACGTCAGCTTCGGCATTCGCTGCGTGCGTGCCAAAGCAATGCAAAAGCGAAAATGAAGCCAAGTAAGTAAAATAGACTGCACGACATGAAAACAAATGAAAGGAAGGAAACAAAGACCAAGCCAAAGCTGGTGGTGCGCAAAGCAGCTGGGGCAGGAGCAGGGCCAGGGACTGGGGCTGGGGCAGTGTCAGCACATGGCAAGTGAGGCAACAAAATCACACTCGAAATGTCAACGTCACCAACGCTGTTGTATGTTGTATGCACAACAACAACAACAACAAAAAAAAGTTGAGCAATGCCAGCATTAAACTTCCAACTCAATTTGAATTTAAGTGAACGGATTTGTGTGGCAAGCATGAATGGCGCATCTGAATAATGACTTGAAAAAGTGCGTGACCGGTAAAGGAAGTTTGCGGATCATTATATGCGGCTAAAAGCAATACCACATTTAGTCCGTATACCCCATAAACAACAACTCAACAATGCCACAAAAGAACATGCCACGAAAGTAAATTATATTTTCAGCGCACAAAAAATTAAATATGTCATCCAAGTAAATAAAAATTACTATGTTCGACGATATTGGACGATCTGTGCAAAAGGTTTTTCAGTAATTTACATTTAAAATTTGTTGGCCTAAAACAATAAATTAATTTAAAGTGGCATTTAGCTGGTGAACCATTTAGCGTGCAACTTGATAAATGATTGACGATGGCTGCAAAATTGTTGTAGCGCAGACTGCTAACTGCTCTAACGAGCCGTTGCATACTTTATGAGCTGGGATTATTGCCATTTAGACGGCAACTCACAAACACACACACACTCACTCACACACACACACACCTACACACAAATTGCAACAGAACATAAATATGTATATATGCAATTTGCCTTTCAGCAGCAACAGTTGGTGTTGTCTCATTCTTTACAACGTTCTCTCTCTCTCTATCTCTCTCTCTCTCTTTCTCTTTCTCTCTCTCTCTCTTTCTCTCTCTCTCTGTCTCTTGCTCTTTCTCTCTTACTCTCTATACCTCTCTCTTTTTGTCTCTGCGTGACTGCCTAGGGGTAGGTAACCAAAGCTTCTGGGAGGCGTTTGGTGACAAGCGCCAGACCAGAAAACGTTTAGCGCCAAGCTAACAAAAACAAAACAGCAACAAAGCTCAATTATACTGGCAACTGAGTCAAATGGTAATTGGTCACCTTAATAGACTGGTTGCTGTTGCCACATACAGTCCCTGGCAAATTTTAATGGTTGTCGATGAGTCATGTGCCCCCCCCCCCCCCCCCCCCACTCACGCAACTTGTCGGTTTGCCTTGAATTGCTTTGCCTCGTCGTGTTTATCAAATCACACATAAAATACAAATCTAGTGGCAAACACATATTTAAGTTAAAAAAAAAAAAAAAATTGTGGTTTATTAAATGTTTACATATTATTCGATATTAATCAATTTGCTTAAAGGCCGAACTAATTTTATAATATTCGAAATTTTTGCTTTTTATTTCATTCAACTTTATATTGTTCGTCATAATATCTGACATCAGAATAGGCGTCACTAATATGATTTTTTTAATAACTCGCAATATATAAACATATATTTTTATATTCTTTGGATATAATCATTAGCATAGAAATATCATTAGAGCTATGCAAATTTGATTACTTTTCAATTAGTAATGTGATCGTAAGTTTGTAAACAAATATACAGCAGAAAAGAAAAACCCATTCTCTCAATAGGACGACAAAGACTATAATTTAAATTTGTATGATAATATATTGTAAATAACAAGTATATAAAGAATTATTAGTCAAAGTTCCAAGGACTCATATAGGCTGCGTACAGCATACGCAAAGTAAGGAATGTGACACAAGATGGGGTGGGTGGAATATAATTGTGAGGGGACAAAGCTAAGGGCTGTGGATACAAGCAACCCCCAAATAAGAGCACAAGACAACGATTTGATTATGAGAACGAGGTGGCTGACTGAAGTCAGTTCAATGAACGGCAAGAGACGACGAACATTGATGACAAAAACTCTACCTATTTAAGTGCTAAGGCGAGTTTGGAGGGTTGTCATCTCATCAGCTTGATAGGCTCAAGGGGGGGCGGAACAAATGAAAGAAAGGTGGAAAGCGCTGGTGTGTGTGTGAGGGGGGGTTGGTATATGACCTAATGCATATACATACACACATACACACATACACATGTGCTTTGTATGTGACACTTTTGTCACTCATCCAAAATGTATGCCGCCCAGCCCATTTACCCCTACTCCTCCCCCCACCCCACACCCAAGGCTTGTCAGCCCCTTTGTTGATTGCGCTGAACAACAAATCGATTTTCATTGATTGATTATGCGTCAGAGCTTGTGGCCCCTGCCCAGGGGCACATCCCCTGCTGACTTTTTACTCATTGCTCCACAGTCAAATATTTTTCGACAAATACGAGTGGCATAAACGACCTGAATTGTTAGGTCCAACAAAGGTCAAAGACTACTACTGTAAACAGTGAAGAATACGTGACGCCAATAAATCAATAGTAAACAAAAATACAAAAAAAAAAAACACAAGCCAGAGGTTAAAATTTAAATTGCTAACCAAAAATTGAAAGGCACAATTATTGTGCAAATATTTCAAATACTTTTCGCTTTCATTATGCAAATAAACAAATGATTTTAGGGTCAAACGTACCATCAAGCTTAATATTCAAACGTTTTTAATAAGAAAATATTCTCAAATTGCAAAGAGCAAACAATAAAAATGTATATTAATTGATATTTGACTTTTGCAGTTTAATTAATTTTATCAAAAACTAAGTGGCGAATTCCATTGATTTTTCCATTTAAAATAAATATGTTGACATAGTCAAAAGCCTTATGTAATTAGCGATATACATTTAAAGAACAATAGTGAAAAATGCTGCATTTATACTAGCTCAAAAAAAAAAAAAAAAAAAAACCTATTACTCCTTGTTAAATTTACTTTTACAAAAATTGTCAATGCTGACATTAATGTTGTTAAAAAAAACTGTGTGGTCAAAACATGACTTTAATGGTATTATAAAAACTGTGTGTTGACTACACTGGACTACACTGGAACGAAATGCGTTTTCGGCGCTAAATCGATATTGGCAAGTAAGCTAAAAGAAGAAAAAAAAAAGCCAACTAGCACGTACAGACAAGAAAAAAAATCAATGGAAGTATTCCTACGTATTGTATGTGACTCCAATTTTAAGCAATATTTATCTCACACCAGCTTTGGCCACACAACAAAATGATATGTTTACCATTTTTGCACGTTTATTTGACGCGCGACTGCAGTGTGCATTGAAATTCCGAGCAGACCCGAAAATTTCTCTATAAGATTGAAGACTATATATGTGTGTGTGTGTGTGTGTGTGTGTGTGTGTGTGTGTGTGTGTGTGTGTGTGTGTGTGTGTGTGTGTGTGTGTGTGTGTGTGTGTGTGTGTGTGTGTGAGGGATGGTGGGGGGGGGGGGGGGGGAGAGTAAACAGCAAGTGAAATTTTGTGTGCATTGTGCATGCTTAATTGAGTTGTCCTGCTGCTGGTCTCCAAACTATTGCTTTTCCAAATTGAGCGCCAGCCATCGGGATGTGTGCGCGGGGGTGAGTGTGTGTGTGTGTGTCTCTCAGATGTCAAACGGTTTATTTAAAGGTCCGAGCTCTTCCATCCTGCCAGTCCCATTTTGTCCAGCTATCTCAGCTATACTATCTCTCTTGTGGATTTCGTCCTTGGCACGTAAATCGCTTGAGTCGCCTCAGTTGATTTTCATATTTTGTATTTTTCTTTTAGTTGGGTATCCATCCGCATAGAGTACTGGGACATAGATAGAGCATAGAGATAATGGAGGACTGCTCAGGCTTGGTGGTTGATTTCAAATATTAAATATGCTACGAAGGGTTGCTGTCTAGCAAAAATTATACAACTGTCATAGTTCGCATCTCAGCATAAATTCTAATATTACCATAGCATTTTCAGCTGTACATTTTTCAGTTTTCAGTTTCAAACTGGTTGCGTTATGTCTGTTTACAACATCAGCTGGTTGTGGATGTGGAAAAATGAGTTTGCATATATGATTCACCACTTGGTTTTTTTAATTTTCGAAATTGCATTTTGTGGCAATGTTTATTGCATATTCACTTGCTGCTTTCTACACAAATTGGCTACCCGCTAACGATGATGATGATGATGATGATGATGATGACGATACCGATGCCAATACCGATGGCAAGGCCCATTGCTGGTTATTCTATTCACCATCAAAACTTGTTTATTAACTACATACTTCAGTCCTTAGCAGTGACAACATAAAAAGAAAATTCAACCAATATTCCAGTTAAATTGTTTTTTTTTTTTTTTTCTTTTCACTTTTCCAGCACTTTACGAACATTTGCGGTGCTGTTTCTCTAATCGATTCTTGATGAGATTTTTTTTTATTCAATTTCGGTTTGCGATAGTCAAGAAACTTATCAACAATGTCTCTCTCTCTCTCCCTCTCTCTCTTCCTCAGACTATCTCACTCGCTATATATACATATATATGTATCTGCATCTGATTGCCTAGAAAGTGAAATACCTGAAGATAATGGCGCCAACAAATTTGGCTATTGATATACAGTGTAAAGCTCTCAGTTGAATGTGGGCTATGTGCAGGAGTCCGAGTGCAAGGCGGTAATATGAAAATCAACTATTTTAATTTCGTTGGCATTTTGTGTGGTTTTCATTTCGTTGAACATGTTTATTCATTCAGTTGATAGTTGTTGAATTTCACAATAAGATTTGGCAGCAGTTTGCTTCTCTAATTGTGTTGTTATGCGTAATATTTGATTTCAGCAGCGATACATCTAAAAGCATAAAAGCAATTCCCCATTATAATAATATGTCAATAATTTGAACATCAATGAGGTCCATCAGTTAGTTGCAGTATTCTAGTTTTAGATGACTAAGAGTTTACTCATAGTAAATTGAATGTCGAGTGTTTATGGGCTGCATAAGACAGTTGGCAGACGAGCTCATTGAATGCTTATCAAATCAGAAAATCATCTGTGGCACCTCTTGCAATGCCGTAGTCGTTGCCGTAGTCGTTGCCGTAGTCGTTGCCGTTGCCGTTGCCTCCACAGTTAAATTGGCAATTTCGTTTCACTCAACGTTGACGAAAAGCATATCCTGAAATGAATGGCGACAGACGGAGAGACAGCAGAACAAAGGAAGTGCACACGCCTGACACAGAAGTCAAGTTGACCGTGGCAAGGCGAGATTCCTCGTTGCATGTTTTCAGGATTTGTGCGCCACCTGCGGCACAGCACTGCAATGCACTGCCTTTTGATGGCTTTAGCTCCCGGTCCAAATCCGAGTTCGAGTTTTACTGAGCAGCTGCAAAATGTCAAATGTTGCTGCAAGGCCCGTCGTGTAGCATGGTCAATGGGGCAAGAATCCGGTTTGAAGCTGATTTTCATTTTTTTTTTTCTGTTATATATATATATAAATATGAATGTGCATGGTGCACAGGTAAAGGAAATGGTCATGGTGCCGAGATGAACAGAGACATCGTTCGTTTGAATGCGAACAGCAGCTTATGGTCAGGCTTAAAGCCAAAGCTCTGTACAAATGTACATACATAACGGAACTGGTCGTAATTGGTAACTGATACCTGTCCAAGGCTTCTGATTAAGATGTTCAGCTTCTTCTACTGGACCCCTTTTAATTATGTGCATTGCTTGCGCACCTGCTAAATTGAAGGTCGTTTTGCTATATATTAAAAATGTTGCTTGCTCTGATTGAAATTAAATTAGGTTTTCCCCATTTTCATACTAATACTTACCGAAAGTACTCGAATTACAACATGAAACAAATCGATAGCGTGGACACCTGCAATGAGAGTGGGAAGAGAAGAGAAAAGAGAAAAGGAAAATCATTAGTTAAGTTCTTGACAGTCTGGTTATTTAGTTCATTAGCCACAGCCCCCCTTTTTCCACCACCCCCCCTTCTCCTTTTTTCTCTCTCTTTATATATATATATATATAAATATCTCTTCGAACCGTTTTTTTTTTATTAATGATGCAATTGGCAACTCCAGCTGTTCTGTCTTGTTCATTTCACTAATTAAGCACATTTTAACCGGCAGCTGCTAGCTCCCCCACTGCGACTCTGAGAATCAATTTGCCCCAGCTTGCCAAGGTATGACAAATGCAAAAGGGGTATGGATATATTGATGGGTGCTACATTCAAAAGTATCACAAAACACTCTCAAGAAACAAGCTTTAAATCCTTATTGCACTTTAGCAAAAAGTTCTATTGAAAACGGATTTGCATATGTATCCTTTCAAGGAATCCTTATAATCAACAGCCTGAGTTCAAAGAAATGCACTCAGCTGATGAAATGGCATATTCAAAAAAAAAAATAGAATCTATAATCTATCATTTTAGAGCTTCTTCCTTTTGAAGAAATTCAATTAACCAACATTCGTTTGACCTGTCTGTGTCTAATATTTCTTTAAGTCTGCAAAAGTTGATAGCCGTCAATGTCGAAGCAACAGTTGTGAGGATTTTGTTTAAAAAAAAAATAGGGGGCGGGTTAGGAAAAATGCCAGGAAAACAATTTAAAGAATTTATTGCTCGAGCTTAATGAATTTTTCAGTTGCCGTACATGCTCCCAAAAGAATTGCGACTCGGGGAGGAGGGTTAGTTGAAAGGGGGCTGGACAGGTGCAGATTTGCCAACGCAGTAATTTTGATCAGCGAATGAGAAACTTTGCGACCCAGGTGAATTTTAAATTTATATAAATCGTTTGCTTTAGATGTGTGCGTGTGTGTTTGTGTGCGTGTGTGTGTGTGTGTGTGTAGATAAATAACTGTTATCGTCACGCTGTTTAATGAAGGTTATCTGCCTGTTTTTTTTTTTTATTTAAAAAAAAAACAGTTGCGTTGCTTTTATTTCCAGCTGTGCAGATATGCAAAGCATTGCGAAAACGACTTTCATTTTACATCATGAAAATTACTGTTGGACTGAGAGAAGAGCAGAGTTTGCAATTACAAGTAAATTATCTAAAATGATATAGAGTGCTATAAATGAACAATTAAGTGACTTTATTTAAATTTAGTGTAACATTTATTTCCCTTTTATCCGATTGTGATTGTTGTGATTGATATATATATATTTAAACAGGAGCATAAAATAAAAAACGTTTAACTAAAAACGGAAGAAAAATCATTAATATATTTTATGGGATCGATGATATTTCTTTCTGTTTGTTAAATATATATTTTTGCATAGCACCAATTCTAAACTCTTTTTTTTAGTTCAATATAAGTAAAGAATTTAAACAATCACATTACTCAAACACTTTTCAACACAATATAGAATATAGAACTTGCCCAAATTCAATGTATGCAATTTATTTATTTCGATTCTTAATTAAATTTAAATTTGCATAGTCTGCATGGTTATGCAATAGTGGGCGTGTCTTTTATAGCTGCCATTTCTTATTGTTGATTATTTTCACAAGGTATGCAAGGCAAAGTGTCGAGGGAGGGGTTGGGGGGTGGGTGTTGAGTGTGTGGGACTGTTGTGTTGTGCTGAGGCATCTGGTTTTTGTTGGCAAACAGATAAGCACGTTTGACTGCATAAATATAGGCTTCGATGCCTGAACAAACTTCGATAGGCACGCCAGCAAACGGCCAAGGAGTCGAAACGACCGAAAGTCATGTGCACCATGACTGCTTGCACCCTTGTAGCCATGGGAGCAGGATGGGAATTGGCCAACGCTGGCAACACGATTACTCCAATCTGTCAACAACGTTGCCAGTTGCTGTTAGATCCTCGGTGCAGTTCTCAGATGAGCGATTTTGAACGTAGTCTGTCAATTTTTCTACAAGTTCTACAAATTTGTGAAAATGAATATTTAATGCTGCTGACCAGTGGACGGATGGTGGGTGTGGCCTGTGGCATTAAGATTTAGTGTTGCACTTGGCTGGCAATCAATGGCGATTTGTTGCTGGCCAGCAGCCTCAATGCTGGCAGTGCCAAAGATTCGCCAAGATTTACGAGCCGAAAGCCATGAGTCTTGGCAAATTTTCACAAATTGACTTCTGCTGTTGGCCAAGGCGCTGAGCCAGCAGTTGCCATGCAACCGACAACGACTTACAACTGGACCAGCTTATCCGGTCCATAAATTAACAACTATATTATGTCGAACCGAATAGCAGCAACTGCACCAGAACTTGCCCATAATGATGGTCTTGATTATGACGATAACCGGGCAAGCAGTGCGGTTTAGGATGCATCCCGCTTTTAGTTGGCTTTTGTGGCTGGCAAATTGCTTCTACCAGGACACAGCCAAATTAAAATATTGCGCACAAGGACAAAGCCAACGAACCGAGCAAATTCCAACAAGCATGTCACCATTTTGGTATGGGGATTCATATTCAGATACAGTGCTTTGTGGTTGGTTTGCCTGTTATCAACAGTTATCATGGCAATGGCGCAACATGAGAATGAAAAATGACACAACGTATTTATCAAGCATCCGCTTCCGGCTAACAAGCAGCGAGGCCATGGGTAGCCCCAACTACAAACCGGATGAGGAATAAAGTAAAGCTTATGAAGTTCATGCCGCATCCAATTTGCTGCACATCACCAACAAAGGGATGCAAACAAGCACACGTCGAATACCAAATACACTTGCTGTCCAAATCCACCTTTTCTGGATTGGATTGGGTTATCATTGAAAATGCATATGAATGGCGAATGAATAACATCTCTTTCTCACTGAGTTAACCATTGGCTAACATAGTCTCTGCAAGGGTAACAAAGAAAGTAGGAAAAAAAAAAAACTAGAAAAATCACAATAAATAAATAAATAAAGATTTTGCATATTTGTGATGTGCGAGGAATGCTATAGCATCCATACAAATAAATTGTAGTTGGGCTTAGCCTATTGCATCTTTTATTGTAACATTTTTTTGAATCAAAGAACAAATCTATTTTCAATAAATTCCGCATATTCTTAGACTTAAGTTAAGCATGCGAAAGTTAACATTTCTTGAACAGGAAAAATTCATGCCATGGAATTTGTATACATTTAATCCATAGTAAGGTGAAAAAATAAAAAAACAGATTAAAGGAGACAGTTGCAAATAGCCGTTTCATTTAATCTAGCGACATGTGGCATACGGACAACTGGCAGACAACTCGTAACCGGCGCAAACTCAAGCATGACAATTGTTGTCGTGTTGTTGTGGTGTGCCACTGATAAGGCATCATTAGTCCAGGAAACCATTTGAGAGGGGCGTCAAAACGACTGCTAAATGGGCATGGCACTCACTGATTTTTTGCCGAACCCAAAAAAACAGCCAGACAATCAACGGGATCACCGCTAACAGCTGGAGTCACAAGTGTTTGGCAGCAGGTTGCTTTTTTTCGAATAACAGTGTTGGATAATACCCGCAAGTCAGGCAGTCAGCTGTTAGTTACAGTATAAAAATAACTGTTCACGTTGAATTCCAAATCGAAGACTTTCTGACAATATTTTTAAGCAAATCTTGCGTATTCCAAAAAAAAAAGTATAGCAAACTTAAAGCGTAATTTACAGTTCTTTGATGGTTGAACAAAGAGTTTCTAAAGTTAAGTTTATTTGTGCTAATTCAAACTACTTTTTTATAAGTATTGACAAACATAGGTGAAAAATTCAACTGAATAGTTAAAATTAATATTTAATATATACAATGATGATGAAGGTGAGTAGTTGTTATCAACAATATTCATTTGTAAAGCCTGTCACCAACTACAGATGCTATCAGAAAAATTAGGCAAAACAACAACACCCAAAAAAATCACAAATCGAAAGTGAAAGAAACTAAAATTCGAAACATTTGCAAAATTAAGCACACTTATCATGGCACATGGGGGATACACCTGGCGTCAGCCGCCGTATCCGAGCGATGGTAGCGACAAGAGCTGGATTGAGCCAAGTATGATTATTTTGGGCCAGGATGGGAATGTGGATGCAGCGATTGTACCACTCATGCGTACAATGTACGAGCCCTTCGGTTTGGGACTGATTGCAGCCGTTTTTGTGCACGAGTCGTTGAGGGAGCAACTAATTGAGAAAGTGCGCAGCGGCATGTCGGAGATGCATCGCCAGGTGAAGAGTCACGACCAATACGCTAGGACATTGCGTCGCATTGAGTGTTTGGGCGCCGAACTGGTGTCCATGGTGCAGTCAGATGACATTGGCCTCAAGTACACAATGGTTGAGGGTTCGCCTATCGTTGTTTGCGATTTCGATCAACGATACTTTAGTGCCAGCCATCCCAGCACTGTGGTGACCCTGCACACATTTCGTCATACTAAGGAGCTGGCTGAGCTCACTGCCAAGGAGTCGCTGCCATTTGTTAGCGCTGCCATCTGGTCCCCCAAAATGGCAGCCGCCTACGAGATGGCGTTGCTGCTTCGCGTGCCCGCCGTCTACATTAACTGTGAGAGCGTCTCCTTGACACCGATTATCACACAGCATCAGAGGCAACTGCCGTGTGCACTGCTCCATGCCGATCATCACTATGAGGTACTGTTGCAGGAAGGTCGCCCCAAGGCGATTGTGTTTCCGGCACCAATTTAATTGCACCCAGCAGCTAAGCAGACCACACAACCCGTTAAACGGCCCGGGATCCCATTAATTTACTAAGATATTTTAGAGAAAAAACCTTGGAAAAAAAGGCGTGTGAAATTTACGCTCGTTCCCGTCCCCATCAAGGATGTTACAAAATATATGTATAATAACGGAATACATTTTATTTTCTTTTGTTCTATTGTAAATGACGAATTGAAATTGCCAATCCATCATGCATAGCTGGCGTCACTATCGTATAATTTGTGCAACTTTTTGTTGCACTCAGTCAATGCATGTGTGAAGGTCTTGTTGTTGATTGCACAATTTGCTGTGCTGCTACTGAGTTCCTCTTGTTTCCTATTGTGTTATTTTGTGTGTACCATTTTTTGGAGTGCATTTTTCCGTAATCAAAAGCACACTTGGATGCGACCACACCTCTCCCCCAGCCTGTAGTTGCAACAGCATTTGGGGAGCTGTTTTCATTTTTTTTTTTGTTTTTTCGTTTTTTTTGTGCTTTCCTGCTTTTAAGCATTTTATCAGTTGTTGCAAATGAAACCTAGTCCACATCCCTGGCCCTTGACCGCCGCCCACCTTTCTCCATGCTTGAACGTCGAACTTTGTGCATTTCGATTTGTGAGTGTGTGTGTGTGTGTGTGCACCCACAAAACAGTTGTACTTCGCCTCTCATTTCAGTGGCATGCGGCAGCATTTGTTGTTGGCCTGGCAACTGCAACCTCGCCACCCATTTGGCACGTCCCAAAAGCATCAACCTGGCACCTTCTTCGACATTCCACTGTTGAGTGGCCTTTTCAAACAGTCGTTTGGCGCGTGTTGCACTTGCCTCAAGTTGAGTTGAGTTTAGTTCTTGTTGCTGGCAACAATATATATTATTTATTTGGAGTCTGTTGCACTATTGTTGACCTACTTAACACTCCGTCCATGTACTGACCTAATATATAAGCTATGTTTGCAGCAGTGTTGCATGTGAAATAATGTTGCAACAAATTCCAAAAGAGTTTAGATTAGATTGCAACGCCAAGTCCATTTCAAATGGATTCACCAATCTTTAAGTCTCTTTGTTATATACATTGTTGCACCTAAATAATAATATTATGATTTTATGATGAAGGAATGCCAAAATTTATTCACTATTCACCACAGCAAATTAGGGAGTAATCTGCAAAACTTTAAAACTAGCAATTTGCATTCAGTACATATTCAATAAATAACAACGGAGGATCCCTTATGGAATTTTCTTCTCAAAATCTACAAGTTTTGTGGAAATCACCTTTGAAAGAATTCAGTGTTTTTAAAGTTAAAGTCAAAGATTAAAAACAAAACATTTTGGCTTGATACTTGAAGAAAAGTATAGTAATTGATATATAAATATTTAAATATTTCTATATATTTTGTTTTTTGTATAGAAATAATTGTTTTTAAACAAAGCAGTTGACCGCTTTATTGTCTTGGTTTTCAACTAAATGTCCGCTTCCAGTGTCCACAAAGTTTGCATTCAATCAGAAGCTCATCTGTTGAAAGCCCTTTGACCAAAGCTTCTATGACAATTACAGAAATTCAGATTATGCTTATTATTATGCTGCACACAAAGACAATACAAGTCGACTTCCGTTCAGAAGGGTGGCAGGGGGGGGGGAGGGGGGGTTGGGTTGTTGGCAGTTGGCAGTTGGTAGTTAGCTGATTGTTAGAGAGGAAGCTCCGCCAACAAGTTGTCAGCATCAGGCCAACTGACGATATCCGCTCGTTGAGCAGACCCTTTGCATGAATTATGTCCCATTGTGCCGGCGCTGACAAAGGCCAGAAAAAAAAAAGAAAAAAAAAAACGCACACCCACACACACAGAGAGATGCATTGAAGACGATATGGAAGAGGAGCTTAACTTGCACACTGCGCCACAAGTTATGCAACGGAATATTTTGTCCGCGTAAATGCAACGACGATTAAAAGCTAAAAGCCTTGAAATTGACAATGAACAGCAACTTCCATATTTAACAGAATACACTGTCCACTGAATGTCTTCTTCCAGGTACTGGAATACCTCGTATTGCATTTAATTTTATTCAAGAAAATGCAAAAAATGCACGATTAAATTCTGAGTTTCTGAATATTATTATGAAAGTCAGGACAAAATTAATATGCATTCGTAGTTCAAACATAGAATCAAACAAAGTAAGTAACAAAAAAAAAAAAAAAGTGAGAATATGTATATTTTATGGGGACGGAGATGGTTTTTACATATATTGGCCCGAGTCCATAATATGGTGTGGAGGGTACAGTAGCGTTGGGCATTCAGTTCAACTGGTTGTTATTCGCAAAGTTTTTTTTTTTTTTTTCAACTGCGCTCTTTTCATGCTCGCTACTTGTGCTTCAATAGCTTTTCACTTGGTTGACTGCCCAGAGGAGAGGCAGTTGGACTTGTGTCGGTGGTCCGTCCAGTCGGTGGTTGGGGGCAGGCAGGTGCGGACCAAGGGTGTTCGTGTTGTTGCAGCTGTTGTGTGAGAAACACTACAAGTCTAAGGACGACAACAATGGGCTGATATTGCTCTTGTTGCTGCTGCTGCTGCTGCTGCTGCTGCTCGTCGTTTCTGCTGCTACATTGTAAAAAATAATTAATGTTGACTGTTTATATTGAATGCCGACTGGCAGTGTTGATGACGAAGCTCCAAAGTGTCAACTGCTGCAAGTTGAACTGAACAAAGAGCCCACGGAATATACGAGCAGCTGTGTTCCACAGCATCTATTGAATTGGGTATTGAAATATTACCAATTTGGTTAGTTCTTATCGAGTAATCACATCACCCAACTTGATTTGGATTATGAAACTATGGAAATGTATGCAACTGGCTGAGAGATGAATAATTAGAATTTGTTGTAAATCAGTTTCAGCGTTTGCCTACTTTTGGTTTACATATTTCAAATTTTTTTGGTATCCATTTATTTGAATAAAGTATATTTAATGAACTGCAACTTTGGAGTGGAGTCGAGTTTAAATGTATGAAAATAAGAGACGCTTTCTCCATTGTTCAGCTTCAGATTTCAACTATTTGATGGCAAACAACTGTATCCAATAAGGCTAATTTGTAATACCAAATTATCTCAAAAAGCTGTCTATGGCTGCAGATGAATAAATGAGCCAATAATAAAGCGAACAATTTGCTATTATAACATTTGCTGGTAACCACAATAGAACTGCAACATACTCTGATGCGGAAATTTTGGTCTCTCTGCTGCAATAGTAAACCTGATTTGTGGTACAGACAGGCACAGCAGCAGCAACAGCAGCAACATCAAAGCGACAATGAAAAATCCATAAGCTAAATTAACAATTCGAGCAGACCAGGGACAGAGAGAGATGTGGAGTCTCTCCCCTGAGAGACCATAGTCAAAATATAAGCAAACGATTTCCGGCACTGGGCTTGGTTGAACGACACAACAACAAAACGAACAATAATAATAAATACAACAGGAACAGGAATACCAAAAACAAACATTGCCAAAATAGGAAGCAGCTCAAACTGTCTCAAATGAACATGACCAAAACAATGTGGCAGCTGCGCCAACAGCCAACAAAACACTTGAGGCCAAATCATTTGTTTGCATCTTCTTGCCACAACTATTTCAACATAGCTTTTGATTGCTGAAGTTTTTGCAGCAACAAAGTACATCAATATATTTATAGAAAGCTGACAAGCTGAGTCGATCATTTTATCTGTCAACAGAAATCTGAGAATCTTATATACACACAGATTCTTATTAATTTAGTTATTCGATAAAACGTCTTGCTAAAAAAAAAATCGATTATTATTTAAGAGTGCAACCAGCATGTATAAAAAGACCCGAAGAATATTTATCATTTTACATACCTCCATCGATCTCTTCACTTGGAAAAGATATAATATATTATATTTTGAGTTATTCACACATTATAATGTAATATCGCAATAATCCAGAAATGTAAGTCATATATTATTATTCGATATATATGTGTGTGTGTGAGTCACAGCGAAGAGCGGATGTGTGTTTGCCATACAATTTATATTGTGTTGTGTTTTCTTTTTTTTTTACTTTGCTCGCTGCACAAGTAGGGCAGCAAAGTAAATTGTATTTAAAATGCCATAAATTAAAAGACACCAACAGGATGGCATTGGATACCTCACAAACTGCGTCAACATCTTTGCGGTGGCTATTAAGATACATTAAAAATGGTTTGAACCTCAGACCTCAGAGAGTAAAATAACCAGATTACCTCACACACACACACACACACACGCATACTGTCAAACGATCCGAGCAGAGGTCCAACCCTTTTATACACACACACTCACACACACACACACACACACATGCGCGTTAAGTGCATTAAAATCACGCACGTTTTAAGTGCAACGGTGAATTTATGCTTTTATGCGTTTTTATGTCTCGCATATAGAATTTCTAGTACAACATAAAAGCAGCCAGTTTTTCACGTTGGCAAAGCGCATTAGTCGAATTTGTCAGAATTAAATTGGCTTGAAACACTTGCTAAAGTATTTGCCGTTATTTTTTCCAACGTAGCGAAACTTTTAAAGTTCCATAAACCATAAATCATAAACCATAATTAGAGGTACTCATTACGCATTACGCATTCCTAGCTGCTCCTTGCATACAACACAGAGAGAGAGAGAGAGAGGAAGCCAAGAAAGGAGAGATGAAAATTACATTAACTTGCCTGTTGGCAACATTCTGGAACAACAGATAAATCTGCTGAAAATACACACAACTATGCCAACAAAATTCACACATATACGTATACACACACATTATACAGAATTATATGCATGATGAAATCATATTTTGCATATCATGCAAAGGTCGCTTGAGAAGGCACGCAACAAATTTTGCACAGAATACGACAAAAAAAAAAATGGCAACCACAATAATGGCAGCAAATCTGGGGCGAGAGTGTGCAGCAGTATGGGGGAGGGGGCATGCCCCGTGGCAGGAAAACTGCAGTGAAAATATGCAGATATCCATAATCAATAAAGTAAACAGAAGCAGTAAAGGTGATGTTGCCGAGAAAGACTGCCAGACTAGCAGATACTCTGTGTCCAGGTTTTTGATCAATTTACTGAGTAGGCAACGTGTGCAAATATTATGTAAAGTGTGCAACGTGCAATGTGCAACGTGCAACGTGCAATGGGCAATGGGCAAATGTTATCGTTGGTGCCTCGTTACCAGCTTAACAGTCAATCAATGCACATCGCACACTCAGTTCACACACACACACACACACACACACACTGAGCGATGTGTCGCAACAGGCTCAGGCAAATGGCTGCGACAATATTTTGAGTGTCTGACTTTACATAAATTTATATTTCTGTAAACTTCAGTTTGCATTGTGGATTTAAACCGTTGATTGCGCTGCATGTTTCAAGCCATTCATTTGGCAGTTGCAATATACATTTTTTAAGTACAATTACAAATATTAAAATGTTTCTTTCTATCTTTTAACTATATCGAAAAAGGTAAATCTCGTTACAAACATAAAATCAATTTGTCATTATTATTACTTTTTAGTATTTTTAATTTCATAATCAATGCCAACAAATGCTTATTAAATAGAGAGCGTGAAAGAGAGAGAGAGAGAGGGAGACGTGTGCCGGGAGGGGCAAGTTGGTTTTTTTGTGTAGTTAATACATCGGATATTGGCTGGCTTCTGCACAATGCTCGGGATTAGGCGCTGTACATTTGGCATATCGAATGACCAGACAGGGACTTAGCCAAGCAAAGCCTGAGTCGACCCAATGGAAAAAGCACAGACTTCAAAATAATAGCTGCTCAAATGACATATGACAAAAAAAAACCCAACAAGGGACAACAACTAAATAAATAAATAAATAACCTGGCAGACAACTTGCACAATCGAAAATTAATTTTATAAAAATAAGAAATAATTTTTCTTAAATTAGTTGCTATTTGTATTTTGCCCAATCCAAAAAGCAAAAGTGCATAAATTCTGTTCTGGAATGTGATTAACTTTGGCAGGGTGTCTCTAAGTCGTGCTCTGTATTGATTAAATTACTATTGCTTATATTCTGGAACTAATGAACAAAATTCTGTGCATTCCTGTGGATGCAACTCGCCAACTCGAGAGTGTGGCAGGAGTAAAAGTTAGTTGAAATGAATGCATTGTCACAGCCCTAGACCAGAATACAGACCATACAAACCTGAATTGGCTCATTTTGCTTCGTTCTGGCCATGAAGTAACTTTGGACATTGCTTTTGTCGCCATTGTGGTCAGCATTGTTGTCATTGACTTTGTGCAAGATCTGGTTGCAACTCTTTCAACATGCAACATATTGTCAAATGCCCAAGTCAACCTGGGCGATTTGTCATTTCTGTGTATTGATCAAACCAATTGAAATTTAAGCCAAATGCTGATTTTTGTCTTCAAATCGGAATATTGCAGATATACAAACAGCTAAAAGGCAAAACGAAGCACTCTTAATTGTAAAATGGAATTGATGTCTCCTTAAGGTCCATTTGGCCCTAATGGTAAAAGTGGGCACATATTTTGTATTTGGTATTTCGATGTGAATGAATTTTCTTTAGATTTAAAAATTGCAATTCGATTGTTAAAAAACAAAAAAAAAAAATGTATGCAAGCTTTTCAGAGCTTGCATTTAGAATTTGCCCCCATTTGGGTTACTCACTCAATAAACGGAATAAACTGTGAAAATATCGAACTGCAATAACTGGCAATTGTCAGAAAGTCGAAACACTTTCTTTCAGAGATACATGTACATGGAAATCTGGATTGCAATCAGTCAAACACTTATGCAGTCAATCATTCAGAATGTTACCCAAACAATGCCAGTCAAGTGGATTGTTTGATTTATTTGATTAAGCAATAAGTACACGCTTTCACACACTAACACACACATGCACACACACACACACATACACACACATGCACAAGAAGAGGGTGTGGTTTTTTGGTTTTTGAGTGGTTGTGATTTTGTGTTTTTGTGTGCTTTTCGTTCTTGCTACTCGGGCTTAGTGCATTGAAAATCCTTTTAGCCGCATATTTTTGCTAACAGCTGTGGGAAAATTCCACAGCACCTACACTTGCCACAAGTAGAACAAATTCACTACACACACACACACACACACACACAAGCCAGTGCACACATAGCGAGTGAAAAGCAGTTATGCAGTAACAAATGTGATTGATGCTCAAAATTGCATGCAAATATCAGCGCCTTCTATTTGAAAATCATCACTTCCCGCCCCCCACTGTCCACTTTTTGCGCTTGTTATGCAAGCATCGCATTATGCAAGCAAACGCATTCACACACACCCACACACACACACACACACACACACACACACACACACCCCAATGCATACTAATGAAACTCTGTTACGTTTTGATAAGCTTCACATGTGGGTTTCGCTTGCCAATTTTTGGTTGTTCCTTCAGGCCAAATAAGCGCCTTAAAAGTGAACTAGAAATGGTTGAGTGTTAAGTAGGGATGTGTGTGTGTGTGCGTTGGTGTGTGTGTGTGTGCGTTGGTGTGTGTGCTGTGTGTGTGTGTGTGTGCTTGTTTGTGTGCATTGTGACCATTTCAACTGATTACAGGCAGTCAGTCGTTCGTTAGTCTTGGCGGCTTCAAATGCCACAGTCGACAATCCGCAGGAATCGTCAGCACTTAGCAGTCAAATGTCAATTGTCAATTTTCAGTTATCACTTGAGTGCCTCATGTGGTCTGCTAATGCGCATTTCCACTGTTGCGCTAATTAATGATGCAACTGAACAGGGAAACTGGCAACCTGTTAACTGACACATCATTTTTCTTTTGCGATATGTTTCCAAGTGACGTCACCACAATAATGACTAAAGAGCATGGCTAAAATCTGTATTTAATTACTCTATTCAAAAAAAAGTTGCTAAAGTTTGACATTTAAAAAAATAAATGCATCGCAAAATGTTGTCAAATTTCATTTAATTACTCATCAAATGTTTTTGGGCCAGCAATAAGCGTTGAATTAGAGCGCAGAAATTCAATTAAAAAGTTATATAAATAACTTTTTAAATAGTACATTTTTTTTTATAAATTATTTATGATTGTGCAAATATATAATTCGCTTTTGACACGTTAACCGATGTGTACCAATTTGTAATTGGACACTTTTTAGTTATTTGCACATCTGTTTTAAATTAAATTTGAAATTCATCTTTTGTACAAAAAAAAAAAAACGAGAGAAATGGTTTCTATTAAATTTATGTACGGCCAGAAAAAGTGGCGAGAAATTGATGTTTAAAATGTAAATTAACACAGCCTCCAAGTGGATGTAGTTAAAAAAAATGTAATTAATATTTGCAACATTTAAATAATTGACAGCTAGATATGCATTTATTGATAGTAAATATGGCGTAAGCTCAATAATGTAATCATCGAATTTTTTACGCATTGAAGGCATCTGAAATATCAAAAATATTTGTTATATTTTGCCATATTTGTGTGTCTGCTGGCTTGCACATTGCTTTTTGGCAATTAATTTCTAATATTCATGCAAATCACACTAATGCAATGGGCGGGGCAATAGTAAATTTCAGTTATGTTGTGCTCAGAAAATACAACATTGCCCAATAATAGAATTTTGTTCGGCCATATGTCAATGTCTGTGTGTTTGCCAAATGACCTCGTTGCCGGACACACAAAAGAGACAGACCCACATGTTAGGTGAAATCAGAGCGCACGAAAAAAGGGCAGGACAGGCGACAAAGATGCCGGGCAAACGTGCAGCATATGTTGCATGGATGTGGCATGAAATCGGACAATGCTATGCGTAGAGGGGGCCCATGAAGTGTGATTTGAGGACTTGCTGTTGTGGTCGCCCATGGGCTCGACAGAACTTGGGGCCTCGCAGTGCGGCAGTCTAATTAATGGGTGTATTGGAGCATGCGGCAGTGGCAGTGGCAGTGGCAAAGACAACAGCATGGTGGGGGAGGGGGGGCAACACTGTGTGCCATGCAATACGATTTGGGATATTAAATGTTACGATGCAGGTCAGGATTTGCTAGCTAGCAGTTCGTGTGCCAATGGTTATGAATACACCATGAGTGTGTGTGGGTGTGTGTGCGTGTGTGTGTGTGATGATCACATGCTATTAAACCGCAATACAATAGCAATTTTCATACAAATGATTTATGGCTCGGGACATGCAGAGCTGCCGGCTGCCGACAATTCCCGATGACTGCAAATGTCATGAAAAATACATTCGCTTTAAGAGACAGAGACCAAAAAACAAAAAAACAAAGCCAAAAACAAAACAAAAATGGGACAAGAGACGTAATGAGAAGCGGTGAGGCGGCTAAGGGGAATAACGGGCAAGTAGTAAAAATGAAAGAAAGAAGAAAAAAAATATGAATAAATGAATATAAAAATATTGAAACCAACAAGTTCATTTAATTCATTTGTTCATTCATTCAGAATACGGACAATTGACAATAATATTGTTGTCCGTTGTTGTCCGTTCAAGGTGAAACAGCATATTGCGCATATCGCTCAAAAATATAAACTAAATGCAATTATTTAAATATGTTTATTATTATAGATTTCTCTCTTAATGTCAAAAAAGAACAAATATCATATATATCTATATTATGATTTTAATTATTATATTTATATTTTCATAGACATAAAAGATTATCGAACACAAGAAGTCGAGGAAACCTTTTGTGCTGCTCACCACTCGAAGGGTATACAATAACAGTTAAAGCAGAGCAAGAGCGAGAGCGAGTGAGAGAGAGATGGAGCGAGAGAGAGCGAGTGAGAGAGTCAGTTTATGTGCCTGCCAAACGACGCGTCATTAGTTGACTTTTATGGTTTGCCTGTCATAAAAATTAATATTTTGCTCCCGTTGTACTATAACTGGGAATAGTTAGCAATTCAAATAGTAAAGTTCTCTCGCTCTTTCAGGCCATATCTCACTCACACATACTCTAACAAAATTGAGCTTTGTCATTTCAGTTACTTTCGTATATATACTCGTATATATATTTAATTTGTTAATGATCAAATTGAATATTTCTTTCATTTCATAATTTAGTATATAAAACCTGAGAGGAGCTTGGGACGAGGGTACTCATGGTTCACTGCTCCCGAAGTGGTTTTTTTCCTTTTTTCCTTTTTTCCATTTACATTTCTACTTCGTTGGGTCCTTTAGGAAATGGTCGCAAATTTCAATTGGTTTGCCCAAAATGTTGCTAATTAATGGCAGCTAGCAAATAATTTGTGCAATTGCGGTTAAAAGCGTCCCATTTAATTGCAACTGTAATGATTTATAATTAGTGAAATTAAGCACCAACCGTCAGCGAAATGCGTGGACAAAGTAGTGTGAATAATTATCCCATACCACAAGCTATTATCGGTGCACAAAGATGGTTTTTCTAATGTTGGCTATGAAAATTGACTTCAGGATTTGTGACGGTGCACGGTCTGCGCTAAACGTTCATTCAATTAGCCACCCAGCGCTAGCTGGAGCTGCACAGCCACGCAACAAACTGAGTCACAAAACGGGATCCATCATTCATGGATGGCCCTCCTGTGGCTGCAACGTGGCGGCAACCTGAAGCGTAACTCACAAATGTATGTATGTGGCAGGATGTGAGCGTGTTATGTCGGTTATGTGGGTGGCTGGGTGACTGGGGCATAAACTGGGGGTGGACTTGAACCCCCCTCTGACGCTGACATGTCAAAGTTCAGTTGGTGCCTCAAAGTCCCGAAAAACTCATAAAACTTTGCAATTGTTTAAACGTGCCGCATGTGCCGCATCATATAACAGCCCCCAAAGCTTGTGTTGTGTTTAGTTAAAGTGGGTTTTGGGTGTTGGTTTGGGCATGCTCCGTTTCAAATCGTTTTAAATGCCATACAGTTTAACTGGCCACACTTTAAGAGTTGCAATTCCACCAAACTGGCAGAAAAACACCAACGCAAAATGCAACAAAATTTATTTGTTGCCTACTTTTGTGGGCATCGTACAAAACACAGTCGGCATCAAAGCGGCTCACAATTCCATTGCCCCTTTGGTGGGGGGGGGGGGGGGTGGCATGGAACGTTAGCCATTTTGCGCTTCTTAATAACTTGCTGCTTGCTGCAGCAACTTGAGCCGAATTGCTTCAGAATTTTTACCATTATTCAAGCGGCGAAGGTGCTGAAAAATGCCAGCACAAACTCTGCGAAACACTCGAGTACTACATGTGCTCATATGCACACGTGCCTCAAAGGCTTACATCCACACACACACACACACACAGACATAAACATGGAAACTGATTATGTATGCATGCAATGCATGTTTTCCATGTACCTCACTCCCTCCCCATCCAGTAGATAATACTACCCATGCGCTTGCCCACACCATGTGCAAATCGGCCAAAAAAGAGCAAACTGCTTGGCACAGAATTTCAAATGATCTAATGAAACAAAAAGCAAACTGCAACAACAATGCAGCAACACATAAAAATGCCATTCTCATGTCTTTTTTGCGGCTGTGTGTGTGCGTGTGTGTGTGTGTGCGTGTGTGTGTGCGTGTATGTGTGTCTGTGTGTGTGAAAGCAAAGTTATTGCGTTTGTACCCAAACCGAAGGACAAGAAAAAACAACACAACGTTGTCATGCAATAATAAAAATGTTTATCAAAAATGGGCAAAACACAAACATTTTTTCGAATTATTAATTTAAAAAAATTTAATTTTTATTTTACTTACGTAAATTTAAATATATATAACAACCGATACTGGTGTGTATTTAAATTAACATATATTGTAAATATATATTTATAAAACAATCGATAAAGGAATGATTACATTAAACTGTACATTGGCCAAGGGAACTTGGCCATACATCTAGAAAATACAGTTGTGTTCAGGATAAATCGTAGTCGATTAATTTATTTAGTTAAATAATAAACTGCATTGAAAGCTCAAATCATGTCAAGTTGAAATACAAATTCAATAAATAAAATGTTTTTATTTGAAAACGAAACGGCAAATAGCAAATAATAATTTGGGGTTAAATTGAAGATGACATTTGAGCTAAGACAAGCTTGAGCGATCAGTGTATGTGGCAAGTAAAGTTTAAATATGTTTGTAACAATGCATGCATGCCCCAAAATATCTCATGCAGCAACAGCTATCAACGGAGGAAACCAACTAGCAAGGTTCAGCAGCAAAAGTGGTTTTCCGTTTGTCATTCACATTGCCTTGTGGCTGTTGTACCGCAACCGCAATGTCTGCAGTTACCGTATTGCCGCAGATACACACACACAGAGAGAGAGAGAGAGACACACACACATATGTGGAATGTTTGCTGCTGCATTTTTAATTTATACTTTGAAAATGCAGTTTTTATGGGCAGCCTTAAGCGGTCGCAGCCACACAATGCGGTTGGGCCCTGTAGCTGAAGGATTCTTCTATGATCTGGCCCGGCTCTAAATTACATGCTAATTTACTCAATTGTTTGCCACTTAATTAACGCATTGCATCTTTTCCGTTTGGGTCTTGTGTGGTTTTGGGTAGTTCGGTGGCTACCATCTCATATGAATAATGTTTAAAAAAAACTATTCAAGTCACGACCCAACTTCGACATGCACGTAACTAGAGCAGAAATTGGCACACTAAGCAGCCACAACAGCTCAAATGAGAGCGCTGCAAATTAGGAAAAAAAAAAAAACAAAAAAAAATAATAATAATAAATACAAAATTAATTTGTATGCCACCATGGCTGCCTGCCGTTAAAGGACGCAAAATGCGCTAGTTTCCGGAAATGTGAAAGCAACCGGAAAAATTGAACCGACCGGGAGAAGGGCATAGAAGCGTTCTGATTGTGGTTGTATGTGTTTGTGTGTGTGTGTGTGTGTGTATGCTGCAAGCGATGCGTTTCCGGGCGTCGACCAATGGTCGGGGCCAATTGCCACTGACCGAAAAAAAAAAAATGGAGAAAGCAACGCGGCCCAAGCGAAAATGGAGCTAAATGACAAAGTGCACAGTGGAGAACTGAAGGGCGCATGCATTGGGCAGAGTGAGAGTGAGACGGAATGAGTTAAAGAGTGGGAGAGCGGGAGAGCGGGAGAGCGAGTTAAGTGCAAGAGAAACGAGAAAATAGAAATAATATTGGCTTGACTTCGGTAGCGACCAGCAATGGGGCCTCACTGCGGGGACCTGGTGTGGCACATAAATTTGGTCAGGCACGTGCTGGCAACAAAGCAACAGAGACATGGGGCAAGCCGAAACTGACATTTCAGCCGGCATAAAGCCAGAGTGCAACCGAGGCAATTGCTGCTACAACCACACCACCGCCAGCGCAGTCCCTTCGCCTTGTGCTCCACCATGCAACCGTGCAACATGGCAGTCGTCGTCGCATTGCACAAAAGTTTTAGTTACTTATGGCAGCTCTAGAATTGGAACAGGGCTGGGCGACTGCAACTGGCAGCCCCGCCAGCTCAGCCCGTAGTTGGGGAATAGAACCTTTTGAGCAATATGGCCAATGTGACGATGTGCATATGGCAGAAGCGCTTAATGCCCCAAAGGGCATGCCACCGAACTGCCAAACGACAAATACATATTGTAATTGAGTCCAAAAACTCATTGAGCAAAGTGAAAATTCGGCATGCAAAAGATAAGATGAGTTAACCGGATATAGATAAAGGATAAATGTGTGTGGAATGAAATTGCTACTTTAAAGAATTTTGGAGGCAAACAGCCAAAAAGAAAAAAGAAAATTGTTAATACTCTGCCTCAGAATTAAACTTAGTCAAAGTTTTCCCTTAGCTATATAAACACCTCATTTTTTATTAGGATAATATAAATAATTACTGAGATATATATATATATATAAATATATATAGATGAAATTTCAGTTCGTATTTTAATTGTTTTTTTTTTCTGAAAAAATTCGACGTTCAATCAAATATGTGTCATAAGTGAAATTCGTTTAAATATGTTGGAGAGAAGTAATTCTGTTAACTGGATATATCCAGTTTATATATAATAAACAGTATACAGATTTATAGATGGCTCAGTTAAATCATATCCTTAATTTGTATAATATTACCGAAATGTAACAATACGCCATAGACGTGTTCAAAATGAGGGCTTGGCAATAGTGAGGATTTGCTTGATGACTTACCTGAAAAGATAAAACGAGAAAAGTTGCATTTAATAAT
This sequence comes from Drosophila melanosoma, assembly GCA_035042045.1. Lineage (NCBI taxonomy): Eukaryota > Metazoa > Arthropoda > Insecta > Diptera > Drosophilidae > Drosophila > Drosophila melanosoma. Next base: position 7,132,873 of record JAWNLY010000176.1, read on the forward strand.
TGGAATAACACTGTAAATGGCATATTCATAATGAGATTCAATAGAAATTGTGTGGTAATTACTTAGGCACAAAAACTAATTAACAAACAGGTATGCAGCAAGCAAGACAGACATCAAAATATGAATACAAATTATAAAAAAAAAAAACCTTTGATAAACAAAGTATGCAAAATAATTTACAATTTTCCATTAAAATTAACATACAAATTTAAATACATACGCATAGACAGGTGAAAATTGATATTAAAATACATAGTAAAATACACACAAAACCACAAACAAATTCAAAAGCACAGAAACGAATAACTCGGAAAATCTGAAATACATATTTGTGGCTTCATTTTTTTTTTGTTTTTGCCAAAGCGTAAATTATTGTTAAAGAGGGAGTGAAAAAGATAAATGGAAAATGCAGGAAATTAAAATGATAGCAAAATACAATTTCCCTCAAAGCAAAACAAAAAAATTTACACAATTATGTATATATATATACAATAAATAAAATTATATATATGTATATATTTATTTATTTAAATTTTATTTTTGATTTATTTTTTATATCTTAAATTGCTGACCTAACTCATAAATTGCTGTCAGTAAAAAACTCTTAAGCATTTTATTCTTTCGATCGAAATGTACCAACATTTATTAGTTTGTTTAAAACTTTCGATATAATAATTACATTCTGTCACATTCTATCTTCAAACTCTCTTCAATTTCAGCTCTGATAACAGAATAAGGCTTGGCCGTATTTAGAAGCCACACAAGAAAATTAAAATTACTTAAAAACTTGTTAATCTTTTGACTGGTGATTGCAACGTAAATAAATTGCGAAAAATATGCAAATTTTTTGCGAAAAGTAGACAATCAATTTAACTGCATCGGATTCGATTTTAGTAAATCAACAAACTGCAAAAAAAAAAAAGCAATAATTCAATCCAAAGATGAATATTTTCTCACAAAATTTGTCTGCTATGATGTTAACAGATTCAGTTAAATGAATTTAAAAGAAACTTAAAGCTTGAAAACAACATAATCAAATTGTTATGACCCAACGCGCAGTTGAAGGCCTTAAAAGTATACACAGAATGCGAGTGGGTGGACATGTTTTTGCTGGATCTATTTTATGTACGGACAAAGCCATATAACTACTAAGGACACTGTTGAACGTTAGATGCCACCACACACACACACACACACACACACACACACACACACACACAAATATATATATATATATATATATATATACACGGACGTGCCATTTGTGCGCCTTCTGTGCATTATGATTATATCTTAATGAATGTTATGAAACACATAAATCAAATTGCGAAAAGGCCTCAAGCAGTTTGACAAAGGCCTAGGACCAAAGCCAGGCCAAGACTCCTCTGGCGCCCACAAATAAACAAGAAAGCAAAAACACGCACATAACTAAAATGTGGAAATCGAAAGAGAGAGAGAGAGAGAGGGAGAGGAAGAGGAAGGGAAAAGAGTGAGAGAGGAAGAGACAGATAGATGGAGACGGGGAATATTCGCACTAATGTTCTTGTTGACGAATGCAAATTCATAAAAAAAAGGACACTGTCAGACAACTGAGCAAATACAGAAAGATGGAGTCAGGGCAAGTGGACATCATGTGAGCTCTTAGCTCTTAGCTGTTAGCTGTTAGCTCTTAGCTGTTAGCTGTTGGCTGAAAGCTTTCCAAGCAGCGCTTACCTTTCGACAATTTTAACAGCTTGGCAAATGTTTGACTTTAGTTTGATTTAATGCTAATGCTGGCCCCCCCCCCCCCCCCCTCAACTCTCAGCAAGTTCCGCCAACTCGTCGGAGAGTGTGTGAATCTTTTTTGGGCCCAACCTAGAATGATGCCTGCTTTAATGCAAAAGCAACCAAACAAAGTCAACCTAAAAATGTATGGATATGATCCAATTTATGCGTAACTTTTCCGTTTCCGTTTTTAACAAAAATTGTCAGCTTGCCGTTTTTTTCTTTTTGCTTTTACTTAATAAGGAATATTATTAGAGAAATGCGTTTCAATTCAGATTAAACATAATATTTTTTTATAACTTTATTTATTTTAATAGTGACCAAACTGTAGATCAGCAATGGATTTTTTACTATTCTAATGCTTAAATATGCCGTATTAATTCCTACAGCAAATTCGATTTTAATCGATATATATTCTATAATTTAATTATTAATAAAATAAGGCTTAAGAGCTAATAATAAAAATCAGTCAACGAATCAAGTTCATTATTATAAGTAATATCAGAAAATAACTATAAGTAAAAGCTATTGAATACTTAAAAATATTTGTATATCAAATGCAGCAGCCAAATTGATTCGACAAAGTAAAAACCCAGGAAAGTTGTTGAAAGCATTTATATTTTATACGCTATTTTGTCGGACTGAGAGAAATGCAGTTATTTATAGACCTCTTTACTATATTTATATATATATATTTTTTTTATTTTGTATTACTGTTGCTTTATATTTCTTGAGGATAACTGCCTTTGCCATTCCACAGTGTCTGTTGTCCGATTTTATACCATTCAGTGTACTTTGTGCTGGAAAAATGGGAACAGTCAGTTGTTGTGAGGAGCTGGGAAACGAGAGCATTTTAAGTTGAGAGGATTGCAATTTCAACTGAGTTACATCGTGGTTACAAGTATGTGCAACTGTGAGTTATTTAAGCGCGTAAAGTTTGGATCGACTTGGCAGGCAGCATTGCGTATACAGCATGTTGCCTCCAGCCATACGACAAGATGCACCTAAAATAGAAACAAATGTCGCCAACGACACCAACAACAACAACAACAACAACAACAAGAACAGAAGCAACAGCAACAAGAAAAACTTGCTGAACAAGTAAATAAATGAAAATAAAATTAAATAAAAACGAACGTCTGCCGTGCGTCGGTTTCTGTCCTAGTTGGTGGCTTGAGGGGCATTAGTACAGCGTGTTGTGTGTGCGCAGAGATGGCAGAGGAGTGTCATGACGAAATTGCAACAACTTTTAAAACTCATTAAAATTAATGAAAGCCACGCACTTCACGCCAAAGCGAGGCAAGGATTGAGGCAAGTTGGAGTCGGGCGAGACGAACTATGTGCGAGGCGAAAATTGCACCGAATCACCTCGAATGGCGGGCGGAATGGAGGTGACTGGGGCCCAATGCAATGGCCTGTAATTATACAAATGAGAAAGCATACATATTGCAGTCGCGGCAGCATCCCAATGAAATCGCATGAAAGTTCATTAAAACAAATTAAAAGCAAAGAGCAGCCGGCAAATGGCCAAATGGCCAAATGGCCAGGCAACCGAGTCGGAAGCATGGCAATAGTTGTGTCGCCAACGGTACAATAATAATGCAACAAACAGTGTGCAACAATAACAGAAATATACCAAATTAATGGTAACCAAAGTGAAAAGACCTTTGAAAGTTGATCTATTCATCAGATTCAAAGGTATTTTCATTATTTATATAATGCGTTTTGCTTCAACCACATAAAAATATTGTATATTAAAATGTGTTTGATTTCTAAATTTTTTACCTATTTTTAAAAATTTTTTTTTTTTTGTATTTTAACTTAACTTAAATTAAGGAAAAAATACGCAACAAAGTTTTTCGAAAAATACGGAAATCTTTACTGATAAACTTCTCGTATCAGAATCGGTTTCTATTTAAAACCATGTTCAAATGCATAAAATCAGATAGGATAACGATTTGATTTATTTGAAGTATTCTTGAGTCAAAACTATGTAATAAGATATTATGTAAAATATTATATTTATATATTTATATATTATAATATCATGATAATGAAGTTCATGATGCCCATCAGATATTTACTGATTTGGCTACTCACTCGACTATTTGACATTTTCAGCATTTTTTTTTTTTTTATTCTAATATTGCTATGAATTTTGGTTTATTGATTGTTTTGAAATAAAGCGAACGCTTATCGAGGAATGTCTGTATTTAATATTTATTATACTGGCAAGTTGAAAAAATATGCGAAAAATTTGGCTACAAATTGTAATATGTTCATTTAATAAGAAAAGTAATAATTTAATCCAATGTTATTTTAAATACAAAACTAAGCAATTATGAAATGTGTGAAATGTAAACGTTAAACAGCTACATTTGGCCAAGAGCTAAATGTTGTAACACTGTTGTTCCTAATGGGTGGTATTTTGGTAACCATTATTACAAGCCAAGTGCATTAGGAACAACATTAACATCAACATCCACATCAAGAACACCTTGCTCCCACATCATTTCCGGCTTAAGGAGCCGCCCACTTCTCTGAGTGGAATGTCAACAAAGCGCATAATTTACAAGGCAATGCTTGCAACAAAGAACGGGAAACGCCAATAACATCAACTGCAGTTGCAACAACTGGCAACTGGCAACTGGCAACTGGCAACTGGCAACAGGCAACTGGCAACGAACAATGAATGCATTTCGGTTGACTGCTCCCCTCTTGCTCCTGCTGCTGCTGTGGGCAAAGTGCAAATGGCAGGCAACACTTAAAAACAAATTGTTTAATTATGATAATCAGGGGACAAGACTAAAAAAAAAAAAAATGGTACGAATACAATTGCAAAACAAAACAGAACAATTAAAAATAATATGTAAGATTGCTCTAGTCGAATGAGCAGATACCCTGCACAGTACATAGAATGCTTGCTAAGAGCAAAGTCTACGTGTCTTCTATAGCTATCGGAAATCAATTTAAATCGTTATTCGCGCAACTAGAGCAGTTATCGATAAAGTGAAATAAACATGATCGGTGTGTGGGATACGAAATTTTAGAGATTTATCTCTTATACTCCTAGATATTGGTCTGTTCAAACAGATGGATAAACATTTCTAAATCGGCACGGCTGCTGATCAAGAATATATATACTTTATCGAAACGCAGATGCTTTCTGTTTTATACTTGGGCACAATTTCATTATACCCTTTTATCGATAACAATTTTAATTCAGGGTATGAAATGGCAAATAAATTATAATCGTAGACAGGACTTAAACTGTTGCAGCGGCAAAGTTCAAAAGTCTGAGTGAAATAAATGTTTTGAGCCTTTTTAATTAAAAACTCATTTGTCAAGACAAAATAAATACAATATTAATGGGAGACAAGGACAAGTCGGGGACAAATTAAATAATGTCAAGCATCAAAGTCTTAAACTATCAAAACATAAAAAAAAATAAGCTGATGAATGCATGACACCAATTTAGATCTGTATATAAATTTTGGGTACCTTGAGTATTACTTTGACAGCTGTTAACAAGAAGTTGGCTGAATGAGGGGCTTAATTAGTGAATTACGCATAAGCAGAATATGCTATCCATGTGTACTGCACTCACCCAACACTTGTTTCCTTCGAGGTCACAAAGGAACCAACAGTGTGCATTGTGTAACTGTATTGGCTCTGGTGTTAATCAGGCACCACTATTCATAGATGTTTTTTCCCCATTTTTTTTTTTTTTTTTTTTTACTTTGCCGTACAACGAGTTTTATGGCAGCTACTTCAGATACGGCGAATGCTGAAGCCAATTTTCAAAGCATGCTTTTGAGCGCAACAAGCATGAAGAACCCACATACACTGTGTGAAAAAAACGTGTAGGTTTCAAAATCACCATAAACAGCCAATTAAAACCCAAAATTTACATGTGGTGTTGGAGAAGGAAAAAGGATCAAAAAACCTAAATGTGTACAAATATACAAAATATTTGTAAAAATTCTAGTTTTCAAATCGGAAACAACATAGCACCAGAAAGCTTAACGAAATATGTTTGCTTCAGGGAATAGTAGATTGCAATCAATTCTAGATGATTTTTTTGATTCTATCAACTTTTTCGCCTGAGTGTAGAATACACTCGACACTACTGACTAGAGGCTTTTATGTCATGTGCGCATGTGTGTGTGTGTGTGTGTGTGAGTGTGTGTGTAAAGCCGTAGAGAAGCGTGGATTTTAGCAGAATAATTAAAGCGTAAAGTGCAGGCACAAGCTAGGCAGAAAACCAGATACTCTTCAAGAAAAAACTACACGAAATGTGTAACTTGAGAGAGAAAATAAAAAAACATTTCTAATTAAGAGTTGAGTTTGAGTCAAAATTGTTTACACCAAGGCTATGGACAACCATGAGTAGCTATGATGATGATATTTAAATTCCAATTTAAAATTACAGGATATTTAGCAAGTTGGTGTCGTAGGTCACATTGTCGGGCACAGGCTCAGGCTCAGGCACAGGCACAGGCAAGCCGCACCAACAGTTGGCAGTTGCTTGCAACACTGCGCTTTAATTAATGTCAACGGTTGTTAACAACAACAATAATGACAACAGTTACAAAACACAAACAAGACTAACAAAAGAAAAATATGAAGAAAAAAAAAACATTATTCTTTCATGTTAGAGAAGAAAAATAAAAAACCTGTGCCCACAAATTGTTTTTATTAAGCCCTCAAACTAGTTTTAACATGAATGTGATAAGAGGAAAAAATTTAATACAAATATAATAATAAAAATGTAATGAAAAAGGCGGAATGCTTTCAATATTTATTGCGATAGAGGCGACAATCAATGTGTTTATGTGTGTGTGTGTGTGTGTGTTATTAAGCCTACTGGATTATTAACCATACATATGAGAAAATGCAGTCTTCCGTTACTTTGGCAACTATTCGCTCATTCCAACAGTTTAAGCAATGCGAAACTTTTGCCACAGCTTGCCACAAGCCCACAAACACACACACAAACACACACACACAAACACACACAAACACACACACACAGATACAAATAGTTGCGGAAAATTGCTTTGGACATTAAAAATGGATTTTATATGAAAAGTTTTCAACTGCATATGTTCGAGGGTGGCAATATATTTGAAACGATTGTTGAATGAGGTTATCATTAATATATTTGTATTCAACACATTGGCGAGGAAAAGCCATTTTTTGCCAATACGAATCCATGGGGAAAACCACTGACATATTTCTGCAGACTTCAATTTAAAACAGATTGGAAGCCACCAAGCACATCTTAGCCAGAAGATGATGTAATATCCTATGGAAACATGTTTTAAACTTGGAGGATATAGATATCCTCAACTTAATAAAAATACTTGTCTTCGTGCAGGAATTTGAAGAGCGACTCAAATAATAAAAATAATTGCGATTTGCCAAAGACCCAAAAATAAGCATCAAACTATCAGTTATCGATAGCTATCGGCTAATTATCGATAAATTGAACTTTCTTAACCAGAAAATCAGCACAACAAACCCAACAGCAGATGCCAATTAGGATTTGGGCCCTTGTCGCCAGTCGCTCAGTCAATCAAATCAAAGTGCACTTGAATTTGGTATTCATATACAATTTCGAACGAACAACATTCACTAATCATGCCCCAGCAACTGAGAGGTGGTGAAGGGGTGGAAGGGGGGGCCTGGAAAGGATAAGAGGGAAGTGGTTGCTGGTGGGCGGTGGGTGGTTAGTTCGCCACTTGCGTGTGAGTCGTGTAATCAGCCGTTGCACAAAATGAATGACTGACAGGCGCTATGCATGGTTGGTGGCAGATGCTTGGCTGTGCCTGTTGCCGACTTGTCTAAGTGGCACTAAGCTTCTAGCGAGTCGCGCAAAAACGGCTGTCAGCTGCCAACTGGCAACTGGCAACTTGCAACACACAACAACAAGAAGAAGTAGAAGAAGAAGAGCACAACAAGAACCACAATTAGTTATTAATGAGGCTGCTACAACTGCGTCCACTGAGCCAGCAATGATGCAAATGATTAGAAGATGTCAAACAGTTGCATTTCTAATGAACACATTTGCACAACTCAAGCACAAATAAAATGTCTACACACACACACACACAAACACACACACACAACAACAACAAGAACAACAACAACAATAGTTAGCCATAGCACTAATTGAGCATCTTCAGTCAGAAGACGAGTTTTGCTTTAATTTAAGATTTATTTTTATAATGTTGTGTGTAAAATCTGCAACAATTTCAAGTCGATGCAGTTGATATCGATATCGATTACATTTCAAATGGTTTTCCCATTTTTATCAGAGTTAGTTCAACAATCCAAGGCGAATTCTTTAAAGCACTTTTGCTGCATATGAACAATGCAGTTTATCTTCATCAGTTTTTAGTAAAAGATATAAATATACAATTTATAAATTATTATATATATTAAATATTTGATTTAGTGCATTTTTTTGTAAAGCTTTTAGAAAAGTTATAATAATGGGGAAATGCATTTGCTTGTGTGTGTGTGGCTATAATGCATTTAAAATACAGATTAGAAGCTATGGAAAACACAAATACTAATTTAATCGCTATTGACACATATACGGCACGACTTCGGCATCGCAGCGTCAGCGTCATCGTCATCGTCATCGTCATCGTCGTTGGATTGGATTGGGTTGGTTGGTTGCGTCGTTACTGGGTACATATATGGCCTGGAGGCAATGTTTATGGCAACAGAGTTACACACTGCCTGCCACTCCGTGGGGACAACGCCCCCTTTTATATAAAAATTCAAATTCATGACAACGGCCGCCAAGTGGCTCTGTGTGTGTGTGTGTGTGTGGGTGTGTATGGGTGTGTGTATGTATGTATGTGTGTGTGTGCTTGTGTGTGCGTTTGTGTGTCAAACAGTGCGCGGCTCATTTGAACGCCAGTCGCTTTGGAGCTAGCTTGGCTATGGTGGGCGGGGCGGTGATGTGGGCCAGTGATAGGGCGTGGCATGGTTGCGAAACAACTTGCAACACACAACTTGAGCAAAAGTTTAGTTCTTCGTCCTTAGCCTGTTCTCCCACACTCTATCTGCCTCTCTTTCTGTCTCTGTTTATCTCTCTTTCTCTCTCACCCTCTCTCTGTGTCTCTCTCTCCCTCTCTCTGTGTCTCTCTCTCTCTCTCCATGTCTGCCTCTATCCAGGTTGCCGTCACAATTTGCGTTTTTCTTTTCTGTAACACCCCCCCCCCCCCACCCTCACGTTGCTTGCATACTTTCTGACATTACTTTAACTTTGCAGAACAGTCCCCCGCCATGAGTCCTACTTGGAGCTACACCTCCGCCATCGTCAAGCGGCAAGCAAATAAATTCAAGTATGCGCCGTGTGGCCGCCAGTTAAATAAATTTGTGTCGCTGTATCCTGTACAGCGCTCACAGAGACCAACTCCTCTGCTCCGGCACGGGTACGGGCACGGGCACGGGCACGGGCATTGGCATGTCACGTGGCTTAGGTCAGGTCTCAGTCCTGGCGGTATCCTGGCGTTGCCAGGTCGCCATTGGGGTCGAGCTCCCATTCGCTCTGACTCTGACTCAGACTCTGTCCATGTCCCTGTTCCTGTCCCTGTCTCAGATTCCAGGCTAGCTGCACTGCCTTGAATTGATTATAAAATAAAATTTAATTTACACTGGCCACGTCTCAACGGAGGCATCAGCACACAAATGAAGCTATTTTAGCTGGCGCACAATATGCGCAATGGCCAAGTTGAAGTTTTATTAATGCTGCCCCGTCGAGCAGCAGCAGCAGCAGCAGCAGCAACAGCAGCAGCAGCAACAGCAGCATCAGCAGCTCTTGCCACCACACTTGGTGGTGGAGCAAACGTGGTGAACAAATGCAAATCAAATGCATTAAAGTTAGCATATTAATACAAAGGACTCGTTTGCTCATATTCATTCAATAATTTGTCAGCTTATCGTCTACATGAACCGCAATAGGAATTATCAATTATTTAAATCTAAAATTGAATTTGTGGTAAAAACTCATCTATCGCTGTACACATAATATAATCGTCTGATTGATTCGCATTCAGCATATCAATTGCAATATGAAGTAAAATAATCGCATTAAGTAATATTAATTAAGTTTGGCCGGTGTAATGAATTAATTGATTGGAAATGCACATATCATTAAATTAAAAAATTTTGTTGGAAAAAAAATTATTCGCAAATTCAATTAAGATTAACCAATACAAACTGAAAAAAAGCTTAGCATAAGCAAATTAATTATTATTTTATGTCAAGATGGCCAATTCCAGCCTTAAAGCGAATAAAAATAAAAAGGCATCTATCGAAATAAGTAACTTATTTAATAGAATTAGTATTTGACCAATTGAAAACTAACTTAAAATTTGACAATTGAGATTTTTCACATTTGGCACCATTATAAATTGAACAATAATGCTCATATCTAAAGACAACCGATTTATTTGCAGCAACCAATACTAAAAATTGTATGTCTACTCGTCCGAATGGAAAAATCAATCTTCTTTTCTATATTATCGCAGTAAAATACATTTATTTTCGCCGTACGCTTTTATTTTTTATTTATTTTTTTTGTTGTTATTGGTTTAAGTGACCCAATTTGCAGCGGAGCTGTGGCAAGAACTTAAGACAGCAAATAGGGTTCCATAGGCCAGAGCTGGTCAAAGTGCTGGCCATTTTTCACTGAGCAGTGTCATTTTAAATTTAGATATGCAATCTTTTTCCAACTTGGCTAACTTGTTCAATTAAATATGTGGGCAATTGGCCAAGATGACTCAACATTGACATAAGCCACCCACTCGTCAAATTTATAGCAGGCTTCTTAAAAATTACAATTGAAACAGATTTGCATTTTAAGTGCAAAAATATAATTGCTTAAATATCTGTTAATAAATATAATAAGGCTATAATAAGCTAGTCAAATTAGTATTTGTTATTTCATTTATATTATATTAAAGGTTGTCCAATCATGGGAAACGTTAACTCCTTTGATGGTAAATTGAAAAAGGTATTAATGCGATTTCATTTACCATTTCGTAATTGGTAAGGTAAGGCACAGAAATCTAAAAGAAATATGCGGTAAGCTAGCTGAGTGCCTTGCCACTTGATTTGTCGCATGAAACTCACAACTCAAGTGTGGTGCCAAAGCAAAAGAAAATGTTTCCAAAATTCTGTTTAACGATTGCCATTGCACTGGTGATTAAGCTTGGCGTTGTGGTTACGCCTTTACCACGAGGGTCCATGGCAATAATGAGTCTCAGGGCAGCAAATGAGCAATTTAGAAACCACAATGTCAAATTGTCAAAAACCCAACAAATGCCATAAAATGCTGACAATTTTCAAACTAAACTAAAATACTATTAAAACTTTGGTGTGGTTAACTTATGCCAAAATGATGAACCCCTTTAGCCTGGTATGCCTGGTAATCAAATCCTGTTGATAGCCTGCAAGAGTCTAGAAGAGTCTCCGAAAAAGACACTGAAATTATCTAGTTTACGGTCTCAACTTCTTTCTCTCAACTTGGACTATATAGCCCGGATATATTTCCAGCTGAATACCCAGATCAGGTTGAAGAAAATCTCAACTACAATCGAATAAATTTGAATGTGCTCCTCTTTATCAGTTTATTTAATTGGATTAATTAATTGCGACGGAGACCATTGGAGTGGAATGGACTCTGATAAACCTCATTTATTTTGTGTATTACACACAAACATAATCAATCGATAAATTATAATACTCAAGAAAATAAGCCAAAAGTACTCATAAATAGCACAGGAAAATTAACGGGCACCGATCTGAAAAAAAAAAAACCCAGAAAATGGAAATACTTTTCATAAATCGCTGCTTTGAACATGTTTTGTTTTTGTCTGCTGTTGAAGTCATTTCGCTTAATTCGCCTTTTTTATGTTCAGTTTGCAGACGGCATTAACGCTGCCCAAATGAAGATGGCTAACAAGAAATACCCAAGTGGGAGGGGCACAGGACACTCGCAGGACACAAAGGCCTGGCCCTGGTGGCCACATAAAGCGCTCAAAGTTTGCCTTTATTGTTTCTAAAATATGCCAAAGAAAAATAAACAAAATATAAAAACAACAACAAACCGAACAAGATGCGGCGTCAAAGCCAGAAAAAGGTGCATGGTGTGAGGGGGGGCTGATATCTTGGTTTATGATATATCTCAGGGAAATGTCGGGGAGTAAAGAGTGTGTGGGGGGGGGGGGGGGATGCTCAGCAGCCGGCCTGAGCAATCTACAGCCTAACTTCAAGTTGGCCCACGCAGAAGCCAAGCAGGATATAAAAACATGAACGAACTGAAAGTCAAGCCGTTCTACCCCTATCCCAAACCCCGCTCCGCCCTCGCCCTTCACGCAATGCTCTTTCTGCCCTATGTAATTTCAGTGTGTGTGTTGGTGTGTGTGTGTGTGTGTGTGTATTTGTTTTGTGCCGCAGTCTTATTTTTAGTTTAGCTGTCTCGACTTTTCACTTTTTCTTGCTGTTGCCATTTGTTTGCTTTTCAATGTTAGTTTTTTTTTTTTTTTTAGGGGTATTCTAATGAAAACATTGCATGAAAGTGAGAACTGAACATTAAGGCAAACAGAGACCGTTACACACGCACACACACAGTCGGACACACAGTAAAAAAGGGTTTAACATTTGGCGGCAAGGACTCAAAGGCAAACAGAATAGAAGCCGCAGCAGCTGCCAACCTAACAGGACAATGACAGGACCACAGACGGCATCAGCAAAGCCATCAACAACAAGGAAGAACTTTGCAGTCGTGCTTTACCGACTGCCAAATACTCGTTATGCCAGCTGATAATATGGGCTTTTTAGGAATTTACGGCATCGGAAGTGGGCGTGGCAGAAAAAGATTATAGGTAAGGTTCCTAGTAATATTCCCTGCAAGTCTGGTAACTATAGCTATGCAATTGCGGGCGCTATAGGCATATAAATTTTTTTTGAAGGCGTAAGTGGGCGTGATCCATAATTTATTCCATAGAATTTTTGAGCGTGTCAGCTTTCAAATTTGTTAACTCTACCTTCCAAATTGTGTGAGAAATATGGTTTTATCGATTTACATGGAGCGTTGTCATTCAACTTTTTTATTTTCGATTTTTTGGGGTGTTTCTGGTAACCCGTTACTTTAAATATTTAGTGACTGAAACTTTTATTGCCGTTCTTTGATGGTTTTTTACCAGAAAGTTACCCTCCAAGTTTTGTGACTCTATCTTGAAAATCGATTTCCGGATTAGGTCTAGATTATGGTAGCATAAGTGGGCGTGGCTATACATTTTTTGTATCGGTCCTTAATGACAGCTTCCAGTAATACATCTACCAAATTTGATATATTTTTGTTCTTATCGATTTGCGAATATCGATTTTATCGATATTTAGTGAATGTAGCACCTTGGGTATCAAAGTATAAAAACAAAACTTGAGGCAGATGTTAAAGTGGCAACTTTAAAGAAAATTAGCCCAAGGCAAATAGAGGAATCAAATTAAAAATTTAATAATGATGTGTTTTATTTTTTATTACGAGTATATCAAAAAAATAAAATTTGATATCGATAGCCACAAAACGCGGTGAGTTATTGATTAAATAAATTCAATTTTATATTCTTAAATGTTTGTGCACATTGACTGTTCATCCAGATAAAGATTATTTATATTTAATGGGTTTCGAGATGGTTTTTCTGCGTATTGCATACTTTTGCACAATTTTAATATTCCACTTTCTGTTTGCCTTTTTAAAGTTTTGTACAACAATTTTCCATCGATTTTTCGAACTTGATGGCGGCCATATTAAAACCGCTTATCGAATATTTTTTTTTTAATGAAAACTTTTAAAATATGTTTGATGCGATGCCAACTAAATTAAACCTTATTTTACAATTGGTCATTATTCAAGTTTTTGATGGAACTTTTTAAGCCGATGCGATTTAAGTGAAAAACCCAAATCCCGACTAAAGGCAATGTGTATCCAAATTTGTTTTATTTGAATGTCGATAATATATAATTCAAAGTGTCTGCCAGCTGATCAGAGTCGGAGGAGTGACAAGAGAAGCCGCATATTCATATATTTATTTAAGAGCTGTTTTCACTTGAGCTGTTGCCGACATCCTGGCTGGAAACCAGTGCAAAAACCTGTTCGACATTAGTTGTGGCAGGTTGACAGTCGGCTTGCCACCACTGCCATTGGCAGGATGACAGCAATCCGGTTTCGTTTTTCAGGTGTCGAATGAGTCAGCAAAGAGCAAAGCAATAAGGCTACTTCAAGCAGTGTAGCTGTCGCCCAATATCCAGTCGAGTACTTCAATTGCGGTGGCACGCCCTCAACAATCACAAGCACCACCAACACCACCAACACCACCAACACCACCATATATAGCACCACCTCGCCAGCATTTGCTGTTGGTGTTTGCTGTCTACAATGTTGAATTTGTGCTGTGATGTGTGTCGCGTGGTTAAAAACTTGATACCCTTGGGCTTATAGACCAAAACAAAGGACGACAACAACAGAATTAACACCAACAACAACAACAACAGCAATGACAAATTTAACTATATCCGCACAAAAGCCTAACTTATGACAAAAGCAGGCCTCAAAGCGTTTCGGGCTATTGGCTTCTTGGCTGCCACTTAATTGACGAGTCGAGTCGAAACAATCAATTATATATATATATATATATATATATATATATATGTGTGTGTATGCGAGTGTGTGTGTGTAAGTGTCTACTATATGCACACACAAGTTACTTGCATGAGCCTGGATTAAGACTGTGATATGCCGAACACTAATTGACTTTTGCCATTTCAATCATAATAAATTTAAGCTTCAAAACTATTATTTTCATTTAGTTTATGTTTTATAAACTTATTGCCAACACTCTTGAGTATTGAGTATTGAGTATTTTCTTATGAAAAATTGTATAAATCTCCTCAGTGGTTAAATGTTAAATATTCTTCAAATTTAAATGTTTTCTGTGTATGCATTGCAAAATGGCCAGAAAAATGGGCAACAAAATTGCCCAAATTGCAAACAAAAAGCACGAACAGAGATAGAACGAATAAGAGTGTGAGCGAGATAGAGATAAAGACAGAGAGAGAGAGAGACAGAGGGGGAGAGAATGTAGCTGAGCTTATGTAAGGGCCAACGTATACGGATAGTAAACCAGGCCTATCTGCCTCATCCTTAGCATCCAGCAAATAAATAATATTTCGTTTCGCCTGGCTGGTAAAGTTTTGTGGGCAACCAGGCGACATTGCTGCCATGTTCAGGATGTTTCAGCCCGGTGAGCAGAGGCGATCCAAGCATTGCCTGGCTCCTCACCTCAACTCACCTTTCCCTTCTTATCATTCTGGCTTGCTTTCTATTTTTATAGTTTTTTTTTTTCTTTTTTTTTCTTTAAATGGGGGCATTGTTGTTGTCTGCAACGCGATGCGATGCAATGCGACGCGATGCGATGCTGCGGCGAGTGCTGCTGCGGGGGATTGCTCACGGTCTTATGGCCAAAAACAGTGGCAGTATTCGCATAGCGTGTGCAACATAAATTCACTTACCTGTCACACACAAGCACACACACACACACACATACACACACAGTTACAGCTGCAGTTTGCGACAAATGCGGCTTAATCGGTTGACGTTTTGTGTAAAATAATCGATTTCATGTGAATGCAGCGAGAAGAACTTTAATGCGACGCATAAATGCTATATACATAAATATATATTACTGTCCGATAAAAACCTTATCTGCGACTGCAAAAACAATCAATATATATATATATATAAATATATATATATATATGAGCTACATTTGTTTATTTCAACTTTTCATTATACATTCCAAAAGTTCACTTTATCAAATATTCATTAAGAATGTGTCTAAAACATCTAATTGTTTTTGCAACACACTTAATTAAATTGAATATATTGATTATTTGATTATTCCAACTGTCGCTTCTAATTCAAATGGATTATCCCAATTACCAAGAACTTAATTGAGAGCCATAAACATAATAATAAAATGCGATCAGCTTACCAACATTTATTATGTACACACAAATATAGCCTTAATTAATTCATTAATTAGACTTGCACGAGGAACGTATATCGATAAAAATTAATAACTGCAAATTGATAATGACAAACACATATCAACACCAATTCAAAGGTCTCCCACAATTCTACTACTGGAATACTGCTGCTCCTAAGATTTTCAATTTATTAGCCAATCTCATTCCATACCTATAAATTGCAATAGCCAATATTAGCAATACTTTTAAAGCTGCAGAGACACCAAACCCAAAAGGCATTTTAAAGATTATGCAATGGTCAGCCGCCCCAAGTCCCAACTGATAGCAGAGTACTCAGAGAATTGCTCACTTTGTAAACATCAGTTTTGCTTCCAGATGGAAATAAATAAAAGCCAATTGCATGTGCTGAGTAGTATAGTCAATTGTCACATCAAACTCATTCGATTGATTAGGTAATTGTCAATTGTGGCAGAGCTTTAATTTTCTATATCTTTTCCTATCAATTGTGCTGCCAAATCGTTAACACATAATCACAAATGAAAACAAATACCGCAGAAACAGTGACGCAAACAACAACTGCAGATGCAACTGAAAAGCAGCGAACCTACCATATTGGCTAAGTACACAAATACACACAAAGACCAGCCAACACATACACGCACACACACGCACATGCACACACACACACACACACACGCAAATTCACATACACACGAAGGCTAAAAGCAATATGGCAATACACAGTTCTCGCACGCACAGCTCAAACCGAGCCCATATATATATAAAAAGGCTCGAGTGACAAGCCCGACAGAAACTGACGCCCAGCTCATGCTACACTCAGAAAAAAAAAATATGAAGTGGATATCTAAAAAGTAAAAGTGCAAGCCCATATTCTCAACAAAAAAAAATATGTTAGAGTTTTGCTTGGAATATCGCAGACCTTTCTCAATGTAAGAGTTCCGGGTTCATAAGTATTTTGAAATAAAATAATTATATACATTTATCAGCTAACTAAAATATATGTTTATTAATATTATCAAAATAAGTTACAAAATTTATCCCCAAATAAAAGAAAAGAAAAAGAAAAACATATATTTTTAGAAATATGCATTCTGGATAATTAGCTGAAAATAGTACGAATTGCTCAAATTCAGAGTGATTTTTTTATCTGAGTGTTTGTCCGGTAATGTTAGAGCTTTGTAACAAGGCGGAAACTGGAGGCAAACAGCAAGTCTCGCCCCAAACACACATTTTAGATTGCACTTGTACAATGGACACGAGTTGTTGTTGCGGTCAAATGCAGATTGTATTCAAATTAACACGCTCTTCTAATGGATCCATTAGCAGCTGGCACAAAGCACAATATGAATAGTAATCTTCGGCTTGATATCGATTACACACCCTTCGCTGACCCTATATTAAAATATCGTAAATATGAAATGGACAACAAAAAGAAATGCTAAAATTTTTAACTTAATATTACAAATTGCGTTATTTGAGATGTGGCCAAAGCTCTCCGTCAATTTTCCAATGATGGATGACGCAAAGAATATATATTCAGATAGTTGAGAGTAGTTGTAGGAAGAGATAAGTGCAGGATTAGCTAAAGATCACGAGTTCTCTTGATCTTGTCTCGATATCAATTTTCTAGAATTTTCTGTAGACCTACTGCCAAAACAAATCTTATTCTGTCATAAAGAAAACTATAATTTCGATTTATGTATTAGAAAAAATAGTTGATTAAATTTGAATTTTTTGATTTATTTCTGATTCTCAATGTGGTTTGAAATATTCAACATTTATATGAAAAGTAAATACGATTTTAACTGGAAAACTTGTAGTTTTTTTTTTTTGTAACCAACATTGAAATGGTGACAATCTTTCTGCATATTTATTTTTTATCAAACTGTTTACTCCGTTCCTAAATCAAATGATTGCTTCATTCATGAAACTAAATTTCAATACATTAAAAAATACAAATAAAAGGAAAAAGCGTTATTACTTCTCAAAATAATATATGTTTTTTTTATTTTAATTTTGATTCGTTTGGCATTTATTGACCGATTTTGTCGGCACTGTTGGCAATGGCGTTGTACCCTGTCCCGTTCCCGCAATTTTAATATACATTCACAATCCCTTCCACATAATGATTCTCAATTCTTGGCATTTCTAGTTGGCCAAGAAGCAACTTCAATTGAGACTTCAAGAAGCTAATTATAAATTAGCCGCATTAACGCTGAATGCTAATGGTTCCATTTCATGGTGAGCACTTGGAACACAAAGACAGATCATTAAACATGGAGCAAGAGGGAAAGGGAGCGACAGAGTAAGAAGTAAGTAGAAATAATTGTTAATTCACTTCGATTAACACTAAATTATCCGCAATCGGCAGCAGTCGCTGCAACAAAGGCCAAACTGATGCTGCCACAACCGCAGCCACAGATGCAGCCTCAGTCGATGACGGCAACATCAGTGTGTGGGCTTACTGCGAGGGTTGGTCTAAAAGAACGGATGGGTTTGCGTTGCGCTCGGGAATGGGCGGGGGATGCAGGCGGGAAAACAGGCCAATCGGGTGGGCGGCACTTGTCGTGTAGCTGTTTGCTTGCTGGCGCTAAGGCATTGTCAGAGGCGACGACGTCCAATGCATTTGGCGATGATTCACAAAACAAAAGATGCAGCCCAGCCGGCGACGTAGTGCTTGTACAACATAAAAAACAACAAAAAAAAAAAAGCCAAAAAGATAATGATGGGTAGCGATAAATAGATGTATAAGCAATGACGTGCTTTCTCCCTCTCCCACTCACTCACTCTTTATGTACCTCCTTCTCTGTCTCTCTCTTTCTCTCTCTCTCTCTCTCTCAGTGATGTGTGCTTGTGTCTAGCGAGCTGACAAAACAAGTCCCTGACCCCAAAAAATAGGCAACAAAAAGCGCTGGCTGCCTTGTCAGCAATTCAAAATTGCGACAAAGAACCACACATACACAGCATTCCCCTCCCCCTCCCCCACCAACATCACACACACCGTCTCGTCTGCCCCCAGCGCCGCCCAACATTGGACTGGCATCTGCTATGCTAATAACCAATATTTTAGAGTAAGCCCGTCGTCTGCCTTTGAAATTGTTTCCAGCCACATAGCCAAAAATAAAACAAGCAAGAATTCTCTAACCGGGAGCACACCGGACTAGAAGATACCCTGATTCCCAGGTATTTACCTAATTTGTACCTAAGCTAGTCTACACCACAAAATGCACTCTTTTCCGTTTGAAACCTAATTCGAAAGATCTTTATTTAGTTATTATGTCTGCGAAAATATGAATCATGACAATTTAAATTCTATACTTATTTGAAGATCCTTTCAATTATATGCCTTGCATATATGTATGTTTTAATGGTAATCCTTAAATGTTTATTATCATTTTTGACTATTAACAACCAGTAATTTGATTTTGCAAAACAAAAAAATAGCAGTTTATTAATAAGATTTTTTGATCGTGGCATTTAGAAATTCAAGTTTAAAAGAACGCTTTGTTTTCATTGTAAGCATAAATTGAAATAGGTTCATTTTAAAATATATTTTCAAAAACTGGTTTTTCACTTACCTTCTTCCAAAAGCGCATATGCTCGAGGTTTAATAAAATGCTCACTTTCGGCTGCGTTTATTTAATGAGGAATCGTTAAATTGTATTTTAGTTTTGTGTGTGTTGAGTTTTGTGTTGAGATTATTTTTAGAGAGGAATTTGAAGAGTTTTAGGGTTAAAAAACACACTACAAATTTATATGTATTTTTTTCCCCCAATTTTCATTCTTTTTTTTTATTTATTTTTATTTTTATTTTTTTCGTTTCGTCTGTGATGCTTAATTTAAGTTCTGTCTGGCAATTTATGCTCTTTTCGCTTATACATCAAAATTAACTGGCAAACATAACGAAGAACGAGCCAACGATTTAAAGGTGGAAACTACAAAAATTAAAAACACATACGAGTTAGAATACAAATTCGATTATTAAAATTAATATTCAATATTCATTGTGGAAAATGACATTTGATTTAGTTATCATTTTATTAATCTTGATCCTGATGTGCAACACGTATGTATGTAGATCAAAAGCATTCGCAAATATCAAATAAATAAATAAAAACATAAAAGTATTTTTCAATTTGATTAATAGTTTGTTTTAAATCGTTGCATGCTTTTTTCTGTGGAACTTGTTGTGTGAAATGAAGTTTGAAGCAAGCTTGGATATTCACATGAAAATTATGTACATGTTGCCAATTCGAATAGTGGCCAGTAGCCAATAATTTGATGGATTTTGATGATTGGTATTTTAGTGGATAGGTGGATACATTCAAGTATGTATAAATTCAGCTACAATTTTATAACTTTGGAAAACTTATAAAAAGTGTACGAGGATTGCATTTTGCATATTTCGTTAGTTCTCTCGAACTCCAAACAAAAGTTTACGAAAGTTTTACAAAATATAGATATATGTACATAGGTAAATGGGAGAAGGACGAGGCAGCAAGAAATTTACATATATATATATATATATAAATATATATTTAGAGTTGTGAATGTTGTTCAACTAAATTTGCACAACGAGAATTTGGATTGTCAGACAGATAAGTAAATGTAAAGTGGCAAACATGGAAAATGACACAATACAACTTGGGCACAAAACAAACCAAAAAAAAAAAACAAATAAAACTAAAAAAAAAAAAAAAACGTATTTAGGGGTGCTATTCGGGTTTGGGGGTGGGGTGGTGTGGAGTTACTTTGGAATTGGGTGACTAAAGAGACTATATGGAGGGTGTACGAATGGACCACTACACTAATAGGCGAAAAGTATTTATTCATAGCGAGAACGAGAACGAGAACAGGAACAGGAACGAGAACAGGAACAAGAACGAGAATGAGAACGAGAGCTACTAGAAGGAAGTAGGATAAGTAGTTTCTACATATGCATATATGTAGTATCTATCTATATCTGTAGTGGTTTATATAATTGGAAAGAGTCGCTCACTTTTTGCAATTGTAAACGTTGAAGACATTTTGAGAAACGTCATTAAATTACTTGGTGTCTCGGTTGGAACTGGTTCAAGTTGAATTCAGGCTCAAGCTGAAGTTAAGTGCTGTGCTTTGGTTGCTGTTGCAGTTTGCTAGTAATTGTTGTTGGTGGTTGTATTGATGATGATGGTGGTGGTTGTGGTGGTGGTAGTAGTAGTGGTTGTGGTGGTTGTACTATTGGTAAGCGGTGAGCGGTGAGCTGTGGCAATAGCGGTGAATGGTGGTGGGTGCAACATTAGCGGATCTTATATTTATATATATGCAACTATATCTTCTTCTTTTTCCTTTTCTTTTATAATTATTATTTAACGTTATCGTTGATCGTTTTTTTTTTTTTTTTGTTGCTGATATTGCTGTTACTGTTGCAGTTTCGCTTAAATGTTTATTGTCACTGCTCACGTTAAGGACACATAAATTTTTTATGCACGAGTTTAACTAATTACGTCTATCGTTTGTTGTGTTCTGCTACGATTTGTGTTGCAAGAGTGTTTGTCATGCGATGAGCGTTAGCAATATCGCAATGCGAATTGCACAGCGATTTGCACATCAATATTTCATTAGTGATACTGATTATTTCGATTCTCTTTAAAATACTTGGTCTAAGCAACTGAGGACGAGTTAGCTTAGCCAAAAGGGTGCAAAGTTAAAACAAGAATAAAATAAAATAAAGGACTGTGTATGTCTGCCCTTGGACAGGCGGTTACGGGGGTCCGGACGCCAACGATTGGGAGAGGGCGCATTCGATGTCGTTGACGGCAGCAGCGGCAAGTGGTTGAAGTTGAAGGCGCAACGTGGCAAAATTTATAAATAAATGAGAAAAGCTAAAATAAAAAGAAAAAAAACAACCCTTGCTGCGAACAGCGGGCAGCAGGAATAAGCGCTGACTCAGACTGACTGCGACTGCGACAGCAACTGAGACTGCGACTGCGACTGCGACTGTGGAAATGGAGGCGATGTACACTAAATGAAAGAAGTGCACAAGAAATTAAACGGTAAACGGTAAGCGATAATTGACAGAAGAAAGTAAGAGCGGAATGAAGAAAAACATAAAACGTGCCGATTAACGGGACTCTTGATTTAGCATTTACTTAATACTTCATCAAAGAGCAGGAAACTTTGACACTCTTCTCTTTTTGTCAGTCGCCTTCCACTTCCACTTTCAATTGTAGCCCATTTTCATTTTCTTTGTGTAGCATTCATTCCGGCGCCTTTCTTCATCGATGAAAATCGAATGAGAACAACAAATCGACAACAAACAACGCCAAAATCGACATTTGACGCTTCTTCTTTCGTCTCTGCCTATTCTTCCTATTTAGCTGGTATTTGGCGCGACATTAGTTGAAATCACAGCTTTTGTCCTTCTTGTCATTGCTTAGCTTAACTTAATCATTACTTTGCTTGTTGTTGTTGTTTTTTTTTATTTCTCTTTTTCTACTGTTCTGCTTGAGTTTGTTATATTACATTGTGCTTGTTTTGTTACTGTTGTTTTTGCTTTTGCTGTTGCCAGCGCGCGTTCCACACACAAGCACACACACACACATGCAAACACACAGGCACAGAGAGACAAGACACTTAAAAAAAATTGTTTATTTGCGTACTTGTCAAATGCGGTTAAAGGACCTTTCAGTTATGCGTTCGAGTCAGGACTAAATCTGCAGGCGACACGCCAATCCGATTTCGATTTCTCCAACTTGCTACCGATGACGTCGCGAGAGACGCTCGAGAGAGAGTGAGATTGAGAGAGTGAAAGCACAACACTACAGGAGAGTGTGCCAGAGCACGCGAGAGCGCCGCTGCCAGCTGTGAGTTTTCGCTCTTGTTGCTGTGGTTATTGTTGTTGGCGCCTGGCAATCTGCGCAGAACAGGGCGGCAAAATTTAAATGAAGCCACTTGGCAATTAAAATGCTGATAAAAATAACTAGCATTAATAAAGTACATATATATACTAAGCTAATGTTAAGCTAGAAGGTTTAAATCGAATGATTGAGTGACCTGAGTGCCGACTGCGCAACTGCCTTCATTTGCATTTTTGGAGCTGGAAACCATGTGACTATTTTATGTGAAAACTAATTCGAAACTGGCAACATCGCCACGCTCAGCAACGCTGAGGAGAGTGCAAGTCAACCAATTTTTTTGCGCAATATTTTGACATTTGACGAAGGGCAAAAGAGCGCGAGAGCCATTCACTGATTTAAAGAGCGTCAATGTTTCACTGAAAATAATAATGTATGTGTGTGTGGGTTCCTGTCTTTGTACGTATATGCCTGTGTGTGTGGGTGTGTGTGTGGGTGGGTGTGTGAGTGGATGTGTGTCTATGGGTGTGTGTGTGTGTGTGTAGGCATGCGTGCGTGTATAGTTGTCACTGTTTGGGGAAAAAGTGCGAGTAATTTCGTATCTGAGTCAAAAACATGTTGCTACGACGGATACGATTGTATGCTGTGTTTGTGTGTGTATATGTGTGTGTGTGTATGTGTGCGTGTGTGTATGATATTAAAGCATACTTATGGGCCTGCATTTGAATCTAATTACATTATCTCTGCATAAGTAGGGACTCGTCTCTGGACACTTGACAAAAGCAAAGCAACTGGCAGCTGGCCACTGTCAACTGTCAGTTGGCAATATGCAAGCATTCTTTATATAATAAAGTATGCCATATAAAGTCAATACGAAAGGCACGCAATGACACTCACACACACACTCTCACACACACACATGCAGGCAAGCACGCGCGCGCTTATGAACAGAAAACACAGCGTGGAATACAATTTGCTGACTAAATGTCTACACGCTATTGTAATAAAAAAAATAAAAAAAATATATAAAACAATAGAAAAAAAACAACAAATATGCACGCGCAATATATTCGATAAGCGTTTTTTTTGTTTTACTTTGTCGTGTTTAGAAAATACCGTTTTAATGTGTTTTGTGTAAGCTGCCCAGTGCTCCAAATGCAGAGAACGCACTGAAACTGAAATTGAAACTGAAGTCATGCCTTTGACATTTGCAACGGTTTAACCTGAAAACGTTGAACTGCCGATGACAATATCAGAATGAGAGAGAGAAAACGAGAGAGAGAGCATTGGAGTGGGAGGGAAACGCCAACGCCGACGCATGCGCCAAAGTTGACGTTGCCACCCTCGTTTCATGGTTTCTCTCGCATTCAGTGCTGTCTAACGCTAATACTCAATATTCCCACTAGGGGCGCCAGTTTTACTTAGCAATGCTATACCAGCTCTTTCCTTCTGCAAAAGCTCTGTTATGCTAACGTGAAGTAATTCCCAATGTGACCACCAGAGTGCTCAAGGCTGAAATAAGCATTTATAAGGTTTTAATACTTGCTGAAGTTGCATATCAAAGGCTCAAGCAGCTTTAACGCTTTATCATCAAGCTTGAATAGCAAAAAAGTTTGGCAATATGCACCAAGCTTATCAAAGATTAAATATATGCAACAGACACAAAAATAATATAACCTAGCTAAAAAAAACATATAAGGATATGTTTAAAATTATAATAACAATGTGCATATGTAAAACAATTTTTTGAACATAATTTTTGATTACGATTTTACGATTAATTTGAAATAAACAGATTTTGAAATATAAAATAAAATATAGTATATATATATAATAATAATAAATTCAGTAATAGATTGTGGAACTACATATATTTTTAAGTATTAATTCTCAATATTAGTTCGGTGAAAATTAATAGTAATAATAAACCGTTAGTTTATAACTGAAAACTTTTCGATTGGCATTTTGAAGCTTAGCCGTAAGCTTGCAATTGTAGCGAGACAATTTGAACGAGTGCGATAGTTGAGTACACACAAACATACACACACACACGCGCACCAGAGCTCTCAAATTTTGTTTTCACAACATTTTTCCACATACACAGGCACGCAGCGACACGCACACACACACGTGCACATACATACACACACGCACATACACGCAACATGCAAATACGTATATGTGGCGAAAAAGACAGAAGGAATTTTTAATTTTTCATCCCCCAGCAAAAAGAAATAACAAAAAAAAAATGGACACCAAATGTAACGAGCGAAGCACACGAGATGCGAGCTTCTGAGCTACGAGCAGGCGCAAAAGAGCGACGCAGTCGCCCCATCGTCTACAGACGACGTCGACGACGTCGACGACGACGACGCTGCGCTGCCTGCTGCCCGTATAAGCGTAGGCAGAACAACCACTCGCACAAAGAGAGACACACCGACGTCGACGACGTGACTACAACGACGACTGTGACGAAAGCATCGATCCACCCAGGGACGGGGAGGGTATCGACACACGAAAACACAACAAACCGTAAACCATTGGATGCCGCGTCGCAGCGGCAGCGACGCCAACGCAGGCTGGCAGGCAGGCAGTTCTTGTCTTCTGCACTGAAAGCATGTGGAACGGAGGGCGGGTCAGTGGTAGGCAGGCAAGCAGGCGGCGGGCAGTCAACTGTTTTGCGTCCCAGCAGCATTTCGCACACCACTACATAAACAAAACTTCGATTTATGACCCAACTGTATGTGTGTGTGTGTGTGTGTGTGTGTGTGTGGAAGAGCTGGACACGACTCAGAATTCGGCTCGGACTCTGACTATGACTACGAGTGCCGCAACGGCATTGGCAACGGCTCTGACTCTGTGTGCCTTGTATGCCCTAGTGTGTTTCATATAGCCTTTTTGGGGATGGCGCCTTTGCTTTCGTAGTCCTTGTCCCTTGAAGAACATTTCAAAAACAAAGTGAGAACTTTGCAAACTCAATTGTAGCCCACTATCCGATACTCTATTAGCAGTTAAAAAAAAAACAAGAATCTGAAATAACAGGTGGAAAAAATAAATCTATTATTCAAATATACCGATAAGAAATATTAATTATAAATCAGCTGATTTTGGTCAATTTCGAATTGTTATCGATATCGATAAATATCAGAATTGTTGTGAATAAAGTAATGTAAGAGGACGTGTTTCCAAAAGAAATATAATTTAGTATTGACTGCTACATATCATCATCATTTCGCCAGCTTTATTCCTTGCAGTGCAGACAACAATGTCCTCGTTCCTCCTCGTTCCCTTTTCGTACAATAAGCGTTTGCGTCGTTGCCGTTGTCGTCGTCATCTCAATTCGCGTGTAGAAACACACACCTA
This sequence comes from Drosophila melanosoma, assembly GCA_035042045.1. Classification (NCBI taxonomy): domain Eukaryota; kingdom Metazoa; phylum Arthropoda; class Insecta; order Diptera; family Drosophilidae; genus Drosophila; species Drosophila melanosoma. The sequence continues at coordinate 7,158,927 of JAWNLY010000176.1, forward strand.
CAAACACCCACTCATACACAGTCACGTTGTTCGGCGGACTCTCATGGTAGACGTCGCCGACGACGACGACGGCCGCGACTTGGACGAGCTTTTGGTCTGAGAGAGAGTCCGCGTTAGCATGTGTGTGTATGTGTCAGAGTCCCTTTGTCGCGCTTTGGCGGCATTGCTCGTTGAAACTTTTTCGCACTCCAATATACAGACACACACACACAAGTACAAGCACGCGCACACGTATACGCACACAAACACATACAGGCAGCGACAACAGCAGAGACAGAGGCAGAGGCTGGCAAGCGCGCGCGCAGGCACAGACCACAGCCATAGAGACAACATAGAGAAATGTCAGCAGCAGCCGCAGCCGCAGCCGCAGCCGCAGCAATAGCGACAGCGACAGCGACGCGGCAGCGATGGCTGCGACGAGGACATACACATAAATAAAAAGTCCTTCATTCCGACGCGACCAGCGAGTAACGGCATATGAACGCAGCGGAGAAAACGGCGGATTACCAAACACAACCGAAAGCATACAAAATAATAGGCATCAAATGCTTAATAGAAAAGAAAACAAAAGTTCTATATAATTAACACAAACAACAACAAATCTAAACAGATTTTTCTTGTTTTTTTAATAAATTCTTTTGAAGTGAGTGCAAAGTCGTGTGAATAGTTCAATTCAACAAAAAGAAAAAATGAAAAACGCAGCAGGCAAATGGCAAAAAGTGCAACGGCGGTGAAGGAGAGGAGAGGTGTCTAGCACCTCCCGCAACCACCTCCCCTTCACACACATATAATAATCCATTGAGAGCACTGTTTCAAACGCTGAGTGGGTGTTACACACACACGAACACGCACACAGTCACGCAAAGGCGGACGCACATTAAAAGTAAGCGAGCGAGAGGACGGCGAAAAAATAATTCTAGAAAGGCAGACAACAACAACAAATAACAAAGCAGCTGCCCAGGGAAAATGAGGAGAACAACCCATAAAACCAATAATTTTCAATAGTGTTCCGTATTGTTGTTGTTCTTGTAGTAATTGCAAGGCTTTGTATTTATTTAAATTGTGTTTTCTTTGCCCTCTTGATATTGAATTAAAACGTGTGAGAGTTTGAGGGCGTGGGCCAAAAAACTGCAAGCTGAAATAGTTTGCTTGCAATAGCAAAAACGGAACGAGGAGACAAAAGTAAAGTAAAAGTAAAAAAATATCGAAAGAATTCTTTGCTAAATAGGAAAAAAAAACTTTGGCGCACAGCGTTGCCACCCGTTGCAGCAAATGCTGTCAGGCAGCGATAACGAGTAACGGGACCTGACGACGCTAAGCAAGCTTGTCGCTATTTCAATTTTCTCTTCTCTTTTCTTTTTCTTCCTTTTTTGAGTTGGCTTTCGTGCTTGCCAATTTGTGCTTCCTCTGCTCGGCTGCTCAGCTCGTGCGCTCACGTTTCGCTGGCGTTGACGTTAGCAGCGCAGTCGACGCAACTAGCCACATCGTGTGCGGGTTTGTGTGTGTGTGTGTTGCTGCTGAACGTGGGTGTAGATAAAACGAAGTAAATGTTTTCACTTTTTTTGCGTATCGCCCAAAAGTTAGCAACAATTACTAAACAATTACAAACAAACTAAATAATCAAACAACAGTTTCAACCATAACAACAACAACAATCAACAGGAACAGCAGCATCATCGGGACAAGCAGAACAACAACAAACCAACAAGCAATGCAACACCAACAACATACGCAGCAGCAGCAACAACAACAACAAAAACAACAACAGCGACTGTAGTTTGTGTCTGCGTGTGTGTGTGTAGGCGTGTGTGCGTGCGTGTGTGCCTGCGTGTTTGCGTGTGTGTGTGTGTGTGTGGGTGTAGGTTGCACGCGCGACGTGTGTGCGTGTGAATAATGAAGAAGAAGCAGAAGCAGAAACAGCAGCAGAGGCAAAGAGAGGCGCCACGAGCAGCATCGCCGCCAGCATCGGCAGCGATAGCGACGGTAGCAGAGGCCGAAAGAGGTGTTGTCAGCAGCAGCAGCGGTTGCAGCAGCAGCAATTCGCGACGCAGCAGCAGCAGCAGTAACAATAACAACAACAAATAGCAAAAACTGAGCAGCGTTCGCCAAAACGCATTTAGAACAAATCTAATAACATCTTCATCGTCATCATCATCATCAGCAGCAGCAGTGTCAGCAGCAGCAGCAGCATCTGCAACAATAACAACAACAACGGCAACATCAACTAGGCGTCGACCAACCGTGCAACAACTGCAACAAAGTCGAACGACGCCAATTAGCGGTGACGGTGGCGGCAGCAGCAGTCGCAGCAGCAGCACCAGCAGCAGCACTTGCAGCAGCAGCAACGACAGCAGCGTCAGCAACAAGAACAACAACAGCAGCAGCAACAACAACAACAACAACAATAATAATAACCATAACATCCGTAAGCTGAGCGCCGAAAACATGTCGAAAAGAACAACAACAGCTGCAGCAACATCAACAGCAACAATTCCATCAGCAACAGCAACATCAGCAACAGCAGCAGCAGCAGCAGCAGCAGCAGCAGCGAACAGCATCAATGCAACCGATTTTAGCGCTTTCGATTTTAATGATAGCTCTGATAATTCCGATACTCCTTTGGTGCCACGTGCCCCATTCCTCAGTCGTGCCGCGGCAGCTGCAGCGGCGGCAGCGGCAGCTGCCTTGAGCTCCAGCAGTGGCAGCAACAGCAGTGGGAGCGACAATGCGCCCGATGATGATCACCACCCACAAAGCAACAACATTACGAATAGCAGCAACAGCTACAACCTTGGCCATGTCAGCCTGCTGAGCAGCAGCAATTTGCGCAACATCGCCAACAGCAGCAATAACAACAACAACAATAATAACAGCAGCAGTAGCAGAAGCAGTCGCAGCAGCTCGCGAAGCAGCGACGACAGCAGCAGCAGTCCAACAGCGGCACAGGCAGCAGCAGCTGCCGCAGCGGCGGCAGCAGCAACAACAGCTGTCGTCGCTGCAGCAGTCAACGCATTGCACAATGGCAAGCAGCAACAACAACAACAACAACAGCAGCAGCAGCAACAACAGCAGCAGCAGCAGCAGATTCAGCATCAGCAGCAACATCTCTACAATAATAACAACAACAACAACAGCAGCAACAACAACAACAGCAGCAGCAACAACGGCCGCAGCAGCAGCAACAAGCGTGAAATTGACGAGGAAGATGATGAGGAGCCATTGGATGAAGATGACGATGACTACGATGATGATGAGGATGATGACAATGACGACAATGTCATGGATCATCACATTAACAGCAGCAGCAGCATCAATAACAACAACACTAACACCAACAACAACAATAACAACCTGATTGCAGCGCCTATTCCCGTGTTGCCGACAGATCTGCGGCACGAGCTTGCAACACATCACGATCATGGCCAGGCGCAGGTGGACTATGACGATCAGGACGATGATGAGGACGAGGACGATGACGATGATGATGAGGATGATGAAGCAGATGTGGATGCTGATGCGGATGCGGACGCGGCCAGCAGTCATCTCGACAGTCGCACAGCTTTGACGCCAGCACAATTGAGCAACGCTGCCGCCGCCGAGAGCAGCGGCTTGCATATTAGCGCTGTGGCCGCTGCTGCGGCAGCTGCTGCGGCTGCGGCAGCGGCAGCTGCTACCAAATTGAATGCAGCAAATGTGGCTGCCTCACAGCTGACAGAGCATCATAGTCAGAGTGCAACAGCATCGGTGCTGGATATGGTTAGCAGTGCTGCTGCTGCTGCTGCTGCTGCCGGTGGCAACATGGTTGGTCTTGGTGGCAGCAATAGCATTGCTGCGCCAAGCAGCCTCATCGGTGGCAACAGCAACACCAGCTTCTCCACGAACAACAACAGCAACATGGGCAGCACTGTCAACTGTAGCAACAGCGACCAGCAACTGGTCACGCGACACACCAGCAATTCCCACTCGCAACAGCAACAGCAGCACCAACAGCAGCCCCATTTGCAGCTGCACCAGCAACATCAGCATCAGCACCAACATCAGCAGCAGCAACAGTCTAGCAGCGTTGGCAGCGGCAGCGGCAGTGGCAGCGCTGCCAGCGAACGCCGCAAGTATCGCCACCAAAACTACAGCAAGAACATCTACATCGGCACCAAGAACGCTGAGAAATGGGAACACATGCGCACTCGGCTGCAGTTCAAGAACGATGTGGAGTTCGTGGCATATCTGCTGAATCTGGCCGATAATGATACGGATCGACTGAACAAGTAAGTTTTAACCGAGACGATTTCATATCTTACACATAAAATTGTTGATTTCCGAATCATTTGAAAATCAGTTGAGAATATTTTAGTAAAGTCACTCAAAATATATATATATATATCATCTGAGCAGTTGAAGATAAGCAAGGGAAGAGAGTATTTTATTTTTTGATTACCGGACAGGAAGTCTTAGCTGTGATTGTTTCCTGCAGGTAATTTTTATTGTTTTTGCACTTTTGAACTGCGATAACAAAATAGGAAAAGTCAAAGTTGAATCGGAAAAAAAAGTATTTCATTTTGCGAGAAGCATTAAATCTTTCTTCCGTTTTATTTTCAATTTCACGTAATTTACCAAGTGCCAATAAATATAGAAAAGTTTTAACATATATAGATATAAACAGATATCTCAAATGAAATCATATTCCCAAGGCATAAACCAATAATAATAAATTTTTAAATTCTACAAATACTGAATTATAATTGAACTATAATTGCGCGCTTTATTGCTATCGGAGATCGAAATTTATCGATAAACGAAAAACGTAGGCAGTTATCGCTGAACTGTAAACAAAATTGATCTTAGTCTGCACTTTTATGCTAGCTATATCTGGCTGGGCAGTTGATCTTGTTCAAGAATATTTATATATATAGATCAATTTGCTGATCAAAGCTCCAACGAAGTTGCCTCTATAAAAGCTAACGGTTCTCACTCATTCGATGTGCAACACAAGCGAATATCAACAAAGAAAGCACAATTTGGTATGTGTCTCTCTTTCTCCATTTCTCTCTTTATCTGTTTTCCCTTTGTCGCACGTTCGTTTGCTGCTGCTCAAAAGCGAAATGCCACTGCAAAGGCACATTGCTGAAATTGCGGCAAGGCGGCAACGAGTCGAGCACAATTGTGGCGAATCGAGTTGAATGAAGAGCAAGAACAAATGCAGCAAGAGGCAGCCACAGAAGATATGGCAACGCTGCGTTGCTCAAGATTGTTAATAGTTTGGGGACGCACACACACACACACACACACAAACACACACACATAGGCAAGGAGGTAACTTTTTGGGCAACACATCCACACACAAACACACAGAGAGAATCACCGTGGGACCACGTCTGACGCGCTGCGAGCTGTGGCGTGGAAGAGGACGACCCCAAAATGGGGTGGTTTTGCCGGTGCTGTGGTGGGAGGTGGGAGGTGGGCGACGCCGTAGCATAAAAGCAAGCCATGTTAAAGCGATTCATGCCTGAGTGCATCAGGCAACTCTCGACTACCCAGCCCAATACACACAACAGAAACCAGCACCCAGCACCCAGCCCCCACCCACTGCCCGCAACTGCCGCCAATGCATCCAGATGCCAACGACAAAGGCTGCAGTGGGGCCCAACTTGTGCGGTTGCATGCAACGCAGCTTTCATGTTGCCCGCCTGACACTGCCGGAGCCCGAGCCCGAGCCCGAGCCGGAGCCAGAGCCAGAGCCAGAGCCAGAACCCGCTGTGTGCAAGCGCCAACGATGACGTCGTCGTTGCAGCCGCCATGTCAGCGGAAGCGGAAAAGCAAAACACACACACGCACACAGACAGAGAGAGGAAAACAGAAGCACGCTGTGGCACATACTCAAGCAATGTGGTGCAGAATGCGGCTGTCGTTGTTGCAACAGCAACAACAGCAACAACAGCAACAACATCAACAACAACAACAGCATTCTGCGTGCATTTGCATGCCATGTTGCCCAATTGCTGTATATGTATGTGTTAGTGTGCATGTGTGTGTGTGTGTGTGTGTGTGTGTGTGTGTGTGTGTGTGTCTGTATATATATGTATGTACGTATGCATATATTTATATATGTTTGTAAATCTGTCGCTTCCCATGGCGCTGCAACACAACCAAAAGCGCGGCATGATTCCCAGAATTAATATCGCTGTTGCAGTTGCAGTTGACATTGCCGTTGCCGTTGCCTTTGCTGTTGCTGTTGCTGTTGCCTCTACCTTGCCACGCCTTGAATGCAACGTTATTGTTGCATCCAGCGTGCATGCAATTTTGCGCTTTGTGTTTCCCTTCCTTCTTTCCTCCTTTCCCCCGGCGCAGTCTCAACCACTTTACTTTAAGATACGATCTCAACTATGCCTCAAAATTGTTGAACTGATTTCATTACCACTGTCAATATATGAAAACGGATTCCAGGACATATCCAATCCAATCGGATGAGTTTTCATTATGGAAAGGGGAATTAGTAGTTCATTGCCTCATCGGAAGTTTCAGGATTAATTGATTCCCTCATCTCAACTTACAACGATCTTTGTAATGTGTCTGACCTAAGAAAAAATGCAAAGTTTTCAATAAAGTAAATAATCTTATAAAAATAAATAAGAAAAATCAGCGTACAAACTTTAAAAAAATTCTAATTTTTTTACAAAACAAATATTAAAAATTAATTCCAATATTAAATATCATTTATATTTTATCATTTTAAGCACAATTTTGCTGAAACCATATTCAATATATATAAATAACAAAAACATCATCTCTGACTTCAGTTGCCATATTTATATATATACATATATATATATATATTCGTAATCATTATGCTGATCGAGCCATGTCTGTATTAACAAGCTAAAAACTCGAGTTATGAAATTAGCAAGTTTTTGTACACCATATTTAATTCAAATTTATCTTAATTTAAAAATGATTTCTCCGATTTAAGCACGCAAAGACAAAAATAAATACATATATATTATTTAAGTGTGTTGGTTTAATGGGCAAAAACTTGAATTTTGGTTCTACTAATAGAGCTCTCTCAATTTCTTGATGACTCACTTTTGCTGAAGTGTTCTTAAATTCGAAGCGCCTATTAAGATTTTTTTTTAACTTTTTATTATAATATATATTTTTGATCTCAGAGGTTACGCTGTATCTTCTATCCTGTAGCTCTGTATTGATGTATTTGGGCCATTTCATATTAATGTATTTTATCATAATTAATAAGTTTTGAATCGATTTCGCTTGCAAAAAAATTGTACAGAGAAATAAAAGTTTTTCTAATTTAAAGCATTTTTTGCAAACAAATTGAATACAGAAATAAAAATATTATTAATTGTATGCATCTCACACTTAATTCACAGTCCAGCTACATTTTATAAAATATGACTTTTATAAAAAAAGGGGGGAAAAAATGGACACTTCTGTTTATATTAATAATAAATATACTTATAAATATTGTATTTTACTTTGTTCATGAATTTCACAATATTTTATTTTGAGTTCCTTACACATATTTTATTTTCCAGTTTCTTACATCGTTCTTTCTAGTTTTTTAGTTGAAGCACCAATATTTATATATTCAAATGATCGCCAGAGCTATACAGAGGGTTTTACATAGACTCGCTTTAACTACATTTTGGGGAAATAAAGAAAGAAAAGAAAGTTTATCAGCTATATTGTAATTTTGACCATGTTTCCCTTGGGTTCCATTGCACATTTGCCCAAAGCAAACACACTCCACAGATTCGTCACACAAGCACACAAACAGAGAGAGAGAGAGAGAGGGAGGGAGGGAGGGAGGTAGAGAAAAAGTTGTACAACAATTTGCAATAGCTGTGCCTGAATGTTGCCGCTTCCTTGCCATATCAGTTATTTTTTTTTTCTCTCGTTTTTTTCGTGTTGATTTCGATGCTCGCATTTTGCTCATGTCGCCAATTTCTGCGCATTTTCCACATCTCGCCAAAAAGCACAACAGTGTTGTGTAACGGGAAGGGTGTCAAGGGGAATTCGTATGTTGTGTGTGGGTGTGTGGTGTGTGGTGTGTGGTGTGTGTTGTGTGTGCAGGGAATAATGTACGAAATGCGCCAACGAGTGACGCACACGAAACGACGAGCGTCAGAATTGAATCAGATTTCGAATCAGCCCCCAATGAAACCCATACTCCCCCAAAAGCTGAAAGGCGCACAGCCCAAAGCCAACCCCCGCAATGCCCTCAAGCAGCACATTAATGGCATTGTGGCGACACATACGTTAGCTCAGTGATGGTGGGGGGAGGGGGGGGGGGGGTAACTAGTAGAGAGAAAGCGCCATAGAGCACTGCAGAAACAGAAACCGAAACAGAAACCTTTAGAGAAACCGTAACAGAAACAGTAACCAGAACCAGAACCAGAACCAGAAGCAAAAACAGAAACAGAAACAGAAACAGAAACACAAAAACAGACAAACAGCAAGTTTCAGCCCGCAACTGTGCTAAGAGACGCTTGCGATGACGATGCCTAGGCATGAAAGGGGAAATTGCTTGGGAAATTGAACGGGTGTGTTGGTGAAGGGGGGGCTGGTGGCGTAGGGGTGCCGGGGGTGTTTTTTTGGTCTGTGACTGACAAAGTGGAGCAGGCATGAGTGAGCAGGGTGAGGGGAACACTGCCTGGCTGCCTGCATGTTATTTCTCTGGTGTTGGGCGCTGTTTTCGAAATTGTTGTTAAGGTTCTAAGGTGGAGGATTTAATGAAGGATAACACAAATAAACACACACACACACACACACACACACACACACAGATACAGTTGCACCATGTTCGCGTTGCCGCGAACCATGTGCAATTTTCAGCAAAGGCAACTGCAAAAACAACAACAACAACAACAATAATAAAATCCTACGTTGAATTTGCTTTGCATGAAACAGTGGACAATAGGTTAATGGCAGTGGCCGTAGAAGGGGTGAAAGTTTGCGGAAGGGGTATTTGAGGATGTTGATGTATGCAAATGTATGGATTCTGTACCCTTGCAATGACCAACTGGCATCCAGGCAGACTCAATATAAAACTGCAAAAACAAAAACAGATGCATAAAAACTATGCAACAGAAAAATATGCGCAAAAAAATAATGAACATGGTTTGCTGAAAGTAGTGGGAGAAAGATATATATAGGGGACGGGGGGTGGACATGGCGCAAGTGGGAACATTGACTGCAACAGCAGCAACTAGTTGCGCAGCTTTGGTGGCAAAAAAAATAATGTGTACAAAATAAACTTTCAAACAGTTTCCATCGTTGCTATTAATAATTCCAAGCGTATATATATATATATATATATACATATTCACATAGAATAAGTAATTTTCCAGTGATTAATGCTGTGCTTTTGATAAATAGATATCCACATAGATATTCCACAAAGTGCACCGATTAATGTCAGGAAAAAGAACGCTTTCCATATAAGAAATATATAAGTAATACAATATTATAATCCCAATAGACTCTGGCTAATTCTAGTCATCAATTCTAAAATAATATTGAAAATATCTGTATTCGTCTAGCGAATTGTTTTCGATTCCGTTGAAATCGATACAATACGATTATAAAATAAATTAATTATTATAACAAATTAATTTAGAAGTTTACTTTTACTTTACGTTTAGATAAAAGTGAAAAATGTGCGAAAACTAAGATTTGCTCAAAACTAACCATTTAATCAACTTTTTCGACGAATTTTAGTTTTGTTTTGTCTAACTTCTTCATATAATTAATTATATATCTTAGAGATTCCTTAGGGTTTCTCGAAAAAATACTCAATTGAAGTTAAGTCTCATAATTAAAAGCATTCAGAGGATGGGGCAGGTGGGTCCTGAGGGGGGGGCTTATACATAAAATAGAAATCATACAGCTGCTGCTGCTGCTGCTGGCGCTATCAATTGCTGGCAGTGGTCCAGCTCATATTTTGGCAGCCAGAGCTGTGTACATTGCACCCTTGCCACAAATCCGTGAAATTAATTAAGCGCAAGATAGACAGAGAGAGAGAGAGAGAGAGAGAGAAAGGGAGAGAAAAAGAGACAAAGCAAGAGCGAAAAGAGATTGAAATGAGACCCATGACTACAATGACTTGTGGGATGTGGCATGTGGCATGTGTTTGTATAGCGGGTTGAGAATCAGGCAGATCTACGACTGGTGCTGCTGCTAGGCTGGCGTTGGAGTTGCGTGAGTGGTCGATGGCAACGGGACACCAACGCATTTTGTTGACCCACTTTTTTTTTGTTATTTTCGCACCACAAATCAATTCACAAGCAGCGTCTCATTTTTCTCTTGCAGCTTGCCGCCACCGTCGCCGGCGCACACGCCCACCAAGGGATTCGATGGCAACTTCAAGCTGGAGCCGAATCTGAGCGTCAAGGATTTTGCGCCAACGTCGGAGAGTATTAACGGCAATGGCAATGGCAGTTTGGAGTCCAGTGGCATGTCTGGCGCCCTAGCCACGCCCACACCAACCCAACGCAAACGCTACAAGAAGCGGGTGCAGTTCAGCACAGATTCGCTCAATGGGTATGCGGGCGCCAAGGGCAGCAAGGCATCTGCAACTGGCGCAGCTGGAGTGGCAACGTCAGCTGGCGCCGGTGTCACATCCGGTGGTTATCATGGCAGCAGCAGTGGTTTTCCCACCACGGTCAAGTCGAAGAAACAGGATGCTAAAGCGGCTGCGGCGGCATTCAAAGCAAACGCTGCGGCAGCGGCGGCGGCGGCAGCAGCTGCAGCGGCAGCGGCATCTGCCTCGACGGCACTGCCCGAGGTGCTCGACTGTCGCATTGCGGAGAAGATCAAGAGTGAACTGGAGGCCAGCAGCAAGGAGTCGTTGCCAAGTGCACTCTGCCTCAAGAAGGCTGCAGCAGCAGCGGCGGCGGCAGCAGCAGCCGCAGCAGCTGCCACGCAGGCGCCCCACAGTGATGAGGATGACAATGACGAGGTGCCGCTTCATCGCCACCATCGTCATCATCACCATCAACATCAGCAACAGCATCAGCAACAGTTGGCGGACAATGCTATTCCCGCGACGGCAACAACAACAACAGCAACTGGCTTGGGTGTGGATGCAGTGGATAGCAGCGTCGTTGCGAGCAATGGTCCCGGTCTGGGTCATTTCCATGTGCGCTCCTTGAAGGGCCAGGGCGGCAACAAGAAGTCTCAGTCGGCCAAGGCAGCCGCCGCCGCAGCCGCAGCAGCGGTTGCAGCAGCAGCAGCTGCGGCAGCAGCAGCAATGATGCCACCGAACAGCTATGATGAGCCCGATGATGATTTGGCTGCCGGGCCGGGCATTGATGATGACGACGAGGACGATGAGGAGCTGGATGAGGAGGCGCTGGCTCGCGAAATGAAAATGGAGCAGAACTTTGTCGAGGAGGAGGATGAACATGATATTGCGTTTCGGTCGCAGCAATCGTGCCGCGAGTGCTCCATCTCGCATGACCACAAGCTGTGCCCGCTGCGCAATGCCTGCGGTAATGTGACGGATGCTGTGGATCTGGCCGAGTGGATCGAGCGACGGAATCTGGAGGCGCTGGCCAAGCTGAAGGCGGACGCACAGCGTCAGGCGAAGCATGGCCGGCCGCGGCACGATGACGATGAGGATGATATGGAGGATATGGACATGGACATGGATGAGTCATCGCAGCTATCGGAGCTAGAGACAAAGCCGCTGATCACATTTGCGGAGGCATCGGTGCCCGCCGAATTCGAACTGCACAACGTGGAGCCCAATGTGACCGGTGTCTTTGCCCGCACCGAAGTGCGGGCCTACACCAAACTGGGTCCCCTCATCGGGCAGCCGGTGCAGACGGGCGAGGTGCGCGAGGGCAGCGACATGAAATGGATATTTGAGATTTGTGAGGCTGGCGCCGATAAATCCTATCTGCTCTGCTGCGATAATCCCAATGCCTCCAATTGGCTGCGCTTCATCCGGCCCGCACCAAGCTACGAGGATCGCAACGTGAATCTCGTCTCCATCGATAGACAGGCATACTTTGTTAGCTGTCGCGATCTGCGCCACGGCATGGAGCTGCTCTATTGGAGCGACGATTGCAACACGATGTGGCGCAAGAAGCACACCGAGAAGATAAGTAAGTTCTGAGATAATCACCCAAACTATATACCCATTATAAATATTTTTGACACATCATCTATATATAAATCCAGATTGCGGCGGCTGCAATCTAAAGTTCGAGCATCCGCTTTATTATCGGACGCACTGCTCCGTCTTTCATGACCCGTCGATGAGTCTCACCATACGAAAGTATCACTGCAAGGTGTGCGGCGAGGCGGTGCTGGGCAAGGACAATATCATGAAGCATGCCGCCGAGAAGCATGACGGCAAGGGTGCCTACCAGTGCCAATATTGCAACAAGTTCTTCCTGCGCCTCAACTATCTCGAGATGCATCGCACCTATGGCTGTGCCTCCAATCCAAATCGATCCCGGCCCGTTTGCGATTTCTGTGGCCGCAAATTCTGTCAGCCGCAGAAGCTGAAGGCGCACATTAAACACGTGCATAGCGGTAAGTTAAGTTGCCACGGCCACGCCTCTAACGTAGAACGTATATCGTAAATCGTATATCGTAACTCGTATATCGTATATCGTAAATCGTATTGTACATACAGACATATTAACGTAAATGTGTACTAACTACTTACACGCCTAGCTGTCTGAATATCGTAAGCGTATGCAAACGTCTAGCGGCAAATAATGAAAGCTCGAATATCGTAAATAATACATTGCATAATATATTGTAAATCGTATATCGTTAAATCGCATAACTACTATGTACTACTAATACTACTACTACTACGTCGTTGTACCGCTTCTACGCATACTAATAAACACTCCAAATCACTACAAGCCCACACCCACCCCACCCCAACCAACCCCTTCACCAATTAACAAATACTAACTAACGAATAACGTATGTACTCTAATATCGTATAAAATAACGCAAATCGCTTAGCCGTAACAACTAACCAATCATTTAAAGCACACAACAACCATCAACAATCACCAATCAACAATCACCAATCAACAATCACCAATCAACAATCACCAATCACGACAAAAATAAACACAAAGCACGCATCTTTGATCCAATCGCTCATCTTTCATTCCTCTTTGGTTTATGCCCAATTGGCCGATAACATTTTTATGAACTTGCTTTTGATTTGTTTACGAACTTTTCGGTTGATACATCTAACATAATATCTAAACATTAAACATAACAACAGCTAAGTGGCAGCTAATCTCGATTTCAGACTTCAATTTCTAAATATTATATATTAAAAAATGATATATAAAAAAGAGTAAATCAAACTTTAAGTGGGAAATTTTAATTAGTATTATTAGTACTAGGGGTCTAACGGGACTGACACACAATTTTGGGTCTTATCAAATAGTAAAGCGAAATTTCTTAAGAAATTCTATTATATTCTACATTCTTTAAAGAAACTCTTTTATATTCTACTAGGCTCAGCAAATAATTATTCAATTTCAATCATTGTTTTTAGTTGTGTACATTTTGAATAAGAAAAGATTAATTCATTGATCGATTATAAAATGTTGATTAAATGAACTATTCATTTATTAATTAGATTTCCATAACATAACAAATGCAAGCTGACTTTTCGTAATAAATGAATAATTACGAATTAAAAATAGATTATTTTTCAGATTCTTCAAAAGTTTGTTATTGATTCGAGACAAATTGGTATTTAATCTTAGAATACTATTCGAAAATAGATCCTCAATTAGTTGAGCCACTCAAGCGTAATACGAGCCACACACACACACACACACATTACACACACACACACCACACACACACACACTACACACCACAAGCATCAGAACACACTCGTAAACTGCATCTTTGTATAATCGCTTTTAGTGAATGATTTGCTTTGTGTTTTTGATTTGGGTTCGATCTTTGTTCTTGAGTTCTTCTTAGTGCTGTCTAGAGCAGCATTATGTACTATATAATTATACATTATACATATATAATTTATGATTTTATTATCCGACCTAGTGAGTTATGCTTTTCGTGTGTTTTGGCTATAATTTTGTTGTGGTTTGTATTCTGTTTGCTGTTGCGTTCGATTCGATTTACCTATGAATTTTCTGTACTCACTAATTTTCTTTCAAAATCACCACAATCCGAAAATTTCATTTTCTTCATACAATTTCATTTTAGATATGGCTGAAGTTTTACGAGATTTTCAGTGTAAATTATGTTCAAAACTTCTAGGATCGCGTGCGGCATTGCAGCGCCACTCGAAGGAGGTGCACAGTCGCAACTCAACAGTGGTGAGTTGTCCGCGATGCCAGAAACTCTTCCAGAATCGCAGCAACCTGAAGATTCACATGCTCACCCATTCGGGAGTCAGGCCCTTTAAGTAAGTGCCTCCAAATCGCGTTCTAAACCCATTCCCATTTCACCCATTCCCATTTAACATCGATTGCGAACCATTTAATCATGATGATAATGATATTTTGTAGGTGTGCGGAACCGGAATGCAATGCTGCCTTCACCACAAAGCAGTGCCTGCAATTCCATTATAAGAAGGTGCACAACTACACCCAGGAGCAGATGCCTAAGATTGAGCGCAGCGTTGCCTACACATTCGATGCCTATTCGGGTGGCATGAAAGTTGACTTTTTGGGTAAGCCAGTGGGTCAGGGGCAGTTGGCAGCAGCTGGCCATAATGCTGCCCTCCTTCCCTCCCTTCCCACAGAGCAAGCACCGCGACGTCGGCGCAAGAGTCTCGAGGATCAGAACCAGAACTCCATGCTCAGTAGCTCGATGCAGAGCGACACCGAGTACAGTGACGACAACATCTTCGAGGCCATCAAGAAGAGCGGCAAATCGATCAAGGATCTGTGTCGCAACGAACCGAATCTATCGCTGCTCAGCTCCAAGATCTCCAGCATCTTTGGTGAGAAGGGTCCGCCCGTGCCAGTTCCGGTCAATGCCGTTGGCTCCTCCGTCTCTGGACGCAAACGCAAGCGCAAGAAGGAGTCGACAGCATCGCATGCCAGTCAGCATCAACAGCAGCAGCAGCAGCAGCAGCAACTGCAGCAACAACAGCAGCAACAACTTGCCCAGCAATGCCACCAGCAGCAACATCAGCAGCAACAGCACCAACAGCAACAACAACAGCAGCAGCAACAACAACAACAACAACAACAGCTCCATGGCGGACACTTGGATCATTCGCCCACACACCTGTCCCATGCACATCAGCAACATCAACAACAGCAGCAGCAGCAACAGCAGCAGCAGCAACAGCAACAGCAGCAACAGCCACAATATCATCCTCACAGCCACAGCCATGGACATGGACACGCCCACCAGCAACAGCAGCAACAGCAACAACAGCATCAGCAGCAGCTGCATGATGCGGACGAGGAGGAGGAGAGTGCACGGCTGGAGCAGGTCCGTCGCAAGCAGAATGCGCAGCTTAGCCTTGTCGAATCCTTCCTGACAACAACGGCACAGCGCCTGAGTGCACAGCAACAAGTGCAGCAAGTGGTTGCTGCTGCAGCCGCCGTCTCAGCAATGGCCGGTGCTGGTGAAGATCCCGCCAAGCTTGGCCATATGATGGGTCACATGGGTGGCGTCGGCGTGGGCCTGGACGATGACGATGATGATGACGAGGATGATGATGAGGCCGCTGCGCATCATCACCACCAGCAGCAGCAACAGCAGCAACAGCAACAGCACCAGCAGCAGCAGCAGCAGCAACAACAACAGCATCAGCAGCACCACTCACACCAGACGCATCCGCACCACGCCCACACGCATCCACATCAGCATGGACAGCAGGCGGGTCCACAGACGCACAGCGATGCCAGCTATCGCCATTCCAGTGGGATGAATTCAGCCCTCGGTCAAAATCTGGTCGTCAGCAAGGGTAGCAAAAAGTGGATCGGTGCCGATGATCGTCATTTGAGTGATGGCGGCGATGTCGGCAATGATGCCGCAGTCGGTGGTCCAGGCGGTGGTGGTGGTGGTGCCGGTTGCGGTCAGCTATCGAGTGGTGGCAGTGCTGGCCAGGATCTGGGCTTCGCCGTGCCACCGAGCGCTGTGGATGAGCACAGTAAACTACTTGGCCAGAATCGGGATTTCCTTGCGCGTCTCATGAGCAGCGCCACTGCCAGTCATGCCAGCCATCAACACCAGCATCAACACAGTGCCCACAGTCGCGAGGAGGATGAGAACAGCTCCTTCCTGGACGTCGTTGAGTCGAATAATAATGCAGCAGCTGCTGCAGCTGCAGCTGCCGCGGCCATGTCCCAATATCATCACAGTGCCGCAACGAATGGTGGAGCAGCTGGTGGTGCGGCCACTGCTGGTGCAGGAGGTGGTGCTGGCGGACACACGCCCACCAGCTCGGTGCCCGCCGCCGGCGAACCGCCCCAAATGCAAATGAACTCATTAAGCCACTCGCAATCCTTCATGAGCTCATTTTACAGCAATGCCAATGCAAGACTGAGCGGCGCCGGCGGTGGCGTTGGCGCCAACTCCTCCTCGGCCAGTATGCTGGTAGAGGCTGCCCTCAACTCCGTTGGCAATATGATTGACAGCGAGAGCAATGACCTAAAGGTGAATTTATGTTACTTATTCGATATATATATATAAGTAATATATATATATATATATGTATATATGTATATATTCTTGATCAATATCAAATCAACTATTTACGTGTGTCTGCCCATCTGTCTGTCTGTTTTTCATGTACCTGATCCAATTTATATTTATCTATTATTTAACCTGTTTCTCTAAGTTTTTTCATAACCGATAACCGATTAAAATTCGATAGAATTGACTAAAGTTCGAAACTGTCATTTCTTAAGCGAATTCACAACGATTTGCAAGCCAAAATTGGACAGCATTTTTATAGATTTCTGGAATATGCAACTGTAATTTTTGGTATCTAAAAATGTTTACTGCTAATTTATAAAGCTGTTCAAATTGCCAAATTTTATTATTATTATGTTTATTATTATTATATTATTCATGATATTAGCATTATTATAATTAATATTATTATTTTGCATTTTATTAATATTATTATTATAACTATCAATATTATTATAATTATTACAATCAATAATATTATTATTATTTTTAATATTATTATTATTATTTTGTATTTTGTATTTTGTTTGTTCGTTTGTTTTGTGGTGTATTGAAATATTAATGTTAATATTAATATTATTTTGATTATTATTATACTATTATGATTTTGTAATTTATTATTATTATTTTTACTATCAACACTACTATTATTATAATTATTATTACCGTTATTTTTTGTATTTTATTATTATTTTTATTTTTAATATAATATTATCAGTTTTATTAGTATTTTTATTATTAATATTATTATTAATATTATTATAAATATTATTTTGATTATTATTATTATGTTGTATTTGATTATAAATATTAATATTATGTTGATTATTATTATTACTATTATTTTTTAATTTTATTAGTAATATTATTAATATAACTAATATTATTATTCATATTACTATTATTATTATTATTATTATTATTATAATTTAAATTTATTTTTATTTATACTTTGATTATTATTTAGATTTTGAACCGTCTTCTTGAAGAGCAGGCAACCAAATAAGTAAGTCAGAACAAACCATTTGATTGATGTACTTTCATAGATTAGTTTTTAATTAAACTAAATTAAATAGTTAAATGTGTTGGTATTGGATTCGGCAGGTACCCACCGACAACCACATTAACAGCGATAGTCCGATGAGTGCGCATGTGGATGCGGAGGCGCAACGATTTGGGAGCGGCGGTGGGGGCAGTGGGGCGAATGGGGCCGGCATTGGGGCGATGGACAACCTGGAGAACGAGCTGAAGATGATGAAGAATTTGGGCAACTTTCCCATGCAGATACCGCCGTTGCCTATGTTCCAGGGAGCTTGTCACATATCGCCCAGTGCGTCAACGCCAACCAATCCGCAGAGCAACCAAAACCAGAACGATGTCGATGTGGATGCCGGCAGCACACCGCGTCCCCAGCATCCGGACTCCGATGGCTTCTCCTCGTCGCATCATCGGACGCCGCCATCGCCGCCGCCCATATCGCCGGGCCGGGACTATGGCGGCATGTTTGGCGCCGGCAACGGTACTGGCGGCCCCGGCTCGAACAGCACACCGGCGGGCAGCTCGAGCGGTGGCGGTGGTGCCCAGTCGGGAGGTAACAATCTATCCGCATCGTCACCACTGCCTGCCCTGCAGCCGCAGCGCCGTAACGCGTCCAGCGTGAGCAGCACATATCCCGAGCATGAGCTCATCTCGCCCGCCTCCTCGCCGAGCATACCGCGCTACAATTTCAACGGCGACATGATGCGTCACAAGCGCGCCGTCCAGGACCAGGAGCAACAGGAGCGACGCCACAACATCTCGCGGCACAATCAAATGTCCAGCGACGAGGAGAACAGCATCATGCCACAAAACAGGTAAGTGGCCGCAGAAAATTTCGCACAATTGCCACACGATTCACGAACCGTTGTCTTGCAGCGCCGGCCAGGATATGCGCATGAAGTTCCCGCAATCGCAGATCGATCTAATGTATTCCAAGTACGAGAGCATGGCCAGCAATCTGAAGTACAACAGTCAAGATCTGGACTCGCCGGCCGAGTATCGTCAGAGCAGCAACAGCAATGCGGCAAGTGCCGCAGCTGCTGCCGCAGCGGCGGCCAGTGCTGCCAACGATATGTCCGATCTGCAGGGATTGGATATGAGCTCACGCTCGAATGCGTCCAGCAACTATCATCATAATTTCCAGCTGCCGAGTAGCCGTTACCATCATCACATCTATGACATACTCTCGGATCGGGAGCAGAGCCAGCAGGCGCAGGCGCAACAGCAGACGCCCGCTTCGGTGGTGCATCAGCAGGAGCATGGTAGCCATGGCGGGCACAGCAGTCAGCTGCAGGCGATGCAGCAGCATCAGTCGGCTGCCATGCACAACATGCTGACGGAGCAGTTGGGCGAGCAGGAGCACGACCAGACCACATCGGTCGATCTGAGCCGCACCGCCAACTATGTGGTATCATCGCCGCCACAGCTGCCGTACAATCATCCGCATCACGATATGCTGCGGATGGCATCGCTCGATCTAACACCAAATACAGCCAACATGGCGGTGGGCAACAATCGGTCGTTCTTGTCATCGCAGATGCAACACCAGAGCCGCGAGAGTCTTGAACATCATCGACTGCTGTCAACGGTGGAACAGCATCGCATATTGGCAGCATCGAATGCGGCAGCGGATCAGCATCGTTTGCTCGTCGATCCCACCGCCCATTTGCTGATGGAGCAGAATAATCGACTGCTGGGCACAGCGGATCAGTCGCGTCTCCTGGGTGAATCGGCGGCGGCAGCTGCCCAGAATCGTCACATGGCCAGAAGCTTTGGTGCCTACCATCAGGTGGCATCGAGCAACTATCATCCAGGCGTGCGACCGCCGCCGGTGTTGCCATCGGCCAATCATCACGCTTCCAATCCTTCAAATTATCATCCATTTCCCGCCTACTATTAGGTGGCGCCATCTGGCGGCCAGCTCTGTTGACGCTCATAGTTACCAATCTCTATCCCCAGTTATCTAAGCTAATATATATATATATATATATATATACATATATATACATATATATATATACGAATTTTTCTAAATTCTTTTCGTTTCATGACATTTTTATTTGAATAATTGATTGCCACCTGCCACCAGATGATGCGACTTGGAAGGAGGAGGACCCGGGACAAAATATGTGCAATTCAAAAATCAAATATTGTTTTATTATCACACGCTCCTCGTACAGAGATCGCCGGGCAAACAGCTTATGTACGATTACTATTCACGAATCCTTGATTTTATATATATATATATATTCATATATTTATATATATAGATATATATATAAATAGTTCAATTTCAAATGTATGTTTCAAACGTAACAATTTTTGGTTCCTCGGTTTTCTTCGCATGTAATTCTACTAAACATACCACAATTAATTTATTATAAACTATAAAAAAAAACATAAAAAAAAAACAAAAAACACTTAAGATGTCATTAAGTTTAGCTTCTTAACTACTACTTGAAATATATATGTGAAAAATTATAAGCACGCATATACCAAAAAAAAAGAAAAAAAAAAAAAAAGAAAAAGCAAAAAAAAAATAAAGCAAAGAGCGAAAAAAAATAAAACTACAACAACCATAATGTGTGCCAATATGTTTAGGTGTAAATTGTTCTTTTTTTTCACTGCAGCTGGCAAACAACATTTATATATACACTCACACATATATAAATAAATATATATATATATATATATATGTATGATTCCGTAACAATAATAATATGTATAGATGTACATGTAAAAAAAAAGACAAAATTTAAATATTACATATAGATGGAATAAAAAATATGAAAATAAATATAAAATATAAATCTAAATGTATAATTTTTAACAATTACCGCAGACTTTTGTGTAAAATAGAGATTGTATAAAAGCTGGATAAACAACACAAAAAAAAAAGATTACACAATACACAGATAAAAACATACATTGATATTTTTACACCGGGAGAAAAAACCAATAAGTCAAAATTTATAAACGAGTACAAAGTGTCGAGCAAAAGTTGAGTGAAAGGCTATTACAATAAAAAAAAACAAGAAAATTAAAAAAAAAAAAGAATAAGAATCCAGAGGCAAATATCCAACATGCCATTAAAAACTCAGCGATAAAGAAAAGATAAGAAATAATAAATAAAAAATTCCAATGATCATGTAATGAATACCAAGTTATATAATTGCTAGCTAAAGCATTCATTATAATAACTGAGGAACACAAACACACACACACACACACACATACCTACATAAATGTAATAATACACATACATACCGAATATTTGGACAGATCAGGAAATTAGCTCAAACGACTTTAGCACTTAGTAATTTTTTCATTTAAATAAATGTTTCGTGCTGGTGTTTTATGCCTTTTGCAAGATTTGGTAAACGCATAACATTATATATATGTAGCTATATATATATATATATATATATATATATATGTATATGTAAACGTGTAACACAGATACATTCCTATGTACATCTGTATGTGTGTATATACATACATACACATATGTAACATATGCATGCATTATGCAGATAAATACATATAGAAATTAAATGAATTGTAAAGGTAAATAATACATATAATTTTATGTAAATTATTAAATTATAAAGATAATGATAAACAAATAAAAAATAAAAATAAATAAAACAAAAGTCAGAGAAAAATAACACACACAAGCGATATATATACAAACACACACATATACATACATATGTGCATCCCAATGATAATAATAGTGTGCGGGATGATAATTAACAAACATAAATAGTGCTGATGTGCTAAATCGCCAGTAAGCACATTGAAAACGCTGATAAAATTATATTTACATATGGTGTAATAAAATGATCGATTATTAATAAAACCGAAATTATTTGATTGAAAACAATAGATGTAGTTGTTTATCAGGAATTTCATTTCGCCATCGATAACAGTGGAAAAAGTTTTAAATTACTTTTTCTATAGTTTGAAAAGACTATATATATATATTACTTGGCATATGTATTTAACTAAATGGAACAAATGTGCCTTGACATTAGTGTTGAAATTCTTGTTGAAAAAAAAAATGCACAATTAATTTTGCGCATGCAATACACAGTTAGCGTCAACGCAAGAAGCTGGATGAGCAGATATCTTAGATAAGCTAAGATAGGAGTCGTACGCAAAAACGATTTCAATTGCAATCCCACAGAGATCTGGCAACATTAGCGATAGCAAGCAAACATTTAAGAGAGGTCGACACTGTGCTGCCATGACGCAATAGCCAATTCAATGAATGAAATAGCAACAATCACAACAGTTGGGAGCACAGCAAGTACATAGTATACATGACGCCGACGCCGGTGGAGATTATAGCTGCGACGTTGAAGCCGCTGCCGTCGCAAAAAGAACATAGCGATAATGATTGCAAAAGAGCGAAAGCAGCGGCGGCCTTATCAGCGTCAGCGAGCAGCCTCGGCCAGATTTCGCTATCGGCTACTAGTGAGGCGGCGCAGGCGTTGCCGGCAGAGTCGGAACCACCACCCGACGTCGAAGCCAGCAAAGTGGGCAGCGACATGCTGATGCTGACGCCAGCGGCAATAGCCGAAGCATACAAGAGAGCCGTAGACAAAGAAGAGAAACGGCTCAGCGATAGCGAAGAGAGCAAATCGTGTTTCACTCTGCCGAGCATTTCAAGTATTTTAGCAGCGGGCCGCAGCTTTCGGAAACAACTCTGGCCGATTGTCGGAAATGTTTTGACATTCATTTTACATTTAGACATGCATGGAGGCGATACCGGCAACAATGTCAACTTTGTTGCAGGACTCATTGACTTTACAGCCGGCTCGTTGGGTAAGTCCATTGTAAATTTAGCTCAATGCTAACCAACAAACACTAATATATTCAATTTTGAGCAGGAGGCGCGGCTCAAGTTTATGTCTCACAACCATTGGATACGGTCAAGGTGAAGATGCAAACATTTCCCGATAATTACAAGGGTATGTTTGACTGCTTTATAAAAACATATCGAAGAGATGGCGTTATGCATGGACTATATGCCGGATCGGTGCCGGCTGTCGTTGCAAATGTTGCCGAAAATTCCGTACTCTTTGCCGCCTACGGTGGCTGCCAAAAGTTTGTCGCCTACATGCTGGGCAAAGAAATGGTCAGCGAACTGACAATCGCACAAAACGCATGCGCCGGTTCCTTGGCCGCCTGCTTCTCAACGCTCACCCTCTGCCCCACCGAACTGATTAAGTGCAAGCTGCAAGCCCTGCGCGAGATGAAGCAGTTTGTGGAACCGAGCCGAGCGGCTGATCTACGGACGCCCTGGTCGCTAACACGCTACATTTGGCGCACAGAAGGTGAGTTGTCATTCTCTACTGGGTTTTTTTTTATTTCATTTTGTTTTCTTGGGTTTTTCATATTTGATAAGATTATATACATATCTCGCTGTTCTATTTCTCCGTTACCCCATAATTCAAAATTAAACGCGAGGTTTGCTAATAAGCTGAGCAAAAATAATCAGCATGTTTACCAGCTGGCTGCTGTCGGCGTTGCCACATAATGCCAAATGTTTTGAATCAAACGGCTTACGCCCATTTTAAAAAGGGCGGAAACTGTGTAAATGTCTGCAATAGCAATAAGGACACATTTTCAATCTTGTTTAAACCATTTTAAAGATACCAGATCCATTTCCATGTGCGCAGTTGCAGGTGTTCATGGGTATGTAATCATCGATGTGAACGAGATAGCAGGTTTTTGATGGGAGCTACAAACATTGAGATTAGAATTCTAATAAATAAATTTAATGATAGTACATAAATATTAATCTCATAATTAAGCTAGATACTTTTTAATATAATACAATCATTTTAGAGCGTTAATTTTTTATTTGTGAGATATGCTTATTCAGTTTATTCAATTTGTATTTATTTATGAATGCTCGAACGCAATTTATACGAGTTAATGAATGAAGAATGAGGCGTTAAGTTGTCGGAGTCACTTTGTATATATTATTTAGTAGTGGAACTTTTATGATTGCCGTTATCAGTCAAGTGAAAATTTTACACAAGCTCTTCTTAATTGTTTGTCAGAAGGTTTTAACAAGATCCCCATCGATGTTATTGCTGTGTCCTTGCGTATACATGCATAAATTATGCGTGTGTTTGTACATACGTTGTTTTGTCAGATTGTTGTTTAATTTATTTATTGTTTAATTCGCTTTCATTCGCGGCTTACACATCAGTTTCTGATAAGAGGCGGAAGGGAGCTAAGCGCTCTTCAAAGTCTATAAATAGAACCAGCGGCCGACCTCACGTGCGGCTTACTGTTATTTTCCGCGCGACGTCACGCCTTTAGAAATCACCATTTTAGCATGCATGAACACATACAAACACGCATAGATAACTAATACATGTATACTTGTTGCTCTCATTCATTGCTTGCTCTTGCTCTCTCTCTCTGTCTCTGTCTCTCTCGTTGCAGGTATACGTGGCTTTTATCGCGGTCTCAGCTCCACTTTCATACGCGAGATGCCCGGCTACTTCTTCTTCTTTGGCAGCTATGAAGGCTCTCGTGAACTGTTCCGTCGGTAAGTGAATTGTGTAGTATACGAGAAAAGTGAAAAGTTGATTCGCAGTTTCTTTCAATAGCAAGGATCAGACGAAGGACGAAATTGGACCGATTCGCACAATGGTCGCAGGCGCAATTGGTGGCGTTTGTCTATGGACATCAACATTCCCGGCGGATGTCATTAAGAGTCGCATTCAGGTGAAGAACCTCAACGAGGGTATGTTGCAGGTCGGTGCGCAGATTGTGAGACGAGAAGGCTTCTTTGCTCTCTACCGTGGACTATTGCCATCTGTGCTCCGCACCATCCCAGCCACTGCCACCCTGTTCGTTGTCTATGAGTATACCAAGAAAGCGCTCCATGGTGCATTGTGACCTCTGCCAGTTGTTACAGATGTGGGTGGGCGTGACCGCGGGCGGTCATTACCAAATAACTCTCATCATGTTGCTTCTATTGCTCTATTATATAATTATTTTTTGAACACAAATTGCTCTTGTTATCATTATTTGTATTAGAATTATGACTACGATTATTATTACTTTTTATTATTATTATATAACAAGCCTAGTGTGTAGAATGGCTCCTCCTCGCCTAATGTCGGACGTCAAATGTTGGCCGCCTGGCGAAAACGTCGCTTCAGAAAGTCCTGTCGGTCGACGGACGTTTCCAGTGCGCGCCATTCGTGCCAATAGATCTGTGTAGATGAGCAGCAAAAAACAAGAAAATATTGCAGTTAATTAAGCATTTCAGATTCCAATGGCTAACAACAACTCCAATTTTTTTATGTAACAATAAAAAGGATTTCAAGCTAGCTTTTTAAGCTTGAAAATAACCTATTTGACTGAAGTTGAGAATTTGAAGTTGTTCAAATAGTTATTGCCAAAACGTTGAATATACACTTAAAATTAAACTTTTATTTACGATTTTATGTTTTTGGCAGATTAGTTGATATACACAACACCTATATTATCCAAAATTGCACTGACTACAAATCTTGAAAGCGGATCATATAAAATTAACCTAATTCGATCCCAACTACAATCGCCAAAATGCAGTATTTTATATTTCAATCAGCTACTCACCACAATTGGTTTGTGTCCCAACTGCTCCAGTTGCTTCAGCTTCATGGCAAACTGTCCCGTGTGGCGTTCGCTGTCGCGCAAAACATTATTCCAGCCGGCGATCACAATGATCAGTGTGTCCACGTGGGGCTCCTCGTTGCTGCCGAGCAGATGCTGGCGCGTTAGCAGGACGCCACTGTAATCCTCCGGACAGCCGCTGGCATTGAAGGGCAGAGGTCGTCGCTGCTGTCGATCATAGCAGACAACCAGATCGCAACGATCGTAGTGGGGCAGTATATGCTTCATGGTGACTGTGGTGCGCAGCAGACTACCCACCGCATCACGGACCTCAACGAGAATGCGATCCGTGCTGGTGAGCTTGAAGCGTCCCTCCTTACGCTCTGGTATATATTGAGTAAATAGTTTGCCCATCTGCTGACGCTGCCGCTCGGTGAGAAATGGCCCCGCATATTCGGAGCCCAAGAGCTGGGCAAAGCTGTCGAGGTGGAAATAGTCACGGCCGGGCAGTTTGCCATTGGGGTGGGCATGACTCAGGAAGCGGGGATCGAGGGCGACGCCCAGCAGCTCGACGTCATAAATGCCGCGCATGGTGAGGAACTGTAGGCAGTTGGTGTAGCAACGTGGATAGCGCAGAATCTCATCGATGCGGTTGCGGAGCGTGTCGGGCAGACGCTGGCAAAGGCGTCGCTCAACACCGCTGGCGGTATTCAGATTGAACAGCGCCATAACCAGACAGATGCGCTCCAGATCCTTAAGTCTAGTCGCATTCAGTTCGAGATCGAATCGCAATAGAATACGTTCCACGAGGTCATCGTTGCAGGTCTGCAGATCGCAGCCAAGCAGCGCCATGTGCAAGCAGCTCAACAGCGAGACGCGCTCCACCTGCGGTTGCAACTTGACCAGTAATTGTTTTAGTGCCGGCACCTGTGGCAGTTTGCTGCTGTAGCGCAACACTTTAAGCATGGCGACCAGTGTGATGTCCTCAACGTTGTCAAGTTGCGCCTCAAGGCGTGTGTATAGCTCCTGGAGCAACTCGGGATTGCGTATTTGCGTCTGTGTTTTGAAGAAGCCCATAGCCATTACACCCAGCTCTTGAAGCGTCATGTCCTGTACGCACTGCGCCAGATTCTGCTCAAAGTCGAACATCTCGAAGATGGGTCGACGCAGCAGGTTGCACAGGAACATTGACTGCACCAGTTGCTCTGGCGGCAGCTTTCGCACTTTGCGACCAAGCTTGCGCAGTGCCTGCCACACAAATTCACCAATGCGTGCGAGGCCCAGCTGATACCACGCATCGCTTACCAGGAGCAGCTGAGCGGTGGACCAGCGCTCGATGCGGCGACAGCACTCAATGTCCAGCGTATTCCACAGTTCCATGTAGTTGACCACCTTCGTGGATTCCGGCTTCGGCAGCTGTTGCAGATAGCGCAGCGTGTCAATCAGCTGTTCGTCGCTCAGCTTGTGCAGCTGCTCGCAGTAGGCGCTTATGAAATCGGTGAATCGCTGCTCGCTGATCTGTGTGCCGAGAAGGGAGCAGTGCTCGACCAGCGACAACAAATCCGTGTACAATTCATCCGGTGTGGCATTCTGTGCCGGCTCCAGCACACGTTGAGGTGTGTCTGTATAGGCTGCATTAGCGGATATTTGAAAATCGCTGGTGCGCAAAATCTGATACGGCTTTAGGGATGTGGAGAGAATGTTGTGCGCGAATTGATTCTCAAAGTCGACAAACACTTTGGCCAGTAGGGCAGACGAGCTGCGTATCTGGCGACGCAACAGCAGGCGAAGTGGTCTCTGCCCCATGCTAAGGCCACGATGCAGACATCTCGCTGTTGTCGTTAGCATTTTGGCCACAGTTTAATTCATAAACAACCAATATTATGGGTTATATTGGCGGTTATGTCAGGACAACAAAACCATGCGCGCAAAAGTGCCGCAACTCAGCTGTTGCCGGTGCTGCCAGATGTTTGTATTGTTAAAAGCATGTGTTCACTGGCTGAGAGTTGATTTTCGATAAATGATCATTCATATTGTAAAAATCAGTTTTTTAAATTAATAATTATTTTTTAATATTTGCAAACAGATATGCAATTTTCGGTTTGCCCCAGATGAGTGTTCCTTCTTGATTTATTTTATTAAATAAGAGTAAGTCTTAAACAAAAGCATCTTACTTTTTTTGTTGCATACCCATTTATACACAAAATATAAAGGCTTTTTAAAATTAAAATAATTTTGAATATCTCTTGTTTCGTCTTTGTTTTTTGTGTAGAACTTGTATATGTAATATTCCGCTTTACATACAGACATTACTTTATCGGCTGACCACAAATAATAATAAAGTTATGTAGTGCTTCTTCTCATGAAAACATATTTTGTCTTTGGCTTCTGACAGTCTTCTTGTCTCCCTTTTGAAATTGATTTTAGCAATGCTAAATAATGGGATATTGACCTATATATTGACCTACCTATAGTTTCTGTTTCTGTTTCTCTCAATTAACCTATCAAAAGAAATTACAATATATGTATTTTGATTCATTTTCCAATTATTAGCAATCAGAATTTAACTGAATATTGTAATTTACTCTATGTATTCGAATAATATGTTTTAATAAATGGCCAACAAATTAAGCATATATAATTATGTATATATGTTTTTACCAAGCATAGAGAGTGTTAAATGAGGTGGCATAATGATGATGATGGTGATGAAGTTGCTATCAACTTTCCCAGTATTCGCATTTGGCCATTAGCATAACAATTAAATGCTGAATGCTTTTGGCAAAATGTAATTGAAACACAGCAAGCTTAGTTTATTATAATCATAATAAAATCTATAGTTACGTAAGATTAGTCAGCAAAAAGCAATTAACTTCAACATGTCTTTTCTAGCCAGCAACTAGCGCAACTCGATTCAAACTTCTAAAAGTTTTCTACATCGATTTTGATTTTATAGTCGCTTTCATTCCTAACTTTCGTTTAACAAAATGCATAGCACAAACAGTTTTCGGTTTTGGTTTCGATTTTTTGTTGCTGCTGGCGGCTACAAAAATGTGTATAAGGCCGACTGCGTCATATTTTATTTCAATAATAATGAAAACAAAAGTTTATAACAAACGACGAACACAAAAATGAAAGAACAGTCGTCTTCCACATGCTGACTATTATATACCCTACAACACATAGAAAATTTAATTATTAATTTGTAGATTGCTCAGTTTGTGTGTGAGCCACATTTAATATGGTCTGAAAAACTTAAGTATTGGTAGAAGCATACATGTATTTCGTATAAAAACTCATCTGTATTCACCCATCTCGTCGTCTGTTTTTTTTGCATTATCCTACAGCGTTACATATTTGATTAGAAAATCATCATAGCCTATGCAAGCGTATAAATACAACCGCTAGCTAAGCACAAACGAGGGCAGATGCTGTGGCAGAGAGACGCAGCGTACGGACGAAGCACGCTGGGGCAGATAGATCGATACGGTGAAAGGGGTAAACGATTACGGCAAGGTGCTCCTCATAATGACAGCGATAGTTTACAGTTGTTCGCACTACTCTTTCCAAAGCACTCAATAAACTTTGTGCACTTGTTTGGGCTGCAAAAAAATATTACTTCATTTTAACTAAAGCCGAATATTAACATTCGTTGAGAAGTACTTACCGAAATCACCCAATTGAAATTTAGAACCAAAACTCTAATTCGATTCGGGCTGATCACCTGCTTTCCAATCATTAAAGCAGAATATTATACTTACCAAAGTTTTTGAAATAAATAATTTGAATTGATTAATATTACTTTTATTACTTGTTATATATATATAATTATATGCGCTCGGGTAAAAAGATGTAGTTAAAAGTTAGGGTATCTTATAAACGACGTGTCGATATAATTTTGAATTTTACCATTTGAGCTGCGCAGTCGCCACCGATGCTGGTGGTATATATATATTTTGATATTAAGAAAGATTTCGGTTTAAATCAATATTGGCAATGCGCGCGGCCATAAAGTAACAGCGCGAGAGCAGTGAACCAGACCCAAAAGGCCAACAAACAAAGTATTTATCAGAAGATGCTGAAAATGATTCCAAGTTTACTGCTGGCATTAGTGCTGCCGATAATGGTGTCGGCTTTTGGCAACGAGTACGTGCACATTAAAGTGCATGTGCCCAAGGATCAGGCGCCAAGTATTGCCATAGATGCGGAACCAGTGCCCCCACACAAGGTCATCCATCACTTTCACCATCATGGAGCACCGCATAAGAGATCACGGGTACGTGCCCCACCAAAGCCGCAGAACAGCCCGCTGCTGGAGAGCGTCATATTGTCCGATCTGGATAAGCCGCTGCACATGAACGAGCATGCGGACTATCTCAACCATGCCAGGGACATCGCTGAGCATCTCAGCGAATCATACGCGGCGCAGAAGATACCGCCACCACCGCCCAAAAAAAAGGTGACCTACACGGTCATCGAGGAAGAACAGCGGCCAAACAGTTACGAGTATTCGCCTCCATCGGACCACAATATGGATATGTATCGTGTGATTAGTAGCAGACCGCAGGCGCATTATCACAAGCAGCAGCATCATCATCAGCCCGATGACGAAGACAACGATGTGGGTTACAACTATCGGCAACCAGCACGCTATCATCGCCATAAAACCTCCTCCTCTTCGTCCACCTCATCCTATGCGGGCGGTGGCTATGCAGAGCCAGCGCCGGTCGAAGAGCCTTCAGAATTAGATATGGACTACTCTTATGCGGCACCAGCCTATGGCAACATCAAGTCCGCTCGAGCGCCTGCTTATACACGGAAAGCACCTGAGGAGGCATCTGTGGACACACAATATTCATACGATTTTAGGCCATCCCCCGAACTGCATTCAGAACCGGATCCTTACGAGGAAGAAATCGATGCGTACGCAGCGCAAGCGCCACCTCAATCTCGCCGGCATCGTCCTGGCCCAGTGGAATGGGGTAGCGAACAATATAATGTCCCTAACAGCTATCATGCTGGGCATATGCAAGACGAGGAGAAGGCCAGCAGTGGATATCAGTATCCCGGACCCTATCTGTAGACAAAAACATTATATTTATTTCTAATTTATTGTTTTTCATTTTTTTTTTATATGTTAATAAGTCGATTAAAGTTTAAAGTTAAAAAATACACTCAACGCTGTTTCGCAAATAATTTTATTTCAATTAGAATCATCCTCTCAATTCGAATTACTGTTAAAAGTGCTATTATCAATTTTATTTTTTTTTTAATACTTTTTTTTGTTATATTAATTTATAGTTGTTGACAGTTACAGATTAGAAGGTAAAACACAGTGTTGAAGATTCTCTATAAAAGTTGGATATAAATGTATTAATATACGGAGTGTTGTAAAGTAGAGTTTATGTGAAATTTTATATTTCTACAGATAATGGAAAATATTGATTCTCGTTAAAGTTAAAGGTAAACTTTGTATACCCTACCCAGATACAAATCACACCTAGCAATCGGTTGGGTTACTCTGTCGGTTAAATCAACACAATTGAAATTGTTTATAATGTTAGATACAAAAGTGTAGATCATATTAAATAGCAAATTAAATAAAATACTTATATTACTATATTATATATGAAAAGTATAATACTATAACATTTAGTATATATTTGTATAATAATATGTTTCTTATTGAATTTGTACTCGTATATCCATAAGACTAATTATAGAATATGCTAGACACTGATTACAATCGGAAAATATCAACTTACTATGATATATATATATATTTATATATATATATATATATATATATATATATATATATATGCGCAATAGATTCTACATTTTGGCCGAGTATTCCAGTGAAAGCTGTATTTTAGTATATAATATATTGGTCCGATCTGATTTTCTGCGGGTAATATAAACACAACAATTGGACCCACCAACGGAAAGTTGGATAGAGTTAGAGAGTTGGCTTGTAACGCTGACATATATACCTCTTAGGATTGTATGCATGTCCTTCAATGTGTCATACATATCACAGAACCATTTACCAGGGTATACAAAGTAAATAACTATATATACATATATATCTAAACCTATACCTATACCTATACCTATACCTATACATATACCTATACCTATACCTATACCTATACCTATACCTATACCAATACCTATACATCTATAACAATAAATTTTCCTTGTTGTAATCATCGCCCAACATCAACGTGTGCAGTGCAGCTCGGTGGCTAAGTGCATTAAAGGAGTACCGATAGCATCATCGATTGGTCTCTGAGTTGCGGAGTTGTGGTCAGACAACGATGAGTTGCCGAGTTGACCAGGTGCTGCATTATCATCTGCGCTTCTATCAGCTGCTCGGTTTGCACGGTCTCCCTTTGTCGGGTGACGTGTATCTTGAACGAAACCCGAGAGTATTGGGTCTCTGGGGTGGCTGCCTGCTGATGGGCTTCAGTGGAATAACACTTCTATGTCTAATCAGCGACGATGACTACCTTTACCCGGAGGATGGCTTTGGAAAATTTAATGATGCTATGAAGTATGGATTTGCTGAACTGGCCGTGCTTAGCATCTATGTGGAGACGACATGGCAACGTTCCCACCAGACACGCTTCTGGAAACTGTACACAGAACTTGCCAGAACTACAACGCCAACGCCTCCATTGGGCAATGTAGGAACACTGATGAAGCAGCATCGTCGGTACCTTTTTGCATTTTATGGCACTTTGCTGTCGGAAATGATGCTTCTGGGCATTTTTTGCTTTGTGCAG
Source organism: Drosophila melanosoma (assembly GCA_035042045.1). Taxonomy (NCBI): domain Eukaryota; kingdom Metazoa; phylum Arthropoda; class Insecta; order Diptera; family Drosophilidae; genus Drosophila; species Drosophila melanosoma. The sequence continues at coordinate 7,191,068 of JAWNLY010000176.1, forward strand.
AATCTCACTCGTAATGTTGTGCTCTTTTGGGCCACCTTTCAACCGTTTGTGTTTATGGTGCACTTACGGAACACACAAATTTTGCTACACGTGGAGCTGGTCCGTCAACAAATCCATCAGTTGGAGTTGGAGCTGTCGCTGTTGGTCGAGTACTCGTGCTTTGCTAGCGGTGCGGCCAGTTTTCCCGGTTTCGAGGATTATCTAAGAAGACAACTAAGCGAGAAGCAACTAATCTATGAGCGCATCTACGAGCTGTGCTCCAGCCTCAGGGGGTCTTTTGGTTACTCTATGCTCACCGTTCTGCTCATGATCTATATACGCATAGCAGTCGATTGCTATTTTATGTTATACACGTTATACAATAATATTAACAATTTTGGTAAGCCCCTCTCTCTCCATATCTCTAAGATTTTTACCCAAAACTCTGTCTTTACAGACTTTTTCCTCATATTGCCAGCGATCCTGCACGTAGTTATCCTCATCTTCGCATCCCAGGGTTGCATGCAGATGGTGCCTCGGATTGCTTATCAACTGCACAATATCGTGGCCAACTCTTCAGCCCTATCCCTTCAGGTGCATAATCCGATAACCCTCGAAGCCAACGACGCCTTTTAACTGTCACGATTCTTCACCCCAAAACAGATTCAAAACTTTTCACTACAGATACTACATGAACCGGTGCGCATTGATTGCCTTGGCATAATCATATTAGAGAGCAATCTGTTAACACAGGTAAGTGAATGCTGTTCCAATCCCTTCCAATAGTTGGCCACAAATCTGCACATCCGCATCCAACAATTCCAGACTGCGAGCGCCGTTTGCACATACATGCTCTTCACCACACAACTAATGCCCAAATTGAGTGGTCCCTCTGGATAACATAATTCAAATCAATTGAATTCGATTTGATTCGATTGAGAAGGAGAAGCAAAAGCGACATTGATCAATGTAGTATATTATATTAAAGCTGTATATATATATTATTATATGTATCGTATATTCATTAAAATTATACCAAAGATGCCTTCAAATAATAGTGAATGAGCAACGATCTGATGACGTGGCGGGCCGAGGCGGAGATAGGGTGTGCGGATTAACGGGTGAAGCGTCGTTTTCTATATACACGTGCGTTCAGGTTGGACGGGGTGTCTTTGGGTGCGGGGGGAAACTACAAAATAATCAATCATAGTTGGAATTCATCTGGCTTAAAGTACGAATGCAATTATGTGCGTATCCTATACAAACATAATTAAATTAAATTATATATATGCGTGTGTCTAATATTTTCTCAAAAATCTAATCGTATTCATGACTCGACTCTCGTTTCGCAATCAGATTCTCGTGCTCATCATCGTTACCCTCAATGACAGTGATGCTGTTGGAATGGGCCGAGCGATTCAGCGGCTTAATGCGATGCACCGACGCCGTAAGCCCGGATTCAGTGAACACCTCCACCTCATCGTCCTCATCATCGTCGGGCACTGTGAAATATGGGTGCGATGAGACTGGACGGAACTTGTAGCCTGTTAGCACAAAGAACACATATGTGGCCATCTCACGGAACATCTCATCCAGCCAGGCGTACTGAAAGACAACGGTCATCTGCAGCAAGTCGACAATGATGCGCGTAAAGTAAATGTAGCAGACAATCATGATATAAAACTGGCGGAACAGCTTCAGTTTTCGCAGATTAATTGCTGCCTTGCCATCTGTTGCAGACGCCTCATGTAAATGGCGGATCGACCACACAATTGGGAAAAGTATGGCACCACAGCAGAGGAGATCCACGAAGAAGAATATGTTATGCCATGTGCGGAACTCGGCGTCGCTCTGATCCGATTCGTCTGTAATGATTTGAGCCACATTTGCCAGTACCTAAAAAAGGTTTATATAAAGATTAGTAAATCTAAGAATAAATGCTTAACAAATTTGCTGGGCAACCTGAAGCGGAATCACAATCATGAAAATCTTCTTGTCCTTATCGGATAGTATATGCTTAATGAATGTCCAGCCGGTGCCGATAAGTACAATAGTTATAAAAAGAACAGCGCCCTTCAGCAGGTGAGCGATGTAGTAGAGTATGGCCCAGGTTTCCACATGCTCGCCACGTTTTTCGATGAAGTGATAATTAATGGAATGGAACATAAGAGAAAGCGACTTGAGGAACACGAGAACAGCCATCAGGTAGTGTATCTTGTAGACGGTGTGCCTGCATACAAAAACAGGAAAAAATATATAATTTACAAAGGAAATGCGTCTGGTTGGTCCAACGGCCGAACTTACTTGCTCTTTTTTAGAATGAACACCCAGAACAGACCGGACAAGAAGAATAGCAGACTCATCATAAAGTACAAAGCTGGCAGCGGCATTTCACCTGCTGACAAGTAGTTGCCATTGTTATTCTCCTCAATGTCCACCTGAATTGAAAATGAGAAATAAATTATAATTATTTATTATTAGCGCAATGCCTTCAAAACTTCAAAACGCACATTAAACGACAGTATCTTGGGGTGATCGTAGTTAGGACAGGCGTGGAAGTATAAATTGTATAAGCCTTCGTCGTTATGGGTGGCCACAAACATCGAGAACGTAAAATTGTAATAGTTGGTGCCGTCGATAGTTTTTTTAATTAACGGCAGCGTAAAATTCCTGCACAGATCCTCCTGCGATTGCCTGTACGAGTTGGAATCGTAAAAGTTTGGCATCACTCCCGGAGCATTGTCTACGGGTAGCGATGGTTGTATTTCAGCATCGTCATGTTTCTTGATATCGTTGTTGTTGTTGTTGCTGGACGAGGAAGATGCTGGAGTCACAATGCCACCATCATCAGCAACAGACCCGGCACCGGCCTTAACTTCAAGTGGCGGCAGTGCAGCAACTGGTGCAACACTTGCTACTTCGATTTTTGGCTGAGCAACCGCAACTTTGGGCTCGTCAACGACAGAAGTCTCCGCGATCTGCTCCTTAATGCCAGAGTCCAATTTGGGGGCTGATTCAATTTTGCCCGCAACAATTTTTGACGACAACAGTGGCTCCTCAGCCGAATGATCATCCATATCATCACCCATTTCTTCTGACCCGACGGGCATCACGGAACGACGACGACGCTGCTGCATAAACAGCGCTGTATCACTGACCTTTGCGATATGCGAGTTTCGCTTGCTCCGGTACATCACATCCTTGTAGACATGCTTGTTAACCCATTCCGGTGAGCACTGCACACGCACTCTGCAACACAAAACAAAAAACGAAGAAAACATCAATAATTAGCCAGTCCAGTTTGATTGATGACAATTACAAACTGACTTTAACTCCTTTAGATCCAGCACAAAGAATAGAATTGGTCCACTTTTCTGATTGGATGGAGGCTCCTCCAGTATGCACTTATTTTGATGCGAGTCGAGGTACGGATTTAGCTGATCAATGGTTGTTTTGTCCAACGAAAGTCCAAACTGCAATCAACAATTAAACATATTAATTAAAAATAATTCTACTAAATTGCAAATCCATTGAACATACCAAATCCGTCGACTGCTCATCGTCAATTGTTAGCATGCTCAGCTGGACGTCCAAATGTCCTTTTGTATAAAACCCGAATGTGCTTAGAGCAATATACGGGCGCATATCATTCTGCAAATATATTAAACAAATCCACACGTTATGCATACATATAAACCGACACCCACATAGACGTAGACACGGACAGACGTATTCAAGGGAACTTGAGTCACAATGAAATCATGACATGCCGGCAGCTTGACGAGTAACTTACTCGAACTTCCAAGTGATGTTTGCGCGTGAGAACCGCATTGGGTGCCGTTAGCAGTGTGGCGATTAAAGCCACAAATATTGATTTAATATTTAATATGTGAGATGGCGCTAGAACACGCATTTTGATTCCTCTTGTTTATTTTGCGACCCCTTTCGTCGTCTGTGTGGCACTTTTTTGTAGGTATCAAAATGCCACCTGAATATGATGGCAACGGATGAAATCGAAAAACTAATGTTGCTTTTTTTTAACTAATGGAATTTGATGCACTGCAACTGCCGTTGCTATTGCAATTCAATTGATCACACTTTAATTATATCTTTTGCTGCGCGTTTGTCGTTTTCATACACACAATAAAATTCGTAGCTGCTTCATTCGTACCAGCTAGCGATGTGCAAAATATTTATCGATAGACCGATATTCTGATTTATATAAATACCTGCGTGAATCCAATTGGAGTTTGGTTCAGTTTATTCAACACTGAATATTATTATAGGTATTTTAATTTAAATAATTGCAATTATTACAATTGGCATCATTCTCATAATTATTTAATAGAACATGTGCATAAGAGTAACACAAATAGTATATTATTAAGTTAGAGATGGTATATAAAAATTTGTCACATGCCAAGCCTAATTAGATACAAGTAAATACTTTTGTAGCATACTTTTAGGATGAAGAACAACAGCGGGGATAAATTATTCGCTAGATAAAATCAAGTAACATCCTGTTCGACATTATATTTTTGGGTTGAAAAATAAAATCTATTATCTTAACTAGTCGGAAAAAGCAAATATTTACGGTTTAATTTTGGACTTCGTATAGAAAGCCGGGACATTTGTATTTCTATAAAATATATTGCGTTAGGAACAAATGTACACCAGTTGTTATGGACGTTCGCGTAGATTCCTCTTCTTAAAAGTTCAAGCTCTAAAAACATTAAAATTCAAATATATTTATTTTGAAATAAAGCACTAGAAGCTATGCAAAAGGGACAAATACAGTTAAGCAAATAATCAGATTATAAACATTGTTCATAGTTGTATTCTTAATTTGAATTATTGTTAGTTGTGAATGTAATATTTTATTCCAAGTAACGCATTTCCGAATCTTTTGAGAATTTGCCATGGAACGAATCGTAGATGCGGGCCTTGATCTTGTCAGCGCCTTGCTTGACGGAGTTCTGTTTCTTCTTACCTCGCGATGTGGCAGCCTCAAATGATGGTGGCGGCGTTACTTTAGCTAACTTTTGGGCCTTTATTTCGTTTAACTTAGACATAGCAGTGGGATCAAGCCAGGCAAATTTTGTCGGTTCATCCCCGATAATAGGTTTAACCTGTGTAATCAGCGCCAATGCTTTTTGCTTCTTTTGATAGTAATGCACCTCAAAAGCAAGCGTTCCCATGGCCAAGGCAAGTCCAACAATTGTCGCCATGAAAACACCGCCAAGACTATTTAGAGAAATGCCGTCTTCTTCATCGCTTTTCTCGCAGATGCGATTGGATTCATTCCAGTATTTCTCTTTTAAATTCTCAAAAAGGCGTGCCTTCTGTAACTCCAAGAGCGCAAGTCCCAGCTCTTCCTGCAAGAAACAAATGAAAAATGTTAAATTAAACCTATTACCGATTAAGATAAGAATTTTAAAGTAAATTTCAATCCGCATATAAAGGAGGAACACTCACTTCCAGATAACTTCCTTGCTGCATGGCGACGGCATAGGGCTGCTCCGCAAAGACTTCGCCAATCTCCGTTAGATTGCAGTTCATGCTGACCGCATACTTAATCTCCGATGAGTCGTGAATGAACGCATAATCGGCATTGAGGTGATCCTCCACGTTCTTGAATCCTTCGCTAGCATTCTGCACTGGCATCGAGGTGCCGATGGCAACCAAAATTTTTCCAAACTGCTCTTTAATCGGATAATCCCAAACTCGATATTTATGAAAGTCACTTGATGTATTCAGCGCCAGATTCTTCCAGATGCCATACAGTGTGTCCTCGGCAAACTTCATGTTCATGAAGTAGTGGTGAGTGTCCGAGTTGTTGACCACCGTATAATTAATACGCGATTGTCGAGCCAGCTGCTCCAGTGATCGCACAGGCACCTGCATACGCTCCACGGTAAGAAACGCCGCCAAATTTGCCGTAAATGTAGCAAGCATGAGCACCACAAATAACCAATAAGAGGCCACAAGGATGCGTCCGGACAGTGCCTTGGGTGCCTCACCACCACCTTGGGGCGTAAACGAGGTCAACGCAAACCAGAAGCTCTCCATGAATGTAAACTGGCGACACTCGTATGGATAGGCATCGCGATTGTTGCGTGAACTGTATGGCGATAATCTGTCCATGATCCAGATCAGCAGTCCCGTTCCCATCAAGGCACCAATAATGCTCAGCCACACCTCCGGCCGCAGCACCGCCATAAACTTGAAAAACGAGGTGTGGCGTATCGGTTTACGCATCACAATTGTGATGCCCGTTTGGGAGAAATAAGGTGCCAGAAAGTCAACAACTTCCTCACGTTCCGAATACATTTTGAGGGCAGCAATGGCAAAGTCAGTTTCGCCTTTGACCAAATCGCCAATGACGCCATCCCACTCACCCAGCTCATTGCGCTCACCCATGTGTCCCTTTTTGGGCTCAACAATTTCGTAGTCAAAGTTGAGCTTCTTTGCCAGCTCGTCCATGAAGTCAATGCAGTAACCCTCCCAGATGAGTGCGCCGCTTCGTGTGCGTAGCAACTCGCCGCTATGTGGATCACGGCGATAATAACTCCAAGGCAGGCTCTGTGCGGTGCCGATGCGAAAGAAACGTCGAGTCGGACTGATTGTCTCGTTCAGCAAACGCATCTCTCCATTCAGCCAGGTGGCCAGGTCTGTTTTGGCCTCGTGCTCGCTGGAATAGTAGCCAGCCGATATATTGGCCACAAATGTCAGTTGCGCCACCGGATCCTCATCGTTCGCCTGCTTCGGCGCATAGCCCACAAAGTTACTCCAGTAAACATTCTGAAACCAAAGGCTGTTTGTTTCCATCGCCTCTGTTACCTCACTGCTCGCATTGCAGTCCAGGTGAATAGGCTGTGGAAATGGTTGGCTCACATGCGCCGCATCAATCAGACTCCGTATCACGTCCAGAAGCAGTCCACGTTGTAACTGAAAAATTTTGTTTATAGATCACAGCAATTTTAAACTTCTCAGACTTACCGTAAATCCACTGCCACAATAAAGATCTCGCATCTGCATTGAGCGACAAATGGAGCGAGCATTTAAAAGGAAGCGTGTGGCAAACTCCACATTTCGCTTGTATTTGAAGACTCGATCTCTGGTGTCGAGGAAAACCAAGTGCCACTCGGTGGGCCGCTGAAAAAGTTTCGCCTTTTCCACCTGCAAAGCATAAACGAAAGATTATCAACGACTGCAAATCAGGTCAGCTACTACTGGCTGGCCAGCTACTTACGAGCTCAAAGATTCCATTCATGGCGGCTCCACGGGCAAAAATGGCATAGTAGGTGGGTTGGGGTCTCATCGCAAGTAGACGCTCGGTAAAATCTATCGGCTGGACATCGCTGGCATTCAGAACGAGTGTGCGAAATGGATAGCCATCCTGTAGATGTAGCATAGCTTCCATGGTGTCGCGAGCACTTTGAAAGATCATGGCCACATTGTTGGCGCGCTTTTGTCGCATGAAATCCGCAAACATAGTTAGAAATGGACGCATAATCCTGTCCAAACGCACATAGGCAATGCCCTGGGCGCGAGCAAATTCGTAGCCTTCAGACCAGAGATTATAGCTCAAGTCCACAATCACCGTGCTGCCCACACTGCCCAGAATCTCGCAAACTGTGTTGAAATTAGTGTTGTCATTGGATTTAAAAGCGGCAATTATTTTGTGCTACTTACAGTTGTCCATGTTTTGCTGGTCATCGGTGCCCTGCAGCTCCAATATGGCATCGCTTATAGTCGCACCTAAATTCAGTGAGTCCAGTTCCTTTAGTACTGCAGCAAAATCTGTTCCAAACTCTGCACGCTGCACTGGCTCAATCCAGAAGGCTGCAAGCGGATTAAGGAAGGTGATCAGTTTGCTGTGTAAACATTTTTTGTACTTACTTATCTTAAGCTCTTGCCCGGTTATCAGGCCGAAGCTGAGCACCAGGTACACGTACAAGTAAAGTTTAAGACCCATTTTGACCGTTAGCGACGAGTGTTCCGAGTAAATTGGCAGAGGCTCCACCACAATTGAAGCCAAGTCCGCGTCCGTAATATAATTGCTCTTAATTGGTGTCCATCAATTGGACAGACGTCATGGCACGATGCATTCTAAAGCAGCTTTCCGTTGTCAATTCGAAAGTCATATTACACTTAAATGCATTCCCAGGACCTTCCCCCATCGTTATTATTTCCTTTTTTACGTAAACACTTCGAAGACTAAATACGCTTACAGAGACACATTGCTTTGAACAATTTAATATTGTGGTTTTAACTAAATGTGCATTTTATGTTTGCCATGGATATCCTCAAAATACCATAATTAAAAATCTAATTTTTGTTTAATATGCAATATCTTTCATAATTAAATACCATTTATTGTTTCAGTTATTTATCTCAAAAATAGGCCAATGCAGTTATTGCTTTTAGTTTATTTAAAAGAACGTAAGACTTATAAGTAAAATGTTGAAAAGTTAACATACCCTGCTTCTATGTATTTGGGTCACATACACTATAATATTTACTTGTTCGTCAAGTTTTACAATTATGTCCTTTTACCATTCCACCAGTACAACGGGTAAAAAGAGCTGGGATAGAGGCATTTCTGACTTGCAGATTACATATTCATAAAGAGCTTCCAGCTGGCATTTTGATCATGCTACACGTTTTAGTCATATATATATATATATATATATATATATATACACTTATATCTCCAGACACATATAACGTGTGAGTCAAAAAAAAAATAGAGGATTACAATATACAGAATAATAGCAAACAATATGATTATGAAAATAAGATTTAATGCATATAATGAACGTAAATTGGTGATTTTAATGTATCATACATTTTCAATATCCGATAATTTCTTAATCTTAACAAATTTATAATGCGTGATTCCTACATATACACTATGCACGCGTACATAAAGATAGGCAAAGATAATTTTACCAAACTTTTACCTTATTGAAATTAATATAAAAAAAATATATATATATGTATATAAATATAAATATGTATATATATATATATATATATATATATATGTATATATTTAAATATACAAAAGTTGTGGTTTCAGATGAATTTCCGTTTAGAAATTGATAAGCTGGGATAGAAGCATTTCTGACTTGCATATATATATTTATATTTCCATTCACATATAAAGTGCAAGTCAAAAAAAAAAAATTTAGGATTACTATACAGAATAATAGCAAACAATATGATTATGAAAATTAAAATTAATGCATATAATGAACGTAAATTAGTGATTTTAATGTATCATACATTTTGAATATCCGATAAAGATAATTGTACTAAACTTTTACCTTATTGAAATGAATATAAAATATATATATATATATATATATATACATATATGTATATAAATATATATATGTATATAAATATGTATATGTATATAAATATATATATATATATATATATATATATATGTATATATTTAAATATACAAAAGTTGTGGTTTCAGATGAATTTCCGTTTAGAAATTGATGATGATGGGCGTTGGTATTGCTTTTGCTTGTAGTTTTCTTTGTCGTTATACGCCATGCAAATGGGAAAGGATTGATTCAATATCCTCAATCCGCACAAAGTCACCGAGCGGTTCCATTTGCTGCTCATCTCTAGCACTGTCTTTCGTTGCCGTACTTCTGCATTCAAATAGACAATTTTTATATACAAAAGAAATCAATCAATTAGAAAGAGAGGCAGAAAGAGAGAGAAAGAAGAGAGAAAGAACGAATATAACAAGTTACATATTGCAATATTGCTATATCTACAAAATGTATGGAATGTGCAACGCATTGAAGAAGACGTCACCGATGCCATAGATGTATTATACATATTATCTTAATCAGCATAACTAGTTGATATGAGGAAAACTACTTGTCTTAGTCGCAAATATTAAAACCATTATATCACATTGCGCAGCTAAAAACAGTCGATCGAAAGATAAGTTTCAAGATGTGAAAGTCTTTGTAACGTACAAAAATATTATAATTTGAGTTTGGAACAAAAACCGAATTAATAAAAATTTAAATGGTATCTGAGAAACATGCGTATGATTTTATATATATAATATTGTATTTTTCTCGATCAGCATTGACTTACGTGGCCATCACTTCCAAGTCGTTATTGTCGCGCTCCACACTCTGCGGACTTGTGACCTGTGGCGTAGATGATGCCATTGGCTTGGCTTTCTCCACTTTTGATTGCTGCTGTTTGGTGGCGTTGTTGAATTGGATGATTCGTTTCTTGGGTATGTTCCGTATGGAAGGGACGTTGGCACCTTCTCGTTGTACACTTGGCAGCGACTGATGCAACAGCTGGGGATGCGTAATGCGCACATTGTGAATTTCACTGTCCACCATTATGCGCATTTGAAAGTTGTTGAAGAATTCGGGAGGGTGGCGTTCCACGGTCTTTTCCGGCTTGCTGCCGCTGTTGGCGTACGTAAAGTCAAATGTGTCGCCTAATTGATTGACACTCCAATACATGCCCAGTTCAGCACTATTGACAGAGGAAGTGGCGGACGGCGAATGGTGTTCCAGCGATTGCTGCGTTGTGTGCGCCTCAACGAGGGTAGTCAATGTTGGCACGGCTGCCGACTCCAGACGCGCTTCTGCGCGTTTTTTGGCTGGTTTCTTGGTTACTTTGGCAATTGTCAATAGCTTGGATGGGTTTGTTTCCTCAATGATGGTAGGTGGCGGCTCCTCTGGTGCGGGTGCTGCGTCAAAAAAGTGCGAATATTTTGTATTTGCCATAATTAATCAAATAATCAATCAGCTTTTACTTACTCTTATTATCAATTAGTCGGGAGGAGCGACGCATGCAGCCGCGTGCCGGCTCTGCATTTGTTGGCTTCCTGGGTCGACCACGTCGCAGTCCGGTTGTCGTTGATGCCACTGGTTGCGCGGCAATTTCCATTGCGACACGTGCTACTGGCTGATACTGTTTCTTGGCGCTTAGATTCAATGCAATTAGAAGCGCTGGATCGCGATCACTGCTAGACGACGACGGCTGCTCTATATTAGCCGAAAGTGCATCACTCAACCATGGCTGGATCGTCTTTACGGGTTCTTGTGGAGCTGGTGTTGGCAAACTTTTTACTATTACTGCTCCTGATTCTGGCAGGGGTTCTGGTACTGGAGCTGGTACTGGTGCTGGTGGTTCTGGTGCAGCTGATGCTGGTGCAGCTGGTGGTGGTGCAGCCGGTGATGGTGCAGCTGGTGTTACTGCTGCTGGTTTCCCTTGCAAAGCTTTGTTAATTTTTATCTGCGGGATTTGTTTCTTTTTTGGTAATTTATTGGCATGATTCACTAGCTGGGCTGTCTTGCGCATGGCTGTAAGCTTCGTGTTGGTTTTCTTGGGACGAGGCTTGGGCGTTAGTTGACTCTCCTGTTTAAATTTCGCTTTGACGCGTTCGCGAACTTCGGCCAGATCCTGCATGCGCTGCTCCATGCCCTCAGTGTTCTGGTCGTGCAGCTTTTTAGAGGAGTTCGGGGCCAACAATGTTTTCTTGCTGTTGTCTGGCCACACTGAGACAGCTGGAGCCATTGCGACACTAGTTTCTGCACCCGCATCCTTGCTGGGCGTTAACCAATTGCGCAACGGATAACGTACCTCGCCATCCTGGCCAACTAGCTGTGTCGGTTCGCTATCAATGGCCAGCGGAGGCGCATCCAGTGAGCCACCGGCAGTCTTTAGCCACTCCTCGTCTTCGGTGCTACTAATTTCGGAAAGATTCTCCATATCCAATAGTTTAATGATTCTTGCGGGCAGTACTTCGATACTCTGAGCCGCCTTGCTCGACTGCACCGAGGAGGATGCGGAGGATGTGTTGCTGCTGCTGCTGCTGGCACTACTCGATGAGCTGGAACTGCTGGAGGTGGATGTGGTTGAGCTGCTGCTGGAGGTCTCCACGACTATATCGGGCAGGCCGGCTACAAGCTTATAATGCGGTGTCTCCACTAATGGATGTCCCGCATTGTCAGACAGCGCCACGGCGCCCTCGGCACTATCCACTGCCTCGCAGCCGAAGGAGCGCACGCGACGTAAAACTGTCGGCTCCACGGGCAATCTCTCAGCATGCAACTCGATACAGGTGTCTGTGATAGTTGTAGTTGGTATCTGCTTTGATATCTGGTCCACGATATGTACTTCTTTAGGCGGAATTTCTGTTGGCAGCAGTGCGCACTGCGCATTCGTGTCCATGTGCTCGGTCTCATCTGGCCGATAATAGGAGCTGCATGATGAGTAATCAGTTTTGGCGCCGCTGCTTTGCGGCGTTCCCAACGCGTGGCCGAAGGGTGTCGTAAGGTGCACGCCCGGCGTTATGGCCATCAGCATGGGCGTACCCAAAATGCTCTTTGTGTCGCTGCAAAACAGAAACGATGTCGATGGCAGCAGCAGCTGCGAGTTTGGCGTTTCCGGTGGGGGCATAAGTGTCGGTCCAGGCGTTGGCGGCACATCGCCAGCTTCCGATGGCGTCAGCTTGAGCGGCGTCTCCTGCAGCGACATCGGCGTGCATCGGTCAATGCGATCCGCAGGAAGCTGTTTAATCTCTGACCCTGAAGGCACTGCCTCCACATTCAGTTGCTGTTGTTCTTCGGTCGTCTGCTCTTGTTTCTTAATTTCTTTAGGTTTCTTATGATGGTCAACCACTTCAGTTTCCGTAGTATCCTTGGAGTCTCTCAACTCTTGACAGGTGATAGTCGCTGACTTTTTTGGTGTTAGTTTCTTCGGTGTTGTTATCTTTATATTAAATTCGCCATCGGTGCAGTTTGTCTGCTGGTGTTGCTTCTGCTGCTGTTGTTCGGACAACAGCTTGTTTTGCTTACATCCCTTGGCACGGAGTGCCGGTGATTGCTGTTTCCTTTGCTTTGACGACAGGGGCGTAAGGGTTTTCTTTTTACTGACGACAACAGAACGCATACGACGCATTGACATGCTGCTATTAAATAGCTCCTCGCGCTTGGCGTTGATTACACGCAAGCGCTGATCGAGATCGGCGCTGGTGCAGTGCATTTGCCGATGCCAGGCAGCCGCCATATCCAGATTTTCGGAGCCGGCGAGCATCTCGATCTGCTCAATTTGCATCCGTTGATTCTCCTTACTATCGTCCTGCGATATGACTGTGGACGTCATCGGCTTGGACGGCGCATGCTTCCCTTGCTTGCTGCCGATCTTTCCAGGACTATTCTCTCCGCGTTGTTTTGCCGCCTTACTAGCGTTGGCCGCTGCCCGACGCTTTCTCTTGCGCATGAGCTTAGCCTTCATCGACGGTTTCTGTTTGGACTGTGTGGTGGCCCGCTTAGATAAGGCAGTAACTGCCTTGATAACCGTCTGATTGCTGCTCTCCTCCATGGCAAATAACGGAGGCACGCAGCTGTTACACTCATTGCCGCTCACATCGGCGACTACTGCTGGTGTTGCTATTTGTGGACCGGATGCGGTTTCAGCGCCTGAACTGCTGCCAACAACACTTGCCAATATCTCTACATTGTTGACAATGATTGGTTTCTGCGGTTGTACGTCGATTTGTACCTTTTGATCAGCGTGATTTTCCTTAAGCGCATTCAATTGCAATCGCCGCTGCGACAGCTGCTGCATGCGTCGAGTCGACAGAGGATTGACAAGTGTGTTGTGTGTGCCTGCCACCTTGGGTGAGAAGTTTAGCGTGCGAACGTGCGATGCTCGCTTGCGTGGCGTCGACAGGCTGCGAAATGCCTTAACGTTGACAATGCCAGATGTGGAGGGCGTCACACGCTCCTGCATCAGACATAATGAGTCCAGTGAGGCGTTCACTTTACTCCCGGTTGTCACATTCACTGGGTTTGTTTGCTGATCCGCAATGAGTTGTGCTGGTGGCTCATTTAGAGGTGCATCCAAAGATGTCGGCAACTGTTTTTTGGCGCTGTTGATAATTATCGAATTGGGCGGCAGCTGATTGGCACTAACTGTAATGGGTTCGGGCAGGGGTATCTCAATGTGAGAGACATCCGAGTTGGCGAACACATCGGACCGCAGTTGTTGTTTTAACAAGTCATTTTTAACCAGAAATGGTAAATGCGAAATCATCCCCTCGTTGGAGAAGATCTTCGGAACCGTTAGCTGGCCGTTAATGGCGTCCACGCACACCGGTCCACCGAGTGCAGCAGCATTAACATCAGTCATAGCTGAACTGCCATCAACTCCAAAATTTAAAAGATTATCGATGCCAAAGCTTAAATTCCCAGACGACTGTGGATGGTTCTTCTGTGCGCTCTCATTGGAGTTGAGCAGTATGACCTTTGATATACTGAAGTTTGAATCGATGAGATTGTTTATGGTACTGTTTGCATTCAGCTGTATAACAGCGTTGGCATTTCCTTCATTCGATACGTTGCTGTCTGGGCCGAGTGCAGCATTAGCTGAGGCGATTGCTGATCGAATGAAAAGCGGCGTCTGTGGCTGTGGCTCCGTTCCAACTGGTGATGGCTCTAGTTCAACTGGCGCCGCTTCCATTCCAGTTAATTCCTTAATAATATGATCAAATGATGGATCCTCTTCGGTTGCTTCCAATATATTTCGCACCAGACTGTCGAGTACTGCCTCCGAATTCACCGACTCCGCCGTTGGTGCGTGCACCGCCAGCGATTGCAGCGCAACGTTAATGTTATTGAGCAGCTTTGCTTGAAAGTCGCCATTGGTCATAATGATCTGCGTTAGTTTCTGTAAATATATATGCATACGTTAGAGAGCTTGCCAGGAGAGACACAGCACAATAGTATAACAACTAATAAGTTCTCAGCAGGCTGTAAAGCGAACGATCTTTAAACTGAGAGTATTATAGCTGAAACCACATGTTGGTAGATAGACCAAATTGGGTTCTGACCATACAATCTGTGTACAAGTCTGAGGCTAAATTCAAGCTTACCGGCATTGTCTGCGGCACTGGTATTATCATTTCGGGTTTATCGCTGTTGGCGGTGCGAGGAGTGGAATTGTTATTAAATCCATGCCCCCGAAAAGTGAGCGCATTATCCGAAGGGTCGCTGCTGATATCGGTGGCAGTAGTGGTGCTGCTGTTCAGTGCCTCACTATCCTCCACAGGGTCACTGACATTGCGAGACCTAGGCTCGACACTGCAAGATAAATGGGGGGCGAGCAGACGTATACGTTTACAACTGATCTGTTCCGGTGGCGAGCTTGGATGCTCATCATCCGACATTGTGTTATCGTCACTACAAAAAAGAAAATCAAATCCAATCAAAACTAATTTAAAATAGAGCAGCACTTCACTGGACAATAACTTACGTGAGTCGCCTCTTTCGTTGCTTATTTGAATTAGCATTTCGCTGGTAAGCACTGTCTCTATTGCTGACTTTGGGCTGTTGACTTGATGTGGACTTGTCCAGTTTTAGCAGCACTGCAACTCGTTCCGACAATTTGAGCTGCTGCAGGCGATGGCGTGTATCTATCGGCAATTTCTGCACCACATTGGCCACTGCAAAGTTTGCAATACGGTTCAGTTAAGTGGAATTTGTTGTGGGTTCGCCTGCTTGCTGGCTGACTGGGTTGACTTACCCATGCTAGTGACTTTGACATGCTCACGTATGATATCCTCCAGACCGCCATTGAGAAAATTGTGTGGCTGCAGTCCCTGGCAGAGAGCGACGAACTCCTCTTTCAGATGCGTTGATGTGCGGCAAAACGTTAGCGCCGCACGCCTCTGATCATTGTTTAATAAATAGCCTAATAAATGCCGAAATTGTCAAGCACAATTTATGAAAAATCGATGGATCAGAGCAGCGTCTGCAAAAGACCCAGACTACTCACCTAAAATTAGACGCGCTATATCCGAATGCAGTACAATAGATTCCATTCTGCTTGCTTATTGATTACTGTAATTAGTGGTTTATTCGATTGAAAAATGCATAGACGACTATAGCACATATTTACAGAACAACACAAAAATTAAGGCCATCTCGTGTCTTATTTTATTTATTTACTTTTTGTTGTTGTTCAGTCTTCTTTTTATTGCTTTTGCGTCTGCTGTGGTTTTTGCCGACGGCAACAGAGTGATCAAAATTTATAGGCGTTTACAATTTGTATGTATTTATGTTAGCCAAATGTATGCAATCCGGGAAATCGATTTAATGCTTGCCAGTAAGTAAGTAAGCTTAACTCCACCCGGCGTTTGTTTATAATGTTTGCAATTGTTCCGATTTCCCATGCGCACTGTACAACATATCTAAACAACAGCATCTTTTTGCCGCCAAAATGTTAAGGCTGCTGCTAGGCAACATTTACTATCGAATGTTATTGCACTTATCGTACGAAATTTTGAAGGGAATCGTATTAGTCTCACTTGACTGAGCTTAGAATTAATAAACACTTTTAGGAAAAAGCAACAAGCCAATATGATATTAAGATACGTGTATTTTCTTTACATTTTATGTTATTTCAAAGAACGACCAAATGTTGCGAAAAACAAATACGATGTATTAGAGTTCCTTATCGATAGTTCTTTGAAAACCAATGGAATAATAATAATAGATCTGGCAGCGCTGTCATCATTTCGATTAAAAATTCTCTATTCCAACAAATGACTGCCGAAAAAATGGCCTAGAACCTGCAAGTCATGATACAACTAACACTTGAAATGACCAGCCTGACAGCCCCGCCAGCATCAAAGGCACAACGGCCTTGCCGCCAGCAAAAAGTGATACTGCAGGACGCAAGCGCAAGCGGCACCTGTTGAATTTCATACGCACACAGATAGAGCTCTAATTTGGAGATGCGAATCTAATCACGGACCGCTTTCTGCGTCGCTATGTGAAACAGGATGCATGTCCAAAGCTAATGCACTTTTGCTTACACTTCTTTAATGTCTGCTGTTCTTATTATTGCCGGCTGAAGACGTTCCGCTGGACATATTTCAGTCATTCAACAAAATCAAGACACTCACTCAGAATGTGCAGCAAATACAGATATCTCTGTCAAAGACGCTGTTTGTCGAGGCGCTGTCAGCGACGGCAACTCAAGATTGGCTCAAGCAGGAGTTTGAAAAGAGCGACTCCGGGAAGAAGACATCCGGGAACAGTTTACCGATGCAGAGACCTCGGAGTAAAGCGACACGGGTAATAATAAGGACGACAACCGCAAAGTGGAGGGGACCAAGCAAAAGAAGGCGGACAAACAGTTGCTGAACATAGTATCTAACTCCTTGGAGCTCAAGATACTGCACAAGAGCAGATGGTGGTTTCTGCGCAACAAATATCTCAATCTATAGCGGCGCATAATCAGTTAGGCAAAGAGCAAACTATGGCGCTGCAGGCAGCAGCTGGTTGAGTCCAACAGCGGGCACGAGGATCCCGAGCCACTCAGTGATGCGGGAATAACCCGTACATTGCACACTTCAAAGTTCGTCGCAAAATTACATACATTCTGGTTATGGTAAAAAGTTGTCACGGGTGGTTTGGTTATACAAGGCGATTTTTTTTTATTATCCAATAAGACATGCTGAACACAATGTTAACTCTCTGTTCTTATTTCTAAAATGCGTATGTACACTTTTTGAACCCAGTATCTTAACAGGATATTTCAAAAATATTAGACTTAATTGTTTCTTATATATATGTGTTATTCACATGAACATGAAGGATGAATGTGTTTTAATGCGCTTCGTGTATTATGAATATTTTTTTAATGGTTAACTTAAGACTTAATATTTTCAGTTTGACATAATTTCTTATAAATTCCACATATTACTCTCTTTGACTATTATTCCTCCGATGAGTTTCTCGTCAGTTGGCTCATATATATGAAACGAATCTTGATCAATACACATGAAAACAACAATCAAAACGTATTTAAATGTAGAGCGAGCCATCGGCGGGGCCCAAATAGTGCATAGATATAAGAAGCACATCGATTATCGTCCAGACACCGAGGCCACCAAAGCTGAACAGTTTGCCAATGCCCTCCTGCCAGTGGCCCAGGTAAAAGCGATCGGCGCCAAAGCCTCCCAAAGTCAGGCTGATCAGTAGTGCCGTGATCCAGCGGTATCCCTGCGTCCAGTTGCAGCGCAAATTTCGCGTAAACGAACGACTGCCAAGGCACAGCACATCATGATGCACCGTACAATTCGTGCGATAATACTTATCCGCTGCTGAATTGCAATTGGCGTGCTGCTCACAGCTCTGCTGCCACTTCTCCGTTTGGTAGCAATAGCGACAGTTCATTTTCCGCTGAAACGAACGCTCACCCTGACACTGCACATTGCTCACAGCCTCGCAGGTGATATTTACATCACGACCGTACAGACAGTTGAAATTGTAGCTGCAACGTATGCATGGAAACTGCAGCCGTTCACATTGCGTTTCCTTGTCCTGAGGGCACAGCATGTTCGTAGTGCTATTGCTGTTGTTGTTGTTGTTATTATTGTTGTTATTGTTGCTGTCGATAGCTGATGATGATTTGCTAGCCATGTTGGCCAGCGCAGGTACAAAGACTTCATTGTCGTTATTATTGTTATTGCCAGCATTGCTGTTGTCCTTCCGCTGATCACTCTTGACATCCGTTAGGTCCATTTGATTGCCCCCACTTGCTGTTTCACTATTTCTTATGCCGGTGAAAACGAATACGATAATTAGCCCTATCGCTGAACGCATATTGACGACAATGCATTTTCGCTGCTGTCTCATGTTTGTTGGACTTGAATCTTTCTTTTGCACAGTTTCTCAGCTGATGAAGTTGTTTTGGTCGTGGTAACGATAGCAACCATTTACCGACCAGACATATTTTCGATACGATTACTTATGCGGTGCTTCATAACATATCGATATAGTATCGTTTAAAATATACGGAAATATCGACAACATTTGACCATAATAATTCTTATTGATTCATTGTAGTATAAACAAGGTTCCTACTTAAAAATAAGAATGTCTACAGGGGACTTAGATGTAAACGTGCGTCTGCACAAGTTTGGTTCAAAATTCGTTGGCGGCTTTCCCGACTTTAGCAGGCCCGACCCGATTGGCTTTTACAGCGTCAATGAAGCACGGGAGTTTCAGGACAATGCCAGCAATTTGACCTACCTACACCTGCCACACACAAGCTCCCTGCCATTGGACCTCAATGCTGGCATTGACAAA
The DNA here is from genome assembly GCA_035042045.1 of Drosophila melanosoma. NCBI lineage: Eukaryota > Metazoa > Arthropoda > Insecta > Diptera > Drosophilidae > Drosophila > Drosophila melanosoma. The sequence continues at coordinate 7,210,213 of JAWNLY010000176.1, forward strand.
GTGCAGCGCAAATGCGCTGAACCAAAATACCATGACATTTTCCAGCTCTGCCAGTACATCTATAGCCACCAAGAGCTATTGGGAAAATCGTCCTCTGGTTGCCTAATGTTGTCCGCCGACTTTGTTACTCTGCGCGGCATTCTGCGTCAGATTATGTGTACACCATATGAAAGAAACGCCGACTATCGGCTGATCGCCACACGAATGAATGGCACCATTTACATATCCAAAGCAGAAACCGACAAGCAGCGCATCGAACGGGAGCAAATGACAAGTCGCCAGCTGAACATGTGCTCCTGGGGCTTCAAGTTCGAGCAGTACTGCACAACGTCGAATCCAACCCTTGCGCCCGATACAAATGAGCCAGTTAATGAAGCCAAGGAATTCGCATGCATTTACCGTAGCAAATTAAATGGATTACGCCTGGTGTACGGCGCCGAAATGGATTGCATTAAGAGCAACGTTCAGATGTACGCTCAAACAGAAAGCAAGAATAATCTATTTGCTGCATATACACATCCATGTACAAATAAATAACAAGTAAATAAAATTATCTGACTTTCAGGAACTTGAGCGACCCAACACAATTGCGTTCTGCCGAGTTTGTCGAGCTGAAGACAACAGGGAACATTGTGAAGCAACAACAGAGACGCACTTTCGACAACTTCAAGTCATGCAAATGGTGGTGCCAGTCATTTCTAGTTGGCATTTCCACAATTATTGCTGGAATGCGCGACAACGAGGGGCTGGCACATAGCATCAAAGAATACAGCGTGGCTGAATTGCATCGCCATAAGCCATGGAGTGCAGCAGCGATGACCACCTTTCTCTCCGACTTTCTGCATGCACTCAAGACGTTAATGGAGCACCTTGACGATCCGCACGCTGTTCTCATGCTGGACTATAAGGGTGATCGGCAAAAGGTTATGTACACGGTGATGCAAGGCGAGACATTATTACCCGAGTGGTATCGTGAACTAATGCACGGAAAGAAACAGACCTAAGCGAGAACAATTGCAGCGTAAAAGATATATATATATATATATAAAGATGTATACTAGCCTAAATCTTAAACTATTTATGTTTAAATTTCAATTGGGTTGCTCATTTCAGGTCGCTGGTTTCCAGCAGTGGTACAATTGTATCCGTCGCCGCATACAGCGGTATCTCTGGGATGGTGGACTGTGGGCTAGTTGGTCGCCGTCTATCGGTGATATTGGTACCGATTGCATGGTGGGTGCTAGGTACGCCGTTGTTTTTACGTTTCTCGATGACACAGTCAAAAAAGCGTGATAGTTTAACCGCATCGGTGGTACCAGCAGCCAAGCTGCGTGTGTTTCGACAGTTCAGCCAAATCTCCTCGGCGCCACATTTGTCAGCTGCAAACCAAAAAGCACTTAGACATATCACATATGGGAAGCAAAAGCAACGATGTGGTGCAGATAATGATACTTACCTATGCCGCCGGCCTTTTTTACAGCTGTTTTGGGTTGACGCTTCTCATCTATCAAGTCCAACTTGGTGCCCATTACCAGTATGGGTATTTGGGTAGAGCCCAAAAATTCCTCGAGATCGAATCGCATATGGGCATCAGATGGATAGTTGGGCTGTGGTGTGGGCGGCATTGAGCTGCCCCGGGATTTATACGTATCCTTGCCATCCTTATTGACAATCTCGTAGAGCCAGTCCAGAAGCTGCTCCTGCGACTTGCCGTTGGTCAGATCATGTACCAAAATAACGCCATGAATCCCACTGTAGAACACGCTGCGCGTGTTCTTGTGACTCAGCGAGCCACCAATGTCGAACAGCTCAATAAAATAGGGGCACTGGCGAGCGGTGCCCTCCTTGAACTCGTGAATCTTCACCTGTATATTGCAGCCCACTGTCCAGCCTGGCCGTATCAGCGATTCATTGTGTGCAATCAGATGCGTTAAACAGGTTTTGCCCACACCTACAAAAATTACTCTGCATTTTGACAAATGTTCTAATTTCATCAATGCACTTAAAGTATAATTACCCGAATCGCCAACTACAACAATTCGCACACGATTATTCATTCCAAGTCGTCGTGGCACCAAACAAACTCCATAAGCAACTATTATTCTTGCACTGCGCTTTATTTTGACAATTTCCTGCAGTGTTGCCCATTTAGCCCTTTTTTGCCTAGAATCTGACGATTTTCATCGAGAAATATAGATTGAAAATTTATTTTTTTTAAACTTTAGGGCAGGCACCATTTTTTATTGGCATCACTCGCCACGTACTGATATCATCTCCTTACCTAATTTCTTATTTACCTCCGTTTCTTAGCTACTTTTGACATTCGATTGCTGTCTGTACGTTCCTAAGAAGTCTTCAATATCAACTTAGCGGCACTTATCGATAATCAAATTTTCGATATATTATTGCAACAGGTTGTTTGTGCCGCCCTGTCAGTTTATAAATTTCCGCTGACGCTGTATTTGGGTACTCAGTACTCGTGCACACGTAAAACTAAAAGTAATTAAAAATTCATACGCTTACTTAAGTTAAACAATAGAGACAGATTAATATTTAATATTAAGTTGTCAACTATTTAAGAAGAGTTTTCCAATAAGTTATATCTGAAGATTGTGCAGTTAACTTACAGAACTTTGTATTTCTGGCATTTTATACATAATACATATACACTATTTACTTACCTATGTATGCTGAACTAAGTATACGTATGTGTGTAAGTATGTATATATGGTTGTGTTCGTGTAAGACGTTGTGCTGCAATTTAAACTTTCATTTGTTTCTTTTACGATTGACAACATGCATATACATGTAAATATAGATAGATAAACGTATATGTGAGTGTATATCTTCGTGTGCACATGCAACATGCAAACATCTGTTGATTCGCGACCTTGCTAAAGGAAGAAGTTGATCAGAAGTGAATATATAAGAATCAAATACAATTACCCAGACTCAAATTGTTTGATAAAGTTTGTGTGTGTATATTGGCATGACATGAATTTATCTGCAGCTACGAAATCGTAAAAGAATATATGCTCGCTGTAAGACGAATGAATCAGCAGAGAGTGCAGTTGACTAAAAGTGAACTACATTCCCACCAACATACATATTTGTATTTGCCAGATTTGTTTTTAGATACTCAGTTTATAATGTGTGATTAAACATATTAAAATTGTACTGTGGTCATATGCTTTCCATTCTCACACTCAAATACTTAATCAAACTAAATACACAAACTCTTCAGACAACATGGCCACGGAAAGTGACTCATCCATCCATCGTTCGTCATAAGTCAGACTCTTAGGAAAATACACAGTAGGCGCTGCGAAACTGTGCGATATACATATGAATGTGTATTTACACAAAAGCACACATTCACAGACAAATTTATACACAAACACTCACACTCATATAAAAACATATGTATCTTAATGTATAATAGTTTGTAGCGAGTTGAAGCTAATTACTTTAATATGTACAGTTTGTTTTTAAAGTTACGCTCCACGTATGACTACGAATATTATGGATTGTTAAATATGAGCCAAAATTGCTGCTGTCTGTTGATGTTTGTGTACAATGGGTGTAAACAAACACGTTCGAGCTTCACTCGAAATTTGTTGAATATATATATTCACTTATAGATACTTACATATCTATATGAATATGTGTCTTAAGCTAACTTTCACGCGCTTAACTCATTCAATTCCGGTTAGACGAATTTCGCCAGTTAAAGGGTTTGCCCTGCAATAGTTTCGCAGTGACAACATCACCGACACCGGACATAGTATAATAATTTAATTAGAAGTTTTATCAGTTGGAAATTGTTACTTTATTTTAATTGCATTAAAGTTTAATTTCGGCGATAACAACACAATGGACACGATATCTAATACTTTATTTATAAAATATATATTTATATGTATTTATATATATTAAATGTGGCAATTATATGTGCACTTAGCAAACACATATTGTATATATTTATTATCTTCTTTGTTCTAATTAAAAATGTGGTTTCAGTGTAATTTCATAAATTTATTAACATATATAGTGATATGGCAATTTTTAATAATATATGCTTATGCATTTTCTTCTTTTCAGTATTGAATCTCAAAGGAATATCCTAACCCAGTAATCTCATTTATAAAACATAACTACAAGATGTATCCATACGTAAGTAAACATTATATTTGATATGAAATATTTAATAATTACAAAAATTTTAGTTTAAATTGTATATATAGTAATATAATTATAATTATAATTAAATTATATATATAGTAATATAATTTGTTGATATTTTGCATGCTCCTATATTTAAAATAATAATTAAATAATTGTTAAAAGAGGTCGCTTAGCGATAGTTCAATAGTTCTTAATAATTCTCAATATTCTGTCAAATATTAAAGAACAAAAGCACAAAAGAACACGTTGAATATTACATATCCTCACAGATTGGAGTCCAACAGGTCGGATTCATACTTATATTTTATTGTTTTGTACACATCTATTTATTGAGGACTAAGAAAGTCCAAGTTTTTAAAATACAGTAGATTGTTTTTGGCACGGAGAAGAACTATCACATGGGTAGAGGCGGAAATTCTTTTCATTGTTTATTATTTTGGGATGACACAGAAACCTCTTTCGATCCGTTTTTTTTAATTTTTAATATAATTATAATTTCTAATAATCATTTTTAATTTCTAATTAATTCCAATTTTCAAAATAAAACATTTACACTACTTTCGGTATGTATGTTCATATTATATATACATATTGTTGATTTCTTATTAAAGTTGATGTTTTTGAACCTCTACAAAACAGAACGGTCTTTCTATGTTTTTTCAATCATAAATAATATGAATAACGACGTTGTTGCGTAACTGTTGTTGTTGTCATTGTTGATTAGGAGCATTGGTTTGATTGCTTCGCTAAGTGTTAAACAATGTTCAGTAGTCTAATCGAAGCACTGTGTGTGTGTATTTTGACTTTTATAGGGTCCTGGAATGCCACACTCATCACAGCCCCCAACCAATGAGCAAGCTCAAGTGCCGTTTGGCGTTGGTTTTGTGCCTGCACCGATGCACAGCGCCGCACCACCGCCTAACCACCCACAGCAATTCCAACAATATCCAAATCAGCATGGTGGCGCACCATATCCCATGCATCCGCCATACCCTAACACATCAGCGCCATATCCTGTTAATGTGTCTTCGCCACCATATCCAACTTATATTGCACCGCATATGGCTCCCCAACAGGGCGTATCATACCAACAGCATGTCTACAGTCAAAGTTATTCTAATCAGCATCCAATAGCACATAATGCAAATGCTTCATATCCGGGTAACACACATGGATATACACCATCCATGACATATGAGCCTTCTAGCCGCCATGATCAGGGGTATGGCTATGGCCAGGGTCACGCTAGTGGGCATGGGCAGGTGTATGGTCATGAACACGTGCAGCTGTCACCCAATCAAATCTTTACGTTGAACAAAGAGGTTTGTCATCGACTTGTCTATAACTCAATGTCCCAATTCTCGTTGATCGTGATAATGCAATGCATAGCTCATAGATAGTAGCAGAATTCTTATAAAACAATTATGGCCTTTAGCTATGTTGGGCAAAACAAATGAAGTATCAAAAAGAATTACGGACAAGTTGTTTATTACGTACTCAGCTTACTTATTTTAATATTCAGGCATGAGAAATGTTAATTCGTATCTTATTGATTTTTTGTTGTTTATTTTTATTCTTTTTAGGGCACTCCCACTTTATGCCCGGCTCAAGGGTTTGACCCGGTTAAGGACGCACATGACTTGCGCAAAGCAATGAAAGGTTTTGGCACCGACGAGGATAAACTCATTGAGATCATCTGCCGTCGCAACAACGAACAGCGGCAGGAAATCCAACGTCAGTACAAAACTCACTTTGGCAAGGATCTTATTGAGGATATTAAATCGGAAACAAGCGGAAATTTCGAGAAACTGTTGGTTGGTCTTCTTCGGCCAATTGTCGATTACTACTGTGCCGAATTGAATGACGCCATGGCTGGCATTGGCACCGACGAGGAGGTGCTTATTGAAATTCTTTGCACGCTGTCCAATATCGAAATTCATACAATCAAAAACCAATATTTACGCCGTAAGTTTCACTTAATATGCGCACTTCACAAACAATATTTATATATATGTACATTTTTTTTAGTATACGGCGCCCATTTGGAGTCCGAGCTTACATCGGAGACATCTGGAAATTTTAAGCGTCTGCTCATTTCACTATGCACTGCCGCGAGGGATGAGAGCGGCCGTGCCGATCCCATGCAGGCCAAAGATGATGCAAGGGAGCTACTGAAGGCTGGCGAGCTACGCGTCGGCACTGATGAGAGCATGTTCAATATGATACTTTGTCAGAGAAACTATCAGCAATTGAAACTTGTGAGTTAAACAAGCTTATTTCATATGAAAATGTTAATGTATATATTTGTTAATTATTTATTTGATAGATATTCCAAGAGTATGCGGACATGACTGGCCATTCACTGGAAAAAGCCATCAAAAAGGAATTCTCTGGCGATATTATGGAAGGTCTAATTGCAATCTTTAAGTGTGTCACAAACAAAGCCGATTACTTCGCTTCGCGCTTGCACAAATCTATGGCTGGCATTGGCACCAACGACAAGCAATTGATTCGCGTCATTATCACACGGTGTGAGGTAAGTAAAGATCAAAGAATTGATAAATTGATAACTTTACAAATATTTTATACGCTATGTATTCCTATTTTCCTTGCAGATTGATTTGGCAGATATTAAGGTGGCCTTCGAGCGTTTGTATGGTAAATCGTTAAAGAGCTGGATCAAGGTGAGCACATGCAAACATTTCTATATTAAAATATTAGTTCAATATTATTAAAACATTTCATATTTTTTGCAGGGCGATACATCTGGTCATTACAAACACGCTCTGTATGCGCTGGTGGGAGAACAACGCTCATCTTAAACTTAAAATAATTGTTTTACATTTTATATATCCTACTTCTTATATTTTTTTAAATTGCTGTATTTACATATACATATACATACGATATATGTACTTTGACTACGAAGTTACTATTTTTATTTAAATTAACAACAAATATTCAATTCTACAATATTTTGAATTGCTTATTAAAACATCCCAGCGTAACATTCTTATGCGTGCCTCGAAAGAAATCCTACAACTTATGGAATTGCATTTATGTTAAAGACGAAAATAATTTTATGTGTATTGTAACATGAAATTTGTGAATCTCTCTTTTGTAATGTCAATTCAAATGACTTAAAATTTTGTTACTTGTGTTTGTACGCATTGCCTAGTTTAAACACTTTGTATTTAAAATATATATGTATGTGTATTTTTGTATTTCATTAAAGGTGCAATATCATTAAATGAATGCCGTTGTTTTTTTGGCTTACATAAATAGTTATATGTAGGAAAGTGGAATGTCTTGTGAATTTACGATTTCTTATGTTTCTGTGGAAATGCACAGTGTTTAATCCTTTTGGTTAATGAAATATTAAATTTACATATGTGTTATTGCAATAGGACCTTAAGAAACTTCCCTCAGTTAAAACAGGTTTGAAGCAATAAGCTGTATAAATTCGACTAAGACTTTTAATGATTAGCTGCCTATCAGCTACATAGCTGGTAAATGGCTATTATCTGAACAAAAGTTGATCTGCATCATTTCAGGACGCGCACCTCGACAAACAGTGAGTCGTTGCGCAGATAGTTGCGACTGGTTATAACTTTGTGCGGTATATGGAAATATTGATTGCTTTGTATGTAATCATCGCTTTTCTTACGCACAAAGATCGTTTTCACATAGTCCTGTGCCTCCAGGCTGCCACTCTGATCGCGTATTATGATTTCGGCCTGCAAGCGACATGGCCAAATCAGCAGTGGATCATATTCGCCTGATAGCACATTCAGGCACGCAATCAAGTTACGTCCCTTCCAGGTGCCCTTGCCATTCAAATATATGTCCAGCTGAAATTAATGCATACATTTTATTGTAATCAGCTTGATTTCAAATTTTTGAACTTACGCGCAGCGCATAACCAAAAGCCTTGTTGGAGAACATTGCACTATGCAAGATTGTATCGTACTGTTTTGCCTCCTCCAATTTCTTAGAGTAGTCCTTGATGCGCCAAATTAAGTGTCCTGAAATTGAATCAGAATGTTGGGAAGTACTTCATATGCAATATGGAATATAAAAATATATAAATATATTACAAAATATAAGACATATGTGTAGTATGCAAAAACCTTGGAAAACTTTTGACTATTTTAATATAATTATGGAAAATAAACTTATTATAGTAACCTTATATTATAATTTTTAGGAACCTAAATTTGTCATCTGAACTTTGCACAGATGGTTTAGATTAAACTTTGCCTAAAAATGACTACTCATAATCTCAAAAATATGTTTTGTTTCAATAATTATTTTTAAGGTGCTTAGATATATTTTATTGATTAAGCTAACCTCTGATATTCTGAACACTGGCAATACGTTGTTGCATGGCCAGTTGGTTTTCAATGTCCGCAATGCTTTGCATTGTTTGATGGAGCGCCTTGTCCAGATCTTGTACCATGTTATGCAGCTTATCGCAGCGATCCTCAGTTTCACAGATAATGCTCTTCACATTTTTTACTTCGTAATCCAAAGTGGCTTGCTTTGATGGGCCAAAGTCGCTGGTGACCAATTTGGTTTTGATATCCTCATTGAAATCATGCATAAACTGTTCGATCTGTACGAACTTATCCCTAAAATATAAAGAGTAACTACAAATTGATGGGTGCTGGTGTTATAAATGTATTTACCGATTCGATCTTTCATTTTCGAAAACAATTTCCTCCAATTTGAGAATATTATCATTCAGCTGGTTTTGATAGAAAGTCACTTCGGAGGACACTTGATTCATGTGCTGCTGCACATCATTCATTTTCATTTCCACTTGCTCCTTCAAGGACTACACACAAAAAAAATATTCATCGACGTATCTTTTTAGATTCATGTCTCAACTTACGTGCGTAATGCTGCTACAGTATTGAAAGTCCACTTGATTTTGTTCAGCGGCAAAGGAACGCTGTGCACCCTCATCCTGGAGCTGGCGACGCAGTTCCACAATGCATTCGTCTGTGTCCCGTGACCAATCTTCGACCACTTGATTGTGTTTGCGTATGTTGCCCACATCTGTGATGAGATGCAAACGCTGTCGGATTTCCTCGTTGAGCACGGAACGTATTGTTGCAATGTCTTGTTCTAGGGCTTGCACCCGATGATCCGCATGCTGATCCAGTCGTTCCATGCTGACACCCAGGCGCTGCATTTGTTGCAGCTTGCTGCGTGGACACTCCTTTAGATGGGATCGCATCCGGATCCGTGGTATGAACACATTGCAACTATTCGGGCATTCTTCAAGCACCTGGCCACAGTGAATGAGGTGCTCCTGCATGTAACAATATTATGATAAGATAGGCATTCAGTTTAGATCTGTCAAAAATACGTAGCAATCGTAACGCACCGTAAAAGTTTGGGCGTCAAACCATTCATTGCAGAATAGACAGGAAGATTTCTCATACTTGACTATTGTTGTCGATTTGGGTTGATTGTCACCTGTCTTACCATTGAGTGACATTATTAAATGGTATTCATAAAACCCGTCTATTCCACGCAAATACGCTAAAATTTGCCGTTACGTGAACCGTCCCTAAACATACTAAATTCGGCCGAAAAAAAAATTATGATTAAGAATTGCTTTCGATATAGTCATACACTCACACACAGATAACCATATACATATACGAAATAAATAATATTTACCCGTGTGCGTGTGTGTGTGTATCTGCATTCGAATACGCAGCTATAGATATGACTTTACACATGTGTGTGTTGCATCAGTGAATATGCCCGGGGGCGTCCCAAACTGCGTGCTGCTTATGTGTGTGTGTATTCACAATATGAGTGCTTCATTTGAAGAGAGCTTCTAACCGGAGAGTACTTTTGCATTGCTCTTTACGCACTAATTTACTCCAGATTAAATCAGCCAGCAATTTTTCGATGTCTCCAATTACCTGGGAAGAGGTACAAAAGCATGCACACACACACACATACACATATATATATATATATATATATATATATATATATACACATATGAGAGACACTTCGAAGAAAAGGCGAGATATCATTATCAATGGCAATAACTGTACAATCAAATATTTTGCCATTGCAACAGCAACAGCAACAGTTATACCACAATAAAGATAACATTTAAATGGGCGTAGGACAATGCGAGGTCCAATTACACTGCCAAAGTGCTCATGTAAAATATTCAAATTTATTGTCAAACATCTCACTTAATCTGTTGTATAGATTTAACATTATTTATTTTTTAACTTACCTGTGAGTTTTCGCTTGTCAAATTTGGCTTATGGATTATGACCATGATTTTTACAACTTTTCGTTTCGCCCTGCCACAATTTTTTATATATAAAACCAAGACTTCTTATCAGTTAGCGTTGGCTTTGACAGAAACGCGATGTAAACAAGAAGAGGAAGAACAGCTGTCATTTAATTTTCATAATTTATTAACATGATAATATAAAAGCTTTTTGCATTGAATAAATCAGAAACTTAACATTTTTATTACCAATAGAAGGTGAATTTCGCTCTTTAACTCGAGAGTTGTTTTCCATTTTCTATATTCAAAATCTGAGCAGAAATGAACGAGTCTGATTTGATCGACCACAAGATACCCTAATAGTTAATATACCAACAATATTTAAGCTAAGTTAGGTAATTGGCCGTATTTATGCAAAATAACATGCATTTAGCATCACATATTTTCATGTATGTTTATATATACATGTTGACTTCCAGTACGCCCCTGATTAACTCAAAAAGATACTCATATTTTTTTTATCACCCAAGTTAAGGGTTTTCATTATGTGTGGCTGCTTGTGCTGAAACCCCCAAAAGTTGTAGTAGTTAGGAAATAAATACAAGGTGCACAATGTTTAACAAACAACGTTTTTTTCTTATCAAAAAAAAAAAAATATTACTATGTACATCTGGATACACTTGTAGATATAAGACAAAAATAAATAAATAAAACGTATAAAAAATATGGCCTTACACTAAGTAATATTATAAGTGTGTCGACTCAAATTTTTTGCGCATTTGAAGTTTCCGTTGCTTGCCGGGATATATGGTGAAACTCTTGACATTCAAAGCCCTTATAAGCATACGCATTGTATAATCGGGTAACAGACTGGCCACAACCGCAACAAAGATGTACAGCCAGACGGGCAGGGAACCCAGCAAGTTGTTGTATGCCCAATAAATATCCGTATCGTAGTCCCTGTGAAAATCGATTATTAGATTTTAATCAAAATATCAAAATAAGAATTGCATACAAAACTTACAAGTTGATGACGTTATAGATGACGGTTGTTGCCATAAATGCAAGTATCGAAAATATTATGCTCGCAATAAACCAATAGGATAGGAACATCGACTCCAGCCCGATCTTTAGGTTAACTATGATGACCACCGTCCAGATGAGTAGGGTGCCAAAGCAAGAGAAGGCCGCCGTCTGGCCGCCATTCAATATGACATTATTGAAGGAGAAGACGCAGTAGGCAAAATAGAAAATTACCACCGAATGATAAATCGCAAATAATGTCCACATGAGGATGTAGGGCCAATGTAATTTCTTATTATCCGTATTTTTCTTATACAGTTTTGGATTCCTTGACAAGAAAAACAAAACGAATAGTCAATTATTCTTAAAGTATATCAGTTTGTGTCCCAAATTGTGTCTTATTGTTGTATTGGAAATCTACATTGACTTATCTATTTTCCTAATCTATAAGATTGAAGTGAAAGCTTCAGTTCTTATAATATACTTTTGTGATTATATATATATATATATATATATTCATACTATTTATAAACTAAAAAGTTGTTAAGGAACCAAGCCAAATCTCAGAAACTACGTAAATGCGCAAAAAAAAAATTTATATAATAGATATATAATTTATATGTGAAGTTAGGAATGTCATTTTACAAATCGTTACAAAGCTACTGCATCTACTATAAGCTAATAATATATATTTTTATTAATGCTAATTGGTACTCACTGCATTAGCATCTCCTCAGTGTAGGGTTTCTCGGATAGGGCAATGAATAGAACCGGCAAAGATGTGTATAACACATTGTAGAGAGTCAAAAACAGAGAGTCGTAGACGGAAGATGAGGAGAACAGCGTGTGGAATTGAAATAGAAACATAATGCCCATGAACACGATGTTCTTGTAGAAGAAATATAGCACCAGCAACGAGATCCGCACACTATGGTAATGGCCATGGACCAACAGCAGTCGCTTTAGCATGCAAAACTTGGCAAAGGCATAGTCTGCGCAACGGGCCGCCTGGCGGCCCTCGCGTCCCATAATTCCGATGCCGACATGGGCTTCCTGGATCATGGACACATCGTTGGCACCATCGCCAATGGAGGCGGTGTTATAGTTCTCACTGGATGACTTAATCAGTGCCACCACCTCGCTCTTTTGCAGCGGACTGAGGCGACAACAGAGTACCGCCGAGCATTTGACGGCTATGTCGCGGAATTCCTTGGGTGCATCCGATAAAGCAACGGCCAAACTCTTGCCATCGATAAGCAGGGCACACTGCCGTCCAATGCCAAAGACAATTTCCCGTTCAAGCACGTTCAGATGGACAAGTAGATCATCTCGAGATTTGCACTCCAGTATGATATATTTCTTGGCATCGGGCGGTATATGGCCGCAGGATAGGGCGATGTTTAGAGCTGTTTCCACCTTGTCGCCGGTGAGCACCCAAATTTTGATACCAGCTGCCTGCAAGGAGACCAGCGTATCGGCCACATCATCCTGGAGCGCATCCTCCACCGCCGTTGCACCCAGTAAGTCGAGATCTAATCGAATGATTTCAAATAGTTATTCCAAGAATGAATCATTGTATTTCATTATTGTATTGTTTACTAACCACTTTCAATCTTTGAATAGCATTCCTCGCTCAATTGCTTTCGATTTTCCAAGGAGCTGTTTGCCAGTGCCAGCGATGTGACAAACTCCTGATATTCCATCTCGGAGATCTCTCGCCTAGCTATCGCGAGGGTGCGCAGACCCAAGCGGGCAAAGTCACTAATATGCGCATCGGTCTGAGAGACCATCCCGGCCGAGCTATTCGCACATAGCGGAAATACATAGCTCTCGGCTCCCTTGGTGTAGATCCACTTCTTGTTCGCCTCATCCCGAACGATCACACTCATCCGCTTGCGGTCGGAGGTGAACTCGAGAACGTGCAGACGATAGAAGCAATCCTCCTTTCGCTTTGCACTATTGATCGGACGCTTGTAGTCTACATGTGGCGGCACAATGCGCACACGGAGCACTTCATCATCATCGCCCGTATAGACTAAGCCCAAATTGGCACACGCCTCCACAAGCGCCTTCTCATCTGGACTGGAGGCCTGATAGTCCAGCAGACTAATATATATATATATATTCATATATATATATATATATATATATATAAATGAAAATAGATTGATGTAGTTTAGAATAAACTAGAGAAACTAATGAGAGGAGAACTGGACAAGTTAATAATCACCTCAGTGTTTGCTGGATTTCATTCTTTCGACGCTGGGACTCGGCACGGATGAGTATCGTCGGCTGGCGTGTGAATGTGGGCGCTGCATAGGATTCGCGCGATGTGTTGCTGGCGGCACGGAAGATTCCACCGACTGGTGGCGACATGTTTCCAAGGGGACTTGAGAGGTATGCATTGGGTGCACCATAGGAGTGGGCGCGTCTATGGCCCAAGGTTACCTCACTGCTCGCCTCACCGTGCTGCTGCAGATCCTGCTCCGAGGTAGAACGATGAAATTGCAGCGAAATGGGACGCGTTATGTGTGCACTTTGGTTGGGAGGATCACATCCATTCCGCTCAGTCGTTACATCTCCCGTCGATGCAATGTGCACCTTATTGGATCTGGCGAAATTGGGACTACGCTTGACCACCTGCGGTCGCTTGCGCCGCTCCACCTTATAGCTATCATCGCCAATCAGCAGTGGATTCACATCAGAAGATGTGGTCGTCGCATTACCGCCATTCGGATGCGCTGACAGGGATGTCTCAATCGTGTTGCTCACATTGAGGTCCGTGTGTAGACTAGTATGGGTACTCTCTTCGGAGATGTCGGTAATGGAGTACATGCCCGTTGGACCCGACTTGGTATTTTCACTCTTTGCGGCAACGGGGGCATCTGTTTGCGCCGCTGCTACCTGCACCGTGTGGCATACGGCCAACGCCTGGAAGAACACCTTCTGGCTCATCTGTTGAACAGATTATTTGATCAATATTAAATAGTTTAATTAAAGCTTTATTCTCGACTTACGTTAAATTTGTTGATGTCAATTAGTGCTTTGGTCTCCGCATCCTCCAATTTGGTTTGTTTATAAATAAACTTGCTGCCAGAAATCGAACACTGCTGGAAATTCATTTCGTTCTTGGTTAAGGTGCCGGTTTTGTCCGAGAAGAGGATGTTGATCTGGCCGAGTTCCTCGTTCAAGTTCGACGTGTTCACAATACACTGCTGATCCGTCTCCTTCTCATATAGCTCTTTGTCCCATTCCATGTAGAAGCCGCTAATGATACGCTGCAGCTCGATCGTCACATACAGCGAGATGGGTATCAAATAGTTGAACAGTATCAGAAACGATAGATAATCCTGCAGAAACTGTTTAACGCTGTAGCCATCCGCTGCAGGTCCCAGATAGGCTAATTTTGGTATCACAAATAGCTCTTGGTAACTATATTAAATGAGATTTGTAAGTCAAATTAAATTAATTATTGATGTGTATATAAACTTACCGTTTTAGGAAATAGAGCAATGTAACTATGGCTATGAGGGCAACGAGTACAAATATTAGAAATCGGTTGACATAGATTTCACTCGATGCTGTCTTGTTGCGGGTGAGGCGACTGTTCAGTTGCAGCTTGGTCGTCATTCCCGTGTATATGGCACAGCCAATCACACACTCCGTGTTCTTAACACGGGAGCCACGCAACAGCACATTGTCGGCGGAGAGGGGCAGGACTCGACCCTCGACACCGGCCAGCTCGATCTTGCCATTAAAACTGTACAAATCGGTGATGGCACTTTCGCACTCGATAACGCCCAGCTTGTGCATCTCCTCAATGGGTACTGTCGGCAGTTCTCTGGGCACCATTAAGGTCTTCAGATTCGACTCGCCATCCAAGTTGGCCGTTGTAATGAAACACTTGCCATGGGGATCTGTTGTCCGCAGCAACAGCAAATCGCAGGGCACATCGCAGTCTCGCTCCACAACAACCAGATCACCGGGAGCCACATTCTGTGACTGTATTACCGCCTCAACGCCATTCTTAATCACGGTTACTAAAGTGTATACCAACATTTAATTGTTGTCAAAATTGTTGCCTTATCTTTGGACACATACCTGGTGATCGGTTGACCACATTATCGGTTCTATAGCGTAAAATATCTTCATAGGCCTGCTTCGCAGCCGTAACAGCAATTACAAATACTAATGGTAGCAATGACGTCATTGGCGACACAGGACTGTCTATAGGAGTGAGTAATACTTATTTGTAATCTCTAAACATCAAAAATAAACCAATTTCCGAGTAGGTCTTACCAATTAAAAGCGATATGATTGTCATAACAAGAAAATAAAAATTAGCTATACGTCGAAATTGTTCCAATAAATTCAGTGGCAAAAATGTAAGAAGTGTGTATTTTGTGGACTTGATGCAATTTTGATTCTTTGGCTTTTTCTTTTTGACATCTTCCGTGCCGCCAATTTGAATTTGTAGCCAGTCATTTATTGTACTAACTTTCGAACCCTAAAAGAAAAATCAAAAATAGTATTATTTTTTCATATGTAGAAAACATTAGTATATTAATTGTGATTAAAGTATTTCCAAATAATCCACAGACTTGAATATGGCTCTGATTCAGTATAAAGGATTATTCGTAATCTTTACAATAAATATTGAACTCGTTTATAATACAATACACCCAAATAAAATAAATGTCTAGCCTGTGGAAACTTTCTGATTTAAAAAGTTACGTTCACAATTCTGTCTGACTTTAAATGTTTTTATTTTCCAAAATTGACGAATAAGTATTAGTTGAAACACTATTTTAAGTATTGATTAACGGCAATTTGTCAAGCATGTTAAGCTCCATCTACTCTAAAAGCTATACATATAATATATTTAAATAGAGTACTGGCCACTGCTTGGGAATCTTTCGAATTCACATATCATTGGCCAAAGGTTAATAGGGTTAATAAACACGCATAAATAAATATGTATGTATGTATGTATGTACACAGTATCATGATATTTGTGTATGTTAATTTTTGTTATGTTATTGTTTAAGTGATTTTGCAAGTGTGCATCGATAACTTAGTTAGTTAGTTTGAGAATTGTTATTAAGTTTGTTTCAATTGTCGGACGCACCTTACTCCGTCTCCATAGAAGGGATTCCTTTAGATAGAACTGCGGATCCTGATCTATCCACGTTGGTGTATGATATGTACCAATGGGATCAGTGCGTCGAAAACGGCTTTGATAGTCATGGCGAAAGAAATTCATTGTCCAACACGTGGCTGGTATTCAATAACAGATCAACCGTCTTTATCCCATACAAGTTGTGAATGTGCATCTTTCCTACAGGTCTCTGTACACAATGGATAGAGGAACCGAGGGCATGCGAACCGATTGATCGATCAGATTAGATCGTATCATCAAATCTAACGAATCTTTATTATTATTTTTCTTTGATACAGGCTGTTCATTTTATTTTTCTCGAATGAAGAGCTGTGAGAGCACCTGATGATTTTTCTTGTTGTTTGTATCGTTGTTTTGCTATTTACATATATGTATGTCTGCATACAAAGTACGTGTGACCGTAGATATGTATGATATGTATCTGGCTACTTTTCTCAACACATTAACAGCTATAACCTTAAAAATATGTTAAGTGGTTAATTTTAACACTTCAATTGAACAGTTCAGTTCGTATGCACACATGTATCTAAGTAAATATATATATTGTTGATATTTTGGTCGTACTGTATATCAGTGCGTGGTATTTGATTTTCACATTTACATGACTTTTAGTTAGATCTTAAAGATTTCAATGTGTATTTTTACACGACCATGATTTATAGAACACGTAATAAGTTGAACAACTCTACAATTGTATAGGATATATAATATATATATATATATATATATATATTTATATTTAAATATTATATTACAGTCACGAAAGATCATGGAAGCAAATCAATTGCCAAATTCAAACTAGATGTCAAGGTACTAAGGCTCCATGAAAAGGAAAACTAAGTATATATAGACATATATGTACACATACATATGTACAGATACATATTTAGTTGAATATTTTTATACAAATCTACATACATAAAATTATTTATTTAATTAAATACACTCAACGGTTGATCGCCGCGATGTGCACAACTTAAAAGCCGTTCTCACACTGAGAATTAGATCTGTTATAGGGGCACTGGGGCTGGTATTCCCATACGCCTACCCATACAGATGCAAACAGCATTTCCAGCATCCAACTCACACACTGCTCACGAACCAATATTCGTAAAAAGCTCTAAAGTTATTGACGATCTACCGAGTAGTTTCCAGCGCTCTTATTCTCTATTTATAAGTTCAAAGTGCATGCCTAATTTTTCAGTTTTATCAAATATGTCGATATTCGACTGAACGCACTCGGCAATGTGTATTGTATTATTTATGCATATGAATGTGTTTTCGATAATTGAACGAAAGAAATTCCTGGAATTGGTTTGGCTATGTATGCTATATATATTTATATATATATATGGATATTTATTTGTAGGTGGCTAAATTACAATTCTATTAATGCTTGCAAGAGTTGGAGACAAATCTGAATTTATTAAGTACACAGCTAAGATATGTATGTATGTCCAATATATATTTATATATATTATATATCCATAGACTTAATTTTAAAAAATTGTTATTGTTGAATCTAAAGTGTATTGGTCATTGTCATTGGTTATGCGGTAACATGCCCAGAAAAATTGTACTTTAATGATGATGTTTAAAAGATATCCGTCCCTTTACTGCAGACAGTGATATACACTGTCCAATTCTACTGTATAAGACCAAGATGTTTGATAGATAAGCTCTTTCCACCCAGCACAAATATTATATAATATATTTTTATTATTATTGTTTTAGTTTTTATAGTAAAGAACATACGATTTACCAAAATCCGTTACAAATAGCAAATAAACAACAACAGTCATATATACGTCTATGCCGAGGTGTGTCATAGCCATATAAATGATATGTTTTAGTATAAGATAATACGTAGATAATAAGAACGAGGCTATGTTGAGATATTTGACATAACGATGTCGCAAGTTCGCAATAACTTTTAGACTCAAAACTGAACATTTACATTAATACATAGGATTGACTTACATTAATGCCATAGTGTATTGCGCATTATGTTAATACTCACTTGCAATAAGTGAAACTAAGTGAGAACCCTATAGTCGTGCGTAACCGACTGCTAGATACTCTGCTATCAGTAAGAAATCTGATAATAGGCGTTACAATGTGGGTATATATAATAAATAACGATATTTGACGAATGTTCTTTGAAATCTCCATTTCTAGAAGGACTTTGATTCAATGTGATTTATCTTTCTAGTTTGGTAACCCTACCTTTAAAATTGCCGAATATATTTTAAGGGATATCAGATTTGTTTTACAATGGTTACCCTTCTATTAGACTTATATAGCTGAAGTGTGGGCATGATCCGGAAATTTGAACGCCGATCATTGAATGAGCCTACCAGCAAGTTACTATTTAAGTTTATCTTTTAGATTTGGGGAGATATACGGTTTTAACGGTTTACACTTTTAGAAATATAGCTTTCGTGGTTTTTGAGGCAGGTGTATGCGTGACCTCTAAATTTTATCTATACTTAGAAAACCAACATATTCTTTATGAATTCTGTACCATGGTATAATAATGAGTTCATTACTAAACTTAGTTCATAATGATTATTCACAGTGAAACTTATGCACAATAAACCATTTTGCCCATTTTGTGTTTCAAAATGCAACATGCAACTCACCCGCTTTGCAAACATATCCATTTTGAATATACTCCAGCCAATGTTTAATACGGCTTGTGTTTTTTGGTTAGTTTGTAGTTATTGTTTAAGTACAATGTGCCTCGGAGTCGCTTCAATCGCATACTACTGAGCGATTTGTGTATCTCGAAAAACAAAGCGTATACCTCGAATTGGTTTCAGTGCTTATCGGGAGTGCCTTTTGAAAACCAATACATATAAGACTAACGGTCACCGTTAATACTATCAACCGTCAATCGATCTCATACATACAAATACATAAATATGTATGTATGTGTTGTCAATTGAGCACAGTCATATTTTTAAGAGCGTTGAAGTTTTTGATTGCGTTTGTGATTGTGTGTGTGTGTGTGGGAGTGGTGTGGGGGGTGGGGGGTATTGGGCGAAACAAACGAGCAGGAAGCCAATTGATAAATACTATTTAATGCTGTTTTCTCTAATAACAAGATCAGTTTTCACTGTCTGAATTTATTTTTATCATTATATTTTTTTTTTTTTGGCTTCAGCAAAGTTAAAATTCAACTTTTGCAGCTGAACACTGTTAGTGTGCCTATATGCTATAGGGTCTCTGCACTGGTATCTTCATTTTTTATCACTATCTAATATAGCCGGGTTGTAAGCACGTTGCTCCTCAACTACTGCCGCTCTGTGCGAAAACTTTTCTCTTTTGAGTCAATCGTGGTGCTCTTGGCTAGAGGCTTTCTCATATCAGCACAAACACTGTCAAAACTGATAAGATTATAACAGATTTTTTTTTTTCGAGTCTGTTGACTAATTTAGCTAAGCTCATAGCCAAAGCGATATTTCTAGGTATTGATCGACATATATGCATTTTAACTATATATATATATATATATATACATATATATATATATATATATATGTGTGTGTGTGTAAATGCCTAATATATCCAAAATTTGAAATAAATTATTTGTCTTATTCATATGCACCCAAAATGAGGTAACGAGGTCAGAATGGGTAAATTGGACTTGTATATATCATAAATTTATAAACGTTATCAATAGTTAAGTGGGAACACTCGCACTTGCCATTTGTGATTGATAGGAAGGTATCAGAACATTTGCTCAATTTTGGGCTCTCTCTTGAAATTTTTGTGAATTACATAACTTGCAGAACAATAATGATGAAATTTCTCATGGAGTTTTAATTGCAATCAAACTGCTAGAAGGCTTTCCAATGGTGAAATAGATATTCGTCTTATTAAGTGTAGCATACGTTATGGGGATTATGAATTAAACCGTCATTGATATTGTTTTGAAGTATATTTAATAATTACTTTTAATTAAAAAAAGAAACATATGATAAAGTTCTACTCGGACGTAACCGACTGTGAAATACTCTGATATCAATGTTATTTCAGCTGATAAAAGGTGGCAAATACAAGACATTATATTTTATTTTTTTTACTTTATATATAAATTGGGTGGAGGGTGGATTGTGACGTTTATGACAGCTAATTTGATCCATTTACTACATCCTAGATGGCACCAAAATTTCAATAATCAAAAATATATATACGTTATGGGGTCGAAGATGTTGTAGAGCCTCTAATACCTTTTTACTACATTTTATTGAGAACTATTAGCACTTACCTATACATGTGTATATATGTATAAAATAGGAGATGGTTACATTTGTCAGTTACATAAATTTTGCATGACAATTTTCTACATCTCTACTTAAACCAGAGAACACAACAAAAAATTGTTTTAGAACTGCGAATTTCTATCTACACACATACAAACAAAGGTAACAAATAACAGTACTCGAGTACTCGAAAATTGTTTATCTTTTGTTTACATCTTGAGAAGATTGAAGTGTATTGTTCTTTCGACAATAAAGTTGAAATTCATCTTTGCACATAAACAATAAAATGTTATTACTTTTGTTTTTTACATTTTGCACTTGTCATTATCTGTAGTGGTATGCCATAAACTGAACTTTGTAAACATAATATGGCAAGGTGCACTTATACTATCCATATAGGATTCATAAACACACCATTTACATTTTACATTACTGCAGATTTGGTAAAACATTTGAACATACCATTTTGTTGATTATGTTGTCATGGATTGGATTGAAGTATGTTTATTAATTTAGATTGAACTCCGATCCTTACAAGCGTATGCAATTAATAATATTGTTATTCAAAATACACATTCAAAATTCACATGTGCTGTAAGGAAGGCATAGCCCTCCACTCGCAAACTGTTCCATTGGCAAACTGTCGAAGAACTGTTGATAGCGATTGTACAAAAAATTAAATGTGCTTCAATCACACACACACATACTCACATATATATATATACAAATGCATATATGTATTTGTACACTTAGAAATGGACTTAACTATACGCCAATATATATGAACCAAAATATTTATATATATATATATATATATATATAAACTTAAATGATAAACAAACAATATGAAATGACACATTTCAAAGCATTTTGATTTTTATTTAATTTATTCACGAGAGCGATATATATATATATTATCAGATCAAAATACCGTTACAAGCTTGTGAATTAAATGGAGATATCTCGGGGTCGCAAGTACCGGTCGCTGTTTATACTCTCTTAACCAACGACCGTCAAGAGCGAGAGAGACAAAGTTGGTACCCATATCTTATTTTAAAACATTGATTCATACATATGCGTACATACACGCATACATAGAAATGCCAAACACCCCATCGACTTGACTCACGTACATTGGGACTGGCCTGGGCCTGGGCGATGTGTTGAGTTATTTTCGATAGCTCAAGAAATCATAATACACACTTATATAAACACTATGATGTATATACAAAATTCATACATTAAACTTATCAGTCAGATTATTTACAAAAGAAATTCGTAAAAAACTCAAACAATTATTGTTTATATTTTATTATATGTAAATAATTAGTCATAGTTAGCATATAAACAATGAAATTTTTATTTATTATATAATATAATATTTTGGATAGTTAGTTCGTTCAGTAATACCTTTTTTACAGGAAATATAATTCTGTTGAAAATTATGAATAAGATTCAAACTTTTAGTGTGAACCGCCAAATTAATATTTCAATATTTTCGGCACTTACACAGCCAGATCGGGTGTGTAGTTCTCAAATGTATCAGTTAGTGATATATATATTTATCAGTAAGCTTTATGTTTAAGGCAAACAGGGCACCTAGTGATAACTGCAATGGGCCCAGCAAACTGAGGTTGACCTCAGGTGTGATTCCTTTTGCAAGGCACAATATGACTATTTAGGTGCATACTAATCTATGTGGATATACACATTCTTATATATTTATACTTGACTTAAAGAAATTTTTTTTTTAAATTTGAAAAGGGAAGGAAATAGATTTTCGAAAAACAGAGTCAGAAAAACAACAAAAATGAACAAAAACACAAATATTAAAAAAAAAAAAAAAAATCCACTGCGGAAGATATAATAGAAAAACAGCAAAAAAAAAAGTTCCAAACAAAAAAATTGCTACCAAAAAAAACTATATATAAATAAAAACTGGAGAGAACGTTGCATTCAGGCGGTTGCCAACTGTAGCTTTTAAATTACGGGAGATATAGGATTTTCGAAATTTAGGGGTTTCGAATGGGAGGGTCGGAAATATTTTAGAGAAGGTTTTTAGTAATCTTCGCCCCAAATTGTTGTAGTTATTACATTTTGGGCGCGGGAAAGAGTGTGATCGAATTTTTTCCTGTTTTTTGAGGGTGTCAATGGCATTATACCATTCAAATTTGATGACACTAGCATTTAAATTGTGTGATATATGGGCTAATAGTTTTTTACTAACAGGTGTATCGGTTTAAGGAGTCGAAGTGGGCGTGGCCATCAAATTTCTTTACCAATCTCTTAGGGGAGTTACCAGTAATATACTTTAAAAAAAATTTAGTGACTAGCTTACAAATTGTGAAAAACCTGCGCATTATAAATTACTAGAGAAAGGGTTTTTCTCCATTATCTGAGATTGCTAATCGGATATTCTAAAATCATAGTCACTATAATTTTTCAGCGTATGTAGCTGCCTATCGGCTATCGGCAGTCATATGAGATTCTTTTTTTTTTAAAACATATGTATTCATTGATAACTGAAACATTAATAGATTTGGCATGCATTTCTGAACGGTTATTGCTTATTATATCTAATCGGCAGTCAGTCTTAATCTATAAAATGATTACCAACCTTTAGCTATATAGTATTCCTTTGTGTATAATTACAGTAGCAACTGTTGTACGTACAATTGGTTTATTCAAAAAGCACATCTTTCTTGTGAACAGGATTATGTGTCGAAATGTTAATAATTTCGATTCGATAATACACGACTAATGTTTGCCCAGTTTCAGTCGAAATTTAGCATTGCAAGAATCAACTAGCAATAATCAGCTGCGAGAATCTAACGTATACTAAAAAAAGGTTGAGGAAAGTGAACAAATTAGATCTTATAATGGCGGAGTCTACTAATAAAGAGAAGAAGCCATTACGGATATCCATAGGCAATGTCAACCCAGGAAAGCCACTTAACCGAGTGAAAACAACCAAATACACCTGGCTTACTTTTATCCCATTGAATTTTTACGATCAATTCCGAAGAGCCGTCTATTTTTACTTCCTCATTATCACCGTTATATCGTTTTTCGTTAGTATGTCAATTAAAGAATATATATGTATGTGCAATAATATAGCAAATAACACGATTCTACAGATATTACCCTATCTCCATTGGTATCACTGTTGCCCCTGTTGTTCGTGATGATCGTAACTGCACTAAAGGAAGGTCTGGAGGACTATGCCCGATTGAAAAATGATAAAATCGTTAATAAATCAAAAGGTTTGTAAATATGGTCAGTTTAAGCAATCTACACTATATATATATATATATATATATATATATATATATATATATATATATGCCAATGTAAAAAGCAAAAGTTTACACCTCTAATTTGTCATTTGTATATTTGTTTAGTGACTGTTATACGCAATGGCAAAGAACAACGCATAAGCTCGGAATATATTGTTCAAGGTGATATTGTGGTGGTGACTAATGCCAGTAATGTTACATGCGATTTATTATTACTTCACACATCTGGAGCAGAAAACATGTGCTTTGTGAACACAGCTAACTTGGATGGCGAGACGAATCTGAAAACGATCCATATACCAACCAACTATAAATACGATTTGAGTGGACAGAATAAAAACATGGGTTGCATTATTTGCGAACCATCGACATCTGATCTCTATCAATTTAATGGACGCATTGAATTCGAACCTACAGCGGGAGGGGAAAGCAATCCTGAGCCAATACCACTAGAAATCGATAACCTCCTTTTGCGTGGTGTACGAACCAAGGGCCAGGGCCGCGTCCTGGGTTGTGCCATTTACACGGGCATGTCGACAAAGCTGCAACTGAACAGCCGTTATACGGGCAACAAGTCAGCATCCAGCGAGAAATACATTAATAAATTTATAATAGCCCTCATTGTGGGAATGATAGCTGTTGTGTTTGTACTCTATATGATCGAACGGTAAGTGCTTCTTAGTAATATCTTAACTAGTTGGCTAACATTATTATCTTATACTTTTTAAACAAAGATTTACATTTTTTTTTTTTAAGAATATACTAAATGTGAATTCCAAATTAAATTAAGATCGTTACATAAAATATTCATGTTTATTTGAGACTACCGTAAATTTGAAATTAAAATGCCAAAATATATAAAGCCTCATTAATAACATTCATATATATATAACAATTTTTTTTATTTTTTAGTCAAAAAGCGGCTAAGGTTTATCCATCTATGTACTACTTGGGGCCACCAATTGACTACAACAAAATTATGTATATATTTGAGGACTTTCTATCGTTTCTGATTTTGTTTAACTATATGGTACCGATTTCGATGTATATGAATATTGAGTTATATCGGGTTTTTGGCGCTCTCTTTATGAAATCCGATCTAGAACTATACGATGAGAAGACAGATCAGCCCTGTGCAGTAAATGCATCTAACTTAAATGAAGACTTGGGCCAAATCAACATACTCTTCTCGGACAAAACAGGCACTTTAACTAAAAACCAAATGATATTTCTTAAGTGTTTCGCTGGTGGCAAAGACTATCATTTACAGAACACCCAATTGTACTGTCCCGATGATGATGAAAGCCATGAGCTGGGCAGGATGAATGTAAGTAGTTTTGATTATTGATCCCCAATCCCCAATCCCCATCTTATGTGTGATCATTCTCTATTTAGGACGAGGTTATGGACTTTTTTGTGGCATTGGCTCTGTGCCATACAGTAGATATTTTAGAGAGTTGCGATGAAAAAGCTGAAGAAACCCAATCTGAGCTCGTTGGCCTAATACCGAATGATATTATTAGTAGATACCAAGCATCTAGCCCCGATGAGAAAGCCATACTTGAAGGCTGCGCCAAATTGGGTTTGATTTTCAAAGACATAACCGATGACAAGGTTCGACTAGGTCGTATCTTTGGTGGCATAGATGCCAGCGATTTGCAATTTGAGCGCCTGCACGTGCTCGAGTTTAGTTCGGATAGAAAACGAATGAGCGTCATCTTTCGGGATGAGAGTGGTGTAATCTGGCTCTATATCAAAGGTGCCGAATCTTCGATTCTACCACGCTGTAAGCCAACTTCGCTGATTGCTCAAACGGATGAGCAAATTACAAAATATGCCAAGCAGGGACTTCGTACCCTGGCAGTAGCCCGGCGAACCCTAACCGAAATGGAATATAATGCATTCGTTGCATCCTGCAAAAATATCAATATTCAACTAAACAATCGGCAAGAACTTATTGCAGAATGTTACCAGAGCATTGAAGTCGGTAAGATGTCACAAATCTTAGACTTCGATATTTTTTTAAGGTTTCACTTTTTATATATAATTTAGACAGCATTATTTTTATACTTTGTAACATCAGATCTTAAACTATACAGCAAAAAAAAAAAAATTAAAAAATTGAACTTCTTCCAGAACTTGATCTGCTGGGTGCCACGGCATTAGAGGATACGCTAGAGGATGGGGTTGATGACACATTGACTGCTTTGCAGGAAGCTGGCCTTAAAATATGGGTACTAACTGGCGACAAGGTGGAAACGGCTTTTTCCATTGGCGTGGCATGCAAACACATACCACCAGTGGGTGAAGTACACTTCCTTATTGACATAACCGATCCGTCTGAGCTGCAAAAACGATTGGATCAGATTGAACGTGGCATCGCTTCGGCTATGTCCAAGCCCACTTGTCTGGTCATCGATGGAACAACTGTGTCGGCATTTTTATTGCACCTCCCAGAGAAATTTACTGAAGTTGCACTAAAATGCCAGGCAGTGCTCTGCTGTCGCCTGAGTCCACTTCAGAAGAGCGAGATAGTCATGCGTATTAAGAAGGAAGGCAAACATATCACAGCAGCCATTGGTGATGGTGCCAATGATGTGTCCATGATCCAAGAGGCCCACATTGGCATTGGCATATACGGTGTGGAGGGCAAACAGGCAGCTCGCAGTGCTGACTATGCAATTGCCAAATTTAAAATGCTCCAGCGCCTATTACTTGTACATGGTCATTACAACACGGAGCGACTGGCATTTATGGTGCTTTTCTACTGCTATAAAAATATTATTATCACTGGTTGCATGGCGCTATTTCAAGTATATGACTTGTATTCGGCTACTTCTGTGTATAACGAAGTGTTCCTGTGGCTATTCGATATTATTTACATATCCGTTAGTTTCACGTATTTGGCCATGTCCGACAAACACTATAGTGAAAAGACATTGTTACGGTGAGATTATACGAAATATAATATTCGAAAGATATAAACTACAATTTTGATTATGAATTTTTTCAGATTCCCAACACTCTACAAGGGAATTGCTCACAACCAGCTAACCTCTTGGAAAATATTCGCGTTGTGGATTATTAATGGGGCCCTTCAGTGTTTCATTATCTTTTACTTTGCGTATGCAGTTTTAAATGATAATAATATTGTCTTGAATAACGGACAAACTGCCGACTTTTCAACATTTGGAACTATGCTTATAATGGTACTCGTTATTGTGGGAAACTTAAAAATTGTTCTGGTTTCACACTACATGAGCTATCTGAACTTGGTATTTATTTTAGCATCAATATTTGCATTTGTCTTGAGCACATTTCTCTACAATTTATACACTGGCAGCAGTCTCTATCACGTATACAGCATGTTTTTAGGTTCACTTCCCATATGGCTTTATATTATTATTTGTACGATATCGTGCTTGCTCCCCGACTTCCTTATAAAGGCTGTATACGATATGTTTTTAGATCCGCCAAAATTTAAAGTTGAAAAGCTGAAATCGATCATATAAATAATATAAATATCTGAAAGAAAATTTTAGTTGATTATTATAATTCTATATTGTATATTGCTTGATCAAAATTAAATAAATGTTGTTCGTGTGATAAGGATCAATTGTAAAATCAATGCTAATTAGCAAAAATATTTTATTAAATATGACTATGCTTATTT
This sequence comes from Drosophila melanosoma, assembly GCA_035042045.1. Taxonomy (NCBI): domain Eukaryota; kingdom Metazoa; phylum Arthropoda; class Insecta; order Diptera; family Drosophilidae; genus Drosophila; species Drosophila melanosoma. The sequence continues at coordinate 7,238,108 of JAWNLY010000176.1, forward strand.
CATTCATTTTTTTTTTTTTTTAAATATAAACAATAATTAAAGCAACAACTGCATAAGTTATTCAGTTTACTGTAAGTCGCACTCAATCGAAGAATTATACAGCAATTGTTTGTACAAAATATTTATTAAAGTTCATGACCAACACTAAATACCAAATTGTAAATTTTCATATTCAAATTGAACACGTTATGTTGTTTGCTGCACTCTTCGCGCGTTCTACAACTCATCATTTTCGTTGTCTCATTCGAATCCATATCTAAGCATTTGTAAAAAGAAAAGAACGCTTTAAAATTGAAATCATATGGATTTATTGCAACCAATGATCGTTAGTAACTCATACAAAGGTCTTCAATTGCATGAATGCATGTTTAATTATAATTGTACACTAAAAGTTCGATTTATGTATGTCAATATACTTTTTTGTAGTGAGTTCTTTCAAGGTATGAATTGCCAGGATATGCACCCAAACAAATAATATTTAACAAAATTGCATTCTGCGATAAATTACTTAAATATTTACAACAGGTTTGAAAATAATATATGTATGACTTTTATATACTCTTGTAAGTTTATAAGTATTAAATAGGTGCGCTTTTGAGCAATTACTCAGATTTTCATTAATCTCGCCCTATTCTCATTATTTCAGTCGTCTTAAAAAAAAACAAAAAAACAGACTAGGTTTATGTTGTTAGATTACGTCCCTAAATACTCTACAAATTTAAAATCGAACTAAAGATATGTATAGGAAATCAGAGTCAATGATAAGCAGACACACCCACTTGTTGCTTATGATTGAATTTGATTTTTGATTTTGAGCTTTTTTAAGTACATTTGTAACTTATGGGACATTTAAATAAAATTCGTTCGAAATCATAAAATGTAGCTTTGGTTGACAGCGTTTTTTTAAATTTGAAGTTAATGTACAAATAGGTTAGTTGCTTTTTTTAACGTCTTTACTGTCGCCATCCTTTGCCTGGCCGCGGCCCAAAATTTTCGCCAAACTATCCCAAATACCACCAAAGAAGATTGCACAGGACAGATTCTCCAATGGCAGGAAAGGATCATGTATGCCCAGTAGGATCGATGACAATTTAAAGTACACCAAGAATATAACAATGCCGAAGTAAACTAATGCATGTGGCGCTGAGATCCAATCAGTCTTTTTGTCCAGCACGAAAATAATAGAGGCTAGCAACGACGCTTTTGTGTAGCTGAAAGAAAGAAGTTTTCAATACAATAACAACAACATTACTGGCTCTTGACAACCAAAGCCATTAATAAAATTAATTGAGTGAGCTTACAACGATGGCTGCATGAATTCCATTGCGGTCGGTGTCCATGCACCTCTAATGAGGCGTTCTATCAACTTGGTGAAACCAGCGCCGTTGCCCTTTAAAGTGCCGATTATAATCATGATGATCCATGCATTTGGATACAGTTTGGCAGCATGTCCGACTCCGTCATACACTTTCTTGGCACGGTAGATTTCCTTCATGGCACTGGCGACAATTTTCACCGGCAGAAATTTGGCCACCTTGTAGCCTATATCAAACGGTGTATAAAATACAATATACCTGCAATAATATTTATTCGTTAAATATATTATCTAAGTAATTGAGAGTAATTCGTCAATAATAGCAGTTACCACACAGCGGTGCCAACAAACAGCTGACCGGTGTTCTTCAATGGAGCCAATATGGGCTCTCCGAGTAATCCATTAGCAACCATGCCACCAGCAAATATCACCAGCATTGTGGATAGCCAGCAGGCAAGTGGATGTTTCCTAGAGAAGGCCTGAGCGTTGGCGCCCAAATCCTCACGCACGGCCAGCGCGGCAAGTAAACTGTGCGCGATGTCAAAAAACGGAAACATTTTTAGCTTGATGACCTGATTGGCCACATCCAAAAATGCTTCCGGGTCCATGATCAAAGCTGATGTTGTGTCCTGCCTTCACAAAGTATATTCTGAAAGCGATAAATATATTCTTGATATTTTTTGTAACTCACATTTGCAAATATAATATTACAAATTTTGGCGTACTCAAATGTTATATAATTGTTGACAAATTTAAGAGACACCTAACAATTTGTGCAAAAATTATAACTAAAACAGTATGAAAGATTGTTGCAATGAAAAAGAAAAACAAAGTATGCAATTTAAGTAGATATACACAAGTAGTATATTAAAAAAGTAAAAAAAATATATACAAACATATACATATGCGTTTATATATATATGGCCATATCGGTGTACATACGTATTTTAGATGCACTAGTTTTACTTTTTCACACTTCTGATTTTATAGTATGTCCAATTGAAGCTCTTTGAACCCGCACTCGCATCGAAATACCGAGAGATGTAGAAGTTGTCGAACTGTATGTTAATGTCGAAAAACATTAAAACAAATTCTAAGTCTAAATAAAAGTGTTGCTGCTTTGCCAAAGCTCCAAAAATACATTTCGCTGATGAATCGGTGAGGGCTGTCAGAGGCGCGAACCGGGTCCGTTGCCTGCCCTTTCGCCCGGTCTTTGCTTCTCTATCGTCCGTTTCTATATATCTCTTGCTTGTGTCTGTGTCAGTGTCTGTGCTTGTGTGCACATATACGCCCTCCCCGTGCTCTGGCGCTGACTATTTTGGAGGTGTGCACATACATATATCATATACATAATATTTTCTTTCGCTGTCTCACTCGCATTTCCGGTTGCACCTCCTTCAGGATGTATCATTAACTAAATTTTGAGCACGTGCTTATTATTATTTATTAAGCGCAGTATGCAGGCAATATGTGAAATTTGTGTATTTCCTTGTAGACATGTACATTAAAATCCATGAATATAAAAATAATAATATAACAGCAAAAAAAAGAAGAAAAAATAAGAAAAATCTAACAAATTACCTACGTTAACGCGCGACCAACGGATAGCTGAGTGCAGCACGTACACGGGGAGACTGGGCTCGAAGCTGGCCCGTATATTACATGCTCATCTTCTTTCTTTTTCGATAATTCTATGTCGCTCTCGGGAATATGTTATATATTTAGAATCTGTGAGTGTCTTTGGTACAGATAAAGAAACCACAAATTCATATGCATGTATGTACTCGCATGCGTAAAAAGCTAATTGGGCGGCTGAGATGGTTGTGTCTCATAATTAGAAGTTCTGGTCTACAACACTTGATGAACACACATGTTTGCATGCAGGAGAGTGCTTGTTTGAATGAATTTGGTTATTGGCACATACATGTATATATTGTAAAATGAAAAAAGGTTCTTTTCACACGTCAAGAAGATGCTGTTCCTTGACCCAATAAATACAAATCTATATTTTCCGGTCACATTGTTTATCAGCTGCTTCTTGCATTGATAAGAGTTGAATTGGATAGTCTTTGAGTAATCGATAAATCTTAAGCTGGATACAATCGATACATCGTTTTGTTTTACTACCATAACTTAAGTGCTTTTTTCACATCGCTAATTTGCACAACTTTTTTGTGATCTTACAAATTCCAATAAAAACGTTAAACACTTTGGTAAATTCCTTTTTACAAGTCCGTCCAAGGCAGTTCGAATCTCGGCTACTCTTAACATACATACATACTCAAACTACAAAACTGAATAAGACGCGAATGTATATGCATACTTATTGTTTACACAAAAAGTGGTGCATATATTACATTACCTCTAACCATAACATAAGGGCCCAATTTCTTATCATTTTATTGTTGAGTGGAACTCAAATAAACAGGTGTGTGGGCTTATATTAACAGTCATTGACCGCACACAAATACATTTACATATATAAACATATATATATAGATATTTTGGTATGCGTATACGTTTAAAACAAAAATATATATATATATATATATATACAAATACACACATACGCACTTTTTGTGAACGTTGGCTTATTCGCATGAACTGATTTGCACATTTTTAAATTTACAGCTCAAGCTTTTTAACATGGGAATTTTGGTTGCAATATAACAAATCGCGGATAAGCCCAAAAAATTTTGCAATATTAAGTAATTATTCAAATTTGTATGTATGTAAGCACATATATATATCCATATGTACATTAATCACTTATGCTTTCATGCTTATCAATAATCAAAAGTCATCTTACATATGCAATATGTAAATAATTTTTGTATGTGTTTAAAATTGCGTAAGGTGCTCATTAATAATAATAGCTAAGTGGGGATCACAACATAGCTTCCAATCCGATTGCATAAACAATTCTTAATTCTCCGAGTAGCTGGTACAAATTACAAGTTGAGAAATACAAGCATGCATTTGTGTCTATGATGGACTGTTTGTAATGTTTAAAATGGGGCATTGATTTTCAGATGTCTTCGAATTCATCTAAAAAAAAATCGTCTGGTTTGCGCATGCTGTGGATGCCAGGACGAAAAAATAATCCAAAAGGTCGATTGAGTTCAACAAATAAACACATCTCGTACTCGCCAGCCCAAAAGCCAAACGAGGTGTGGACCTTGGGCGGCAGACGGGCGCAAAGTGAACTGATTGACTTGTGAGTATACAACTATTCCAAATTTTCGACTTGCACTCGAACGTATTTTATAATTACCAACTACAATACGCGCTATTTAAATGAAAGTTGAGCGAACATCTAATAAAACCCGACACACTCGCAAGCACTTTTTGCAATTGTTATTACTAAAACACCACACATATTAGCAGGCCAAGAAAATATTCAATGTTTTAATTATATATGTATATTCGTAGTGCCTACTTAATAATATCAATACACGTACATATATAACATATCTTGGAGCCAAATTTATATATTTTATACATAACTTATTGGTATTCTTTCAGGCCCTCGGCGGAAATCAACGTTGCTTCGACATCATCTTTGGCTGTACTGGAAACCATGTCCTCCACGCTTGTGAAAGGCTTGAAAACAGATTCACATTGTGATAACATAACGCCAAATGATTCAATTGCTGTCCCAGAATGTGCCACACTACTAAAAACTCCAATCGTCGCAATAATTCCAAATTTAAACAGTCCCCTCTCGGAGCTGACTCCGTCGACACCCTCAACGGCAGCTATGCCGTCACCGATATTGGTTACCGCAGTCGAAGTAAGTGTTGCAAATCAATTGAGTATGTACCAAACTTATTGTAACCTTACCCGAACCTCAGCACAACATTTTAAATCCTGATGACTTTCCGAAGGTGCCAATTTTTGGCGAAACAGATTTGTCCACATCAGCTGTCGTATTAAATAGCTCGGCTGGAACGACAGCTTCGATAGTAACCAATTCATCACCGTTGGCCAACCGTAAAGCCAACAGTCAGCCAGCAGTCAACAACAGCTCCCCCCAGAAAAGCAGATACGGGAACCACAGCAACAATCAGGTTAAACAAAATACACAATATCATGGTGTAACGATAATAATAAAAATTTGGTTTTTTGCTATCAAACAGGACATAAACTCCATCGAAAGCTCCGAGTTCGATTGGATCGATGACGCGGTGCAAGAACGCAACTGCAACGAGCTGATGCACAAAAACAAACGTAAAAAATCAAAAAAGACACTCCACAGCAAATCATCCGATCAATTGGATGGATTTAAAGTAAATGAGAAGAACGATACAAAATCTGTGACAAACTACGAAGACAATGATGAGAAGGTTGTTAAGTGTTTGTATTATTCTCTTATGTGCTGCGACTGTACAATATCATAGATATAGAAATTAATATAAAAAAAAAACAGAAATATGTGCATAATGGTGTACATATGTAGCTGTATGTACCATATATGCATTTAAAAAACATCTCAAAATTTTGAATGAATTTAAAAACTTGTACATTTTTATACAGATCTGAAGATAATTTTCGAATAAGTTTTTTTATGCATACAAATACTCTGTTAAAAAAAACCATTTACGAAGTATTCCATTAGATTACATAATATTCACAATTGATAATACATCGAATTTGTGCAGCGCACACGTTTTGAACACGGCCAAAACTGATAATCAAAATACTTATGAAATTTAATTTTTGTATAGACTTACACACATTTTTGCGATAAATACGGATTATATATGCCTATTTGATACTTTTGTACACATGTATATTTTTCTGTAAATAAAGTAAAGCATTTTTCTACTGATATCTATAAAATACATTTGTAACGTTGCCAAATTCACGATCGGTCATCGTGAGGCATTAGCAGTAACATTTTCATTATTACTAAACATACTCATAACATTCACATGTACATGAATATACCCATTAAAAGTTCCTTTAAATACCATTCCTGTTGTACAGGAAAAGTACAAAAAACAAAAACACTCATTGTTCAACTTGACATAACATTTTTCATAAAAATTTAATACAAACATTAAATTTACAAATATATATATATATAAAAACAATTCACAATCACATATAAATTTCGGATCATTTATCATTTCGGATGTTAAATATTTCGATTCGCTACATTCCTCAAGTAAGGTTAAAATTTGCTAGTCCAGAGCAGAAAATTCAGGATTAAAGTTATTGGTGTTGCTATTGCGGCTATTGGTGCATTCACATTAGATTTATCAATGAATCAGCTATGAACGTTATTGTTTTGCCTTGCTTTGCTTATTCTACTGTTCGTTGCTTGACTCATGTACGTGGGATTGGTGCATTCGGTGTTTAAGTTTATGTTCGCATTGTAATGGGAATCGAATTTTGCACCTTTGCACTGAAACTCGATCGCATCAATATCATTTGTACTTTTAATCAAAATTTCTCTTCCACTCATTGGACCATTCGGTTCGTAGAGTACTTTCCTTCTTTCGTTGACATCTAAATCGTCATCAGTGTTATCATCCGTATCGTCACCGTTTTCACCCACATTGAATATAAATCTAGCTTCATTGCTCGGATCGCTCTTGTGATGACTACCTGATCTGCTATTTATTTTCCTATATCTCACAGATTTTCTCGATACATGATTACTATTGCGCTGCAAGTAAATAAATAATATATAGTTATTTATAATTTAACACTTTACATTGGCTATGCTAATCGTTCGCTGCTTACCTGCAAAACTGCAAAGATGATGGAGAATATCGTAATTATCAGCAAACAGATGGCGACTGCAATTGCTGTGATGGCTGTCAGTGGTGAATCGAGACGCAAAACAAATTCCTTGCTATTGCCATCTTCATTACCTTCGACTCGATCCATATTTCTGAATATTCTGTCAGAGCCTACCACAGTGCGACGCTTTCCAGCTGTTGAGGCAGTCTTACATTCACCTGCAATTTATAGTGCATTTATGTCGAATTCGCCTTATGGCGGCTAATGCAATATTTACCCGTTTCCTTTTCACAATGACAACAGTTTTCAGATTCAGTTTCATTATCGCCGCCACCGCTTTTGTTTTGGCAGCACGGCACACACTGACTGTTCAATTGATCCAAGTGGAGAGGCGGAGCGCACGCCTTGCATGAGTAAAGGCCGGGGCCAAAGCAGGAGCGACAGGAATCGTGGCAGCTCTTACACGTCTGTGTTGTTGTATCATAGTACTGAGAGCTAAGGCATTCCATGCAAAGGCCACCATCCAACATAAAGTGTGGAGGGCATGATGTGCATGCCAGTGGGCCAGCGCCTAAAACAATAAAAATCGGTTAAATAGTTGCACTTATATATATTTTTTATATATATATACCATTGCAGGTTTTACAGTAGTGATGGCATTTCTGACATCCAAACTCTGATTTGTAGAAACCCTCGGGGCATTCCGGATGACATTCGCCAGCTGCTAGTTGCCACCCAGCAGGGCACTGTACGCATTGATTACGACGCGGCCCACTGCAAGTGTGACAACTAAGATAGCACTTGGCACAGATGCCTCGATCGCTGTAGTAGCTGCAAAAAATGGATAAATGCATAAGGCAAGAAAATATATCAATGCATATAGATAAATACCCATCGGCGCATGTTGTGCGACACTCGCCGTTCTGCAGTTCAAGTCCCTTGGAGCAATTGCTGCAATTGGTGCGAGATACGCACTGGGTGCAGGTATGCAAACAGGGCGTACAGACGCCAGTCTCCATATAGAAGCCATCTTGGCAACCGCTCACACAGCTGTTCTGCTCCAGCAAGCGATTCTGATGACACGACAGGCAATTCGATGATAGTGGACCGTTGCAAGTCTCACAAGAGTCGTAGCACGGCATGCACTTGCCCTCACTGTGACTATAATATTCAGCTAGGAAGTGGAAGAAAAACGGGTGATTAACACTAAAGTTTTACACATGGAAGCTAGCCAATCAAATTATATACTTACATTCAAAACAGCTTTCACTGCCGACCGCAGCGCATTTGTCCTTCTTGTTGAGCAGCCAATTTGGCAGGCATTCTGTGCAGATGCCATTGCTGCTGCACGACTTGCAACCATCCTGACAGGGCAGGCATTCCTGGCGCTTCTTATCCGCATAGAAGCCATCCGGGCAGTTGTTAAGGCACTTATTTTGCCAGGCATATCGACTGGATCGGCATGTAATGCAGTTATTTTCGGTGGCTCCGTTGCATGTGGCGCACGAGGAATGACAGTAGGCACATCTGTGTGTTGCATATAACAAATAAATATTTGAAATTAAAAACAAATACTAGAGAATCTTACTTGTTCTCCTCCGTTTCGTAGGTGTCCAAGGGACACGCTGAGTAGCATTTGTTCTCATGCATGACGAGGTGATGATCACAGCTGGTACAGTACTCGGGACGGTCCTGACACGAGGCACAATTGGGTTCACAAGGCACACAAGTTCGATTCTTAATATCTGAGTAAAGTGATGTCGAAAAAATAGAAATTAGAAATTTCCGCATTCATTCTTGGTGCTATCGTGTATCTGACATACCCTCAAAGTAACCGTCGGGACAAACTTGCAGGCAAACGGCGAGATCAGTGACATGCAGATGTGCCGGGGCACAGGTGAGACAGCTGTCTGGACCAGCGCCAGCGCAGGTTTCACAAGATTCATGGCATGGCCAGCATGTGCCAACTTGATTCGGGAACGAGCGTGGCGGACAACGGCTGACGCAAGTGCTGCAAACGCAATACAAAAAAAAAACATTGGGGTACATTAAATATGTGAGAAGATCTTCCAAATAATTTGAACTGATCATGAATTTACGCACAGATCAATAAGTAAGAGTTTAGGAGAATATAGATAATATTGCTTTGCAAGAATATAAAATAAGGTTCGATAGCATGCAATAGACTAAATTTGTTGATCCCTCTTAAAACGAGATTGACAATCTAATTAATGCTAGTTGGCAATTTTTTAATTGGCTTACTTATCCAAGCGATAGTGGATGCATGCCACACACTGTGTTGGCCCACGACCGTAGCAGCCAAGCGAATCGCACTCGGCATCGCAGGAATAGAGTATGACTTTGTTATCACCATTGGGAATCTGGACAGCTGCGGCTGCGGCTGCTGTCGACACATTGTGGCCGTCGAGCGTTGCAGTTGCTACCTCGGGACTGGAGCCTGCGCTACTGAATATATTCTGGTAGTTAAGATAGCTGGCATAGTTGTCCGTATTGAAGTTGCCACCTTCGTTAGCCGGTTGCCCAATATTGGAGGCCGAGGAAAATAGGAACGGATTGTTCGCAACGGGATTGTTACGCAATTGTGTATTCAACAGCTCCGATTTGAGTCGCATTGGTTGCATTGAGGTGCCATAGAAGATCAGCTGCCATTTCGATAAGATGCCCGGTTGATTGACGCGGCGCCGACCACCATTGATCACCTGCAGTGTCCAACGGCCCTCGGCCTTTTCGCCCCAGAAGTGTACACTCAGGAACGGCCAGTCATCAAAGTTAGACTTGACAATATCACGCGGACGTTCGAACAGCAATGTGCTTGTCGTGCCCATTGGTGATGTGAGTAAAATACGTAGATTGCCTCGTGGAAAGAAACGTAACGTGATGCGGCACTGAACGTGCTCCAGATAGCGAACCTCGTTGATGGTGCCAGCACAGCCATTGACGTCCATGTGCGTTACTAACGTATAGCCGTAGGCACCCTCAATTTTACGATCTTCATTGTTCTCGCGAGACTTGCATATATGCTGTGGCGGCACCGAGTTCCATTGCTCCGCCAGAGCTACCATTGCGCCCGCATCCATCAAACCGTAGCCGAACTTATGACTGTATTTGCGCTTAACCCCGTTCTGTGTCCAACCGCTCTCCTTTTCGAGTGGGGACGGTCGCGATGTGTAAACGACCAAATATTGCATATCGCGCCAAGTTAATTTTGGATTTGCCTCCAGCGCCAAGGCGCATATGCCAGCCGCAAGCGGTGCTGATGCCGATGTGCCCGTATGTTCCACCGTACAAATGTGATCAGGTCGCAGGCGACCGTCCATGTCCACTGTCGCCACGCTTTTGTCGTGACCCGGCGTTCCCGAACTGTAGGTCGTGGCCAAAGTTGAGGAGCACTCCTCCAAATACCATGGCTTAAAACTGTTAATTCAAATTGAAATACAAACATTAACCAAATGCAAACATGCTCAACTATTGAGCTAATCAACTTACCCAGCTTGTGTGGCGCTCGAAATAGACAGTGTGAAAATGGAATTGGTGTAGCCATCGCAGTTGCACGAATCGGTATAGCGACCGCCATTGCCCGAAGCCCACACAAATATGGATCCCTTGCCCTGACGTCCACTGGTTACGCCATAGATAAAGGCTCGACGCGCCAACGGACCGGGCCCATCGACCGTGGAGCCATCATCCTCTGGTCCCCAAGATGCACTATATATATCGATATGCGATGGATTCAAACTCAATGCCTGTGCCTCAACCACATCATTCACTTTGCCATCCAGCATGCGTACGCCTGCCAAGTATTATAATGTATATAAATAGACATAATCAGTGTTAAAATGACAGACACTTGTCACCGACTGTACTAACCACCAATGCTGGCATTGTATGCAACACCAACTCCACAATAGTTATTGAAGGCAACAGCGGCCACTTCTCCGGCACATCTGGTGCCGTGTTTATTGTCACCATTATCCTGAGGAGTTGGATCCGAATCGTTCCCATTAATATCAAATGAGGCGTCCGGATCCTGTAAGAGTATGTTTTAGTTATAATATGTTTTTTATATTATCAAAATTCAATTATAGAATACATACGTAGTTTTGAGCCAAATCCGGGTGATTGGTTTGAATGCCGTCATCTAGAATGGACACAACGACACCTTTGCCAGTGTAGCCCTTCTGCCAGGCGGGACCGATATTCATGTCAAGGCCATCCTTAGCTCCGCCGTTCTTTCAATGAGACACCAAAATACAAACATATTTATTAACTCTCGATTAAATGTTTATATGTTTTATACATTATAAAGTTGCCAACTAAATGACTCAATGAAATGTATCTCAAAAATAAGTTAGATTCAATAAATGCATCTCATGTGTAAGACATAAATTATGCTATGTGGCTGTGTGTGTGTAATATATGTGTGTGTGTAATATATGTATATATGTACAAATCGGTCCCTTTGTGAATCGAATTAAAATTCGAGTTTGTGGATTTTGCATTAAAGTAAAAGTGGATGCCTGATTTCATTTACCAGTTATTCATATACTGGTTATTTAAATTTCTGGAATTACCAATGATAATATGGTTTATATAATTTTAATGATTTAAATATATCTGTTTAAATCATAATAAATGTAAATTCTAATTTACGAGACCATCCCTCTATTTTAAGTTTTCATCGAAGGTTTAATGAGTAAAAGAATTGTAATTACATATTATGTAAGAGCCTCAGGTTTAATTAAAGTTGCTCAGTGGATATTTTAAAATTGTACATAAGATGAAAGACATGAAAGGCATGATGACATACTTTACTCACCAAATACCACTGTTCCTTAAACAACGGATCAGAGAATAGGAGATGCGAGGTGACGTCACGGTACTCAAGGCGCGGTGAATGCGTTCCAACCAATGATGATGATGGGTCTGGGGAATATGAAAAATGCGTATTCGTATGCGGATCGATAGCGTAGTCATTAATCTGGCGCAATATATTGTACGGACTGTAGGTGGGTATGTCTTGGTAGGGGCCATCTCGTTTTTGACGGATCTTCTCGTGTTGTTGCTGCAGCCATTTTATCTATTATATAAACAAGAAAAAAATACAGAAAATAAATGTTAAAAAAAATATATATATTAATATTATTTAATTTAATTAAACTTCAATCAAGCGGCTCATTAACAAGAAACATGCGATGAAGGTCAGTGATCAAGGTAGAAGATATATATTTGGCTAATAGCTCACCTCGAACTCCGAACTTAAGGCACTGTGATGCTTGCGACTTGAACGAAGCGAACGCTTAGACACACGATGATGCTGAAACAAATAATAGTCGTCAAGGGCGCCAATCTGTGTAAAAGATAACAATTGTAATCATGAGAGTGAGGCACAACATCACCATACTTATTACAAATAAATATTTGATGAATGTAAGTGTTTTGTTTTGTTTTGTTTGGTTTTCTGTTTTTGACGCTTTATGTACCTGTCCCTTATTGATGAAGCCGTGTTTGTCAGCTATACTGTCAGCCACATATTTGCCAGCCGGTACATGGACAGCAAATTCATTTGTGTAGATGGGATCGTCGGGTATGCTATACGCACCAAATATTTCAATATCGTCTAAATGATGCTTCTCAGTCTGTTCAGCGTTCTTCTTCTTCGGTCGCTTCCCACTGGATGTGGTATAGTTGTTGTTCCTGTTGTTGTTATTGTTGTTGTGAGTATTATAAGCCTCAGAGTCAGTCTCAGCGATGATCAATGTTGGATGTATACTATTTCCAATTGATTTCGTTGTGATTCTTTTGTATTGTTGCTGGTATTTCGAGTAGTTTTTGTTGGTTGGAGAGAATTTACTGCCGCTCGCATCAGTATCGAGTAATCCAGCAGAATGTTGAGTTTCGCTTACGCTTTCAATATTATTATTATTTTTATAATTTGATGTAATATTATTCTGAAAAGCAGCACTAGTATTTCCTAGATGTAATATCGTTAAAACTAATAAAAAATATATACAGCTTGTTGCCATTCGATTACATTTGCATAAATAGATATTTTTTCTAATGAGTTTTGCACATGGATGGCATCTGCTGGCCGTCCGGTTGCTCAGTTTAGCTTTTGGCGTTGAATATAAGCAGGAGGATGCTGTTGAAGTTGTTGATGATGTAAATGGTAATATTTCTGGCCGCAGGTTATTTAAGTCGTTGACGCAATCCGTACACGTACGCTCCACAATAAATGGTAATTCGACGGTTCTTCTGTCAGTGCCTGTATCGAGCATATTTAACTCGGTTCAGCTCCAGATTTATTAGTATTTATTTTGGGTTTGATCCCGATTCTCCTATTTGCCTGTGGTACGTGTAGGGGTGATGCCTTGTGTCCTCCAGATTTCATGTATCCTCATAGGTATACAGTATAATTGTGAATTGGGATTATCTATATGAAAAGATAGAAATACATAAATTTACAACATGAAGTAACCATCGATTACGCATTGGTTAATTATTGCTTGACAAGCAAACCTTTAGCAGAATAGCACTACATTCTTTATACTGTTTGTACTCTGGCTTGTAACAACGAAAATATATATATATATATATATATATATATATATATATATATATATATATATATAATATATAACTATACGAAAATCAGTGACCGGAAACGTGGATCACGACCCATCCCAATGCAAACAGCTTAATTACACATTTATGTATAAAGTGTTCTCTACTATTTGAATGTGGCTCTCATTGAAGCACTTAGTTATCATCAAAATTTATTTTTATATTTATTTCACATTCGCAAATGTTATTATTTCCAAGTGTAATTGTGTGTTTACAAAATGATATTGTTCATTACAGATTGCAATTATCTATACATGAATTTATGAATTTATTCATGATTTTCTCTCACTCGTAGTTGCTAAAAGCCCGAGCTTATATCTCTTATTGCACTGACTGAGTTGATTATCTAAAGGTGATTCCCCCCTTAAAGGCCAATTGATCAACAAGTTGTACAAATAATCAGTATTCAATTATTCACAACAAAGGTTTTTTTTTTCACGCTAACTGACAAATTCTACTAATCACGAGTGATAATAACACAAAATTAATGTATTATTATTTATATTAATACATGACATATTTGAATATATATATATACATGTATTCTTAATAGCCTTGGATTTTTTCAGAGACAGTTTATGTAGAGGGACGGGGAATTCCAGGAATCTCGAACGGGTTTTTTTTATAAAATCATTTTAATTTAAAATAAAAGAAAATGACACCATTTATTTATTGTATGAGATCGGCTATTATCGAAACCGCGGAACCATGACAACAAAACACGAATTTAAAGGAAAAATAAATAAATGTTGATCAAATTAAACTTTTGACATTATACCAACTTCCATTTTAAGAAAAAGAACCAGGGAAGTCTTATTTACAAATTATTATTAAATATATTTGAGTGCGGAATATATTGAAGCCACTTCGGGATGGAAATTGGTGTAGGATTTCCTTTTCGTGTCGGGCGGGACGAGGGACTGGATCTAATTTGAATTTCCGTTGCCATCTCTTGTGTCAACATAACACTCCTCCCATGCACTAGACATAAAATGCATACATCTGCATCTGCAGGTATAAGTATAGGGGTCGACATGCATTGTTGCAAGGTATGATGTACATACGCGTATGTGTTGTCTGTTGTACACAAGTAGATAATATGTATGTACATACAATTATGCGATGCGAAAGAAAAAAACAGTATTATGTATTGATTCCGGTTTCTATTTTACTGTGCCATTCGTTTATACAACAACAAATCATGCATATGTATTTGAGTAGATGTAAATGTACAAAATGCATATGTGTTTAGATACAGACATTCATATGTGCTAATAGTTCACATGTATTCATATATATGTATTTGTTTTTCTTTTATTTAAAATTAACACACGTTCGTTTTTTGCCAGCATTTAATCACTGATTTTTTCACAGACTAAAATATTTCGCACTCACTGTACAAACACAAACACAAAAAACAAGACAGAAAAAAAAACGGTAACATTAGCTTTGGTATGTGTGGGAGAATTGTATAGGCACAGATTTTACACACAACATACACAAAGTTTGGTATATAAACCAAATGGCTAAGCGTTGCATTTGGCATTACATTTTACATGTGCATGTTCTTATATAGATTATTATTTACATACATACATGCAACTGTATGTACAAAAAACACGCTTTTGCACTGACATCCGCATGTTCACACACATAACTAATATGTATGTATGTATGCAGCATAGATGTAATCATACATATTATGTTTGCAAGTACATATATATTTAAGTATGTGTATATGTTGCGTTCACAATTATTTTTTTTGTTTTTTGATTGTGCCAAAAGTAGTTTATCAACAGCACTGAAGGAGAAGGTGCTTACCATGAGGAACAAACCGAACGGAGCAAACCGACCGAACTAGCAAACGACACAACCTCGACTGCGCTCCAGCTTAAACTGAACTTTATTTTGAAGTTATGCATACACCGATACGTACATGTGTATAAACGCACAGATGTATGTTTGTATGTATGTCTGTACATACAGACATTCGTATTGAGTCGTCGACTATCGCTTGCTCACTGGACTTGGAGAGGCTAGTGGTAGTACGTACGTACTTACGTACATAGCTATGTATGTACGCCTGTCCGAACATTAATACTCATGAAAGCACAGCTTATGAGCTTTCAAAATAAAATAAAATGCAAAACATAACACGCAACCGTGCTGTAACAAAACCCAAACTAATTAGTATTACGTATGTACATATTTATCAACACATTTACACACCATATATCTCTATGCAGGTATATACGAACACACATTTAAGACAAGTTTCGTATGCAACTTAAAGCCAACTTACTCACACCGCCACACATAAAGCTGAGCGCACGTTCACACAAACACACACACATGCCAATATATATTCATTTGTATGACGCTCTTAGTGCTGACATTCAAAGATGTAGCGTCTTTAAAGCAAGGTTTTTTATTGGACAAACAAGATAGACTCTGGCGAATTGTGATTTTTTTTTTGCTGTTTGCTAAATGCACATTAATAAATATTCATTATACCTGTTACTAAACACTAACATATTCATTTATTAATGCACATCGTAAAGTAACAGCATTAAATTTATTAAGTGTGTTCAGGCTTCAGATGGCACTGCACTTAAACAGGGTGAAACAAATCCCACAATTTGTCCTTGTTCAATAGTGGTTCATCAAGTGGACAGCTGATTTGACGACGCGCTTACGATTGTTATCGAACCTTTGAGTGGACCTATCGGGCTGATAAGCTACCTCTGTTGTTATGCATGTTTAGCAAAGTTTGTGTGCAAAACATTTATTTTTTGTGCATTTTTTAGCCATAAGAAATTGTTAACCAGGTTTGTTACCAGCTACCGTTAATATCAGTCATGGTCAAAATTCGTACCCGCCACACATGCACACAGTTGATATATAGTGTATATGTGTTAATACCTAAACACAAATATACATAGATTCATATGCAGAGCTCGTTTTGCTCTCACCCTTTTTGAGCATCGAACGATGAAACAATCGGCAAGCAATTATGGCGGTTGTGCGGCCTAAAGTATCTCAACACACCATCGCAATCGCAAAATGAGTGTGTGAGTAAATATGAAATGTATATGGGAGAGTAATATAGATAGTTCAAGTTAATTAAATTGCGTCACACATTGGCGCTGAGTGTTAGTTTCCTTTTGTGGTCAGCATCCACAAGCGGTGCCGGTCGCGTTGAGAGTACGTTTTTTTTCTTTTGGGGTTTGTGTGCCAGTTTCATCGACCCGCTTCCGTCGTCTTAAAATTCGTACCTTGCTTTTTGCAATCGAATGTAGTTCCTGGGAATCGTAGCGAACCAATATGTTAATAAAAGATATTTTAGATTTATTCGGTATAATATCAGTCTTTTATTTTCAAGTTGCAAAGAATTAAATGATACTTTGCGCGCATGGGCCAATTTAAAATAAAAATTGTCCACTAAAAAATTATATTTGGCTAAATACAAAAATCTGCTCTTCAGGCCATTCCTTGGTATCCCAATTGTCCTCGATTCCTGTAAACATAAGAAACCGTTAGCCAAATGTCTTCACATTACTATTTTATATCAGCTCAAATGGCTGCAGCAAAAGTCAACAAAAGTCTTTCGAAGCAATAGGTTTTCAGCCAAAACTAAACAGTGTCAGTAGGAAACAGCATCAGTTTGAATTCCAAGAAACATTAGATATATGGACTACTATTAACTAGACACGATCAGTGAAACATATACCATTTTTTAACAAACAAAAGTAAAAACGATGTCAAAAAGTGAAAGGGAAATTGGAATAAATACGATACAAAAGTTTAAAGTGAGGTACGACCAATCGATGATCTTGGCTTTATTTATTTTAATTGAATACTCTTCATAAAATTATGTATCCATGTATATTTAAATGTGTTCATTGGACTCCAATTCAATATAATTTATTTTTGGTATTAACAATTGTAGACAATTGTTAAGGAATATAACAGCAATTTTGTTCTTATGTCAATAATATACAAAGGTGGCCAAGACACTTCTACAAGAGCTCTTTGAGAGTATATTTATATATACATAATGTATATATATAGTTGCGAAAAAAATAGCACCACTATGACATTTTTTCCATTAAAAAAAATCAAACAATTAGTTTGGAATTTTTTTTAAAAACTGATTTTTGATATATTTTCCCCTCCATAATAGGCTGTACTGCCCCTTGAAATACCTATCGATATTTATATAAATGCGAGGTAAATAATAATAGACTCAGGAATGTTTGTGCTAAGAAATTTAGCTGCAAAAACTGAATGGAAATCATATAGAGAATTTAGTCGATTAGTTGTGTAATACAAATTAAAGACAATGCTAAAAAATATAAGGAAAATGCTTAAAAATTTTGAAAATCGAACATGAATTCCGGTTTATGGCAATATAAAGCACACGCGAGAACAAAACGTGTCCTATCATAACTTCAACTGAAATACCAAAATTTTACGATATTATTGGGACTATGTAAACATGTCTCAGACAACATCATTTAAAAAGCTGCAGAATAGGAAAGTTCCCACATTGAAAAGTGACAAAGGAAAATGCAAATTGATCAGTTCAGTTAAGAATATTGTATGGACAGATAAGAGTGCAGACGTAAGGTGTCTTTAAGCATCAAAATTTGTTGTTAAATATGGAGTAATGGCGGTATAAATCTATATATTTTCGTTCGTTTAAAAAAAAAAAAAATTTAAACCGTTAACAACGGTATAGAAACGTAGTTTTTTGTTAATTTCGTTTTTTACAGTTTTATGCACAACTAGAAATGTATTCATAAGTTTCTTAAACTTACAGGTAAATTTTTTTAAGTCCCATACTTCTGAGCATGGTGCTATTAATATTTCGCAGCTATAAAAATTACATAACTAAATATGTGATTAACTTCCAAGGCATTTTCATTTAAGCACGATCAAAAATGAATGTAGAATTCAGTTTTACAATTACACAATTTAATTATACACGATTTCGTAACATATGTCAAATTTAAAACTCATATGAGTAAAATCGATTCTGTGTAGAGTTCTAAATCAAAAAATTCCAGAAAAAAAATGTTACAATTTCACAGTTCTTCTAGCAATAGCAGTGAATAATTTAAAATACATAAAAATAAAAAAAATTGCTATTTTAAAAATGTATATTTTTCATAAGGCAAACACATTCCACACCATTCAGGTGAAATGAATGCGATAAAAGATGGACACTTTTCTTTTGCGTAAAAAAATAAGAGAATTCCCAATGAATGATACTCGTTGCGCAATTAATAAAAGAAACAATATTAAGTACGTGACAGTAATTCCCAATAAGTGTTGGACGACTCAAATGGAAGTATCCCAATGAATATATCGAACACATATATATATATATATAATTTAAGAAATCAATGGAGAAGCTAGTTCGGTTTAGCTGTAGAAAGCTGAACCTGCACTTTATAAATTCGTGACTGCTTTTTAAATACAGTAGTATTATCCGAGTATTTTATGTCTCACAAAAATTAACTAAGATTTGTGCAGTGAATTTCATTTTCTGTTGGAAAATTAATGTATTAATTATACATTAGATCAGAACTGTCGCTTGAAATGAACCTTTTAATTTTTTAAAACTCACTATAATAGAATTTAATAAAATATATTAATAGTTGAGGTAATTGCGATAATAGGCTCTGATGTTCGTGACAATATGAAATGAAATTTAACAAGAGAAACAAAGACAAAATATGGATGAGATTTTTTTATTTTTGTATATATACTTTCATTAAACGACCTCTGCAAATGTACATACTAAATATCAAGAAATCATTGACAACTTTTTCACACACACAAACACACACTCAAGCATACGATATATCAGCATTTCATAATAAACCAAGTGTTAATTTCGTGGCACATTAGGATTGTGAACCGTACAGTACATACCTTTTGCTAAATCAGGTTTTACTCCAAGTGACAATGCGAATTCTCGTGTTGGCATCTTTAGGCCAACATAGAACAAACTGTTGTAGCTTTCCCTTGTACATCAGGTTTATATATATTTATTTAGAGATCCCTTTCCTTATATCCCACAAGACTTGTTGCCCCATAAGAGAACTGTACCACTGTTTTTATTTTATGAATTCAAAGTATAGTAATTTAGTAAATCATCAAAAATAGAATTGGATGTTATCCGTACTTCTTAAAGCAAAAAGCTTTATGCCGCTTATACAATACACAATATGTTTTATTTTAATGGCCGCTGGCAAAGGTTGTTGTGCATAGAAAATTAGAACCATAATTTTAATTTCTTTTACACAATAGACACTTTAAGCATACGAATCAATTGTATTTCTTTTGTTTTTTCACAAAATTCGTCGCATAAAAATATTAACTATAAAAATTGCAATATTGAACAGAAAACGCCAATAAATGCAAAGTAAATGCATTATATTACTGGAAAATCATCATTATCGATATAAAAGCAGGAGCCAAAAAAGATGAAAATGGATTAACATTTCAGTTACGTGTCTTGTGTTCTTTGTTAAATTGTCGAAGCAATTTGAACATTTTATAATATAATTATGATGATCGTTAATGAGATACAGAATGTTTAGTATCAGAATTGGGAAAAAAATTAGCCAAATCTATGATAACATTTTTGCACCTCTAAAGCATTTAGAATACAATAGCTGAAAAAATAAATAATACAACTTATATCCCTCTCCCCAGCAAGACAATTTAAAATTTAAGCTTGGAGATCTGCAGTTATGTGTTTAAAATATCTTCCAATTGCCCATACTCCAATCAAACCCCACCGATCCCTGATGCGACGATTTCCACTCGATACTCACCATAATTTGTTGTTTTACAACTTGCACAACACATTGTAGAATATAAGACAATTTAATCTACGAATGTATGTATATAAACATAGGCATATATATATAAATATATATATATAGCATACTTATATTTGAAAAAATGATCTAGACATGATGGACAAGAAGGTTAAATTAAAAAGAATACTCAAGAAGAGGTGTTTTATATATAAAAATTTCCGTTTTAAAATTGTAGATATGTTATGTTTAAGCACATTTACAATTAATTTACTTGTCGCCCAATTTTACATTTTTTACTCTACGTTCGAGGCGGATTTTTTTCTTATATAGCATTAATTTTCACTTTTGCCTTAAAACTACACTTGAGTGTGACATAATTGAAAAATTATTACATTAAATCAGAATAGATGATTGCGGATATATATATATAAATAAATATATATATATATATACAAATACATATATAAATATATATATAAATTTATATATATTTACTTATTTGTTGTAATATTAATTATATTCTTATTATTTGTATTTAATTTTGTTGTAGTTGTTGAATTTTCGTTTTTGTATGCATATTCACAAAATTGTGAAGTCAAACGTTCAATGTAAATCATTAAAATTTCGATTTACGGATTATCCATTATGGTCCACTCATTCAATCGGCTGTCTAAAAACGACGACGTCCCCATGGAACATTATTTCCGCCATTATTTCCACGTTGATTGCCGCCTTGGTTCATATTGTTAACCCCAAATTCAAAAGCAGCGAAGGAGTCCTATTCGAGCAAGGAAAGTACAATTGTTCAATTGAGTTGTTACTTTTTTGACTGAGTAGCAAAACCCAATTACAAAACCAAAAATAATAATAATGCTTTATAAATATCAATATCAAAAGATAGTCCCCGTTATTTGCATGCCGCACACCAACATCAAGCTACTAATTAATCAAAAGTATTTTAAAAGAGATGACTTAACTCCACATCACACCCGCAGGATTACAGTTAAAGTATTCCAATGTTTTGTAATATATACAAAACAACGTAATGTATTACTCCGAAGCAAAAAATTATCATAGATTCAAATACCGAATCGAATAATGCTGCAACTACTACAGCATACCAAAAACAAGAAACAGTTTTCTCAAGTCAGTATCAAAAATGTAAGTTAGTTACGTTGTGGCAGATACATCCAATTACTTTCTAATATAGCTTGTTAAAATTATTATTTTTTTCAAATCGATTTATCCAATCGGATCCTCTTTTAAATAAAAAAAAAAATTAACTTAAATTTGACTCCAAAAGTGGTGTTTCCTATTCAATTTGATAATCTGATTTAAATAAAATTTCAATAATATATTTTTGAGCTTTTAAAAACAATCACAATGAAGCTAGGTCCTCAAAAAAAACATATAACTTTTAAGTAAAACATAGTTTAAATAGAAATGCACCTCGATTACCAATACCGGAGAGATGCGAAACACATATTTTATGCCTTTTTTATAGTCATTTTCAATCAGTCCTAAAATATATATTTAGTATGCATGCGCTAAAGCGCAGCCAACTTTTCAGCGATTACGTTTAGCTAAAAAAAAAAATAGAGCTACATAAAGTTGTATGCTCTTTGTATTTTGTGTATCTCCCCCTAACACCCCCTCTCCCATCTATATGAATCAGAACAGTTATTGAAATTATATAATTAATTAAGAGAAGAGAGACAATTTAAATGGTATATATTTATATACCCGCGACCGGTTTACATTCGAACCGTATACCAGTTGCTCATCACAACGTTTTGGTCATAGCACACATACCTGTTGCTGGCTGTTTGGACCGGGTCCGGGTCCGGCATTATTGCCAGCCATGGACGAATTGTTGTTGTTACCTGCAATAAATCGTGTTTTATTAAAAATGCTGTGGTGTATGAATGAAGTGAAGTATTTACCTCTGAATATTTCAAATGGCGAGTTGCTGTTGCCTCCGAAATTATCAAAATTGGAGTTGCCACCACCGCCGCCGCCGCCGTTGCCACCGCCGCCCCCATTGCCACCTCCAAAGCCGCCTTCCTGTTGATCAAGCAGCGAGTTCAGCTGCTGTGCCTGCATGAACAATGTGTTCTCCTGCTGACGACGACGCATATCCTCTTCCTGGCGCACCATACGGCTCTGCATTTCGGTCTGGTGGCGACGCATAGTCTCCTCCTCCCGCTTACGCATATCCTCGGCCTGCTTCTCACGCATTTCCCATTCCAACTTCTTGCGCTCGTTGTCAGATTCGCGTTTTCTCAATTCTACAAAAGTGGTAGTCGAGTATTAGATGACGAGTTAATTGCTTTGCACTTTAATGATTGATGAGTAAATATCGCCTTGACGTGAAATAATTAGTACATATATACAATCATCAGGCACAGGTGCATTTATATTTCAAGATTATGAAGGATGTGCTTGGGATCGAGAATCCCTAGCATGTGTCCGATCCCAGTCAAAATGGCAAATCTACGATATCTTAATTACATAACATATATGATATGCATATGCCCACGAATCCATTATAAGAATCTGTACGTCTTCAAGACATTTTTCGACCAAAATAATTTTTTCTAAACATTTCTGGCTAACACAGAATCAAATTTATATTAAAATAGGGGAAGTATAGAAACTTAAAAAATATAAAACCTAAGTTTTGAGTTAGGCAATGCATATGCATTTCGCAAAGCAGCACGTCGTAGTTAAATATTCATCTTTATACTATGTAACTTTATTTATTTTAACACATTTCTTTAAGAATTTTCCAAATCGTTTCCTGTGTAACCATCTAATTATCTCAAAAACATAAGTTTTTTTTTTGTAAAAGGGTAATAAATCAAGAATCAAGAATTGGTTTATAAAAAATAAACGATGTATTAAATAGCCACTTAAAAATATCGATCTATATATATATATATATATATATATATATATATATATATATTCAAGCATTCTGCTTATTTCCCCTCGCAATCCCTTGGTGCATTTGGCAACCCATTTAGTTTTTCCTTACAAAAAATAAAATACGAAGAAAAAAAATAGGTCATCATTTTGTCCCCAACTCGAAAAAAGGTGTTTATAATAGAAACCGTCGAGAATCTAACTTTTTTCCCACACAAAATTTTCACGTTAGCGATTTTTTGTCAGATAAACCCTTCTTAAAATGTATAATATAATTATATATAAAAAGTCTATATTTGCAAGCTATGTTTTCTTTTAGCATAGGAAAACACGAACTGTACAAATTATGAATAAGAAGTTCTGCGGATACAGATTAGTTTATAAATCACAGACCGTTTTAAGGCCAGTGACTGATATTCTAAAAACGCATTTTACACATAGACAATGTAATCTCATTTATCGTATGTCTGATCGGAACTTAATATTCGGCATTTAGAAAAGTCAAGACTTCATAGATCACAATATCACAATATTATTATGCAGCCAGTAGAAATATTAAATATATGCTGGTAGTTATACCACTGGTGAAGTATAAAATAAATATGTTAATATAATAACAAAAACTGTTAAAACTTTTCGAAATGTTGTTAACACGTACAAAAGAAAAGTTGATTATATTTTGAAAGAGAATGAGAGAGTATTGAGATAAAAGTAGAAATTGGTTATAGCTAGCTAAGCAGGAGAAATCAACTATTATTTAAAATTAGCGTCGGTAAACAAATTAGTTATAAAATGTCCACAAGGACTTTTTCCGAATGCCTACATTTATATCGATGATTTCGAAATTTTCATTGCATTCAATTTAGAGGTAAGATAACCCACCAGCGGGTAAAACGATATATCTTAGAACCAGTGGGCAAAGCGATGATATTTCTTAGAACCCAGTGGTGTCTTCATAACCAGAAACAATATACCTTATCTGTTCTCAATTGTTATTTAAATGGTAACCGATTTATCATTTATATTGAATTTATTATTGTTTTATAAGATTTAAGCATGTAGGGAAGAAAGCAGATTGGTATAAAACACTGAAAATAAC
Source organism: Drosophila melanosoma (assembly GCA_035042045.1). Lineage (NCBI taxonomy): Eukaryota > Metazoa > Arthropoda > Insecta > Diptera > Drosophilidae > Drosophila > Drosophila melanosoma. The sequence goes on from JAWNLY010000176.1 coordinate 7,262,676, forward strand.
TTCGGCTAGCCAGAAGATAAATATGTATTTATTACTCGTATTACCCTCTGTTATACTGACCTTGGCGTAAAAGCTCTGTTTCTTGCTCATAGCGAGCATACTCCATCTGAGCATCGAGCTTCTCTTCTTCCATTTTGAGCTCACGCTTGAGAGCATCTTGCTTGCTCTTGAAGAGATCGTGCAACTGTTTCCATCGAGAGCCATACTCGTGCTCAAATGAATTTAGATCGGCGAAACGGGGACCAACGCTGCGCTCCTGATTGAACTCTTGCAGCTTCTTATTGAGCGCCTTCTCAGGTAATCCATCGTTATCATCGTTAACCTCCATTGGTTCCACCAAGCATGGACGCAACGAGGCTGTCAAAAACAAGCATTTCTCATTGCACAATCGGAGGCAGGCGCTGGCCGATGATTTTTTAGCAAACTCAACGGTGCCCTCGCCCAAATGTTTGCCACGATCATCGACCGTGATGCTGGCGCGCTCTATGGGTCCAAATATTTCAAAGGACTTGTAAAGCAGCTCGTTGGACACAAACGGTGTTAGATTGCTAACACGCAAGATGGTTGCATTTGGTGCAAAACGGACGCGCAATTGGCGACCCTTTCGCAGGGAGCCGTCTAAGGCACGCTTGGCCTTTTCGGCATTGATGTGATAGTCGACCTTAAGGAATGTGAAGTTCTTTTCAAGGTTTGAAAATATCTCCCCTATTTCGCCGTACGGCTTGAACATATCGCGCAATTCGTCATCGGTAATGTCGTTGGTCAAATTGCCAACATAAAGACGATTGCGGCCAGAGAATTTTGTTTCCTGGGCGACTTCGATGGGCGGAAGCTCGAGGGTGGGGCCACTAATGCTGCGAAGACGTTGGGCTATAAAAAAATCATCGCCACGCTGGGTGTTATTACCGCCGCCAGAGTTTTGTCCGCCGCCGCCTCCGCCGCCACCACCACGGGATCCCCGATTTCTATCGCGGCCGCCGCCTTGTCCGCCTCCGCCGCCACCACCACCTTGTCCTCCGCCGCCGCCGCCGCCGCCGCCACCACCACCACCACCACCGCCGCCGCCACCGCCTCCGCGAGCTCTAAATGCTTGGTTTTGAGCTTGAGAGTGCGAATGGACTTGAGCATGGGCTTGGGCTTGAGCCTGAGCTTGGGCGTGAACTTGGGCCTGAGCTTGAAGTTGGGCTTGAGCTTGGGCAGCTTGATTAATGTTTGCATTGTTGTTAGCTTCGATAGCTTTCTCACTTTGATTTCCTCCTTCCACTTTTGGTGCTTCAGTTGCGGACTTTAGCTATATATGTGTGTATTTTACATATCGATGTGAGTATATAAAGAAAGAAATAAATGTGATTTACACTACGCAATTGTTCAACTAGAGTCTTCAGCAAATCATTGCAACTCAATAACAAAACAACCCAAGCAATTGACAAACATTGTCACTTTGCTTGGCTTTGTATGTTCAGTGCTGGCCACATAATTATGGACACTCACTTTTCTTCATTAAGGCAAAATGATTTTCTATATTTATGTAAATACATATAATTTTTCGAAATTGTTTAATATGTATAAGATAAAAATAATAAATAAATAAATATCAAAACAGTACTTTCAATTAAAAACGAAAAAAATGCAGACATATATTTATATTTAATTTATACATATGTATATATGTATATATATATATGAAAAACATCGAATTTGATGTACAAAAAAACAGACTTGAGCAGATGTAGAAAACATGCAAGTCGCTTTTTTTTAGAGCAGAAAACTTCAAAAATTTATGAATAGTTTGTTTAAAAAGCACACCCAAAAAAAATAATTGAACAAATTTTCCGTTAAAGACCTTTGTTGATCTTTAAGTGTGTGTTTGTTGCCAAAGATTTGACCTTCTGCACGCATTTAAAAAAAAAAAGAGAAAAACATTGTGAATTTCATATATTTCATCAAGCAAAAAATCACTCAATAAATGTTATCCCATAATTCTTTCGAAAATGTATGGTTAAAGAACGTGCAGCACCTGTCATTTATATTGTTCAATATTTAATAAGATCGCTTGCATACAGAATATTATACTTCGTCCGAGTCAAAAAAAAAAGTACTTTAAACATAAATCACCGACCAGCGCCATGGTAGTAGTTTTTACATTCTACTCGTAATATATAAATATCTAAAATTCATAGCGATCCCAGCTTTATGCTTGGCATATGAATAGAAAATGCAAAACGCTTTTTCAAAATTAAGCTTAATTTCGAACTGCAAACTTATGCAACACTGCCCCCATAACTGGAACCCAAAGCACAATTGGTGCATGAACATATTTTTAATTTAAAATTTTTAAAGACATGCAATACGATGATAAAACGCCAAGATCGATTAAGAAATCCATTTCAATCGTTTCGATTTGGATACAAACAACGTCAACAGATTGCAAAAACTGACAATATAAACACAGACATGCATACATACATATTTGCTTTTTAAAATTTTTAGAAATGTGTTCCTAAAAATTCTCTCTTTAACCCGATTTTCATTATACGATTTGTCTCAATACAGTAGTTAAAAACCTGTATCTCATTGGAAGTCTATTTATTTTTTTTATGTTTGAATTTCACTCTATTAGAGTTTTGCAAACCATCACTTATTCAATATTTGCTTTAAGAATTATTCATTTATCTTTTATCTTTCATTTCAAGCGAATTTAAAATGCATGTTTTGTTTATAAAGACAAATTATATTTGTGTATTCGTCATATTGACCATGAGTGTATGTACATAATTTATATATACATACGTATATTGCGCTAAAGCAAAGGTACGAAATGCAATAGATGCTCACCCTACGCACAATAGTGGTTGATTGCCGAATTTTCAATATGGATGTCGTTTGCCGGTTGTAAAAATACACACACACAAACAAATAACGCTTCCAACTGCAACTACAACCACACAATCTGATGTATATATGTATGAATGTATGTATCTATCTAAAAACCATTGGTGCGAATGAGATAAATAGTGTACATGAACATACTGTACGACGCTAACGTATACACCATACACATTACCACACGTTCATGGATGCATAGGTTTGTGTATACCAAACATATATGCATTAAATTCACCTGAACATAATACAGAAAAAAAATAGTATTTATATGCATGCAGTTTTGCAAATTTAATTATAATCTATAACACCAAATTATAGACCGACGTATTTTTCTCTTTAACATTGATGTCTGCCACGTATTTATTGCATTTTTAAATCACACAACATTAATACACTTAGCTGACCGCCATTCTGAATGTACCCACTCTTACTTTTCTATTGAAAACACTTGGAAATACAGATTTGTAAGTTTGAGCATTTTTTTTTCAATGTACCCCCAGACAAAATAGTCTTCTAGTGATACTTTGTACAAGACATAATAAGCAAATTGTCCCCGGCAGCATTAAATCGAATTTAATGCAACTTAAATTTTCTTGTTTAATTTATATTTGTATAGTCTTTATGTACTTACGTTTGCATTATTCTGATTTTGAAAATTCGACCTGTTTTGATTACCGACACGATTGCGGTTGCGATTTCCACCTCCACCAAATCCACCCTTGTTTGCAAAATTCTTATTTTGATTTGGGCCGCCACCTCCACCGCCGCCATTCTGATTATTCTGTCCAAATCGTTGTCTTTTTTCGGCCGGGCCACCGTCTGAGACGCCTTCGTTTGGCTTTTGTGGGCCATGTTTGCCGATATTCTTATTTGGCTGAGTGTTAGATCTTGCTTGGCGCTGTGGCAATGGTGGTGAAGTATCCATTTTTGCCGAATTTTCCATTCGAATATCGATGGAAAAAAAATTACAAGCTTAAATTACACAACCGTCCAGCTGCGTTCAGAAACTAAAGCGTAGTAAAATGAGAATATTTGTGGAATTGAAACAGTTCTATACCTGTCAGAGTTGCTTATATTTCATCGAACTATCGATATAACATAAATCGCATAACATACTTATGTTGAAAACAGAATGAAACACATAGTAAGAATATAACCACAAAGCGGACAATGCATATTAAATATTGTCTAGTACTACAAACAAGGTTATTGACCTCCAATTTGCAATTTTTACATAAAAAAGAAATTTAAAAGGACATTTCATATAAAAAAATAAAGTAAAATGGTAAATAAAAATACGGGAACGCGAAAAATTATTAGAGTCCTGCCGATTCCGAAAAACATTTTTTTTATTGGGTATGATCACTTATCAGACAATAAATTATCTGCTTAACAGTAATATGTACATATTTCAAGAAGAGGCAACTGCAGATTATAACCTTCATGTTACGTTTTTTTAAATAATTTTAAACTTTAAGCTTATATACAAATATTAATATTTCAGAATTTCGATGCGCAAAAACTAATTGTTTTTGGAGTGGGATGTCCAGGACTCTTAGGGAATCTAAATTAAAAAACATAAATTTTAATTTATATTAATAATACTGAATTGTGCGACTGCTTACCAATTTCATAAAATCCTTTTCTAAAGTATTTAAAAAAAATTTCGACGGGAAAATTTAAAAGCTTGCCACGGATTAAATCTAGAATCTCTAATGTGGCAGAAGTAAGGGCCTTTAACTGTAATTAAAGGTTTTTAAATGATTTAATATGGCAACATGACATTTCCACGTGCACACTTACCGTTGCAAACACAACATAGTAGACAAGTGTAGTCGGAAACAAGAATAATATTGCGGCAAAGAAAATCGTTGCTAGGTAAAGCTGTCGATTCATATAATTATGGGCTTCGGTTCTATCTGGAAATTTGAAAAAATATGTTTAATATATATGTTGAGACAAATTTATTTTGGCATGTGCTTACTTCTTAAAATGTTACAACGTTTACCCCGTACCACTTGCCATAATACTGAAAGTCCTTTTAGTTCAACATTGTGCAACCTAAAATAATTCGTAGTCTTTGAATTGGTATATTCAGATTGTTTTGCAAATGTTTGCACCGCCCTTACACTTTGGTATAAACGTAAAAGCAATGAGCATGTAAGCCAACAATTGATATTAAGTCGGCGAGGAGTGCTATTTGATATGTGAGTCCAAAACATCCAAATGCACCAATCGCAAGAAAAATTTGTCGTACAATCGGTTCAATTAAGTCTAAAATACAAAATAAATTTATTGATATAATAAATAAACATAAGTTTCTATTTGTATTATACCCACAAATGTTGACCACAATTCAATGTGATATTTAAAGCAATCAAGAAAAAAATTATTCAGGTGCATGTTTAGCTTCAGGCCAATAGGACTGCCTTCCAAAACATTCAGAAGGCTGTATAGTTGATTTATAATGATCTGTAAATAATAAGTAATTATGTATTTTAGCGTACGAGATCTCATCAATTAAAACGTTCAGCTTACATGGGAGATTTGAATAAGGTAATCACCTGGATGAGACACAAGCGTAAACAATGTCAGCATCAATAAAATACCCAATGCTCGATCTATTAATATATTACTCAATCTAGAACTGGCAGAAAAAAATATAATTAAAATCAGAATCGAAATATATATATAAAGTTCTGGTTAACCTCACCCATTTGCATATATCAATTTCCATTCCTTATAATGCCTGTAGAAAACAGTATGAGTTATTATACTGTTCACGAATGTATGGCAGACCATATTTTCAAGCAACTGCATTGGAATATTTGCAAGCAAACATAAGTGTCGGCTTCCATAGAAACTTAAATCAGTTGAGTTGCGGCACACATCTGGTTTGGGTTGGACTAAATGAGCCAGCATATTAAAGTCGCACTCGTCATGACCCTCTATTGTCCAGTTGTTAAGTGTGTTCTTTCCTTTAACTACCAGACTTCGCACTATTTCTTGATCGTAAAGTATTAGTTTGATTGGCTTTAAACATTCGGGCGTTATTCCAGTGAATGTAAGTGAAATGTTTGGCGAGTCCTTAGTATACGTGAAGCATAAGATCATATCGTGTGAACGGCAATAGCTGGAGTCCGAAAAGGAATCACTGCATAGGATTGCTCCCAAGAATCGCATTTTATTGGAATCAGAGTCTGGCTTATAGCTGTCAACATCCACCACATAATATACGACAACATTGTCCTCGCTGATGTGTAACTGTCCATACAGATTACAGGTCCGCTTTAGATAGAAGTACTCGATAGGCAAATATATTTTTATACTCATTATTTACAGCAAAACTGTGATTAATTGAGTTCATAACACAAAACAAAAAATATTAAGACTAGGTGAACTATCTTTATCTGTATCGATAAGGGGGAAATAGTCCTCAAAAATGCAATCGATTCATCGGTATTTCTTAAAGGCACTGCAACCGTGACTGCGTTCGTGTTTCATTTCATTGTTCCACGATTTTTCACGTGTTCTGTTTTATATCGTTTCGCAGATATTTATTGACATACGCATTCGCATTTTAAAGAGATACATATTTCATCGGCTTTTGTTTTATAGCAAAAAATATAAAAAATCGTTTTAATCTAAATTGTTTCTGTTATTATTACCATGGGATATGATGGTAAGTTATACTATTTAAATGCAATGACATGCCTTGAAGTTACGTATCTATAAACGTTCGTAAGTTTGGGCATCGGTTAAATTACACATGCATGTACATAAGTTCACATGAATAGAATGCCTGCAAATTTAGTCTTCACATGTGTACTTATTAAAGCATAATCAAAGTTGTTTGTCAGTTATAAAACCATTGGCGCTTACGAACAATCACCGGCAGACATATTGTTGGCTAAATGCACATGTATGTATGTATGTATGTATGCACATATACACACACGCTCATATATACGTATATGTGCAAATTAATGCATGTATGATTGTTGAGTTTTCGGTTGTTTGCCTTGGGCTGCAATTGCAACTTATCCTCAGACTAATGCATACATATGCATTTATACATCTATGAACATGTTTCCCATCAAAATAACCGCATTGTACACGGCGATGGGACAGTACATATGAGTGTGGGGATGTATGCATGTATGACAAGTATGTGTACAAATCCCCATGAGTATACATCACACACATTTGAAATATGATTATGTTTATGCATATATGGGCATATACAAAAGATAATGTCTGTTGTCGGCTGAAAAAAGGTCCATATGTATTTAGGTACATAAACTTCAGTGAACATGCAAATGTACGTACAGTACCTTCAAGCATTTAGCACTTTAAGCTACCAGCCACCCAATCGCAAATGCCTATTCAAACATGCATTTCGCAATATTATCATGCCTATTAATTGCAATACATTTCCAATTATTTTTAATATATATATATAAACGTGAAACAGATCGTGACCGTGACCGCGACAGACGTCGCCATCGTTCCCGGTCTCGTGACCGCCACCGTGAACGGTCTAGGGATCGTCGCCATCACCGCAATTCGCGCCGGAAGCCATCATTGTATTGGGATGTGCCACCGCCTGGATTTGAGCACATAACACCAATGCAGTACAAAGCAATGCAGGCGTCTGGTCAAATCCCGGCCAGCGTCGTCCCAGATACACCGCAAACAGCTGTGCCCGTGGTGGGCTCGACCATTACGCGACAGGCACGTCGCTTGTATGTGGGCAACATTCCGTTCGGTGTCACTGAAGAGGAAATGATGGAGTTTTTCAATCAACAAATGCATTTAGTTGGTTTAGCACAAGCCGCTGGCAGCCCAGTGTTGGCATGTCAAATTAATCTGGACAAGAACTTTGCTTTCCTCGAATTCAGATCTATTGATGAGACCACCCAAGCTATGGCCTTTGATGGCATCAATTTAAAAGGACAAGACCTCAAAATAAGGCGCCCACACGATTATCAACCAATGCCTGGCATCACTGACACTCCGGCCGTGAAGCCCGCTGTTGGTAAGAACTTTGTCAGCGAAATATGTTTACTGACTTACTAACAACAAAAGAGAAATACCTTGATAACTAATACAGTCGAACAGACAGATACACAGCGTGACAAAGGTACAAAAGTATGATATCGTCTATTTTACAGTGTCCAGTGGAGTTATCTCAACAGTGGTACCCGATTCACCACACAAAATATTTATTGGTGGCTTACCAAACTATTTAAATGACGAACAGGTAACTAAGAAATATTAAAATAAATCTTAAAGAACATATAAGAATTCTAAAGTATTTATTGTATTGCAGGTGAAGGAATTGTTGCTATCATTTGGAAAGCTGAGAGCTTTTAACCTTGTTAAAGACGCTGCAACTGGCTTAAGTAAGGGATATGCCTTTTGCGAATATGTTGATCTTAGCATTACTGATCAGGTAAGTTGATCCATGCTCTGCTTTCTTCGCTTCGACTTTATTTGTCTGATGCTATTTCATTATGTATACTTAATGCTTTTTATTTGATTTATTTGCTTCAATCAAGTCAATTGCTGGACTGAATGGCATGCAGCTGGGTGACAAGAAATTGATCGTTCAGCGTGCCAGTGTTGGTGCCAAAAATGCTCAGAACGCATCTAATACCAGTCAGTCGGTGATGTTGCAAGTACCGGGTCTATCGACAGTGGTGACATCTGGTCCACCCACTGAGGTGCTTTGCTTGTTAAACATGGTCACACCCGACGAGCTGCGAGATGAAGAAGAATACGAGGACATATTGGAAGATATTAAAGAAGAGTGCACGAAATATGGCGTCGTTCGGAGCGTCGAAATACCCCGACCGATTGAGGGCGTGGAAGTTCCCGGTTGCGGCAAAGTGTTTGTCGAATTTAACTCGGTTCTCGATTGTCAGAAGGCACAACAAGCATTGACTGGACGGAAATTTAGCGATCGTGTTGTTGTTACATCATACTTTGATCCTGACAAATATCATAGACGCGAATTTTAGATTAACTTTCTACGTATTTCACACATTCATTACTATGTCCAAAAAAAAAAAATAAAGTTGATAAAACCAATCACATAATAAAATAACAATGCATGACTTTAATCCAATATACAATTAGTTTGATCTTTCGCAATTAATAATGGGAATATTATCGACGGAGCCAGTTGTCAATTGTTGATATGACATTATGGGAATTTTCAGCTTATTGACATGGTCGATCATAAATTTGATATCACTTATACCGTATAAACTTTATTTGGTATTGAGAAACAAAGGAAGACAGTATAGTATAGTATAGTTAATGTTTTTGTACACATGTGGATGATATAACAGTATTAAAATAAAATTTCTAATTTGTGTAAATATAAAACTCTTTGTGCTGGCTGGCTGACTGATTAATTGGGTCAAACCAATAGATGTAAGTTAATTCTAAGAGGTAATCTATGAAAATGCCAAATTTGTGGGAATATGCCGCATAAAAATTATTGTTTTTTATTTAATCGACTTTACTCATTTTTAAAGGTTCATGTAAAAATCTTTGTTCGATTCGTGTAAGACTTGTTTGACAAAGCTCGACACAGTAAATTATTAACTATTTGATTTACCGAGTGTGGAAAGTAGACACAACATTTTTCATTTAAGTCGCCTTAAACTCATTTTCAAGACTTTTTTATGAAAGCAAAATGGGTAAGCTTTAAGCATTTAGTTCAATTTTTTATATATAAATATGCATGTCCACCTGGCAAAGTCGTGTAGTTACTAACAGATTTGCAAATAACTTAAAACAAAAAGCCATAATTAGTTAAGTGATATGCAAAATGGGAAAATGCAGTGTAAATGTAAATGAATTCTAAGCTCATTGGTAATGTTTTAAGATGACTACATATAAATTTGGTTTGGGAATTTTTAATTCCAAAAGAGCGCATGTTTGTGTAAAAAGAATAAATTGCTAGTCTTCTACCGATAAAGAATTAAGTAGGCAACGCCACACAATTCCATGGGTATATATTAGCAAATATGTTTAAATTATAATATTGTTTAGATTTGTAGATGGTATTAGACTATTATTTTGCCATGAATAACATATATATATATATATACTCTTGATCAGTCGGGTTCCATGATAGCTAGCCTCAGTTTTTAAAACTAACTTGGTTGAACGTTGTCCAAATATGTACAACTTTTATATAACTGCCTGCATAGAAACTATCGGTGAAAAAATGACTTCTTAAACAAACAAACAAAAACTATTTTTTTTTTTTTCAATATATGTTATTCAACCTAATCAGTTATTAACTTGGGACTACTTTATCATTTTCTCATATAAATAATAAATAATTTGTATTTTGAACGGAAGACAACTGTTCTTTTTTGTTAAGAAATTAATTATCCACATAAGCAAATCGCTAATCCTGTAAATCATGTTCCAGCCAAAGTTAATGAAATGCATGGGTATCACATAAGCGTGTGTTCAGAAATAATCACATGGATGTATCTCGAATTGTGGTAAGTCAAAGTGTTGTTGACTATGAACATTTGCTAGTGGAATGCGAAAATCTTCCCATGGATTACGCGCGTTAAGAATGTACATAGTTTTAGCAGTTGCAGCAGTCATATATGTACATACATATATAAATATGAAGAATGTAGCTAAGTAGATGTGTGTGTGTATGTATGTGTGCGTTTAAGTTAACACAACAGATACAAATACAGATACAGATACAGTTACAGTTACAGATACAGATATTTTTTGTGTGTTGTGTTTTGATATCTATGTTTTGCATTATTCCAGCAGCGTAAGTTTTTGCCTTAGGATGTCGCCCGACTTGAAATTTCAATATTAACTAGTAGCGAAGACAATTCCAGTTCCTCGCTGAACTTATTGCGCAAAACGACGCTGCGATAGCCCTGGCGAACGCAGGTCAACGGATAACACGCCTGTGCTATGAAATGCGTTTCGGCAAACATATCCTCGTCCTGCACCTCAAAGCGCAACAGTGCAAAATGCGGATTGTGCACGATGAACTCAAAGGATTCGTTCCAAATGGGATTGAAGCCATTCTCATTGACTTTGCTGCGATATTTGATGCCGCTGTCGTAGCTAGCTCCAACGATTTCCACAACAATTTGCGGATTATTCGATTTGCCACCACGGAATAAATGACGTGCCGCTATAATGCGCATGCTAACCATAACTTCATTCAGACCGTCCGATAATAGATTGTTGGGATTGAAGCTTTCAGTTTTCATAAATGCCGGCTTCAGCACGTAGCCGCATTGACCATTATTACGGAATTTCGCCTGATTAAGCTGCATTGCCTTGTCGCCCGTCTGATAGTTAAGCGCTATCATTTGAGAGCCAATGTTCCAAAATGGTACCGGATTAAAATTGGATGAGTCCAAGCGCTGACCCTTGGGATAAACGCGACTAATTTGATTGCGATGATATGATAGGAATATCGCCATATTCTGTTGTATAAACTGCTTCTCGGCTTTCGTTTCGGGAAAACTGGACATCTCCTGGAAAATCCAAGAGTGATCGCGAAACGGTACACTGCGAAAATATATTATCAAATCGGACATCTCCTTGGCGACTCGGGCCGTACGCTCCTTTTTGCGCCGTTCCGTTGCTAATTGACTAGCGATCAGTGCGGCATCCTGTATGGCCTTGATCCATTCGTAAGCCGTCTCCTGATTATCGAAACCAATCACGAAGGGATTTTGCATCGTTGGTGTTTGTATCTGCAATTTAATTATAATGCCGGGTTCATTCGATTCAAAGAGAGACGCCACTGCTCCATAGATTTCAATGGAATCGGTGCGACCATCATTGCCCTCATCGTTGACCGAATTGTAATCCTCTGTTGCTGAATCAATCACCTTTCAAAATAAAACGAATTATTATAAATTTCAAATATTTTTGGTTGTACAATAATAAGTAATTGGTAAGTAGATACTTATGTTTACCTTGACATAGTTGGCTGGCAGATGTTGTTGTATCATGCCACCGTAATCGCCTTTCCACCACATGGAGTTATTCCTTTGGACATTCGTAATAATCGCATGCTTTGGGAAGGAGAGCTCGTCGGGTTTGTCGGCTTTGTAGCTATACAGAGCTTTGCATGTGACATATTCCTCTAAATTGGCACCCATATAATTGGAGGCACCAGTGCTATCATTATTGTTATGCTCCCCATGCTGCTGGGCATTGTCAATTAGTGTCTGTCGCAACAGATCCTGTGAAACGGGATGGGTGAGCTTCACGTTGCGATATAGCGGATTCCTCATATAATAGTGGATGAGCGACACCAAGGACTCGAACTGCATTGTGTCAATGGCATAGAGTCGACCCTCCTGAATGATGCGACAGTGTTTAGTTTTGCGATGTATCGTGAATGATATGACAAACGTATTGACACTCTGCACCGATGGCCGCACCAAAAACGATCCAATCTCCAGCTTTAGCAGCCCCTGCTCAGCCTGCTCCTTGGTGGTGTTTTGATGGAACCATTCCTGACTCTCATGCTTTTTTGGCTGTGGAACTGGCTCCTTGAGGATAATCGAAAACTCCGAGCTACGTAGCATATTTTTACGATAATACACTATCAACGAGTACAGCGAATCAAATACAAAGTTCTCGACCAGATAATACTTAATGGATCCATTCTCGTGCTTTAGCTTAATGCGACAGTGATTCGGTCGATTTCGACGCCAAAAGGATAAGCTATAATCCCCAACAAACGTTGCTGATTCGCGCACCAGGAAGGTGCCGTCGCCCAGATGCTTATACTTTTCCAGCAATTGATCCGCTTCTTGTCTTCCACCTAAAATCAAATTATATAAAACCGAACACTTTAATTCAATCAAAGAGAAATCCATTTAAGCAATAATTCTTAACAAAAACTAACGGAGATATAAAAATTTGGATTTTTCACACACAATTTACATTTGTTTGCAACTTAATTTTGGCGTCAATTATTGAATTATTACTTTTACGAATGCTTACGAAATCTTGGCCAATAAGGATTTATATTGAAATCTGCACTTACCCTCCAATTTGCCGTGAAACCAATTTTCACCGAAATGGAGCTCATCATTGGCCGATGTATCTTTCTGTTTCTGTTGCATGTTGCTATTTAAGGTACAGGATGACAGACCGAAATCATCATCTTCCGAATTGCCATTGCGGCATTCACTAATTTCAGATGTGTAGATTAGCTCCTGTTGGGTAAGTACAAATTGATAGAGGTTCCATGACTTATCGACTGGATCCTTAAAGTACAATAATCCCTTCTTCAATATTTTCTGCAAATTATCATTGTCATCGGCCACACCGCCCAGCGAAGTTCGATGGGTAAATGAAGCGATCGTTCCATTGTTACCAGCAGCAATCGATGGTAAATTTATAGCACTAATATTCTCATCGAATTGCGGCAATTTTTTGTGCTTCAGCATTATTTTGCGGCGCAGCTGATTGGGCGATGGTAAATGCAATTCGTTTCGATCACAGGGCTGTGTGAGAAGCATATCTCCAAAGACCTGCAGCGAATAAGCGTAAGACTTCATCAATTACAGACATTTATATACACATATGTTTGTAATAAACTTACCTCAATCAGGGCATGTGCCATATTACGCTGTTGTTCCAGGGAGCAATTCTGTTCGATGGACAATATGACGGGATACTCGGATGTAGCGAATGCATAATCCTTAATTGTCTTGATGACATCCATGAATTTGATTTTTGAAGTCATCGTGTGGCCATGGAATATGTAGGGCAAATTGTCGGGACCATTCCAGCAATCTAGCTCGATGCAACGGCAGCCCATGCGCAGGGCACGAGCATATGCCTCGCACGAGGATTCGCTAGAGAATTGATCGCCCGTTAGATATGTGTTGTGCGATGAGGCGATCCAGTAGGAGGACAGCGGCTGGTTCATGTCCATGAAGACACTATCGTATTTTGTGTCCCATAGATCATTTTGTTTTGAGAAGAGATAATCAACAAACTCAGAGATGGTCAGATATGGTTCTTGTATGTCCCGTTCAACATCCTGCACAAAATCGCGCATGAAACCGGATATGATATTTGGTTCTCCAACATTATAATCGTGCTGTTCACTTTCCAGAAACTTTTTAAACTCAATGGGTCGTACGACCTTCTTGTCCTCCGAATAGGCAAACTCGGTACCCCCGAGAACATTGACAAAATTAGCGGGCAGTAAAAGCTTCTGATATAGACGCGAAAAGTCGTCAAATTTTAAATCGTGTTTTCGCCTTATATCGTCTGTGAAGCATTCCATAAATTTACTGGTGCTCATTTTACAACTGACGCTGCATAGGAACGTTTTGAAATCCTTGATGGTCACTTGGGAGTTCTGCTCCGATTTGGCCAAGTGCGAGTTGACATTCTCAAATGAATAATATTCACGTCGCAGCCAGCGATCGATTTGTAGGGGATAGGACGAACTAATCGTATCCTTAACCATATACTTTAATCCCCGCACCCAGTTATCTGCCTCAATCTCGGAGAGCGCAACCACCGAGAAACTCTTCAGCTTGAAACTGTTGCCATACATAATGACAAAACATTTACTGTTCTCAAAACGCTGGCAGTCATCGGCATGCAGTCGGAACTCCTTTGAGTTCTTGCCAACGCGAATCTCTCGTATTTCCCGTAGCTGGATCGTTCCCTCATACTCGGTGCGCGTCTGAGCTGCAACTGTCGACCATAACAGCTGACGAGTTTCTCTAATAAGCATTAGATGTCGTCGGTCGGGGCGTCGTTGCTTTCCATAAAGTTTTGTTACAATTGTTCCACGCTCAAGCATACAAATTGTCTGCTCCATTTCCCCCAACAGGGGGGTATTCATTGCACTGAAACAACTCATAGTTTTTTCTTGATTTATTATTTGAAAATCACTAAGCATGCATAAATTTGTGTATTTATTACAATATGTTCCATATATGTATGTAATTTAGGTATGGTTGGCGTTAGCTCTTTAATGTTTTAATAGCATTGAATGTTTTTTTCGATGATTCATTGACGTATTATTAATTCGATTTGAATGGAAAATTGTTAATTTTTTGTTTTTGATTACAATTGCACTTGTTGAATGGACTATTTTCTGTAGATTGGTTGTACTTTAAAAATATCGATAAGTCGATATCGACGTCAGCAACGTAAGCACGTAAGCGCGACGGAAACCCACAATGTACAAATAATGAATGAGAGCTTAAGAGAGCATAAACTGAATCAAAAAACTAGTAATAACAATATAATAAACTAATATAAGATTACACATTGCGCAGGAACATAATCTCTGTTATAGAATAAGCTGTAATTTAATGTCAACAAAGACTCTAATTTTTGTTCATGTGTATCAAATACGTGTGTCAAAACAACGATTGAATAAATATATCAAGGAATGAGTCTATCCTTTTGCCTTCAATTTATGTTTATTACTCAAACGGCTTGGAAAAAATGATTTATCGAACAAATTATTTCGATTTTTACTGTTAATTGCTATCATATGTTCTGTTAAATAATGTTATTCGAAAACCGTTCATTTTCAATTAGCTTAAATCTGCATCTAGCTAACTTCGTTTTGCTAATATTATGTTATATTTATTTACGTGAAGATCCAATCGAATCGACGTTACGAAAAGCATTTAAAAATAAATTACGAAATAATAAAACTAACACATGCATAGTGAACTACAGTTTTTTTTTTGTGCGGAAGGATGTATGTTGACGTCACAGCCGAACAGCTGATTAAACAGAGACAACGAGCCTGCGCATGCGTGATCACATTTAGTCCATTCATGAGGTGAGAACATTTCGCTCATTCAATGTTAACGTGAGAGCTATTTCATGTTGTAGAAAAATGAAAGTATTGTGAGTAGGTGTAAGAATTTTTGAATAAAAAAATAGTTGCGAGACAAGCGCGCGCGTGGACAAACATCGTCGTCATCATCGTGGCGTACAAATTATGCTAAGAAGCATCAACGCTGCCGTAAAATATGCAGAAAACAAATACAACAACTCCTCCCACAGGAGCATCGCCAGCGGCACCAGTTTCAGCAGATAGCGTCGCAAATACATTGATGGCGACGTCAACTTCAACAATTGCATCCGATGCCAGAAGCAATTGCGGCGAATTTATTGACGCCAGCGTCGGTCCAACAGTAAGTTTCACTCTGTGCGGATGTGTATATCTCTCCTCTCTCTCGTTCTTTTCTTCTCTCTTATTCCCTCTAGATATATATATATATATATATTTATATATATATATATATTTATCTATCTAAACATTTCTGCCAGCACGCGCTTGTGTCATTAGGAAGGAATTAGTTTTTCTTGAATTAAAGCTGATTTTGCCTTTTGTTGCAAGCACGCAGCAGTTTGTCCTTAGCATTATATAACTTATTGACAGCGCACGCTTGTTGACCTTGCCCGCCTTCCGCTCATATCCACCCACATACACAACAAAAACAAAACACAAAAAGAAAATAATATATACATATATATATATATGTTAAAAGTTCTGGCAATTTGTTATTGCCTTTACAATCCATTGTAATTTTCCGCTGCCAGGTTGTCCAGCAAATATGCCTCCGCACCATTAATCTTAAGCTTTGCTGCGCATGCCGGCGGCCAAATGGTGCCCCTGCCCACTTTGACCCGCTTTCTAGCTACCCTGCCACTTATCAAGTTCACGTGGGATTTGCGTCTTCCTGGTTTCTTTTGCCATTCGCTCTGCTCACAACCCACGTACAACAATCTATATATATATATATATATATATATATATATATATATATATATATATATAAATGTTTATCCTTTAACATTTTGTTTACCATTGCGACTTGAATATTTAGCAACTTCTCATTCGTGTTTAGCTATGTAGAAATATTGCCTTGTGTCTTACGTATATATTTTATGAAGGTCTTAGCCTCTCTCCGCCGCTCATGCGCCCCCCTTTGGGCGCATGTTTCCGAGGGCACATATTCGGTCTTCATCGCGGGGGCTTTCATATCGTTGCCTTTCGCTTCCTATTACTAATTGCATCTATTATTATGCATGTAAATATTTATTTTGGATCAGAAGCAACAGCCGAGTTGATCTTTCTCTTATGCCTAAACCCAGCACTGTCAGCAACGTGTGAAAATCATATCATGAAAATACGTTTGAGTAAACAAGCTGTTGCACAACTAATGTAAATAATTCAATTTATTGGCATATTTCTTGGTTCGTGTTTGCTTTGCTCATTTAGTTGTGCAATAATCAATATTAATTATTCGCTTTTGCACTTTAAATGTTCTGTTAATTAATTAATTAATTTAAAAGAAACTAAAATAGCTCCCGTCCCTCCACCACATACAGCTTTGGATGATTATTGGTGCCCCTAATCCCTTAAGCGCATGGCTATAGTTTATATATAGCCTCATATAAAACGGCATTATTTTTTAATCTGATACCTAAAAAAAATTCACAAGAACATTAAAATTTTCACCCATTCCAATTATAGCACCTATTTTCCATTCGTAAACAAATTTTAATACGCTCTTCAGGGCTATACAAATTGGGAAGTAATTTGAAATAGATCTAGAGATTTCTATAAGAAGAAAGTATCGTTAAGCGTTCGCTCAGTTTTGCCCAGTTAATTAAATTACGCTTGTATAGCTGAAGCATATTAACTTATCTAATTTAAAATGGATTACTTGAATTTATATTTCTGTGGCTAATTCAATTAAATAAATTAAAAATTCATTTTCTAATTACTTTTAATTTAATTTAAAATTTGTTTATACGCTGTATTTTTGATTTTACATATAAATAAATATTTGTTCTTTTATCATTTTATTATAGAGCTTTTTGTTGTTGTGCATCTAACCACAGACTCATCAATATGTTAGCGAGGTAAGCGCCAGATCTTCGATGTGTGTTATCCTCCTATTAAAAGGTTCATTGATTTCAATTTAAATGTATAAATATGTATTTAAACAAAATTTTCTGATTGATTCTCGTTTGAACAGTATGCAGCATCATCAAAGCAACAAGAACAACAGCAACAACAAGAGACAACATCTAGTTTTAAGCAACAGCAACTGCAGCATGAGCAACCAGCAATCGCCGTACATTATTTGGCCAGCTTTCATGAGATTTGTGTGGTAACTGCTTTGCTGCCACTGATTACGCTCTTCACATGCTTTGTGACCGCCTACGTCTTCCAGTACGACGATGTACACGAGACACATTGCAGGGTATGGGCAAATTATTGAGCTGTAATATGGAATTCAAAATTAAATTATTTCTAATACTATGAATATTACAGGTTTATAATATAATACCCTCGATAAGTGCCATTACTGGCGTCAGTCCACAACGTTATTTCTGGCGTTTCAGCATTGCGTTTCACCTCGGTCCGCGCATACCCATTGCCTTTGTCTACAAGAACTATTATCGGGCTCAGCTGGCGCGTGTTGCCCCAGCATTGGTGCCCAAAACTAGCAGGTTAATCACACTAATTCTGGTGCTCAATTGCATTGAAATTGCGGCACTGGGCGGAGTCACCTATATATCCAATCGCGAGAATTATCGTAAGCAACGAAATTATTTTTGCTATAATTAATCAGCAATATGCATTAATATTATCATTATTCAATTTGCAGCCGTTCACGAAAGGATCTTTATTACTTTTATGATATGTTCACTGTGCTACATGCTGGCTACCATTAAGCTTAATGGCATTTTATATTCACGGCAAACGCTCACCGTACAGCAACGGCAATCCATCAAATGGAAAAAAATACTTTTCGCAGTATCCATATTGAGCACTATGGGTCTCCTGGTGTTCTTTGCCAAACATCGTTTTTATTGTCACGATTTGGGTAAGCTTAATTAATACAACCTATAAATGAGTTGGGCACGTGATTGATTGTTCATAACTGGGTTGCCAATGATTATTTGTTTACTCTCTGTTAATTTGAGACATCATATTGTAAAGATTTCATGCATACAAATACAATAAAAATTATAACGCGCCCAACTCTTAAGCATTAGCTAGTCAAATACAATTGGGAACATAATCATAATATTGAATTTTGATCTATTTACAGCTTTTAGTTGGTTTGCATTTTTTGAATATTTGATTGCCATTGCCAATATGCTGTTCCATTTCACCATTATCTGGGACTTCCCATCGCAATTCATGTTGATTGTTCAGGGATCGCGCGATAATCTGATGCAGTATTTGTGTGCTAAGCCGAAAACCAACTAATCCCAGTTCAACTTCTAATTTCTATCTTTCCTAGTATATTTGTATATGTATATGGTATTGTTTTTATATTTATATGCTGTATAAACACACACAGTTTTACTGCACCAATATATATATAATGCGACTTGGCAGAAACGTACGATTATATAATTGAACTACTTGAATATTTAACATTAGCGCTTCCATAACCACAAGAACATTAAAATATAAATTCAATTACATTTATATTGTTCTCCCCAGTTCAAGATTGTTAGTTAATAAACTCGATTTACGATTAATACGGCATTATGTTAACTAAACGTACAAAATTCAAAAGTTCCAGAATTTCAATTAATCAAATTATAAATACTAAATATTGAACACAACCACAAAAGCATTCATATATGTAGATAAAGAGTATGCGAATGCTTGAAAATCTTTCGCGACAACATTAAAAAGTGCAATTTGTTATTGAACACTATTCACACTCTATATAACTATATATATATATATATATATATATATATATATAGAATTAGGGAAATTTTTTTTTACTTAAAGTAAACTATATACATTTACTCTTTTGTTTTTTTATTCTTACTTACCCATAATTTTTTCTATTTGATTCAGTCCTAAAGTCTTAGTATACTATAACGAAATTAAATGAAAAAGATTGAAACCAGTATGACCTTGGCGATAATATAAATATAAAGCTATAAGGCATCTGCGTCTTAATTGGTACACCAAAAAATACAACAAAAAAAAGCTTTAGTAATATAATGAACATTGAAAACTTGGTGTAACTAACATACGACTATATCTAGATCAAAAATAAATTTAAGTATATACTTACTGAATTGAGTTCTTCTATACACAGAAACACCTTCCTTTTTTTTTGCTTTCAAAATAACTACATAACAACTACAACATTTGTAAACCCATATTTATCTGAAAACACATTAAAACACATTTTGTTTTTCACATTATGTTCGTTTTGTTATCTAAATTTCCGTTGCTCTACTTTGATGATCTCATGTCAATTGTTATAATTTACTTATTAGTATTAACTTTAGCAGCAAGCATAACTATTTCATTTGTAAGGCAAGATTTGGAACTTCAATGCATAAGTACGTATTAACATTTTTTGCTGGTAGTACATATCGTTTATACATGTGCATTGAATATATGTTGAATTCTAGTGAGTGGAGTCGAATTTGTGGGGCCTATGGTTTATGTAGCGCTTCTCGACTCACCAATATACTCAAAAGTATTACACACTTATTCTAAAATAAAAAAAATATATATTCAGCCAATAGTCATTTAAGCTGGATCAAGCAACGAACATCAAATTGAACATAAAAAATACAAATAAAATAAAATCAATCAATATAAATAGCAATAATTTAACGATGATGGAGATAAATCCTTTGAGCAAAATTAAAAATGTAGCAACAAAGAATAGAGTATAAAATGTATTCAGTAATCGTAATGAGAATACCAAACAACAGAAATGCGCACATAACAAATGTAGTTTTTAAATAAGATAGTGAGATGAATATCTTCGGCATGTCGAATATAACATACCCTTGTACACCTGAGCCCAGCTTAATTGTTAATAAAACAAACGCCTTTTTTTTTGCGTCAAAATGAAAAGAAGCACACAATTAAATTTATTCGGCAAAAAAATTGCATCTTTCTATCTATCCAACAAAACTTTTTCATTCGACTGATATAGTGGTCCAATCTGGCCGATTCCCTTAAAAATAGAAAACAAAAACTTAAGTAAAAGTTTTATCAACATTGAAGCATGTTTGCTCTTTTTTTTCGCTGATCACCAAATACATTATGACAAAATTAGAAAACTCGGCAAGGGTATAAAAGTATATGAGAAATTAAAATTAAAAATAAATTTAACTCGTCAGTCAACAAAACGGGTACTGACTAGTATTTTGCCATATGCTTTCGTTGATTTGATAAACTTTTATTAACAACACCTATATAGCTAACCAAATTCTTAACTATTAATGTTAAAGGTAATTAAATTTGTTCCCAAAATATTTAAATGAATTTCAAATTGAGAGTTTAAATTTTGAAAATTACATAAAAGTTATTACTGTACACGACATAAAAAAACCAATTTTTTAAAAATCTATATAAGTTTATTGGCTTATTTTCACCAAAAATAAAAGATCAAAATTAATGTACGCATTTTGAAAGTAAAGAAAAACTAGATAGTGTATTTCCTAATCATAATGAAAATGAGACACATTGTTATTATGCGACCCACACATTTAAACGAGAAACCAAAAATTTGTATCTAAACACAGTGTTTAAACACTTTGAAAGTCATTAATAATATCTATGTATTAATTGGAAAGTATATTAATAGTTTGTTGCCAATTTGCACGAACGGTAACTTAGATTACTTTATGACATAGAAAAAGATGTCAGTTGAAAATTGTGTTTATATTCCCTTTATTCATAATTTAAAGTGTTTTCCATTTATTTAATCTTGTCAACTTCTCATTGAGTGCCTCTCATGTATTCCAATGACTATTCGGATATGGTTTTTGATATTACAAACCAAACTAAAACATGAAATTTATACTTTTTAATGTGCAACTTTTTACCTTTGCATAACTTTTTAGACAACACATCGTAGGTTGATATATATACATAAAAAAAATCTCCAACAAAAATTGTAAAACTTTGTAGCTTCCTAATTTTAATAAAGATTAAACATATATATTTTCTCAAGTATTTTATTTGGAGATCTCTAACAGAAGCAATTCTTGGGTCAAAACTAATATATGTATATACATATATACAAATTGAATGACAATTTGGCTGTGCATACAATATCCCATAGAAAAAAAACATTTCCCAAATAAATACATAAATAAATTGGAAGCATTTTTTTGTTGGTTTTGAAATTTTGCATTGTTAGTTATGTACAGGTATAATTAAAAATGTTTAAGCCGTTAAAATAATAACATATGCATACATAAATATAATACTTGCACATAGAGAAGGTAAACGATTTAAAATATAAAAAAAATTAAGTTACAATATTGCCTGATTTTAAATACGTTTTATTCGAAAAGCAAATACTATATTATGTATTTCATACGTATGTTTCCATGCATGAGTGTACTATATGTACTAAATTGTATTTTGGGTAGAAAATCAGCTTAAAAATAATACGGGCCGAACAAATATATATATTTACACATAGCCGATCTCAGGTGTCCTACACCCACACACATATGTTCATATGTGGATAAAGGAGACTTGGGATCCGGCGTGCGATAGGAAAGACTTACAAACTAAATTCAGTTCGAATTAGCTACGGCCAATGTTTACATAAGTAAAGATAAGTATGTGTGTATGTGAATGCCTATATGTGAATATATATATATATATAACTATATTTGTGGTGTATGTGATAACATTACTAGTAATGTTAACTATTGTTAGTTGGTTGTTGTGCGGTGTTAAACATTATATTCATCTAATCAGGTAAATCAATGCTGATGAATGGCACCACCGGCTTTAAAATATCATTCTTTGCCGCTTTCTTGCTCTTCTTGTCGTGCTTGCTAAACTCGTGCATCGCCTCTGTAGCAGCCATGTTGCTTGTCGATGATGAGGATGCATCCAGTGGCACCGATTGACCCGCGTGGCTTTGCGTCTCCGCATGATAGCTAAT
Source organism: Drosophila melanosoma (assembly GCA_035042045.1). Taxonomy (NCBI): domain Eukaryota; kingdom Metazoa; phylum Arthropoda; class Insecta; order Diptera; family Drosophilidae; genus Drosophila; species Drosophila melanosoma. Next base: position 7,285,559 of record JAWNLY010000176.1, read on the forward strand.
GTTTCCGTACTCCTGCAGGAACGGCATGGCCGAAAGCAGAAACTGGCTAAACGATTTACGAATACCAAACCACCACATGTTGCCGCCCTTGGCGGTAAAACTTAAAATAATGAGCGCGAGTATGGAGACCAGCAGCGGAGCAAAGGCGACAATGTACGGAAACTTGATTTCGCCATCCAACTTGTCACAGATAACCACCTGAATGAATGCATGCACAAAACCAGATTACAATGGAGATAAACGGCAACGCAGTGCGATAAGACTTAAACGGACTTACCTGAAAGCAGAGTAACGGAAGAACGGTGCAAATATTGCCAACGGCTGCATTAAGTGCAGCTTTCTTCTGCTGCAGCGTCACTTCCGGTGTGCGCATCATTATGCCACAGAATATGATATTATAAAGGACGCTGACCAAGCTTAAACAAATGACAATCCACATGGGCACAAACACCACGTCCCAGTTCCAGTAGACAAACTTGTCCAGCTTAAGTGGCAATGATACAAACTGCAATGCATTAACAGCCAAAAACAGCTCGAGCTCGAAGGAGCGATCATGCTTAACTGCCCACACACAGGCACCGACACTGACCACTGAGCCAAAGATGAGCGGTATAAAGACGAGCACCCACAGATGACGCTCCGACGTGAGCTTGTCGCAAGCCAACAGCTCGAACATTAGTAATATCAGATGGAGTGACAGCGATATGAGCATCGCCTTGAACTGCGTATAGGAGTCGCCTTCAAGGCGATAATGTGGGTAGCGGCACCAGACAATGGCACCCACTATAGCGCCTAATATGGCAGTGCATTTCCAAATCCACAACGGTGTAAAAATGGCCCAATAGGGCCAATCTGTAATTAATCATGAATATTAGTTTAGGGCTTTTGCTCGCTCACTCAGTCAGTTGATTGACATACCAATGTAACCATCGAGTCGCAACGCAAAAAGCGTTACGAATGTAAATAGGCTGCAGTGTACTATGAATTTACTGTAATAATGGATTAGATTGCGATATACATACGTAGAACATAGAAAGTTTTGCAGCTCACTTTTTTCTGCATTGCTTACCATGGGTTAAAGTCACGAAATAATGATTCGAGATTCATGTTCCCTCAACCAGAAAACAATATCTGAAGTTGCTGCTGTTGTTTGCTTGCTGTTATCAATAGTTCCAGATGCTAATGAAGACCTCCGCCACTAGTTGCACATTATTTTTGCCCTTGTGGGTCTGGCAGCTGACCTGTGCTCTTTTACTGGCACACTGTAGAACGTTTATCAATGAATTATTTTCTTGATTATTTTTTATTTTAATGATTATAAAAACACTTGGGGACTATTAGAAAATTTTTTAGGTATTTTTGTTGTGCTTATCTGTCTATCAATAAGGTATCGAGAAACGATAAAGTTTTTTTTATTCGCAGACAAGTTATCGATATTAGTAAGACGGATATCGCTTTTGCTTGGTTTTTGCTTCGATATTTTGATTTAACTGTTTTCCCATTTATTTTGTTATATTTCATACTTTTACTCTTAAACTTGCAATGAGATAAGAATTAAACATAAAGGCAATAGGTTGCAGTAATTATACATAGTAGGAGTATGTGATTCCAATCCAAACAGTTTTATCATTGGAAATAAGTGACAGGGTGCATTTAATATCGCCCATCTCTAGTTGATGCACATGCCTGACGAAGTGAGCGAATCTGACTGCTGCGGCAATGGTTGTACGAACTGCATTCTTGACAATAGGCCAGTTCCCAGCCAGCGTGCACTTTTGGCTGGCAAGCGTAACATCATCGAAAACTATGCCAGATTTCAACTGCTCAGCAATGAGGCAATGAACGGAGATGCACAAGTTCGAATGTTACACTTTGGCCACACTCTGACTGAGGATGAGAATGATGGTGACAGCATTTTGGACATTCCGCCTGGTCATCATATAATGTTGCGCGCTGAGCTTGCAGGTCATGCCGTGTTGCGACCCTACTCACCCTACTGGACAGACTTTGTGGGCAAACAGTTTAAAATTCTGGTCAAACTGCGAGCCGGCGGACCCATGTCCCAATACTTGGCGACGTTGCAGCCCACGCAAGTGCTGCAATTTCGTGGCCCCATTGGCAACTATGCGCACGACGCAAGCCGTGCCAAATGCATATTCATTATAGCGCAGGGCGTGGCAATTGCGCCCACGCTTCCACTGGTCGCCCAGGTGCTGGACAACGAAGATGACATGTGTTGCATACGTCATTTGATATGTGCGCAGGATCTGCAACATGTCTATTTTCGCGATCAATTGCTTGACTTTGCCCAGTACTGGAATTACAATCACTGCATCTATTTGGCGCATCAGCGGTGTGCCTTCTGTCCCACCGATTGTAATGAGTCATGCGAACAGCTGCGCAAGAGTTTGCGGTACAGGGAAACGGTGCACACCGGGCGTCTGGACGCCAACCGCTTGGCCTCACATGTCTCATCCAGCAATGCGGCTGTTCCAATTGTAATCATATCCGGACATTCGAGTTTTCAGCAGACAATGCGAGAGAGAGCAGCCAGCGCTTTAGCTGTGCCAGACGAACATATTTTTCTACTCTAAGTTGCAGTGGAAGAGAGTCTTCTCCCGGAACCATCCACAACAGACTTGTGACATTTATATGAATTGCAGCTCCAAAAACATTAAAGGGACGTCATTCTATATTTTATTAACACGGCATTTATTATTGTTGTTTATTAAATATTGTTGCGATTCAAAAATGTAAAGATCCCTAATCGATTTTGGCAATAGGTTATGGTCAAATTTGCGAGGATCACTCTCGGGCGCACAGCAGTCGTCATTATTGTTCTTTATTTAGTTTTGCATGTACGACAATTTACAGTAGTTTTACTGACTTTTGAATTTACTTATTATAATGGCAGCGTTCGTTAAATTTTTAAAGTTCCGTTATCGCCTTTTTGGCGTTGCTACTTTCGTTGAGTTACTTGCAGAAATGAAATGCAGAATTAATTAAAAAGGGCTTGAAGATAGTCAATGGAATATATTAGAACGAAATTAATTATATTCTTATTGTAGCTCAATCAGTAAACATCACAGTTTCGTTGATTGATTAGAGTGCTTTAATTGCAATTCTAGTCAACAGCTTTTTTTTTTAAATTGCAGTTATGGACCTTATTTTTCAATTATATTAAAAAATATTTTTTTGAACATCTTATTCAATAAATGTTATATTTTGGATACGATTGTACGAAAAGAACTCCACGTCACCGGCTATGACAACAATATATTATCAAAATTTGGGAAAAACCGAATCATGAACTAATTAAAGGTAACAATGAATAGTTTTCAGAAAGTTAAATCTTGTATTTTATTGTTAACTACATAAGTTACCTAATAAACATTTAGATTTATGTATAGAACAAAACTGTGTTTAAAGGGTTATTTATTATTGGATTATTTAGATAGATAGACAGTATTTATTAAAGTATTCCAACACGCGTTACAGTACCATTTGCCCTCTGGCGCCGTTGTGATACCCACACATTCATAGTGAAACCATTCAATGGCGCAATTGTCACCGTCGCAGCCAATCATTTCGCCAAAAAATATTCGTTTGCACGTGCAATATAGTGTCTCATCTAGAACCAGTGGCATTTCGTTGGCATTGTCAACATTAACCGGTATCTCGTTGACGACCACCGAGACTTTTTTCTTTTGAGGTTTTACCTTAGACTTTTTCTTTTTTCTACCTTTTTGAGGAGTGCTTTTTCTACGGAGAGTGTAATCACTGTCACTGCTACTGTCACTGGCAGTGTCACTGTTCACCTCATCAGAAAGCGCAAAACTTGTCCTTTTACGAGTCGCTCTTGGGACCACGGTTCTCTTAGAGCTAACCTTTCCGACTGCCGCTTTCACGGCATTGCTTACCATGGGTGGCTCGGCAGTCGTAGCTGAGGCCTTCTCTTGTTTCATGCTAACCATGGGTGGCTCAGCAGTCGGAGACGAGGCATTCTCTTGTGTCATGCTTACCATGGGTGGCTCGGCAGTCATAGATGAGGCATTCTCTTGTTTCATGCTTACCATGGGTGGCTCGGCAGTCATAGATAAGGCATTCTCTTGTTTCATGCTAACCATGGGTGGCTCGGCAGTCATAGATGAGGCATTCTCTTGTGTCATGCTTACCATGGGTGGCTCGGCAGTCATAGATGAGGCATTCTCTTGTTTCATGCTAACCATGGGTGGCTCGGCAGTCATAGATGAGGCATTCTCTTGTGTCATGCTTACCATGGGTGGCTCGGCAGTCATAGATGAGGCATTCTCTTGTGTCATGCTTACCATGGGTGGCTCGGCAGTCATAGATGGGGCATTCTCTTGTGTCATGCTTACCATGGGTGGCGGCAATTCATTTTCGAGTTTGTCAATATATTTCTTTAGAATTTCAAACGATTCTATAGAAAGCTGAACTTTGTCAGTTTTACATTCCATTGCCTTGAGAAAAAGTGCCCTTAACTCCTTAACTCGCGTTTTGTACTTACTCACGCTCATCGGTTCGCTCATTGAGTTGAGCTTGAGCACAAATTCCTTAACATGTCCATTGATGGTTTCCTTCGTAGTACTCATATCATCACCCAGCTTCTTAATTATCCTTAAGTTCTGAATCAGTACTATTGGCACTTTATGCAATCCTTCACCAGGTGCTGGTAACATTTTGTATAGTTATTGTGCGATTGTGCGATTGTTAATTGATTTTATTTTTTCTTCCTTAATTGCAGATTACTAACAAAAACCAGCGTCTATTTGCGTTTAAGCGGCAAAACCTAGTCAAAGTAAAATAACAAAATATATAAATTACAAAATTATATCAAAATAAATCAAATTTACATATTTGCTTAAATCAGTAGCATTATGTTTATAAGTGTAAGTTAACTGCACTTTATCATAACATTATTTGCTACCTGTCCTATAAATTGTTCAATAAAAATTAATAAAAATCAGTTATAATTTTAAATTAGTTAAGTCTTCGTTAAGTGTGGAGTATTTTCGTTAAGTTTGGGGACAAGTCGACTACGGCTTATACATGTATATGTACATGTATACATATATATGTTGCATATGCGCCATGGTACTGTGGTCATCTTATCAAGTATTTTCTCGATATCGCAAAAAAAATTACTCGATACTTTCGATAGTAAAATAATGGAAATTTCGAACGATTGACGATGACGAATGCTTAATGAGCAATAAATAAACAAATTGATTACATTATTAACGAATTTAAGTGCTTTTGCGTGTGCATTCATATCCATCCATTGCATTTAAGTCACCTGGCACTGACATTTGCGGCTCCATCCCCTTTCAACTGCATTAGTTGCTGGAGGCAATCAAGCCAATATTTTGTTTGGAGGTGTGTGAAAGGATGACCGCCTCGGACAAGTATACTTATCAGCGGACTGTGCTATGCTTGGCTCGCGTACTGGCTGGCATACAGCCCACGCCATGGGACAAGGTTGGTGTGTGGAGTGGGAGTAGAGAGTTTGCTATTATTATCTATAAATAAGGTCTAAACTTTGACAGCGATATAGAAAATCGAACTTTTGCGCAACTAGCATTGACCTTGAAACGCAAGTGTGGAATTGTATGGGATTGGGGGATAGGGGAGAAGGCTAAAGGCTATGTTATTGTTATTTGTTGTTGACATTTGGTATTTTTCGTGCAGGTGCAGACCCTATTCCGCTACTGTCCGCAGGAGAATGCATCGGGCGTATTTTGTTTGGACTCGAGGGCCCAGGATGCGGTAATTGCATTGGGCATTTATTTTCTGGAAGGTGGTTGCCAGCACGAGTCACAAATCGTACCCTATCTTCTGCGACTGGCCAAGAGCCTGCCAAAGGCCAGAATACACGATGAGCGCAGCAATAAAGTCGAACGTGAGTCTATAGACAATAAATTCAATAAATGGCCCGATTATCAATTCAAAATTCAATTAATGTTGATCGTCCTTTGCAGGTGTACGCATACCCGCAGCGGAGAAGTTCAGCTTTTGTTTGAACACACTGCTATCGGATATAGCAGCGAAATGTCCAGACTCGCGCGAGGAGATCATACTGAATCAGGTGGAGACGCTCGGGACATTGGCGAATATTGTGAAGCCCGGCAAGGATAGCAATTCGACGCCATCGCCAATGGTGTTGTGCAATGCTACGGTCCCGCTGCTATTCGGTTTGGCCAGGTCGATGGGTCGCTATGCGAGCAATGATCCGCCGCTGTTATGTCGAATCTTTCCGCCGGAACAACTGTATATACAGCGCGTCAGCGCGGGTGGTGGCAATGGCAATTACAATAACAGCTCTTTTAGCAGCAGCGAACGTCTGGCGACCACACAATTTCGTCCAATCATACCGCGTTCGATGTCCGGCACATTGGCCAATCATAATCATAATACAAATTTGGATGACGCACATCATCGGATGCGTCCATTGGGCTCTGGCAGGCAAAAGGCATCGCTGCAAACATATTTCTCGGTGCCGTATGATCCGCGTACGCATTTCTTTACACGATACGGCTCCAGTTTCAATCAGTTCCCACATATGCGTGTCAATCAATGCGAATCGCCTAACAAGAAAGGCCCAAAGCCAATGTATCGTTTACCACCGTTTCCCATCCAGCATTTGCAAACGATCTTTGCGGTGTCCAAGAAGCTGTTGACCAAAGACACCCTTGACTATTTGGATGAGCTGGGCAGCGATATATTCTCGTTGCATTTGAATAATGGCAATTGCTACAAGAGCTTCTCGGAGATGCTCAATTTGGTGCTGGTCACATTGTTGCGCGAACTGTTGCAGCATCAGGTCGATCTGCCCACACCATTTACCAAGGATGTGCAGGAGTTTGTCAAGCGTTTGTTTCTCAATGGCCAAACGGAGCTGCAGAACAAGCAGCAGGATCAGGAGCGCGAACGACGCGAGGAAAACGGCATTGCCGTTGTCAACAAATACAAGATCAATGTAATGGCAAATGCCGCTTGCGTGGATCTATTGGTTTGGGCCATACGCGATGAGACGGGTAAGTTTAATAAAACAAAAAACAAAACAAAACCAACAAAAAAAAAAGAAGGGATTTTAGCACTCACACAATCAAAATCGTCCGTCTTGAAAAATTTTGAAATATTTGGAAAATTTATTTTAATTTGTAGTTAGCACAACAGCAGAAAACTAACACTGATACGTTAATTCAGCTTGACGGATATTATTACAACAGTTATTTGACATATGTCAAAAATGCCAGTCAAACTACAAACGACAATAAAGTCAAAGGCACCAAGATTATGCAATTGAATTATTTTTACAGTTACATATCCAATACATATTTATTAATTTAAATTATAACTGTTGACTTATATTATTCTTATAGCAGTCAAACCAGACAATTATTTAATGTTTTCGATTTGTATTAAACTAGGCTGCCGGATTATTTACTTGCAGCTTCGGTGTCGGGATCCGAGGATAGCTTTTATATTATTGATTGTTTCTATTTGTATTTTTGTATTTGATATTTGCCTCTTTTTTTTTGTACAAAAAAAAAAAAAACAAAAAACGTAATCTTTTTACAGTTGATGTCGACTATAACGTGCCATCATTGCAAAATGGCTTGCATTTTTTATTGAAAAAAGGTCAAAAGCAGTTTGCTACCCCAATTGTTAATTATACCAATAGTTTTGTTGATTTCTGATTGGTTTGGTTATTGATTAATTTTTGTTTATTTTGTTGCGTGATCATTTCTATTACGGCATCATCATATTCGATACTGGATCGTGGGAATCCCATTGTGTGTTGCATGCTGCTCCATCCAAAAAAAAAAAAAAAAAAAATACAATGTTTGAGGTTGTCGTTTTTTTGCATTTCCGTTTCTGTTTTCCTGTTGCTTTGTCAATGAAATATTTCTAATCGTTTTCCTTTTTTTTTCAATACTTCCGACAGAGGCGGACAAACTGTGCGGACGTCTGTCACAGAAGCTCAATCTGATGCTGAGCCATAAGATTGTGATGGATCATATGCCGCTGCTAATGGTCTGTTTGGAGGGATTGGGTAAGCTGGCGCAGAAATTTCCCAATATTGCCGGCACATCGATATCGTATCTGCGTGATTTTCTGGTCGATCCCAGCCCGATATTGGGTAAACTGCATACGTATGCAATGCAAACGATTGCGCTGCAAAAGAAGGAGAAGGAACTGACGCCATTCAAGATTGTTGTCCAGCATTCGGATTCGCGTTCGGTTGTCGACATCTTTGGTGATAATCAAAAGCAAACTGGCACTGGACGCAGTGGTCATGCGGCCTTCGAGGCACTTCGTGATGCAGCCATTGAGAATCTATCGATTGCCCTGCGTTCAGCCCACACGCTTGACCAGTTCTGTGTGCCCGCCTTGGTTGCGAACGTCTCCAATCGTCTCTTCACCGCCGAGAAGCACGAGAGGTGTGTTCCATCTCATAAATAGTTATTATTATTATTATCATTTTCTAATCGCAACTTGTATTTTTAACAGTGAATCAACGCTGGTCAGCTTGAACATAATTGTAATGCTGGGTCATGTGGCCGTCGCATTGAAGGACACATCGAAGACGACACAAAACATACTGCAGTTCTTCATACAGCGCTTCTACAAGGTGCCATCGGAGCAGAATGCATTGATTGTCGATCAGCTTGGCTGCATGATCATCTCGCAGTGTGAGACGCACATTTTCGATGAGATCATGAAAATGTTCTCACGCGTCACAGTGCAATCGGCATCGGTGGCATATAACTCGGATCCGGATAATCGCAAACAATTCCATCATGTCTCCGATGCGGTTGTCAATGCATTGGGTAACATTGCTGGCAACATTCAGGGCGATGCCGAGATGCTTGAGCTGCTCGGCAAACTGTTGGAGTTGTTTGTCCAAATTGGACTCGATGGCGAGCGTTCATATGACAATACGCCGGGTGCCCAAAAGGCCAGCTCACGTGCCGGCAACCTGGGCATGCTGATACCCGTAATTGCTGTACTCATGCGTCGTCTGCCGCCAATAAAGAATCCGCGTCAACGTCTGCACAAGCTCTTCAAGGACTTTTGGGCGTACTGTGTCGTCATGGGATTTACAAATGCCCGTCTCTGGCCAGCCGATTGGTATCAGGGTGTGCAGCAAATAGCGGCCAAATCGCCGCTGCTCATCTCACAGACGGCACACAAATCGGATATGCGGGAACTCAACTATACGCTGGCCATTAAGAGCGATTCGGTGAATGAGCTGCGCAGCCAAATACTGGTGCTGCTCGAGAATTCATCGGACAATGTGGCTGCCTGCATCAATAAGCTCAGCTTTGCCCAGTGCACCTATCTGCTCAGCGTCTATTGGCTCGAAATGCTGCGAGTCGAGAATGCCGATGAGCCCAGTCTGGAGCCCATCATGAGCTATCTATGCGATACGGCTTTGCAAAAGGACAAAACCAACATTTGGCAGTGCGTTAAATGGTGAGCCATCCCAATTAAACTAAATCCTTTCATCAATCTATTCCTGAGCAATCAAAGCACAAATACGAATTTCTGTCAAGTTGCAACAAGTTTTGCAATTTAGCTTGTAAAAAAAATTGAGAGGTGATTCTTATAAATCAAATTAAGCACATTTTAATTGTATTATTTATATATATTTTAATTATTATTATCCAGCATAATTTATAATTGTGCATCAAATCTTTTGTTACAACTATTCATTGCTCAAACAAGAAGCGGATTCGCTTCCAGCTTCGTATTCCAATTTCACATTCAAATATTCAAACAGCAAATTAAGTTTCGGTGTTTGGGTTTACAAAAATTTGGAATTTAGAAGATTTTTATCAAATGCGTTACTGTATTTCAATCCTTAATAATTCCATTCCCAACTGACATCCTGACAACTCATCAGTCGAAAGTTGAGTCAGCAATTTTCATGAGATTAATAATGAAATTTGTTGTTTTTGTGTGTGTGTGTTTTTTTTTAGCGTTGCGGATCAGGTGTTTGAGAAGTTTCGAAATGTGCTCTATGCGCACGATGAGATACGGGAGAAGGTGCTGGAGTCGCAGGCGACGCTGCTGTTGGTGTACTTCAATCATATCCACAAACAGATCCAGCTGGTGGCGGATCAGTATCTGTCACAGCTGGTCGATCGCTTTCCGCATCTGCTGTGGAATCGTCGTGTGCTGTGGTGCATGCTGGACATACTGCAGCTGCTGGCGTACTCATTGTCACTGGATCCCAACGAGGAGACGCCCATATTGCGGGTGGTCTCAACGCCGTATACGCTGCAGCTGATGGACTCGCTGCCGGCACGTGAGCTCCGTCTCAAAGATTTCGCCGATCGCTGTCAGGGCATTGTCAACGAGGCAATGAAGTGGGCGCCACGCTCCACACGCTCCCATCTGCAGGAGTATCCCAATCAGATACCCACACCAGTGCTGGCCCATCACAGCGGCCTGGCGCTGGCCTTCGATTCGGTTGTCAACAGCAGCATCCTGCATCCGGGCAATACGCTGAGCACGCTCAGCAAGCGACCCAGTTGCGTTAATTCGGATACGCCACGATTCGTATCCGTGCTCTGCTTGCGCAGCAAATACGCCGGAGAAATAAGCGGCCTGCTGTCCGTGTTGAGTGACCAGGATAAGGTTGGCCTCGCCGATCGACTGGTGAGCGATGTGTGGGGCGCCTGCGTGGAGAAGAGCGATGCCCGACATCGTGGCGCCTTGTGGCGTGCCACTGCCTACCTGATCATCTGTGCCGAGATCGATAGGAAGCTGCTGCATGCGGTGGCCAGTTCGCAACTGGAACTGTTTACGGAGTCAGCAATGGAGACGGCTGTCGAGTGCTGGCAATGGGTGTTAACGGCACGTCAGGATCTCGAGCTGTGCTTCATCCAGGAGATGGTCAGTGCGTGGCAGACAACGTTTGAGAAGCGCATGGGTTTATTCGCCTGGGAAATGGAGATCACCAATCCATTAGCCGCCTATGATGGCTGTAAATTGGTTAGCAAACCCATCTTGATTGCACCGCATCTCATCTGGCTGCAGTTGCTCTCCGAAATGGTGGACACGGCCAAATATTGTAATCGCGACAAGGTTGAAATGTTTTGTCTGCTTTTGCATCGCTGCCTGCCCATATTGAAGAGCAGTCGCCAGAATCGTCAGGTGGCCACAGTTGGTTGTCGCTTCAAGTTGCTGCAGTGCGGCCTGTTCCTGCTGCAGGGGAATACGATACCCAAATCGCTAGCACGCAACATACTGCGGGAGCGCATCTATTCGAATGCACTCGACTATTTTTGCGGTCCGCCCACATGCCCCAATCAGAGTCGGGAACAGCTACTCGAGGATATATTGATATTGCTGAAATTCTGGCAAACGATGCGAAGCGAAAAGAAGCATCTGGTCACATCGGAGGTGGGTGATTATGATATAACCAGCGCATCGGTTAGCTCCACCCAAATGCTGGCCGTTCGCAACAATCCAGAGACGGCATCGCTAATCAGTGGTGGCGCCGACTATGCCCGCTCCATGAGTGCCACGGGCAATGCAAGTGGCTGGTATAACACAATTCCGCATTCAACGTCCACGTTGTCGAAGCGTTCGTATCGTTCCAAGCGTTTGCAATACCAAAAGGATTCATATGACAAGGACTACATGAAGAAGCGCAATCTGATACTTGAGCTGCTGGCCGTCGAGCTGGAGTTCCTTATCACCTGGTATAATCCGAACAGTTTGCCCGATCTGATAGTGCCAGGTACTGCATCAGTTGGCTTCACCTTTCACATGGCTTTGTTATTAATCCGATGTTCTCCATTTTTTTGCTTGCAGGCGAGGAGCAGATCACCGAGTGGCGGAATCGTCCATACAAACCAAATGTTTGGCGAGACTATGCACGTTTGGCATGGTGCTATAATCCGGCGCTGGCCGTTTTTCTGCCGCAGCGCATCAAGAATGCGGAGACCATTGACGAGGAGGTATCGCGACTCGTCTGCTCCGATCCCATAGCTGTTTGTCATATACCCGAGGCGTTGAAATATTTGTGCACCACCAAGAATCTATTGCAAGAGAGTCCCGATCTTGTCTACATATTATCCTGGTCAGCGGTGACGCCCATCCAGGCCCTATCATATTTCTCCCGACAATATCCATCGCATCCGCTAACCGCACAGTATGCGGTGAAGACGCTCAGCTCATTTCCGGCGGAATCTGTGCTTCCGTATATACCGCAACTGGTTCAGGCGCTGCGTCACGACACCATGGGCTATGTGGTGGAGTTCATTAAGAATATATCAAAGCGTTCACAGATAGTGGCCCATCAGCTAATCTGGAATATGCAGACGAATATGTACATGGACGAGGATCAGCAGCATCGCGATCCCATACTATATGAGGCATTGGATGTGCTCACCCAAAACATAATTGCCTCGTTCTCCGGCGCCGCAAAACGTTTCTATGAGCGTGAATTTGATTTCTTTGGCAAAATCACAGCCGTATCCGGCGAGATACGTTCCTTTCCCAAGGGTATTGAGCGCAAGAATGCCTGCTTGGCGGCACTGAGTCGCATCAAAGTGCAATCCGGCTGCTATCTGCCATCCAATCCGGAGGCAATGGTTCTCGATATTGAATATAGCAGCGGTACGCCCATGCAGAGTGCGGCAAAAGCACCATATTTGGCCAGATTCCGTGTCTATCGCTGTGGCATCACAGAGCTCGAGACACGCGCCATGGAAGTATCCAATAATCCGGTAAGTCACCTCAACTCCACCACAACGATATATACTCTAGTCTAGAAATTCTCTCGAGGATTAGCGTTTTCCGATTCAAGTAGATATACCTCTTCCAAAACAGCAATCTTTCTTAAAGTAGAAAAAGCTAGTTTTTGGTTTATTAAAAAAAAAAAATCTGTCTGAAATTTAGTAAAAAAAAAAGAAGTTAATTTTATATAAATATAGGAAAAACAATTTTAATTTTGTAATTAGCAAACCCAAAAATCGGATTTAGGATAGTAACGAAATATAATTTCTTGATTGTTATATTAAAGTTAAAATGAGAAGTCCGATTTCAGATAAAGTTATATACATTTTTTGAAATTATTTGTCTTAGAAAACTAATGAAATTAAGATAAAAGAAAAAATTTCTCTTCTAGAAATGCTAAAAAAAAAATAGTAGCATTCTTAGCTCCAGAGCAGCTCTGTCTCAATCTAACACATATATTTATATATATATTATTACCTCTCTCTCTCTCTCTCTCTCTCTCTTTCTCTTTCACACACACTCACACTCACTTTGTCTGTCCTTGTCTAATATGTGGATACACACGAGCAGAATTCACAGGAGGATGCCCATATGACGCTGGGCGTTGAGTCATGGCAGGCAGCCATATTCAAGGTGGGCGACGATGTCCGTCAGGATATGCTGGCACTGCAAGTGATCACCATATTCAAGAATATCTTCCAACAAGTTGGCCTGGATCTGTTTCTGTTCCCCTATCGCGTTGTTGCCACAGCACCAGGTGTAAGTTGTTTGCCATCACAAAAAAATTCCAAATTGTTATTAAACATTTGCCAATTGATATTTGGACAGTGTGGTGTCATTGAGTGTGTGCCCAATGCCAAGTCACGAGACCAGCTGGGCAGACAGACAGATTCCGGTTTATCCGAGTACTTCCAGCATCAGTATGGCGATGAGAGTTCCAAGGAGTTTCAGGCGGCTCGGGCAAATTTTGTTAAATCGATGGCTGCCTATTCGCTAATTGGATATCTGCTTCAAATCAAGGATCGACACAATGGCAACATTATGATCGACAAGGATGGCCACATCATACACATAGGTACACACACACACACACACACACACACATATATATCAATATATATTTATATATTATACTGTTTTAAAAATTGTTCGAAAACAGATTTTGGCTTCATGTTTGAATCATCGCCGGGCGGCAACATTGGCTTTGAGCCGGACATGAAGCTCACCGATGAGATGGTCATGATAATGGGCGGCAAAATGGAGGCGCCCACCTTTAAATGGTTCAGTGAGCTGTGCGTGCAGGCATTCCTTGCGGTGCGACCCTATCAGGATGCGATTGTCTCGCTGGTATCGCTAATGCTGGACACGGGTCTGCCCTGCTTCCGGGGACAGACGATAAATCTGCTCAAGCAGCGATTTGTGGCCACTAAAAATAACAAGGAGGCCGCCGCACACATGTTGGCCGTTATACGTAACTCCTATCAGAATTTCCGTACGCGTACCTATGACATGATCCAATACTATCAGAACCAGATACCCTACTAAAGTCTTCTCTACCAATGGAACTTTTCCATTTTCTCGATTTTTTCCTTTATTTTTTGTAATTTGTGTGTGTTTTTTAATTTTATTTATTTTTTGGTTGTTGTTGTGGTTCTGGTTTTGGCGTTCATTGATTAGCCAAAATGCTGTATTATTTATATTTATTATACTTATTATTCTAATAATTTTTCGGTTTTTTTTTTATATGTTTTTGTTTTGTATTTCAAATGCTAGTTGTTAAATTTTGTTGAGGATTTTACGATGAATACTAAATCAATTATAGGGCAATATGTTGTAAAATGTATTTGTTACCTACATGCATACAACCAATACATATTACCTACATATTTATATATATGTATACCTAAGCCAATATACCGATGAATACCGCAAATAATTAACGTGGTTCAATTGTGAGTTGATCAATAATAATTCCATATTAACATATATTCAAAGCATACAAGATTTGCATTATTTATGTTATCTACTTGCAATATTTAGCCTTTGTGCATTTTATGTGTGTTTAAAAATATTTATATATATATATATACATATACAAGTTAATACGCATTGTTTGTTGGACAAAAGAAAAAAAAAACAAAATTAATAAAAAGAAAAAACGAATTAATTCGAACAGTTTCTGTTTGCTTTAAATAACAGACGCTTTAACAGAATGTCTCTACGTTTAGCAGAACTGTTGTCGAGTTCTGTTAACGCTAAATTGCGTCATGGGTAGTGTTGAAAAGCGTTTATCTGGGCATGCAAAAGAAGAAGCAGATGAAGAAAGAATAGCAGGAAAGAAGCTAAAAGTACGCCTACTATATCGAATAATTATCGTGCAATGTTCTTTTCATTATCACTCGTTTGCTTTGGCACTTCATTCGTCTTTTAGTTGCTTCTCATACACGAACGAACGTGAACGTGGAACGCGCGGCGAATATTATTTTTCGTTCAGTGAAAGTGTAAGTAGTGTTGCCTGCCTCGCTGTGGTTGTTGTTGCAGCAGCAGTTGTAGCGACGACGTTTTGTGCACAATACACACGGCCGCCATATTAAAATATGCAAAAAAGGTAGTCGATAAAAAAGCATACGCTTAATACACAATACTATCTGATTCTTGTCTGACAGTGCCAAATATTGTTGTACAACTACAACATTCAACATACAACACGAAACTACCAGCCAACCTGTGTGTGTGAGAACAGCGAAAGTAATTAGAACGAAAACGAAGCAAACGCAAATAAAATATACGAAAATGAAGCAAAACCAAATAGCGAATAGCAGCGAGAAGTGTTGCGCGTAAAGAAGCAGCAGCGCATAGTTGGAGCGAATAAAAAGAAAAAAATATAAACTCAAACAGAAAACTGTGCAAAAGAAAAAAAAACCGAAGGAATTCTGTGTACAAAGTGCTAAAATCTTGTTAATTTTCAGTTGTACAAACGGCTATTCATTTTTTTTTCCACAACGACACAACGAATAAAAAGTATATACGGAAGCAAGGTGTATAGCAAAAGACGAAACTAAACGAAAAAAGGCAACGGCAGCGGGTCGCGCTCTCTGTGAATGTGTGTGTGTATATATATGTACGTATACATGCATGTATTTGTAAGAGCGTGTGTTGGTGTATGTCGCTTCTACCATGTGTGCGTGTGCGTGAGACGGCGGCGACAGCAGTAGCTAAAAGAAAGCAGTGAAGAAATATATATGTGAAAAAGAAAAGAAAGAAATGATAGCAGCGCAAAAACGAAAGAAAAGTTATACATATGTATGCATATATATGTATATACTTATGTATGTATGAATGTATATCCTACATAACGGAAAAGCAATTCTAGCAACGAATTTTTTCTCTTTTTTGTTTTTTGTGGTCAGTGAGCAGCAAGCTGAGCTAAAACATTCAAATTAGTACACCCATACAGATGCAAATACACACACACACTCACATTTATTTGTGCTAATGCAAAAGAAGAAATTGCGTTACACAAGCGCCCCTTTTACCACTGCGCCGCCTCAGTCAACCACACTTTGGCTGTGTATGTGTGAGAACAAGTGCCTTAATCAGCTTGCCCCCGAATATCTGTGTGTGTATGTGTGAGAGTGAACGCGTGCATGCGTTAGTATGCGCTTGTGCTATTTAATAAACTAGATATTTATTATTATTAAATATTATTTCTTCATTGTTTTTTTTTTGTTTTTGTTTGTTTGAGTGCCCTAAGAGTTGCATAGGTACTATAAGTACATGAGTATGTACATACTATGCATACTTCGCCGATCTTCTTGCAGTCCATCAATGTTGCACAGTGGTGTCAGATCAAGTGCTGTTGTTGATGTTGATTTTGCAGTGAATTGTAAAACGAAAGCTAAAATGGAAAAAAGCGTTATTGAAATGGAATAAAAAATGTTAAAAAAAATTATTATACTCATATTTAAATAAAAATATGTATATATTATTTTTCATAATATTTAAAGTGTAAATAATATTTTGTTTTTTTTTTGTGATTTGAATTCTAAATTTCGACATTTCGCATTCACCGTTTGAGTATTATTGTCCCAAGATTACTTAGGAGGCAGCTTGTGCAGTGCACACTGCTTCACACTATTATAATATTGCCACTGTGCAAGAGTTCTGCGCATATGCTAGTTAACGGCTTAACAACCGACCGGACCCCGCTCAAAAAATTTCAATTAAATAAAACAATTTTTTTTTGCAAATTTGTCGCTGTCACGCTGTTGTTGTCCATCGTTGCAAAGTGCAACCGTCCAGCGACATGCAAACCGCCGAAGTACTCACACACACGTAAACGCAAATATGTTTCTATGAGATACTATGTAAGCTAGAGTATCCAATAAGACCATCCAAAAGCACTTATCGCTGCGTGCATTTTCTGATCAAATTCTTTAAGGCTTTGTACAGTGGAGGGATAGGGGATTGGTCACGGCAGTCGTTGTTCATGAAAAGCGCTCGATTTTGGTCAGGGACAAGTGTAGTGTCATGATGACACATGTGGTATTTACTTTCGTCAAAGGCCAACAGAAAACCTGTATAAAAGTAAAAAAGAATGGGTAATGTTGCAAACTGAACATAGCTTTGGTTATCTTTTTGGAAACTATAATATTTGAAGACATTTAAAACTCGTCATATATAGTTATAGAAAATGTGTTTACACGATGAAAAGGTGGCAACGAAATAGAACGGAACAAAAACGTAACACACCATTCTAAAAGTTCAAAGGGGGGATGTCAACTTGCTATGTGCACGTGTGCGTGCATAGGCAAGAGCTAGTGCGTGTGTACTGAAGAGCGGAGGTGGAAGCAGGAGAGCAAGTGGCGCCTCTGCTGCTGCTGCTTAGCAACTTAGTCGCTTAAACCGCTTGCTTGCACGCCTCTGCCGGGCCACAGCTGTTTCCATGCACGTTTGTTTTTCGTGTTGAAAGAGAATAGGAGAATGAATGAGCGAGAGGGAGAGAGAGTGAGAGTGAGAGCAAGAGCAAGTGTATGTAGGCTGGCAACACTTTTACGCCTGCGTTGTCCTTCGCCTGCGCGTGACATTCCGATACTTATTTCTTTGTACTAAGCTTTTGCACGCCGCAAACTTTTATCGATTATTCAACGGAGCCCAGCAGCAGCCCCATTTGGACTCATGCAAGTTTCCCTGTGTGTGTGTATAAATGTGAATTTGCTTTTTGTTTGCTGTTCTGTTTGTTTCACAGTTTCCTTGCAAATCGATTCGGTTGGTGTCAGTGTTGTAAAGCAGCACTAGTTGCGCCCATTGCAGCACTGACAACCGGCCACCAAACTCCATTAACAGCGCCAGTTGCTGGCAGCACAGAGCAGCAGCAGCAGCAAAAGCCGACTGTAAAACTCGGAGCGTTTTTAGTCAACGCTGACGCCGCCTTGACGCTGGCGTCCTGTGCACCGCGTGCTCTTCGTATTTTTAAACGCTTATCGCACGTCTTAGTCGAAAGCAGCAGCAAAAGCCTTGCTAACCGATTTTTTTTTACTACAAAAAAATCAATGTGAGAACTGTGGTCGTGAAATTTAGAAATCATTTTTATTTGCTTATTTTTTTCATTCATAGTTGGAGTTGCTATTTGGTTTGTCGGTCGGACGGTTAGTCAGCTGCTGCCGTTGTGATTGCTTACATAATTGCTGTGTTTGATGGGTGTGTGTGTGTGTGCATTTCACAGCCGCTTGCAGGACTTACACACCTACATCCATACACTTCCACACACACACATTCATGCATAACAGCTGTTCATCTGAGTTTTCGTTGCATTCTTTTTTAAATCCTTTGCTGCAAGTGTATTATAATGTTTCGATCAGTGACAAGTCTGTGTCGTGTTTATATGTAAATATTTCTTACAGTATTAAGACAATATTTACGTATCTTGATACTGCTTTTGATACTATTTGACAATTTCTGAACTTGTTTGTTTTGCACTTTATTATAAAACTTGCATTAGGACATTCGGTATCCTGAGAGCACCCAAAAATAACTGTTTTCTATTGTCTCTATGTGCAATTTTTTGTTGCTTGCGTTAGCTTTTTTTTTTTTTTGTCTATGTGTGGAAAGAGTACAAAATTAGCGTTAAAAAGAGCGCAGAGAGCGAGTTTCACAACTAATTAAAAACTGCTGATCTATCGATACTTGCTATTTCTGCCCTCTTTTCCCCACCTTCTATTTCTTTCTCTCTCCCTCCCAATGGCTCTTTCCGATGGTAACATTGTTGATCAGCTGTTTTTGACCACATAACCGCAATGTTCGAAATACCACAATCAGAAAAAAATAAGTCGCCATTGACTATAAATGTAAACCCCACACCACCCCTCGCTTATCAATTTCGCTTGATATCTGCTGATAGAAACCACAAAAAAAAAGAAGAAATATCAAGCTTTAAATTTAAAACTTTGCCACACACAAACGAGAACGCAACACTCAAAGTATTTTTTATTCTTTGTGGTGGCAGCGATAAGATTATGCTATCCACTTATTCACTTTATATATATATATATATATATTTATATATATACACGCATACGTAGCACTGTGCAAAATGAACTTATTATATATTTTGTAAAAATCACAAATTTAAAACCCATCCTTCGCATGTATGTGCGTGTGTCTGAAGCCATATCGAAAGGATCACAAACACGCACACAGAATTCGTAGCACGCTTCTCGGCGCACAGCAGTTGCGTACGGTGCAAGATCTCGCCAGGAATATCCGAGCGGCCCTTGGTTAAATGGCATCACACGCAAAAAACGTTTTTCTTTTCGCGCGTGTGCCAATAAATAATGTGACTAAAAATACATAGTACGTTCGGAGAAGAGAGCGAAGAGTGCAAAATATGAAGATGGCCGACGACAACGACAACAGCAGCAGCAATGTGTGACAAATGGAAAATTTGAGACGGACGCGCGGGGGCGTGTTACCATAACCGTCCCATCCAATGTTAGCTGGTCTCAGGCTACCGAAAAAGAAAGCAAAATATATATAAAAAAATATATATATATATATATATATATTTTTGTATATATATAAAAGAAGTGAGTGGCGACTAAATGGGCCACATTCAGTATAACGATGGGGTGGGAGGGGGCGTGCTAATTCAAGAGGGTTGGGGTTAGTCCTTGTGTGTGTTTGTTTGTTGTTTGCTCGATTGCTCGTTGATGTGTGCTACGTTTTAAATTCAATTAAGCAACTTAAGCAAATCGACCGGCAGCCAAATTCAATGGCTAACGAATATACATATTTGCACTCTCTCTTCCTCTCCTGCTCTCTCTTTCACTGTCCCGCTGTTTGTCTTTGACGTTACCAAAATGTTTGCCATATCGTTTTGGACTTTGATAGATTTACCGTTGTGCCTGATGTCAGAGAGAAAAAGAGAGGCAAAGAGCGCGAAAGAGAGAGGCTGGTGTGGTTGCTTAGTTGCCTGCAAATATATTCATTGGCAAATGCCATAGCATACATTTTGTGAGTGTGAAGATGCATGCGACATGTCCCCTATACTCCCTGTCCGACCCCTGCCAACTTTCACCTTGCCCTTTCTCTGTTTCTCTTGTGTTCGACTTTGTTGTTTTTGTTATTAAGCTAGGGTCGCCTTGGTTGCGCATTGATTCTATTTTGGCGCCAGGGTTGCCTGGTTGTCGGAAATCGATCTAATAATCGATATACATGTCAAAATCTAAAAATGTCTTTTGACTTTTTGATATGAAAGAAACTAAAAAATAATAATTGTTGTTTACAAGAAGAAAACTTTAAATCATTGGCTTATATGTCAATTGAAATTCTATTGAAAATGAGCTCATGCCGAGGATAACTTTATTGTTGACATACCAATTCACACACTCACACACACACACACAGCGCCATTTGCGTTAGTGTATCCTGTGGTTCACACTGCTACTGCATTACGTCGACGTCGATGTTTGCGTCGTCGCTAGCAAAAAGCAGCGCCATCATTCTTTTTGGCTGACAGTTTGCTTAGAAAATAAACACATTGCTCCAGCAACTGCCCCCTGCCCCTATCCTCTCTGTGTCGGTTCTTGCAAATCCGATATGCCCATATTTATTTGCAATCCGCTCGCCTCCTTTTCGTTGTTTCTTGTTTTATGTATTTCTGATCAAATGTTTTGCCTGCAATGTATCTTGTGTGTGTGTGTGTATTTGTGTATGGATGTGTGCGTGAGTCAGAGTGGGGGTCATCTTGCGTGGCATCGGGTCATAAATTTAGTTTTGGCTGCCTTCTTTCCTCTTCTCTGTCTCGCGCGCTCGTACGGTGTGTTTTATTGGTGCTCTAGTTAATTTAAAATGGTGTCATTGTCAAGCAAACTTTAGCTCTCACTTCAGCTTGCTACAAACATATATGTATGTGTATATGTATATGTACATGTACATGTACATGTACATGTATATGTAACTTTTGTTTGCTTCTATTTGTATTTTTTTCACTCTGCATTAAATGCATTTTTGTCTTACTCAATTACTCAGTTCTCTTTTCAATTCAAATCACTGGTTTGTCTGCGCAAATAAAATGTGCTCATCTTTGACATAGTGACGCAGAATTTTGTGCCGGCGTCAGTTGTTGTCAGCGTTGGGCCACTTCGTAAATGGGGTCAATCAGGCGCAGCCACGCCCCAATCCAGGGCAACACATAAATGCACACAAACTGACCCAAGTCGGAGTAACTCTCCCCAACCACCCCACCCCCGTCCCTCTGCCTATCCTAAACACACACTTGCAGCAACCACTAAAGCTCTGACTGGCAACGCTAAGTGAGAGTGTGTGTGTGTATGTGTGAATAATTGCAAGCTATTTATTTTCGTGACAGCAAGCAACAATAAAATGCACTGCCTGCCACTCACTCAATTTCTTTATTTACCCTTTTGCTCGTTTAAAATGCTGCTCCTTTGCAGTTTTTGTTTGGCATTGCACATTAAACTTGAAGCATTGCCAATAATGACAAAAAAATGAAAGAATCGAAGATAAGGAAAAGAGCAACAAAAATTTCTATCTGCAGTGTTTGTGTGTATGTGTGTATGTATGTATGAGAGTTTTGTGTAAAGTGCTTTGCAATTTACAAAAAAAATAAAAGAAAAGGACCACAGAAAAGAAAAAAAAAAACAGTCACAACAATAAACAGCGTGCAAAGCGTGACATTGAAACATAAGTGAAACTAGAAGACTTGCAGTGCCGTTCTGTATGTGTTTATATGTGACTGTGTGTGTTGTGTAAAAGTAAGTGTATATTTTTGTGAATGAGTGAGAGCATCACAGCTATAGCAACAACATCAATAATAGGAATAACATTGCAGTAACGACAAACATACAGCATATAGGGACAAAATCAAGCAAAGAAAGCAGAGAGAAAGAGGATGACAGAGAGATTAAGAAGTGTCGCGCGGAAGATGCAAACGAACACGTGACGCGACTGCTATTATTTTATTAATTTTTTTATGGTATTTGGCTTGTGTTTTTTATTTACACATATATATATGTATATATATGTATTTATATATATATATGTATATATATGTATTTATATATATATGTATATATATGTATTTATATATATATATGTATATATATGTATTTATATATATATGTATTTATATATATATATATATATATTTGTAAAAGTATGTGTATGTATGTATACATGCTTGGCAATGTTTAATAAATTTTCAATTTTTTATCGATTGCTTGCAACCGTTTTACAGTTAAAATTTGATCATTTTGACGAGTGTTGTGTCTGTGTGTGTTAACCAACCAACCAAAACAATAAAGCGTGTGTCAGTGCCGACAATTTGGCCAACTGCCGCCACATCACAAACATCCACATCAGTTAAGGAAGCAAACAGCATATAAGCAACCCGAAAGTAAAAAAGGGAAGCAAAGCTTATATCAAAACAATAAACAATAAACAACAACAATCAATCACAATTACAATAGCAACAATAACAATAGCAATAACCATTCAAAAGTAAATACTAAATATTAAAACTAAAGCTAACAGAGAGGAAAGTGCCAGCTGTGTACAAACCACGACGCGTGTGTCTTGTATTATTTTTTTGTTGTGCAAAAAAAAAAAGCGATAGAGCAATTCTGCCTGCTACGCTCATTTTCTTCCAGCTACCCTGCCGTGTTTGTCGTCCTCTGTGTGGGGACGAAAGACAATTTCCTCCAAATTCAAGGATCATATCCAAGGATTGCCAGTAAGATCAAAACAAAAAGAAACGAAAGCAAATCAAGACAGAAAAAAAATCCAGAGTATCAAAAATAATAATCAAATAAAAAGCGATCAACAATAATATAATAACTCATTTAACAAACTGAGCTAGTGCGTGTGTAAAGGAGTGAGTGAGGAAGAGAGAGGGAGAAGCAGCAGCAGCACAACATCGTCATCATGAGCGGTCGTCCAAGAACCTCCTCCTTCGCAGAGGGCAACAAACAGTCACCGAGTCTGGTTCTAGGCGGCGTCAAAACTTGCAGTAAGTATTAACAGTCACTATTCTTACAAACATACATATATATTCCATTCTATTCCATTCTTATATTGACGAGTCTTGCAACACCTACATTTCGCATTTGAAATAAGTATTCTAAGAATTAGTCTAAATATCTTGAGAGCTCAAAATAGCTGTTAACTTGCTGGCTCTTCTTCTTATTCAATCCACTCATGACAATTATTATTATTAGCTATGTGTGTGTGTATGTATCACAGTGCGATCGCATAAAAGTGTTAGTGTGTCAAGTACTTATATGTGTGTGTACGTCTCATATGCGTGTGTGTTTATGGGTGATCCCAAAATGTGTTTGTAGCCAAAATTTTTATGTACTGAGGGGAAGCCTGTGTTGCCATTTGCGAGAGAGAGAGAGAGAGAGAGAGCGAGCGAGAGAGTGGGGAAACGAAAGCTGCAGCTTGGTTAAGCATTATCGGCTACTTTTAGCTTTTTGTCTGTTATCAGCTGTTTGAGCGAACAGCTGATTGGAAGACTGCGTGCTAGTGCTGAACCCATGGTGAAAACATAACCCAAAATACACACAGCTAATACAGTTGCAGCTGTACAAGAGTTTTGTGGAGATACATTTATAGAGAGGGAGAGAGCGGGGTCGGCACCTGTGAGAGAGACACGCGCTGCTGATCCGATATCTGCGTGTTTCAATGCATTTTTCTTTATACATGCTGCACTTTTTTCACACACACTCACACACAGAGCACACTCACCGATACGCAGAATTGCACCCAAAGGTTTTTAGTTGAAATTCTAATCTGTACAATCGACTGTGTTGGCTTAAAATGTTTTTCAATCAAACTCGCACGAGGGTTGTTCAAACTATTTTGTTATGGGCTGATTTATTTTTTATCTGACATATATAGCCATTTTAATTATTAATTCTTAGCTATTCAAATTTGCTGTTAAGAAAAAAGTAAATAATACTACTAGCCTGATTTTTTTTTTTTTAACTTTTGGTTGCACCAATACTTGCAGCAAATTTTGCACAGTTTTGCATTCGAACTTCCATAGATATTTTACATTATAGAAATTAAGATACGAATTTTTAGGGACTCAATTTTAATTTGTGGTTTTTTTTTATTAAATTTTTTTTTAACTTCCTCCCGATTGCATTATTGAAATAAAATAAATAAATGAATCACAATGAGCAACCCTTAAATCGATACTATTTTTTATAAATGGCAAATTATCGGCGCTGCTTTGGCTGCTGCCTGCATTGCCTCATCGTTGTCGTCGTCGTCATCATCATCATCATCATCAGCAGCGTCGACGTCATCGGCATCGACATTCGGGAGCAGAGCAGTGTGTCGCCGTTGACTAAGCAAGCATTCTTTCTTCTCTCGATTCTCTTTAAATAGCGAGCCCAACCTTCCTTCCCCTTCATCCCCCTTGATCCACTGGCGGTGCCCACAGCTGCTGTCAGAATATTCATTTATGCAGCGCCAGCGCGCTTAATCGATTTCACACTCACACAACCACACACACACTTCCACAAAAACAATCTGCTTACTCACCACAGCCCCGCTCATCATATCTGTCGCTCGCTCTCTATCACTCTCTCCCAGTTGCAAAATTTGCCTTGCGTGTGGCTAGCCGCACAGTGGTGCAATGCAGTAATAATCGCGCCGGTCACGTAAGCGAGCGCGCCGACCCCACTGTCCACAAAGGTGATGTTGCGCAGCAACTTTGCGACGTCGATTGCCGCTGCTTTGTCTGTTGCGCACCAAACTGTATTCCAACATAGACACACACACGCGCGAAAAACAAAACAAAACCATAATGTATACAATACGCATAGGAGAGGTAAGAAGCTCGCTCGAAGTCGAGAAGTCGCCACCGCATGGCGAGTGTGACGTGCATGCCAACACAGCGAATTCGCACACACATGCACATAAAAATACAGATTCTCGACAGTTTCACCTCACACGACCTTCCGCCTCGAATTTTGCTCTCTTTTTGACTCTGTCTCTTTGCCAGCTGGTATGGTGCTATTACTCTCTCACAGAGAGATTTCGACACCGTCTCGAGTGTTGTTGGTTTCATTTTCGCCGCAACATTCGCCGTTGATACTGCGGCCAATGCTATGGCATACACTACAGTTGGTGTGTGAATTGTTGGATGAGTTGAATTCTCGACACTCGTGTTGTTTTTTCGCTCTGGCTTTTTAGTAGCACGAAATTCGTCGAAGTAACGCTGAGAACAACGCAGAAACGCGCGCGCGTTCCAACTTCACTTTACTTTTTAACTTTTGCCCGCTGTTGTTGCTTGTGCTTTTTTTTTTCTTCTCGCTTTTGTTTAAATTTCGCGTGTGTGTGTGTGTGCGTGTGTATTGTGTATACATTTTATGAAGCTGTTTTAACTAAGTTTCACACACACACCAATAAATTGTAATGAAAAATTAAATGTGAAAAGCGCAAAGCCAGAACGCGAAAATTGCCAGTAGCCAGCGGCAATTACTGCAAGCTTTTCCCTCAATCTTGCACTCTCTTCTCCCACAGACATCTTTCCCGCCCACTCCCTCTATGTACTGCATTACTGCATTCAATTTCAACAACAACCACAATATTCGATGCTGTGGTCTCGCCTGCTGCTCTCTGTTTATCTAACTTCCCTTGTATATGTGTGTGTGCTTACGTACATACGTGTTTGGTACACACATACATAAGATTAATGCGATTTCAACGCTGGCGTTCAAGTTGAAGTTGGCAGCATTTAAAATACAAATTCTGCCGGCCGACGCCCCCTGCTAAGAAAGTTCTTATGCTGATGAAAAGCACTGCAACAATAAAAAATAACAATAAAAACAACAACATCAGCAGCAGTAGAAGAAGCAGCAGAAGCAGCAACAGCACTCGAGTAAGAAGGTCAACATCGACGTTGGCGCATTGAACACGCTCTCTTGCTGTACTGCTCCACGTCGTTTCTCTCTTTCTGTGTGTCTCTCTGATAAAGCGCAGCAGTGGCGGCACTGCACAGCGTTTTTCTCTTTTTTCGCTTCTACTGTTGGCTGCTGAAGGTGACGAGCATGTTGATCAATCGCGGCTCACTTCTCGAAGGTAAAAACAATGCATCAAATAAATCATAGCTCTAATAATTATATTTGAATTGTACCAACTGTGACTCACACATCCATATACACATGAATGCGCTCATGCATACGCAAATGCATACACAACTACAAACACACATGCACATGCAGCGGCAGTAAGAGAGCAATTTTAAGCAATTTTACCTGTTGAGATTTAAGTTCTTGTGTTCGTCGCACTCTCTTGCTTCATGCATGCATGTGTGCATGCTGTAAATGTATATCTTTTGCTCTCTGGGTAACATTTATGTGTGCGTGCAAGTGAATAATTGTGAACAGTTTCGTCTCCTTTACTCTCGTTAACCTGTCGTCGAGTTTGTTTGGTGTGGTGGTGGATCAACAGCGAGAGAGCTCGCGCGCGGCCAAAAACTTAATTCAATTAAAACTTATGAATTTCGAATGTGTGTGTGTGTGTGTATGTGTCTTTTAATATTTATGTAGATGTGACGCTCGTATGTGTGGATGATGGTGTGAGTATGAGCAGGTGAGCGTCTTAATTAAATTCACTCGCAAGAGATATGACGCTTATCATAGGTAAAAATGAAAATTAACGCCAATTACTCACCCTTTTCCTTTACTTTTTCATATCAATATAAAAAATATTAGAATATAAAGAATTTCTTATTATTTTATGTCATCATATGTAAGTCAAATACAAAAACAATTCGACTATGTCAATGTCTATCTCTTAATCTCACTCTCTCAGTAAATTCTTGTTTTAAATTATCTTTCAAATCTAAACATGTGTGTGTGTGTGTCACTATTTGTGTTTTGCACTTATGCATGCAATTGATGTGATTGTTGCTCGCTCTCCTACACAACTGCACAGAAAAAGACAGAGGAAGAGAGCGCCCAACAACCCACAACATCGATTTGCGTCGTACGGCTCTGTCTCTCTCTCCCTATCTTGCTCGTTCTCGCTGCAGGCAGTTCAGCGCTTTCTTGTCGTATGTTCTATCGATCGTGCGTTTGCTGCTGCTGCTGAGACGTGGCGTCGCTGTTTACGTTAGCGCTTTTTTGGTGTAAACAAGATAATGACCCACATATACAGACACATATATCGACAGATAGACAGACAGACGGGGCGCATACTGAGCGTTCAGCAAAGCGGCACAATGCAATGCAATGTTAGTAATTTGATACACTGTTTTCACAAGTGGAACGGGCATGTTGATTTTATTGCACGCCTTTAACAGGGCATGTAAAACTTGAATTATAACCACAAGGTTTTAGAGTCATTGTGTTGCGTCGCAACATTTGCTTTAGATTAGGTTTAGAGTGCAGGGCAATGGTTGACGTTTATTTTCAGTTTTTATATTCTTGCATTCTCATAAATATTCAATTTATTTACCTAATTATGTATTATGTTATTTGCGTTTGCAGCTAGCAAGCGGCGACCTTCCAAAAAAAAAAAACTATATATATATATATATAAATATGTATTAATAATAATAAAAGAAAATACGTTCGTCTGGTCCAATTGTGCGAATTTCGCTGCTGCTGTTCAAATTGGCTGCTAGCCAGATTTGTGCCCCAATTGTTGAGTTTTGTTTTTAGCAATTTATGAAATTGCACAAAGCGTTTTGAATTAATTGTAAATATCCCAGCTCATTCTACAAAATACAAAAGCAAGCAGCGTCATGCGTTTTCAGGCCAACGGCCCGATCTACCCACATTTGCGCACACATATCATATCACTGATTTATAATATAAGATTCTGATCGTAACCATACAAAGACATTTTTATTACTCCCTGAACAATTCGCGGAAAGAAAACAACAACAACAAAAAAAGGAGGAAGACATAAAATGTAACAAAGACAACCCTTGCAGATCGGCATTTAAAATGTTCACA
Organism: Drosophila melanosoma; assembly: GCA_035042045.1. Lineage (NCBI taxonomy): Eukaryota > Metazoa > Arthropoda > Insecta > Diptera > Drosophilidae > Drosophila > Drosophila melanosoma. Next base: position 7,313,830 of record JAWNLY010000176.1, read on the forward strand.
TTTTTAATTTATTACTAGTTCAATGAACCTATTTTTCTCACAGAAACAATATGATAAATACGCATAAAGACAATCGTCTTTACTTTGTAATCCCTCTGTAGAGGGATATATTCTTGAAACTATATTTGGAATCCATTACAAAATTTGAACAAGATATAAAAGTATATCAAAAGCAAAAGGAAGCATCTGCATTATTCTCCCTAAAAAGTATTTTCTGTATATATAATTGAGAGTCTTAACTTTTGTGTTTAAATTATATATATATATATAATGATAATATATATATATATATATATATATATATATATATATATATATATATATATATATACATAAATTTAAGCTTGTGTTTATTGGAAATGCTCACCTAGAAATAAACAGACAAATGTTTTTTCTTAGTGTTAACTCGATCTGCTAGTTATTGTTCTTTTAAGTATATATATATATATATATATATATATATATACATAAATTTAAGCTTGTGTTTATTGGAAATGCTCACCTAGAAATAAACAGACAAATGTTTTTTCTTAGTGTTAACTCGATCTGCTAGTTTTTGTTCTTTTAAGTTCTAGATGCGATATATATATATATATAATACATATGCGAACATGCTTATCATTTTGTGAAATTATTACTGGGCTTAACGATTATCGCAGAACAATCTATTTGTATCTCTCTATATCTCGATTTTCTTTCGGGTGCTTGATTTTCATTTTATAGCAGTATGCTTAAAATTATTTGACAAAAACTTAGATATACAAAAAAATTGAACCGATCAAAATTTCGTGAAAAAAATTTACAATAACCAGTTTAAAAAAAGCCATCAATATGGTGAAACATCAAAGAAGGTTGCAGAAGGTCACTTACGGGGGCGGTGCTGGCGGCTCAAAGTTTGGGGAGGCGTCTTCCACTGTTATCAAAGAAAAGAAGTGTGAGAAGCATATTATGCATGTTGTGGCTGGTTAGTTTCCACATAACTCTCTCTCTCTCTCTCTCTCTCTCTCTCTCTCACTCCCACATCTATACATAACATGTTTATATCATAATTAATGGAATTTTTCTTCTTGTTTTTATTTCAGGTAAGTTGACAAGCACTTTTCGATAATATGAAATAATCAATCGATAAATATGCATAATTTATAATTAATTGTGGGTAAGCGAGCAAACTTTGAATATAAAAAAATATGTATATTTACAACATATCCGCAACATATGCAACAAAAAAGCTGCACATTGAGCTCTAATGAATTACAATACGTTATCAATACGAAAAAATACAAAATGAGAAAAAAAAATCGTGTTGCATTTACTTCGTACCACATACTTTTAGGCGCCTCGTGAAAATCTGCCAATGTCATCCTCATTTATTTTGCGCACTTTTTTCCAATGCAAACGCATTTGCTTTTGCTCTTAAATCATTCAACATTGGCACCTTCAGTGTGTGTGTGTGTGTGTGTGTGTAAACGTATGATTTGATCATAAGAGAACGCATTGTCGACGTCATCTAATTGAATTATAACACGAGTAAACGCAAGCACTTCTCTCTCTCCCCCTAATCCCTTGCGCCAACAGCGCTAACAAGAATTGTAACGCTCTCTGTTGCTATTCGCGCTCGCTCTCCATCTCTTTTAACATGCTGGCGTGTGCGCTCTCTCTCTCTCGCCCCTCTTGCCTAAATTTACTCTCTTGATTTGAGCGCAATGCGTTGTGTGGATCAACTTTGCGGTTCTTCGCACCGTTCAATGCTCCAGGGCGAAAAAAAAAATAAAGCAAAACCAAATGCGAATTAAATACCATACATATATATATATATATATATATATATATTTATATATATATATACGCACGTACACACATAGATATATATATATACGCACGCACACACATAGATATATATATATATAAACGCACGCACACGAACACGCACATATGTTGGTGACGCTGGCGTCTCTGCCGCCGTCGTAGCTGCGATTTGCCGCCGCCGCCAGAGCTCCAAGTGGCAAAGTTTTAGTTTACTCGCGTTGAATCTACCGTACAGGCGTATACGTATTTTCGTCTCGTCTCGTGTGTCTTCGTCGCTTTTCGTTTTCGTCTTCGTCGTTGCGCATTTCGCTTAGTTACGTCTACGTGACGTTCCCCCGACTACATCCCTGTCGTCACCACCACGAGTGGGGGGCCTGTAAAGCGCGCAAATCGTATAAAAATACATGCATAAAAAGCAACAAAACACTCAGAAAATATAAATACAACAAAATCATTTTACCTTAAGTAAAATAGCAACGTTTGCATTTTATTTTATTTTGATTCGCGGTAAATTTAATTTGTACGCATTGACATATAGATAGATGATCGATTTTATTTGGACATTTTTTGTTGTTGTGGTAATTAATAATTGTGTAGTGTGTGTGTGTGCAGTGTAAATTAATTAAAAATACAATCAAATTTCATAAAACTTAATTTTATAATTGTTGCTTTGATTTCACAATTGGTTTTACTTACTGTTTTCGTCGTTGCTGCTGTTAAAAATAAGCAAAAAATGCTCGAACAAATATCAATAATCACATATTTTGTATGATGAATTGGAATGTTTGCCAGATGAATTTTTGTTTAATTTGTTGATTTTAAAACTGAACGCAACGAAAGTTCTAGAAAGCTCCACTCAGTAGTGTGGGAGTGGGAAAGACGATAGTCAGTCAATGGAGCAAATGAATTGGGCTGTCATGGCGCCTTCCCTCTTCTTTCGCTCTTTACTTGTGCCGATTTTTTTTTATATTTTTATTTTTGTTTGTTTTTTGAGCGCTTCACACAAAAAATTCATCAATGGAAAAGTTTGCACTGTCTTCTATCTCGCTCGCACGCCATGCAACAAGTGAGCAAAAACCAAAAAATAAAAAAAATGAAGTGAAAAAAGGCGCAGTGCCTCTCACCGTTTTCGCCGTCTTGTGTTCGTCGTTGGCATCCAGCAGCAGCATCAGCAGCGGCAGCGAAGCGCGTCTTCAAACCAGTTTCGTTTCACATTGTTGTTGTTGTCGTTGTTATACTTCTGCTTGTAAATGTTGTTGTTGTTACTGTTGCTGCTGCTGCTTATGCGCCTGCGCGCTAATTGGGTGGCTTCTGCTAGCGAGCTTTTCAATTGTTGAAGTGTATCTCTCTTTCTCTCCCTCTGTCTCTCTCTTTGCTGCAGTTGGGTATCTTCTTGCAAAGTCTAATCAGATATTTGCTGCTGCGCTTTTGCTTAAGTTCTTTTTTTTGTGCTTATAATACTGCTAGGAGAGCGGCAGACAGAGATAGATAGAGAGAGAGGGAGAGAGGGGGTTGGGAGTTATTTTTTTTAAAGACAGCGCAGCAAGTACGTGCATGCAATTTCTTATTGGCGACAATGTTGAAATGTATACAGAAACGCCAGGCACACGCAGCCAAGCCGCATGCCTTGGGCCAAAAGTGAATTATTCATGTTGTTGCTGTTGCTGTTGTGGCTGTCGCGTTTGCCAGTGGAAAATTCCCAAAAAAAATTCGCATGAACTGGGGCCCCATCCTTGTGCCGGCGTTGCCGATTGCCGCCTGCATACCTTCCTTCGTTGCCCTCGCTCGCCCGCTCTGCGCTACAAGCGACAAGCACACAACGCAGAAGTCAAGTCAGTCAACGTCTTTTATACATTTTGCTGTTGTTGTTTTTGCTGCTGCTGCTGCTGCCGCTTTTGCGCGCTCTTTCGCTTTACTTTTTTTAATTTATTTTATTTTATTTTTTTTTGTTATAAAAATAGAACAGACGAAGAAATGTTTGCACACCACAACAACAATAACAACAAAATCTGCTGCTTATTTTCATGGATTGACTTCTTAGTGTTGCTTTTTTTAATGTGCTTCTAATACATAAACAATTTGCATTACGTTTGCATTGGCTCTCTCCTTCGCACTTTCTCTGTTTCTTGCGTCTGCTCTCAGTTCTTGTGCTCTTTTTGGGAGCACGCACACACGCCCACTCCGATAAATGTGCCAATGGTTCAAGGCAGCAACAACAAAAACAACAACCACACTGTCGATTGATCAGCTCAGCATGTGAAGGAAATCAAAAGCTTGTCAATAGTTTTTTTTTGTGATTGATTTTCGAAAGAGCTTTCAGCTGCGCATGCGCTCGCTCTGCTTCTTCTGCGACTTGGCAAATGCAATGGCAATCAGCTGCGCCGACATTTTGACTATTGCATGGCCAAAAAAAAAATAAGATGTGCGCGAATAAATGCCAAATGTATGTTATAAAAAGTATATCTTTAAACATTACCTCTTAATTGTTTGACTGCTGTTTACAGCGTTTTCTTTAGTTTCGTTCGTTTCGTTTTCTTTTGTTTCGTTTCTCATGCGTTCCGCAGATGCACATCTCGCCCTGTGTGGTTCCTTCTGACTTGCTTATACATTTTTTCACGTACATTTTACTTGCATGCATAATTAGTCTTGTTCGTCTGAGTATGTAGCACATGTATTTATTCAGGCATTTTGTTGTCTTATTTATTGTTTTTATGGCATAATTACGCTAATGATGACGCCCATAAGCGAACCGATCTCAGGTTGCTGCGATTTCTCACGCCCATTTTTGGAGCTGCGCATTTTGTCGAAACCAGAAACATTCGCTCCTCGCATGCGAACAAAAGACAAAAAAAAAAAAAACAAAAACAAGAACTCTTAATACGGCAATAACAAGTGTAACGCCGACAACAACAAATACAACAATAACAATAATAGCAACAACAGAAACAAAAAGCAACTCACGTTCCGATTTGACGTCGACAAAAACGGCAACGGGAATCTGTCTGTTTTTTAACGACATTTTCCGGCTTCCAAGATGTCGACGAAGTCGTCGTCTTTTTCTTCTTCTTATTCTGCGTGCGCCCCTTGCATTGTATGATCAGTTTGCAATAAATTACACACACATATACACCAAAGCAACACACACCATACATTGTGGAGCACACGATGTTCAATTCCATACAAAATTATCAAGCATAATTTTAATTGATATAATTTTTAAGGATTTAAGCAGCGTTTAAGAAAAAATATCGTGAAAATTTTAAATCCTAAATTGTGTAATTAAAAGCGATGAGTATATGCTTTAAGATGTGATTTATTTGGGTTGAGAAAGCATTTCCCCAAAATCATCTAGAATATTATCAGTATGAAATGCGTTTCACATGAGTTCCGTTAGATGACGCTCCCTGTGTGGCTCCATTGAGCCTATTATGTTGCTGCACTTTGATTATATCAGTGCTTTGTTCTCTTATCTGTACGCAGTATAATCAATAGATTATAGTTTATTGAAAACATGTAAATATCAACTTGGAAACTTGAAAAGCAAGCAATAAAGTTATAATAAATGGAATTTATGTTCTATTGCACTTAGCGCGCTAGTTTTGTTTACTAAATGTTGCTGTTAATGGTGCTGTTAATGGTGCTGTTAATGGTGCTGTTAAACATTGTCTTGCAGTGTTCCATTCCATATGGTTTTCTTTTCCCTTCCATGTAGATTATTGATTTGAATTAATTAGTGACTTGGGTGCGAATAATTAACGAGCCAAATGTCAAATAAAAAAATCGACGAACGCTGCTGCAGCTTTGTGTGGATAGCTAAGTAGTGGAAAGAGATGGAAAGATAGAGAGGGGTTGAGGCAGGGAGGGGGGGGAGGTAGGTGGTTAGCCGGAGAATGTGAATGTGAATGCTGCTTGTTCATATTTACGGAAATTTTGCACGTTGCTTAATTAATGCGAGAATGTAGAAAGTGCTGTTGAACTCTTTGCAAAGATTGCAATGTATATTTGTATATATGTATATATATATATATTTGTGTAAAAACAGAATATTTTACGGTTTGTTAAACAGAAACCAATTGCCATGCAATATTATTATTAATATATATATATAATATACTTTATACGAGGTTCTTATGATATAGCTTTGGCTTTGGCTTTGACTTGTTTTATGGTGTTTTTTTTTTCATTTTTATTGTGGTTTTCTTGTTGTTGTTGTGGTTGCTTGAGGCCAAACAAGTAAACCAGTTAACCACCCCACTTTACTCCACAGCCGTCCTCTTCTAGGCGAACCACCCCCCCCCCCCCCCACACACACACACACACCGTGTCGTCTCCACAAGGCCGAATAATGAACGAATCAAAATTTAGAAAGTTACAAGCCATAGCCATGTGTGTTTTTGATATTTGTTTCGCCTTTTGATTGATTTGTGAGTCAATAACAATAATAATGCAGAAAACCAACAACATTCAACTCAAGCCAAAACTTGCACCTATCAAAATATCCATCCATGCACCTGTCAGCTACAGTTACGGGTTAATGGCTTTATGCATAAAAGAGCAGCAGAAAGGTAAATAAAAAGGAAATTTCAACAATAAACCAAAAGCAAATACGGCCTTGGACTTTACCTGTAGTCAGGTTTCAGGTGTGTGTGTGTGTGTGTGTTTTTTTTTTGTCTAAGCGTGCCTTCTAAGAAAAATCGATAAGTCGTTCGATCAGCAAACAAATATTTAACAATTGGGACGAAAATAGATTCGATTGGCGTGCATTATTTGATTACACCTTCCGCAAGCAATTAACGCCTGTCCCATTTATTTCTAAGAGGCTATTTGTAGTTAGAGTCTATTAATAAATAAAAAGGTGCTTTATTGAATGATTAAATAATTTGTTTATCTTTGTCACATGATGTGGTAAAGACTTCTCCCTTGGGAAAATACGTACTTCCCAAAACTTTCCAGTCTGCTGCACAGATCAATGTGAAATGGAACGAGACGCTAAATACGAAACGAACACAACAAAAGTCTAGCAAATATGTGCACAGACACAGACACAGCCACACATACACACACACAGACAGACACACACACACACATGCATGCATTCCTCATGCTCAAATTATGGTAATTAGCGAGCGGTGGCCTATCGGAATTAGCACATCTCTAATGTTAATGTTGTCTCAGGCTGTACAGAGTAAATTGGCAAGTCACGAAAGAAAAACAAAAATTAGTTTGCCAAGAAAATAAAATAAATTAAATTTCCTTATTTTATATATATATATATATAATCTGTTGAGTGTAATCTGTCTGGGATTGTCAAAATAATTGATTAACTGACATTTTAATGGAAATTTGCTTGCACATGTTTTTCACTGTTTACTCTGCTTTGTTCCCTTTCAACTTAATTAGCACTTTGTTACTCATATGTGAAAAATTAAACAAACAATAAAAACATATGAAAAAAAAATTGAGGCAGTTTAATCCAGTTGAGTTCATTGACAAATATTTTATATTTTATATATATTTAATAAAAAAAAAAATCTCAGTTTTTACATATGAATGTAAATCAACTGCACCTCTAATCATTTATACATTTATTTAGTTCAACAATTAGCAGCTGCCATTTGTCACGTGCACTCACCTAATTAGAGTCAGTGTGTGTGTGTGTGTGTGTGTGTGTGTGTTGCTGAAGTGGGTCTAGTAGTAATCTTATCTGCCACAAGAATAAAAAAATAAGGCTCAGAACAGCGCGCATCAGCAAACAATAAATGAAAACATTTTTTTTTCTTTTCGAATAATACAAATCCTTTTTAATTCTCTAAAACAAATTTTAGATTACGTTTAAATTCGTCGGCCTTCCTAATTTGTTGAATTCTTTGCAAAATTGACGAAGATAATTTAACTTTGATGCTTCTTAAATAATTTCAATTTTGTGTTCCAAGCGTTGCATATCACCATAAGCATAATCAAGTAGCAGTGTTGGCAAACGCGTTAATTGTTTAACGGGGCTTTGCCGATAATGTAAATTAATCAGTAACCTTCTTCGCTTTGCATTTACACAAATGGCATTTGAAATTTTGTGGAATGCAACAATCCACATAACAAACTAAACACAAATTTTCATCGTGACCTTATCAACAGCACACACACACATGTATTTATGTATGTATGTATGTATGCATATGTATTTGTTTGTACCAAACACAAACCCAGCACAAACTTAACGAAGCGAGTGTCATAATCAAAATTGCCTTGCTTTCAGCGTCCGTCGTCATAAAGTTCGTTTATCAGCAAGTGCTAGTGCACTCTCTTTCGCCCACTAATCCTCTCTCCTCTGTCTTTATTTGACTATAGCTTTGCCGTGTATGTGTATGTGTATGCGTGTGCGTGTATTGAACTTTGTAACTAGACCGGCGCCGCTTGCTCGCTTGCTTATAACTTTGACAAATTTTAACTTCAACTTTGAAGTTGAAGGCGACGGCGACGTCGACGTTAAAGTTTGCCAGCTGACGCAAACGCTGTCATCCAATTGCATCATTTGCGCCACGCAATACAGAGAAACAGAGCGATAGAAAGAAGAGAGCAGAGAACTTCGCCGAACAGTGACGGAGCAAAAAAGAAAAAAGAGAGTGAGTGCGAAGAGCGAGATGCTTGTGTGGAGGAGTGTCGGCATTTTTGTGCTCGAATATTTGTGTATTCGAATATTTGTCACGCAATGTGTTTGTTTACAAAGTTATTTAACTTTGGGGAAAAAACACGTGGTTTCAACTTTGGTTTTTCTCACTTGGAATTCGTTTAAATATTTTTATGCTGTGTAAAATGCACAATTCAAAAGTTTTATAGTTTGTCTTAATAATTAATGTTCGTCATTTTATATATATATTTTATGTATTTCTATACTTATTAATCATGACCAAAAACAACACTTGTATTTACATATAAGTAGATCTGCGTAGGGTATTTATGCTTTGGCAACGCGCTAAGGTTTAAATTTTTTACTCGTTTCTTTAGTTTCTGTTCGTTTGGCTTTTTGGGGCGCGTTGCTGACGCTAATGACGCATAGTGCAGTCATTCACGTCGGAGCAACGACTACGACGTGAAATGGGGGTGAGAGCGGAGTGAAGAACCGCAAAACTATAAATACGCTGAAATATGTATATCCGAAACAGTGGTAATGGTGTGAGGGGTGTGTGGGTGTTGTGGGTGTGTGTGTTAAAGTAAAGAAATATGCGTAGAAAACAAAATCTATTCGCGCTGCTCAATAAAATTGTTTTGTTGTGATCCATTCTCTCTTTTTATCTCTCTCTATTTCTGTAGCTCTTGCTCTTTCTCGAGCTATTTAAGAGCAGACACACACATTTACACACATAAGCTATTTTTGTTATTGTTGTTGGCACACTTGGGGTATACTTAATGTGTGCCTTTCGGATTGGCTGATGCAATTAAAAACCCGGCTTGCGGCGCGGCGAAAAAATAATCTGCGTGATTTAAGCGGGAAAGGCCATAATTGTTGTTGTTGTTGTTTTTTTTTTTTTTTTTTATCTTGCAGAACGGGTCAGTTTCTCATTTGTGGAGCGAATGAATCACACACGATCGAAAAAATTTTGCAGGGGAACTCTTGGTATTTTTAGTTTTATTAATAAGTAACACGTTATAACTTTCGTGGTAGTCGAAAATTAACTGAAAACGATAAAAAAAACTTCTTTTTTTTCTGTAGATATAAATATATTTGTGATACAATTGTTCGATTCAGACTAAGAATATATATATATATATATATATATGTATATATATATATACAAATTAAATTTGGCTATACATATTGAATATTGATTCGCCATTTGCACACCAGCTTATGATACCCTTTACTTTAGCCACTGCAGGGTATTTTAAAATACAACAAAAATAATAATTCGACCAACGAATGCACTTGGAATGACAATTGTTCAACAATTTGAACTAGTTTTTCAATTAATTGCTTACGACGAACTCTGTTTGGCAAACACTTTGAACATGGCCCTCCTCCTCACTCCTCCTTACTCCTCCTCACTCCTTCTGCTGCTTAACCGCTGCGGTGACTTTTTCTTTGTGGTCGCGTCGATTGAGTCATGCCAAACACCGTTTTGATGTGCCCCACACACATATCCCGCAGCCCCCACACAAGCCTCAGCCACCTCCTCATTATGCAAATTGCTTGTTTTTGGCCAAAGCAGCGACTGTTGACTGTTTTGAATGTGTCTCTGTCTGTCTGACTGACTGACGCACTGTTTTCCATAATATATATGTATATAAATATTCCAATGTGTGGTGGTTGTAATAACCTTATAATTATTATAATCCGCTACTATTTGTTGTTTACAAATGTCGTCGTCGTTTTTGTAATTGGCAGCCATGGAAAACAATAATAAACAATAATAACAACAACAATAACAACAAATCAATAATAACAAATCAACAATAAACAACAGGTGCGAAAGAAGTCAGGCAACCTCATCCTCAAAATACACTCATCACAAGGACAAATTAAAGTTAACGTCATTTTATTCTGAAAAAGAATATTTACAAGAACCGCTGAACATAAAAAAAAATAATAATAGTAATTAAGTATAAATAAAAATTAAAAAAATTGTATTAGAAATATTCAAATATTTATTTGTGTACAACAAAATTCAGTAGAGAGTTTGGGGCAATACTTTTATTACAAAAATATAGTCAAAGGTAATTTTAATATACGAAAACAAATGGGGAAAAAATCGACTGTGTTGCAGAAATTTGACAATTTGATATTGAATATCCTATTTGTTTTGAACAGTTTTGATTAAAATTGATTTGGTTTTTCTATAAATGCTATTTGAACGTATTTAAATATATATTTTTGGGTATATATGAATTTATTTGGATATGCATATATATGGATAATACAATACTGCAATAAGTACTTTGGAAATGTTGGTTTTCGAGTTTCCTGGATAACACGGAAAAGTACTTAGGCCCCAAAACACGATAAAAATTATAGTAACGCGAAAATTATTATTATTTTTTTTTTTGATTAATTATGCTTTTTGCGTATAGATAAGATAGCTTATGGCAAAATGAATAACGCATACATTTAAATTAATTGACCCTGAATATGTTTTTGGCACAGACGTTGGTGGTATGTGGCATGTGGACGAGATGTTAATTGGTGAACTTGTTGCTGCTACCAGCGAATCAATCAATCAATCAATCAATATTGGCATACAATGCATTTAGCCTCAATTTAATTGTGCACTCTTTATCAACTTATCAGTTTAGTCAATCGATTTCACATTGTGTGTGTCCGTTGACGTATGTGTTTATACTATACAAATACATCATTGTTATGTGTTTACAACATAAGTTGTAAATTAAACTGTGTTTCTTAATATTCAACTGAATATTCTTTCATTTCACCAACCTTGAATTTCAATTAGTTTTCAGTTTATTTTCTTTATTCAATGAAAAGTATTTGCTGAAACTACAAAAATGTATTCTCATTCAGCGTATTCCGTTGCTGCTTCATTTTATATAATATATATATTTTATATATATATTTTTATATGTTTTTTATTGCTAATTTGTTTTAAAACAAGCACAAATGCTTTGCATTTCAGTAAGTCTCCGTTGTTTCCGTGCCGTTTAATTTCCATTTGTTTTCGCTGTTATTGATTCCTGAACAAGCTAATAAAAAGCATTTAAAATGCATTTATATTAAATTGTTATCAAATTAGGTTAAATAATTAACATATACATACTGACACTGTCTCTCTCTCTCTCTCTCTCTCTCTCGCATGTACAAATACATATATATTTATATAATAATACATAATAAGTTTCAAGTAGGAATTATCTCATTTTAAATGCCTGAGACGCAATTGCTGGTGATTCATCTTGTTGCTATTTGCAATCCACATGTTGATTAATTTTAAAATGTATAACAGTACCTTAAATTAAAATTAAAATTAACCACAATCGATATATAAATATATATATTTAAGAGCAGAGTGTAGCAGCAATAATTTTGGTTATTGTTTAACACTACGTCAAACGTCCGTCAAGTTAGTCAGGTGCTTGAGACTGCGAGCAGCCTACGTCAAGAAGCCAACGTCGACTGCGACGCCGACTGTGACAGAGTTATGTTTCACGTATTTTCCGTTCTCCGTTCCTCTATCCTCACCTCATCTCACTCATCGACCTCATCGTCTCTTGAATTTTTTGCAATGTTGTGTTCGCTTCACTGACATCTATGCACCCTTCCTTCCATTCTTCGCTCCTTTCTTTTCGCTTGGTTAGACTGTGCATTGCTTTTGTCCCATTATTGTCATCTCATTGTCTTTATCGATTTGCCTTTTTACGTATATATAGAAAGCATATATGTATGTATATACACGCACACATACCCATGCATACATAGTGACACATGTATGCGTGCGTTAGCTTGTCAACAACAAAACACTTGCCTGATTAACGAGACTTGCTGTTGTTGTTGTTTTTGTCGTCTAGTTAACTCTGGTTTATTCTGGTTAGCTGTTATGTTGTGTTGCTTTGTGTGTCTTGTTTGCAGTTGAAAGCAATTACTTAACGCCATATTGTCATCATCAGATATCCTTTTTGGTATTCAGAGCTTACCCGCTTAGGCAGAACTAAATGATGACGCACTCTGTTTCAGTTTCACAGTTCCATAGTTCGTTTGTCCTTTTTGTGTATTTCGTGTTAATCTGGTGTTTTTCAACAGCTTTTTGCTGCCTATTGTTCTGGAAATTGCTTTAATCATAATCCGTACTCTATCAAAAAATGAAATAGACTATTTTGTAGAAACATTAAATCCAAAAATATATTCTGGGATTAATATCTCGCCCAAGTGTCTAACACGTCTTATCATTATTATCAATTTTAAGAACCAAATATTCTGTATTTCTGTATACTCAAAATATGTAATAGCTTCTATTCTAACGATTTTCGTAAAGTGTGGTCAAGTCTTGTCGAGTCATGCTCCGACAGCACTGCGGCGCCATCTGTTGGTAGGAATGGTAACAGAGAAGCAATAGCAAATAGCAGCAGCGTATAATAATGAAAGTAAAAGGTAACGGCAACTAAAGTTAACCAAAAGAATAAAAAAGATGGAAATACATATACATATACACACATGCAAATACATATATGTATGCATATTTGTATTTAATTTGTGAAAGAAGAAGAACAACAACAAAGAAAAGCACGAGGACGCCACAAAAGATTTGGGTTGAGTGCTTAGACCAGCGAGTATTTGCCCAAGACTTGAAAATAGCAACAAAAGGGAACAAAGCCAAAAAGAAAACAACAATTATACATAAATGATGAGTGAATTAGCAGCAAGTCAGGGAATGCAGAATGTTAATTGGGTTGGGCTGTCGCATACTTTCCCATTTCCCGTTTCATATCGCCTAATGACCTAACGCACAGCAACAGCAATCAATAATTGCAATAATTGACGGGGGCGTTGGGAATTTAAAACCAATTAGCCACATTTTACAGAATCGATCAGTGCGCACAGACCCATTTGGAACTCAACTCAACTCAACTTACCTCACCTCACACCGCACCACATCCCTCATCGACATAAATACATGTATCACGTACATATTTAATTAGACGCACTTGTTGCTGTCCGTTCGTCCGTCCGTTCAGCTAATTGAGCTAACCGGCAACTGTCAATAGATAATAACGAGCTGCAGCAAACTCGTTGTTGTCCAACCACACTCAGCCAAGCCCAACACAGCAAGCAGAAGGAAACTCTTGTCAACAACTTAGAACGGAATGAAGCATTTATAAACAACAATAAAATAATATTGGCATAAACAGTGGTTTAAATTAACATTGATAACTATTTAAAAAAAAATACCAGTCAGAAAGCTGTAGTCGAGTAAGCTCGACTACGATATACCCTGAACCCCCGCTGTTAAATATATTCTAATGTTATTTATGAAATGAATACAGAAAATGCTTGCGGCTGCTGGTAGAAATGAGATCAATATGAGAATCTATTTTTGACCATTGGAAGTTTCTTATCCGATCTTAGGCAGTTGGTTAATAATATACATAGGCATTTATTGTTATCGGAAATCGTAATACATTAGAGGCTTTTCACTTGATTTGTTCTCTCTTCTGTTTTATCGTAAACTAAAAAGAAAATAAATATTTGAGTTTGCTGAATTATAGATTTTTAGCTTTGCGTTATACAGGAAAAGAAGGGTCAAAATTATAAGAGCCTTGTGAAAAGTCAAAGTCAAATGTCAAGTGTCAAGTCTCAGCCTTTCTTAACAATCAATAAATGAATAAAAAAAAAATAGCAAAAACTAACGTAGAAACAACCCTTGGCTCAGCTTGATTCCATTTATACTTTTACACCTTTTACACACCCTCTGTTAAACACTGTATGTGTGTGTGTGTGTGTATATATATGTAACTGTTGTTGTGCTGCACACGTGTGGCAATTTGCCGTAGAAATTATCGACATGCAAGTTCAAGTCCGGCAACAGAGTAAGCAAACAGTTTTAACCTAACCACAACAACAATAATAATAGCAAAAGCAACAACAGCAACAAAGTCGCTAAATTAAACTCGACTCATTTGCCATGTAAATTGAAGCAGCCCTTTTTTCATTGGCTGGTGCACCCCCCCACTTATAACAGGGTGTGTGTGTGTGTGTGTGTGTGCGTGTTGGGGCTTGTTAAGGTTTCAAGAATAAGTTAACATTCTCATCGTTATTTTTATAGTTGTTGACTTGACTTTAGCGCACAATTTCTGTTTAATAAATAAAATGGCCCAACGTAGTGTTGACAGGGTTGAATGGGGGTTGACAGGGTTGACATCTAGTATAAATACCTAGTGAGATTAGCAGCTGCTACGACTCTGACAACTCACTCCCCTCCAATGTCAAGTCGATAAAAAACGGTTTCATAGTATAACTTATAGTAGATGCCCCATAAAATGCGCACTTCTTTCTCATGTGGATTATCGCTTGATGGACGTAAACGAATTTTCATCGAGTCAAATGTCGAGTGTCAACAATTGTGGATTGTAATTCGATATGCACATATCGATTTATTAAATTGAAGCACCAGTTAATTACTTGCTGTTATTAGTTTGTTCAATCAATCAAATCATTGTTTCTCCATTGATCTTAAGGAAATTTTTTGCTTTACAGTTGTGTCCTTGGGTGCTATCTCAAATCGCTTTGACAGAGGTATCGATACAAATAAATTGATTCTCATGATCCTGAAAATGGTATACGAAAATGTATACAAGAACTATAGCTGTAATTAAAGTCCCCAGCTCTAATAGTCTCTGAGATCGGCTCGTTTATACAGGTTGATCAGCAGATTTAATATATGTGATTTTGGATAGACGATATTATAATAAATTTAAACCAAGTTCTTTGCCAAATTTTGGTAGTAGGAGATTAGTAGAAACCTGTTAGCAACAGGTATTTATTGGCACCTGTTATACGAGTTGGAAAGGGTATGCCTTAGTCGGTTAAGCATGTCTACAGCGTTCTTCAATTTTTTCACTATGTAAACTGAAATTGGATACCATTTTAGTAATATACTAAATAGCCTTGTATTATATATTTGTTGTAGCTGCTCTATTTAACTGGGGAAACGGAAAGAGAAGGAAGTTAAATGGGCAAAGAAATGGGAATGGTAATGGGAAGAGGTTGGCAAATGTGGAGTGGGGCACCTGCTTACGCGTTTTGAATGTCAAACGGTTTTTGTTTCATTTCACTTCGTAACGACAACAGCACTCCTCTAATTTTCTCTAATGCGCTATTGACTAAATCGTGACCACCACCAGCCGAGCACTAACCTACCCCCTCCCTCGCAGCGCTCCCTCCCCCAGTCGTAACACTGTTGTCCTCTTAATGGTTTGTTTCTTTAACTCACTCCATTTGCGCCGTATCCACTTCTGTTTTTGGGGATTTTTTTTTTTTTTTCTTTTTTACATGCTTAGCTCCAAGTTCATTGGAACTGGAACAATAAAAACAATAAGAACAAGAACAACAACAACAGCTGAAATACCAGCAAGTAGCGCACGCGCTTTGAAGGCAATTCTAAATTTTCCACTGTTCGTTTTTTTTTGTAATATTTTTTTTTTTTTTTGAGTATCACAACGTGAAAACTATACATTTACCTTATGGCTAAACTTTTTTGTTCCTTTTTTTATTTTACTTTATGTACATATTTAATTAGTTTAAAAGCTGCACACACCTGTGTATGTGTGTGTGTGTGTGTATGTTGTTGTTGCTGTTGCTGTTGTTCTCGCTCGCTACCACTCCTTCCTTGCTGCGCACAAACTGTTTGATTTAACACATTTAATGCAATTGTAAATAATCACAGTGCTTAGGCAGATGATATATAAATATATATAAAAACTGATTAGCTCAGATTATTGCGGCTTGTGAGGTGATAAGATTAGCAGCAATAATGTGTTGTATGTTTATTGAATTTCCCAATGTCTCAGCTGCAGCAGCAGCAAAAGCAACAGCAAAAACAGCAGCAGCTAAAGAAAGAAGCTTGTTTCATTCCATGTTCCCTGCATTTGAGCGTAGTGAATGACTTTCGCTTTTTGCGTGTGTTTGTGTGTGCGTCTGTGCCTTTCTGCTGTTGCTCTTGCTTAAGGCTATTGTTGTTGTGTTTTCTGCTTTTTTGCTGTTCTCTTGTTTCATTGCCGGCCGTTGCTGTCTCATCGTTGTAGTGTGCGTTTGACGTGCGTCAGGCGGCGCCAGCGCCAGCGCCAACACCAACGTCAGCGTCAGCAGCGACGTCGCTATGTTGATAATTTGGAAATTGAATTTCAGTTTCGTTTCAGTTTTAGTTCAATCGCGACCTCAACGGCGACCGCACGCACATGCATGTGTGCGAGAACAAAAAATTCTGTGCAATAACAGCAAGTCACACAAACTGTAAAAGAAATTACAATTCGCTGTTTATTTATAAAAACATTCTTCTTCAACAGTTTGGTTTGCATCAAGTGCGTGTGTGTGTCCGTCTTTGTAGAATTTTGCTTTTTTTTTTAATGTGTTTTGTTTTTATTGCGTTGCGCAGGCAAATGAAAGTCGTCTAAGAAGAAAATATTTCGTCTATTTATATTTTTAACACAAAAATATACTTTTTTTTGTTTTTTCTTTCTTTTAAAATGTATTTGTGTTTTGCTCGCCTGTTGCTAAAAATAGCGGCAAACGAAAAAGTTAAATAAAGTAAAGGAAATGCAAAAAAAAAACACAGGAACAAACCATAATGTTTATACAGCGACAACAGTAAAAACAAAGCAACAACAAATAAAAAATTAAAAAAAAAAAAATAGAAAATAATTTGTATGCAAATACAATTTTATTTGAGCAGGCAATGTGACTCTGAAGCAATAAAAGTTGTCAGTGCAAACGAAGAAAGTGAATGAGTGCAACAAGCGAAAACAGAGAAGAACTAAAGAAAAACAAACAAGTTTTGATATAGAACACAGAACAAAAAGCAGAACAAAGGAGAGAAACATAAATACCCAGAAGGACAACCACCAGTGAAAAATAAGCTTCAAAACGAAACAGTGCTAAAATAGTAGAAACTGCAGAAGCAACTGAAACACCTGATGGCAACAACAGCAACAACTAAAGTTGCAGCAGCCGTGTTGGCGGCACCGGCCAACATTAGCAGCAGCAGCAACATCAACAATAATAAGAACAACAACAACATCACTATAAGTGAACCAATTAAAATACCATTGAGCGAGCGATTCTCGACGCAAACATCAACAGGGTCAGCGGACAGCGGCTGCATCGTGACGAGCACCTCACAAAAGCAGCTCTGCAGCGGCAGCAGTGGCAGTGGCAGCGGATCGCAGCCGACGCTTCTGCAGTTGCAACAGCTGCCGCCGGTGCGCAGCAGCAGCGGCTCCCTCAGCTTGCACGGCCCGCTGCCCAAGTGGCAACGACAGCAGCAACAGCAACAACAGCTGCTGCTGCTCAGTCAGGATAGCGGCATTGAGCAGAGAGTCGGCGGCGATGGCAATGGAGGCGTATCCAGCAATGCTGGCGGCGCACAATCGAACAGCAGCAGCGAATCGCTCGGCAGCAGCAGCGGCAACGAACAGGTGGCTTCAATTGCAGGTGCCGCTTCTGCCAAGGGACGGGGACGCACACGTGCCGCCTCAGCGCTCGAGTTGAGCAGCGTTGGCGTTGGCGTCGGCAGTGCCAGTGGCGTTAACGCTAATGGGCTGCGTCACGTGAAGTACAAAAGTACAAATAGCACGGGCGGCACGCAGGGCTTTGATGTGGAGGATCGCATCGATGAGGTGGACATTGATCAGGATGATCTTAACGAGGAACAAAATCAGCATCAGCATGAAGAAGAGGACGAAGAGGATGATGGCGTTGCTGTCGATGTCGATGTCGATGTGGACGTGGATGTTGATATTGATGTTGATGTCGATGTGGACGAGGATGATACTCAATCGGGCATTGTGATCAACATTAGCAGCCATGTGGATGAGGAGCAACAACGTTTGCTCGTCGTCCAGGCCGCCCAGGTGAAGGCTGAAGAGGAGCTGCCATTGGAGCTGGCTCCATTGACTGTGGCCGCAGCGGCTGCCAAGCGGCGAGATATTCGAAATTTGGGCACCGATGGACGCATCTACTTTCCGCTCTTGAAGATTAGCGAGGATCCGTATATTGATGGAAAGCTGATCAACCGCAAGGATGGCCTGCAGGACACCATGTACTATTTAGATGAGTTTGGTAGTCCCAAGCTGCGCGAGAAATTCGCACGCAAACAGAAACAACGCCAGGCCAAGCAGCAGAAGGCGTTGATGAAGCGGGAACGCGAGGAGCAGCGCAAGAAGCGCAACACAACTGTGGCCTCCAATTTGGGGACCAGCGGCTTTGATGACACCAAAGAGCTAACAACAACAACAACAAAAACAACAAACAACAACCACTGTGATAGAAATCGTTTAACGATTAACAAACAGCAATCGGATGCAGATCAGCAGGCTGCTGATGATGATAATGATGATCCCGATGTAAGTCTGGTGAAGATGCGTGTTCGCAGTCACAGCCATGATAATCATTATGATGGCAGTCGAACGAAATGTGGACGTCGCTACTCCAACGATCGACACGATGCCAACGATCCCGACCCGTGCTATGTGGACGATGAGAATGACGATGACGATATTGAGACGGGAGCGGAGGCTGAGGCGGCACTGCATCATGATGTCGATGGTTGTCTCGAGAGTGTAAGGACTGCTAAATTGGCTAGAACACAATCCTGCGTTAGTTGGACAAAAGTGGTGCAAAAATTTAAGCACATTTTAGGTAAATAACAATTGTTCAACTATCGATTATTATCGATTTATACATATAAATATAAAAAAGTTTAATTTATAAAAATATATATATCTTAAATAAAATATATTAATGCGTTATTCATCGTTTGCTTGGGTTACAAAAAACCACAAATGATTCACTTCCTCTTACTTAAATGCATTCCACTAAGATTATTCCAATCACTTATGCTAATCTATATCTTTTTCTTTTTTTCTCTCTCTCTCTCTCTTTCTGTTTCTCCTCTCTTTCTAGGTAAGTGTTCAAGTTTCTACTGTCCATGTTAAACTGATCTCTTTTCAATTTAAACTGTAATATTGGGTAAGCTGCACACACACACACACACACATACATACCATTGCCAAGGGATTCTTCAGTCGATAAACAAGTGAAATAGGAACATTAATTGCCACCCAATGCACAATAATAATAACAAAATCGAAACGATTGCGGAAATTATATCAATTAGTATTAATAAATGAGCTTTATGTATTGATTTTTGAGCTCGGGCCCATTATCTGCAGCAGCTTAATCTATAATTCATATACATACATACGTACATGCATATATACGTATTAAGATGTATGTACACGGATGATATTTATACGAAACGTAATGGAAACGAAACGGTAGTTTAAGTGTGTCTCTCTCTCTCTCGCTCCATCTGTCATGGATTTGCTTTACAGCTCCTTTCAGTCTCGCCCGCTGAACTTTGTACTTACAAATTGTATTCTGATAAATGATAAGTGCATGTAGTGAAACGAAAAACATTTCGAACCGATTCCAATCGTTCCGCTGTAAAATCCTCGTTCTTTGTTGTGCTGGGGCAACTGATAAGAGAAACATTTGCCAGTGCCACGCCCCATTTTGCGAACAGGCCACACTTACACACACACACACACACACACACACACACTGTTGCTATCGTTGTGTCTTTGTTGTTGGTCAGACTGAATGACTGGCGACTTGCGACTGCCTGATTGATAAGACGAGAACAACAACAATAACAAAAATGTCGCCGTTGTTAATTTAAGGCAGCTGATGATTTTCTCTTTTGTTTTTGCCTTAAGTCATCGCTTCTATAATAAAGTAATTCAACGTTCTGTTGTTGTTTAATAATCTGTCATATATACGTATATATATATATATATATATTTATATAGAGTACACAATATTTAAACTACGATAAATATGCACACATCTCTGGCCTATAAAGTTGCACGTTTGCATAATAAAGCCCCATCACATCAATGTGAACTGAAATTGAATGCAATGCCATTAAGTATCATTAAATGAGACATATTTATGTGACGGTGTTAGTTAAATAATGCAAATTACGTCAGAATATATGTGGCATTAAAACAGGATATTAAATGGCGAGCGTGTTGGAATTAGTTTGAAAAATAAATGAAAAAAAGTAGAAAATGTAATTAAATCAATGGAATTTAATGGATAACAGAAAAGAATTTGAACACACACATATATATATATATATATATATATATATATATATATATACATATATCGAAATATGTACACTACATACTATAGAATTTGTATAAACATATTATATAATTTAATGCCAGTACAAGATGCGCATTAATAACGGGTAGAACTTTTGATATCCGTTTAGCTGTATACACATATGCTAAATGATAACAAATTTGATAAAATACACATTTTTTTTTTAAATCACAAAAATTCTAAAAATAATTCATATTATTGCGAACTCACACAAAGTATAATTAGCGCCTGTAAACCACTGACTTAAAACAAATCTTGATACAGATAAGGGCAATGTGCTGCTTAAAAGTGAAGGGCTTACGATTCTAGAGTCTAGACACATCTATCTATGAAAAGTGTCTAACGGCATTACTGCTATTAAATAACAAAACAAATTATTGGTCAGCTAAATTATACAATATATATTTTATGCATAACTAGCACACCTGATTATATATAGGTAAAAATATGACTGATTTGATGTTGCTGTTGTTGTTGTTGTTCTTGTTGTTGCTGATCCCACTCAGATTGCGTGTGTGATAAGAAGATGACATGACAATTGCATGTTCAGGTTATCAGTATAAATAAGCAGGGCGTCAAGTCGTGAAAGATGTTTATTATTATTATTATATAGCCGACATGTGTACGTAATATATATATATATATATATATATATATATAGAGGTACAAACCTATAGATGCTTCTCAGCTCTTCGCTGTTATCATCCAACACACGCTGTTGTCTTAATATGATCATGTGCTCTGCTCATAAAACAGATATATTTCAAAAACAAAAACTCATGCATACATATATATATATATATATATATATATATATATATATATACATATATTTATGTGTATGAATATATGTATGTAGGAGGCGTGTCTCTGCTAGCGCCTAAGCTGACAGCTGTTGTTATTTTGTCTTGCTTTGCTTAACTTTGTATTTCTTTCCGCTGCTGCCTCCCTCTCCCTTCCCCTTCAGCGACGGCTAAAAACGTTTGTCAACTTGTTTTGTGCTGCCTTTTATTATTGGGATTTGATTTAATAAAATAAAATGATGATGCCAGTTGGCAACAACAACATCAGCTGTTGTTGCTGACTACAGACAGAGTGTCAACAGTGTTAGAAAAATAGAATATAGAGGATAAGAGAGGGATAGAGGAGAAGGGAGAGAGAGAGAGTAGTAGTGAGAGAGTAGTGAGTGCAACATATGGTTGTTATAACCATAACCATTTACAAATCTCAGACATCTTGTATATCCGGCGCAGATATATCAATAAATGCCACAATTTTAGAGAAAGAACCTAATGAACACAGATAATGAATTGCCCAAATTTTCTCAAGATCGGATAAGAAATAGTGAAATTTGCCAATAAAATTTGAATATATTTTATAGCTGGGTTCAGGGTATATCGTAGTCAAGCACTCTCGACTATAGAATTCTTACTTGTTGATCTTTAGGCGATACATGGAAACTATACTACTTAAGAACTGGGAAAGAGATCTGTCTGCTAAACGCAAATGTTTTCCATAAATATTTACAATCAGGCGTCAGAAGTCATTAGCTAAAATGTCTATGTAACAATAATATTTAGTTAAATATTTATTTGTCCAAATTATTGGCAACTACTTTTAAGATTTGCACTTTAGAACGGTCAACAAGTACATTATCGATTGCTCGATTATTGTTAATTTTTGGGTTTTTTCCGATGATTAAACACACACAAACATACATATGCATAAATGATTAGCATGAAAAGCCGTGCCATGTTTCGCCTCAACTAGTCGTTAAAAGTTATGTTAATTAGTTTTGGGCTGTATTTGATTTTAATTAAATTTCTTGTGGGATAACGCTTTCTTGTTTTGTATGTTTGTAAAAACATTGGTATGTTCACTCAAGTGTGTTGCTTTTATTATGTTCATAAAGATTATTTAGATTATCGGCACTAAAGTATTTAAAAAAAAGTCATTCTTAGATTGCAAACGTAATCGTTGCCAAGCCAAAAGTTAACTGTTCTTTTTTCTCTGTTTTCCTTCTTTTTTTTTTGTTGCTTCTACTTAACTTGTGCTTTTTTTTTCTCTATAAGCAACACCATCGAGCTTTGCCAGAAACAACGAGTATTCTTACTATTCTCCCGCTGAACTCTCTCTCTTTCTCTCTCTCGCCTTTCACATTATTTTCGATTTTGCATTCGGTTTGCTCTTCGCGTTGCCTTCGCTTATGCAATCGCTTTGTTGTTCGCCCACACTTTTGGGGCTTCTTCGCGCGTAATTAATGCACCGCACCTAAAAGTATGCAATGTGCCGCTAAAAAGAGCAGAGGAACATGAAGAACGTAGAGCAGAGAGAGAGAGAGAGAGAGAGAGAGAGAGAGAGAGAGAGAGAGAGAGAGAGAGAGAGAGTTGGTTTGGCGTCCAATTGATGCCTGCCAAGTGCATGTTTGCCCGCGGTCGAGGCATCTCGTGATTTAACCCACCTCCACCTTCACCTCCACCTCCATAGCAACACACACACCAATACACAGCCTGCTGTCCTATGGCATTTGCCAAAAAAAAAAATTTCTCTTATTTTAAACCACATTTAGCTGTCATTCAGTTGACTGACTAAAAAGAGTCAGCTCCCCCAGATAGAAACGATAAGAGCAGATCAATTTGCATACGTTTTTTTTGGCGTCTTCTCGGAAAGCAAACACATCGCTCCGGCAGTCACCTGAGGCGTCAATTACTATTTACTTTTTTCATATTTAATTCGAAAGAAAAACGGCAAAAATACTCTTGATAAACCGTGGCAGTTTTAGAGCGAAAATTATGAAATGAAAAATATGAAAGTGAATCGTGAAAATCGTATCGATAATCTAAGAAGAAAAAATATATTTATTTGTCAACTGTCTTTTACTGGGAACATACTTTGGTGAGCTTTTAAATTAAAGTGTGCTCGCAGTTAAAACAAATAAGAATACCCTAGTGGCGAGAGCTCGATTTGGAGATACCTAGAAGATAGCTGTTAATTTTATTAATATTAGTTTGTTTTGTGGTAAAATGGGTGTTATGAAAATCTAATTGAAGAGTTTTATTTTTCGCGACCGATTTTAATCGATACTCGCAAAGCGAGAGTTTTCGATAAATTAAAATAAAATAGATCGACTCCGCTCTCCGTGGTGATCAAGACTATACTCGTATATATATATATATATATATATATATATATATATATATATATATATATATATATATATATATATATATATATATAGATATATATATGATTTTTTTCTGCCACTGAATACTTTTGCACAACGTAATAATTTGCTGTTACACGTGCAACACATTGCAGTTGTAATAATTCATGTCATTTATTTGCATCGCTAAATATTCAAACGTTTATTATTTTCCCAATATTTCAAATAGAAAACTGTAGATAATTGTTTTACCTGCTAGACTTCTATGCAAATTAGTTATTTTCTGCTGTTGCTTAGCGTACACTTTTTAGTTTGCAATATTTTTATTGCAATTGCTTATCATGGAAATATTATCAAAGGTTTATTTCACTTGTAAATGAAGCTCATTGGAAAAGAAGGCAAGCTTTACACCATTTTGTTTCAAACACCTGTCTTGGATGCATGCAACTGTGCGTGTGTTAGTGTGTGGCACTTCGCTTAATGAGCAATTTCTATTCCCCCTTCCCCTTTTAGGCTTCAAGTGCTGTTCTGAAGTTGTTAACTCTTATTTCAGCGGCGTATACTTAGAATGGCATATGCGAAACCAACCTGTAAAATACACACACACTTACAGTACCACGCCCCAATTCTCGTCCACCTTTCCCACTCCCCTCTGCCTGCAATTCTGTTTGCCAACTTTGCTATTACATACATATATCGATCGATTGACGTCGTGTCAGAGAATAAGACATAGAAAAAAAAAAAATAAATAGGAGACTTTAAAAAATTACGTGTCCATTTCGACAACGCCCCATGCCTTCTTGCCACACCCTCGCTTCGCCCCTCCCCGCTCTGCCATTTAGCAACCAACTCGGCTGAGTGTAGATTATTTTACAATGTTAACAGCTGAAAAGCTAAGGAAAATTTATGTTCTACATAAACGTTGATAATTTGATTAATTTTCCACATAAACCAAAACTAGCGCACATCTTTTCATCGGGGCTAAAAACAAGCAGTTGAATCTATAATCGATTTACGTACAAACATATATGCAATCCATACATTATAAATGTCCAAGAATAACACCATCGACATTAATTATCATCATCATCATCATCATCGCCATTATCAATCACTAAAATCAATAAAGCATACATATTGTCCGAGATCCGAGATCCATTTCAAATTCGTAAACAAACCTAAAATATCAAATTTAAGGTTATCGTATGTCGTTCGTTGTTTATACATAAATATTTATATATAAATACAAAGTATTTGAGTAATATGTGTGTGTGTGTGTGTGCCAATTTGTGTTGTGCGTGTATAATGGTGGCTCCCTCTCGCATCGAAAACAATTCCAATGCCATTTATGCCGCATTTTGCTCTCGGCCGGCCTCCCTTTTATATCTACTATACCCATGGCATCTATTTAAAAAAAAAAAAGAAGGGTATTCACATCTGACGAAACAAATTTTTGCAATGGATGTGATTTGCAAATTTTAAATATTTGCCTTAATTTGTAAGTCGTTTTTCAAGATTCCCTCTTCAGTTCTTATTGCAAATGCTTTTAGATATCCCCAAATTATTTTTTGGTTTGAACTTGTGATCTATGGAAACTATGGATCCTATTTATATTTATTTTATTTGATTGAAGTTATATATTTTTATAGTTGAATTCTTTGTTTATTAGAGACGCAGACAAAGTTTATGAGTGCTGAAAATTAAACTTGAATCTTTGAAGTACAATAACAAGTTAAAAGATTCGACTAAATATTAATTTAAGCACTGTTCACTGTGTACAGAGTGTTACTTAGTCGGTTAGCCAGCGAATGGCAATATTCTTATTTGTTTTTAATTGATTCATTAAAATGAAATAAATTGCATTTCATTTGTGGCTTCTAGCATATCCTTTGAATGCATCGTTCCCTCTCTATCTATATATATATATATATATATATATATATATTGCTCTCTCTTTCACTGTTTCCATTGCATTGAGCTGTCAGTGGCTTGTGGGTGGGAGAGAGGAATGGATTGGAAGGGATCGGTGGTATGGGATGAGTTTGTGGAAGGGTAAGGGGAAGGGGGATTACAGCTGTCGCATGCTTGGCTGCGCTTGGCTGCTGCTCATCGTTGTCTGTCCATCAGTTGCGGCATGGTCCAACTATCTACATACGCCCGTTGCACCTCAAATCTTAGAGTCCAAATCGGTTGTGCGCCTAAGACCATCCCCCATCCCACATCCCCCATTTCCCATTCCTTGCATTTCACTTACCTGTCTGCCTTGCTGTCTGTTTGTCTTAGGCTGACTGTCGGAAGACAATAAGTCTTCGCATGTTCTTTTTGGCATCTTTCTGCTCGTAATTTTTCCTGCAATTAAATTTTGCAACTGCCGAAAAAAAGACTAGCAACAACTGTAGCAAATATTTTATATTTGGCATAAAAATAAATAGCAATATAATTATGAATAATTTCATGCGCCTGAGCAAAAAAAAAAAAACAACTAATAAATATAATAAGAAATTAAAAAAAAAAAAACCTAACCTAAAAAAAACGCGCCAAAGTCGCGTGCGCCATTCAGCTTAGCGGCTTAAAACGCGAGCGTGTAAAATCAGCTGATTCTGCGGATTAAGCGGATTTAGCGGATTTGTGGCCTGCTTTGTTCGCTCGATCGTGGAGCGAGTGATGATCGCGTATTGTGGACTCCATACTGTCAATTTACAGAGATCGTGCAAAGTCAGATTAATCGATTATCGATAGATCGATAATCGATCGATATTGGCATATCCAACGAGACGCTTGGCTGGCATCTTCGTTATTCGCTGTCGTTCGGCAAATGTGCCATTCGTTGTATACCGTTGGCTGGCCGTTCGTTGTTTGCCAGTGTCTCGCTAACGTGTCGCGCTCGCCGTTGTCCTAGCCAAGTTTGCCTCGAGCCAACAAGAAAGCAACGTTTGCCCAATTGTGCAACGGAAGTTCGAGCGTTCGCATCGCCCAGATCCGCAGCTCTTTGATCAATACAAATTCAAAGTGCCTGCTAATACTAAATATATATTTATATATATATATTATATATATATATAGCAATCGATCGGAACTGCATTCGCGTATCAATAGCGTCGGGTGTGCAAAAAACCACACAAATGATTAAAAAGATAAAACGCCGACAATTTTTGTCTAACTGATTTGAATTGTGTTCTGCTGCTTTATTTTTGATTTTTTTTTTCGTTCTTTCTTTTCGACTAGTTTTTTTTTTTGGTATTTTTTTTTTGTTGTTGTTTTTGTATTTTAATTGTGTGCATTTCTATTTGAAGATCGATCGTTTCGCGATCGATTGAT
Organism: Drosophila melanosoma; assembly: GCA_035042045.1. Lineage (NCBI taxonomy): Eukaryota > Metazoa > Arthropoda > Insecta > Diptera > Drosophilidae > Drosophila > Drosophila melanosoma. Next base: position 7,341,003 of record JAWNLY010000176.1, read on the forward strand.
TGTCTGCGTTAAACGTCAAGCGAGACGTCCGCGAGAAAAGTTGGTCAAGTGGGCAGAAATAAAACACGCGCGCACTGTTAACACAACTAGGCCAAAGCCTAACCAAAATCAGCACAAAAAAGAAAAAAAAAAAAAAAAGGAAAAAAAAAACTTAACTAAAGTAAACGAAGTAAACCAGTGAACCAGTCCAGTGAGAGAGAAAGAGAGAAAGCGAAAGAAAGAGAGAAGATTTGTGTTACTGCTTTTGGCTGCTTTGGTTTTTAATTGTCAGCCAAAGTGGATAAGACACAGGCGCCAAGTCGCCTCCGCAAGGTGGTGCGGGTGGTGCGTCGGAAGAAGCGCGCAATCAACGATGCCAGCGAATCGGATGGAGCCGCAAGTGAAACGGCAACAGGCAGTGCTCCAGCGGGCAGTGTCCACAGTGCCCATAGTGGTGATCTGAACTCGAATAATTCGACTGCATCGTCGCGACACTATTACAATGCACCGCTCGCCGAGATTGAGGCGGTGCGTGCCGCCCATGAAGCCGCTGTCGCTGTGGCCGCAAGCACCAGTCGCCCTTGGACACCGATGCCGCCGCGTAAGCCGCAGTCCAAGACAAAGACCAAAATCAAATCGAAGGCCAAGCGGCACTCGTTGCCCAATCCGACAATTGATGGCTCCGGATCCGCATTAATGATGCGACCCGCCACACCCATGGTAAGAATGGACAAGAAGAAGAAACGTGCTTCACCAGGCCACTCCAGCGATTCGGATAATACTAAATCAAGCAACGATGACGAAGACGACGACGATGGTAGCAAATCCGATACATCAGCATCATCATCGGGGGACAGTCAATCCTCAAGCTCAGCCAGCAGCAACAGCTCCACATCTGACTCAAGCTCAGCATCCAGCCCTTCGTCGTCGGCTCTGCTCAAAAGGGAGCGTCGTCCGGCCAATGGGAAACCAGTGCAACAACAACCAACTTCGATGGCGACCACTGCTGCGGCTGGTCGTGGTGTCGTTGGTGTCGGTGGTGTTGGTGGTGTGGTTGGTGTTGGTGTTGCCGGTGGCGGTGGCGGTGGCACAGCCGCCGTCGCCCCCACCGCATCTTCATCATCCATTGCGCTGTTGGCCGCACTCAAGAAGCCCAAGCTGCAGACGCGCAGCTCTGGCTCGGCCGGCAAACAGTACAAGGATCCAAGTACAAGCACTTAGTTTTCTTCCCTTCTTTGTCTCCCTCCCTCTCTTTTTCTCTCTCAATCTCTCTCTTTATCTAACTCTCACTTTCTTCCCTATCTATCATTCTTAATTTCTATCCCTCTCTGTCCCTGGTAGCGTTGACCTTTAGTGAATGCCTCCACCTCAATCTTACCTCGTCTGTCTCGTTCCTCGTCTCGCCACGTCTCGCCTCGCTCTGCCTCGCCTCACCTTGCCTCGCTCCGCATTACAGATGGATGGCGCACAGCAGCTGCCGCAAATCGAAAGTTGTGCTAATGCCAAAATTAATTATAAATTAAATAAAATCAAATGCATAGATTATATATAAAAAATACACACACAAACACATACACACACACACACACACACACACATTGACATGCATACATAGATATTTGAAGCGATCACGTAAAACGTTTAGCAGCTGAGAGAGTGGCTTGCCAGCAAACATTCCAAATTCAACATCGATCGAACAGGCGACGACGAAAATACGATTACAGTGTGGAGAGTATCTGAAAGAACTCACCTTTCCATCACCCCTCCCTCCCACACACTCACTTGTGCCTTTGCCTTCCCCTAGCTAGAGATTTACAGTAAGCCAGCCTATTTCTTACTCCTCCATCCACTGTATTCTCCACTGTGTGTTTTTCTCTATCTGCAGCGCAGTTGTTGAGCTTTCTCTTTTTGCAATTCTTTCTCTCTCCGTTTCTCTCTCTTCCTGTCTCTCTCTCTCTGTCTCTTTCTCTCTCTGTGGCCTGACATAGGCATGAAACAATTGATCGGTAAATTGAATGATTTGTGGCCCGAGCATAGCGTCGCATTATCCATTCCAAAGGAGGTCGATAGGAGCAAGGAGAAACTTGAGGGTGCCTGGGAAACAATAGGTATACCACAATCGCCTATCTGTTTGTGTGTGTGTGTGTGTTGCAATTTAAGATACTAAAAATTAATAACAAATAACATTAATAACATTCAAATCATTTTTATTCGTTCCATCTAATCTAACATTTCTCTCTTTTTTTTTTTGTTTAGGTCGTGATGGTTCCAAAGTTACAACAGTCGTTGCAACGCCTGGCCAGGGCACCGATCGGGTTCAAGAAGTTTCCTATACAGATACAAAAGTCATCGGCAATGGCAGCTTTGGCGTCGTCTTTCAGGCGAAACTCTGCGATACCGGCGAATTGGTTGCAATCAAAAAAGTTTTACAAGACAGACGATTTAAGGTTTGTATTTCTATTCCAAAATACCCCGTTCATAATAATAATAATAATAATAATAATAATAATCTACAGAATCGTGAATTGCAAATAATGCGCAGATTGGAGCATTGTAATATTGTAAAACTTTTATACTTTTTCTATTCGAGTGGAGAAAAGGTAAGCAAAGCTAGAACAAAAATATATCGAATTTAACACAACTGTTTAAAATAGTAATACGATCAGTGTTGAGGATTTCCAACTAATTTGCGCTACAGTTGGCACAGCAAAGCGATTTATATATATGCATATATACATATATATATATATATATATATGTATATATCTATCTATATATTTATGTATATATCGAATTTCAATATATGTACAATGTTTTTTTTACTGATTTTCTTTCTATTATATTACATATATACAATATGAACGATTTAAATGGCGATTTAATTAGTTGGCCGAGTTTCCCATCGATTTGGGCATTTTAGCCGCTGTGCTCAAGCCGCAGGTATCAAGTAAAACAATATTAAAAACCAACAAAAAAAAATATGAAGGAAACAAAAATTATCTTAGGCACGCCGAAGATTTTATACCCTTGCAGACCGGAGATTATTTACTCAACACGTTAATAGCTAAAAAAAAAATCGAGCAAATGTTATATAATCAGACGACCTCAACTTTTGAGTAATAGGTTTTATGTGCCAGCCGATGCATATCTTCAAAATAAGAATATAGATTATATATCGCTTGATCCTGATCGAGGTCTATTTCAATGTGTTGTACACATCCACGATAAAGTCAGAATACTCCCTGCAAGGGTGTACAAAAGAAAAAATAATTTAAAAGAAAAGAAATGTAAAGATGAGAAAATTACTCTCTCCAAGTGATATGCACATATCTCTCATGCGTTTATCGCTCTCAGTCTCTCTTACCCTTATTTATCTTCCCCCTTCTAAATATCTCACTTTTATGTCGCTGTATGCCTTCAATTTGTTATATGCTATCTCCCCCTCTCTCTTTCTCTCTCGCTCTTGAGAGATAATATATATATATACTGCGAAAGCAGAAGATAATCGCATGCTAGAAGAATCTGGAAAAATGCGTGTGCATGTTCCACTTTGGCGCTCTGACGCCCTGTTCCATCATCTCGCCTAAAACAATTCCAATCTCTAGCAAAAGGCAACAGACCCTGCCTCCCCCACCAGCACCCTAACCTCTTCCATCGGCTCTTCATTCCATCGGCTTGTTGCTAGATATATATATATATGAATGCATCAATATATATCTGTATTACGGCTCAATGCAAGTACATTCAAGTAAAATTCGTTATCGTTATCGTTATCGTCATCGTTGAATGTTGATCCTTAAACATGCCACATGTCGCTTGCTGAACAACAAAATCCCGCATTGCAGTTTGGAGCTCGACTGATCATTACAACAACAACAACAAAAGTACAAATAAAACAAAAACAAAAATATAATCAACAATTGCCGCATATTTGTAATACACATTATTCTAATTACAGCGTGATGAAGTATTTTTGAATTTAGTCCTCGAATATATACCAGAAACTGTATACAAAGTGGCACGACAATATGCCAAAACTAAGCAAACGATACCAATCAACTTTATACGGGTGAGTTAACTGAACACTTTAAATAAATAGAATATATTAAATACATAGATAATAAAGAAAAAGTAATGTGTACTCATTACTAATAAATCACTAATTAGCTGCTTACCTATTTTTGTTCCTATCAATCCAAGTTGTAAAATCAATTTCAATGATGATGGAATAAAAGATTAGCAATTTTATTTAATATTTTAACTAATCTAATTAGAAAAGTAGCATCCAGCTTTACAATCTAAAGTAAATACATAGATCTTATAATAATAATAATGATGATATAGATAAATAAGAAAGATCGGAATATGTTAGCAAAACTAGGGAAAACACAAGTCAAGACTTGAGTCAAATACTTAACTGATAACTAAGAAAATAAACCAATAGTATAAGCTCAATTCAATCATATCATATATATATATATATATATAATGGTTATAATTTTCAATTTGTAGCTCTACATGTATCAATTGTTCAGAAGCTTGGCCTACATCCATTCGCTAGGCATTTGCCATCGTGATATCAAGCCGCAAAATCTGCTGCTCGACCCGGAAACGGCCGTACTCAAGTTGTGTGACTTTGGCAGCGCCAAGCAGCTGTTGCACGGCGAGCCAAATGTCTCGTATATCTGCTCGCGGTATTATCGTGCACCCGAGCTAATATTCGGCGCCATCAACTATACAACTAGGATTGGTAAGTACCCAAAATGCCACTTTATCCATCCACTTATATATCTGATAACTTTTTTTTCTTTTGGATTTGCAGACGTTTGGAGCGCTGGTTGTGTGCTGGCCGAACTGCTGCTGGGACAGCCCATATTCCCCGGCGATTCGGGTGTCGATCAGCTGGTCGAGGTGATCAAAGTTTTGGGCACACCGACAAGAGAACAAATACGCGAAATGAATCCAAATTATACGGAATTCAAATTTCCTCAAATTAAAAGTCATCCATGGCAAAAAGTAAGTTTTTGCGTTTACATGTCGATTACTAATAATAATCCAATTCACATATATATTAATATAGTTCATATATGAATTCTTTTCTGTATGAATATGAATAATCATGAAATGTATTATTGCTCATAAATATTCCCTTATTCGAGTTTGAGTGTTGCTAACGCCAACAAATGTTGCTTCACTCATTCTTCCCATCTCTCTCTCTCTCTCTCTCTCTCTCTCTCTCTCTCTCTCTCTCTCTCTCTCTCTCTCTCACAAGTCGTTATTTAAGTGTACATAAAAACTCGTTGCAGTCACTACTCGAACGTACCCAATTTCCAAAGGCCCTAAGCCAGAAACAACAATTGAGAGTAAGCCCAAGAAATGAAAAACCAAATCGAAAGTAAAAAACTATTTCATAAAAAGTGAACAACAGGCAAATTTAAATCGAAAAAGCTTCTCCAAATCATATAAAATCATATAATATTTGATATATATATATATATATATATATATAAATATTATGTATATAGTCGGATTCCTGGCAACGAGCAATCATCTATGCACATGCTTGAAATTAAAACACATGCTGCATATATGTAAGATGGCTTCAGCTTCAGTTCATGGGCTTAAATTGCTGATTGATTGATTGATTGATTGATTGATTTGATTAAGTTTGAGTTGAATTCATTTGATTTGATTTGAATTGACTTGCGTTGACTGTTGATTGTTGTTTTTGCACTTATTGTGCCTCCGCCTTTTATTCCAGTCCTTGTGATGTTTATTCGATTGACTTCTTCAATGTGCATTATATACATGAATATATATATATATGTTTATATGTGCTGACTGGTTTTAAATGTTACTTCTTTGAAAATTTCGTGTAGTCTGTGAAAAATTGTTGCATATAGCTGAGCTTATTTGTTTATCCAAGCATCAAAGTTGTTTTGTGTAAGACTTTATTGCTTTTCATCCGATCGACAGAAATGTATAAGGAAAATGCGCTAAAAATAAATAATAACAACAAAAGTAAAATAATAAAAAACTCTGCTTGTAACTTTTCTTGAATAACTGTGTGTGTTTTGAATCATATATTAACATATATATATATATATATACTTATATTTATATATATAAAATATTGATGATTGTTGGCACCTCGCTGTTTATCCCTACTTTTGACCCACCAAACGATAGGCATTGTGATCGAATATTGTTAGTCTTGTTTGGCATATGAATAATAAATGTGATTTGATGATTCACAGGTTTTCCGTATACGCACTCCGACAGAAGCTATCAACTTGGTGTCGCAGCTGCTCGAGTACACGCCCAGCGCCCGCATCACACCGCTCAAGGCCTGTGCACATCCGTTCTTCGATGAGCTGCGCATGGAGGGCAATCTCACCTTGCCCAATGGCCGCGAGATGCCGCCACTCTTTAACTTCACAGAGCATGGTATGTGATACACACACACACACACACACACACACACACACGAAAAGAGAGAGGTCTAATATGAAATACTTTTTAGAACTCTCGATCCAGCCTAGCTTAGTGCCACAGTTGTTGCCAAAGCATCTGCAGAATGCAGGTAATCGCGCCTCGGCCGGCGGCACAACAACTGGCGCGGTTAGTGGCTCCACCAGCGTCTCCTCCACAGGCAGCGGCGCTTCCGCGGATGGTCCCGCCCAGTCACAGCAGCAACAGGCGCCCGCATCAGCAGCATCAACAGCAGCAGGAGGTGGCACATCTGGCGGCGGCGGCACAATCGGTGGCAACAGTAGCAACAATGGCAGCAGCAACATTGGCAATGCAACTACCGTCAATCCAAATGTTGGCGCTGCAACATCATCAACAAATGCCCAGCAGCAGTCTACAAATGCTGCGGCATCAACTGGCAACGGAGGCGGCGGTGGCGGCAACGGCAATGGCAACGGTGGCGGAAATGGAGGAGGCAATGGTGGAGTTGCAACAACTGCAAATGCAGCCGGCACGATTGCCACTAGCAACGCTGGTGGCGCCAACATAACAGGTGAGTAAGCGTTCGACCAGTCCGCCAACTCCAACTCTAACTCCAACTTCATCTGCATCTACATCGCCATCGCCATCTAAATTGATCTGTCTGTGACGTATTTAGTTGTTGTGCCTCCCCTTTCCCGCTACCCGATTTGCCGACGATGACCCAGCGCAAGATTCATAATAAGAAAGATATCAATAAAAACATCCAGAACTCAAGTCGCCCATCCAGAAAAAGAGCACGAAAGAATAAATTCCAGTTCCATTGCCAGTTTCAATTTACCAAATTCAATTTGATCTATGACCAAATAAAGTTTGTCTCCATTTCTCTCTCACTTTCGCGCTCTCTCTTTGTTTCGTTGTGTGTCTTCCCGACTAGAGAATCCTGATGTGTTGGGTCGCATCGAGCGCGTTCCGGCCGTACATCCTCTCTATTTTGTATATTATATATTTATGTTATCTGTTATTCTAAACAAACTCAAGCTTTATTTTATTTTTATTTTTTATAATACCCCCGCAGAACACCCAGTGTAATGCAGAAAGTAATTCTGTTTTCCGACTCTGTAATGCTTACATGATATGTGGGTGGGCAACTATATCTGTATGTATATATTCAAATTCAAGAAACAACAAATTCGGAGTTGAAAATAACAGATAATCTGCAAAAGATTAAGAATATTCGGCGAGCCGAATTTAGTTATATTTTGATACCCTTTCCACCGTAGCTAAATTGGTTGCAAATATTGTAATATATAAGAATCCGAAGAAAGCATCAATCGATAAATTATGAATAACTCAGTTCATTTCATATACATATCGATATCATCGGTTTCCAATAATAATGACTTTGGTTTAGGGTATCCCTAGTCAAGCTCTCTCGACTAGAGCACTCTTATCTGTTTTTTTTTTTTTTTTTTTTTTTTTCATTTACTGCATGGGCCTTTTTGACGCTACTTATGTACATAGACACTTGCATATAATACATACATACATAAATACATTCAATGATACATAAATATATGAATCAAATAGAAAGTTAACTTGTTATAGCCCTCAAGTTGTACTTAATAGAGTTGCTATATAGCACTCAATTCTGGTGACTGCCCCTGTGCCTAATCCTGTTGCATACATAAATACATACATACATACATACATACCACATGCGTACATCACATGTACTATGACCAGCATGTGTGTATAGCCTGTATGTAAACCCTGTGCTCTAGCAATAAAATATATATTTTTCATTTGTTGCAATTATCATTTGTTGCGATGATGTGGTTTTTATTTTAAGTTTAATATTAATTGTTTATTTAATTTGTTCGTATTCTTATTTTTTTATTGTTTCTTTTCGTTTTATTTACAGATTCATAGGGGCAAAAGTAACATACGCAAATATATATGTATATCTATATTTATAAATAATAATAAATATAAATAAATATACATATACATATATCATATATATATTTATATATATATATATATATATATATATATAGATCAACAAGCAAACTCACACACCCACACACACACACATGCATACACTGAGACGCGTATACAATAAACAAATAAACAATGGGAAATATGCCACAGAAGAGAGAAAAACAAAAATCAAACACAATCTGCAACACTAAATATAATTATATATATCGATATATACACAATATAATGTTAATTAATTATTTGAAAGCAATTTGCAGTGAAAGATTATTAAAATACAAATACAAATAAAAATAAACATAACACAAAACAAAACAACAAATAAAACAAAAAATAACAAAAGGAAAAAGCATATAAAATAGCAAATAATACATGTATATGTAAAACTCATGCATAAAATATACACACACACACACACACCAAACACATCCACAAATGCATGCAGAAAAAGAGGAAATAATAACTGCATATTATAAACTAAAAACCAACAACAACAATTGTAATGCAAAATTTTTACATAGATAAAGTTACAATTAATTTTAGGCGTAAACAAGTTAAGTAAAATAATAACTGTAATAGCAATATCATTGCTAATGCCAATCTGTAATGGCTTGTTTTTATCATTATTATTATTATTATATTATTTTTTTTCTATTAATAAATAAAGCAACTATCATAAACAACAGCTGGCAAAACTTAAAAACCGGCAGCTTTCAGCGTTCAAAAATCAGCCCCGTGGAAATGTCGCCCATTATATATATATATATATATATATATATATATGTATATGTATATATATATATATATGTATATGTATATATATATATGTATATGTATATGTATATATATATATATAAATATATAACCCTATATAGATTCATACACCCACGTATACATGCATACCTTTACGAACTTAACCGAGTCATTGCATAATTAATTTGAATACAATTTCCATTTCCATTTCAAGTTTTTTTTTTTTTTTTGTAATCTTTTTTAAGTATGTTAAAATAAAAATGAGTTGTAAAAGCCACAACAATAATAATTATTCGCATATATTGACTGCAGCATATAATAATTTTGATTCACTTTGTTGATCCTTAATAATCAATAAGCAAAAAAAAACAATAAATAAAAACTAAATAAATCTATAAAAGGAAAAGGTAAAAATTAAAATCAATCGCATAAAGTTAAAAATCCGCTGTGCGATATATCTAAACCTAATTAATAATGTTTTTTTTTTTATTGCATTATACAAAAACAAACATACTTATTAAATAAATAAATTATTTTTATTAAATAATTATTATTATTTTGTAATAAATAAAAAAAGCAGAGTGCATTGAGTAAAAAAAATGAAAAAATACAAAAAAAAATCACACTTAAAAACTATTTAAAACAAATTAATTAAATGTATGGATATTAAAATTAGTAAATTACTTAAAGCATAAAATAAAAAAATGCAAAATAAAAAAAATACAAATACACAAAACAATATTAATAACAAATTTCTGATGTAAACACTTAATTTTTTTTTATTATATACTATATATATTTGGATGTGAACATTTTTAAAAATTAGAGAACGTTAGCTGTTTGATATATATATATATGTATATATATATATATATATATATATATATATACACGGATATATGTAGGAGGTGTGTATATGTATGCATCTACTATATAGATTCACATTGGCGCATACAATGTATTGTATACATACATATAAATATATAGATATATATACTGTACTCTCATCGCTGGTTTAGTTGCAATATGTAGATAAAAAATAAATCAGATACAAAACAACATACTTATATATATATATATATATATATATATATATAAATATATATATATATATTTATGTATGTATACTCAAATGTATGTTTATCAGAGAAATGTTAACTTATGAGTTCAGAAAACGGATTAGAAGAACGTTAATAATGATCAGACAGAAGCAGAATAAACAAACTGCTGTAAAACATAAATCGGATTCCGAGATCGATACCGATATCGTACCCATAGCGATAACTATAGCGATAACCAGATCAGTAGCTAATTTCTTAGAGCGATTACTTTTTTTTATAAACATATTGCAAACATCAATTAACAAATACAAATACGTAAAATTGTAAAAACAACCCGTATACATATTTATTTAATTAGTTGATTATAAACGACTTTAAACTAATTAATATGCTAATTACATACGTATATATATATAAAAAAACCATTAAAACTGAACACATAACACACACAAAGTGAAATAAACTTTTTTCCTAATAATTTAGGCACACACTAACACACACACTCACACACACACACTCTAACACAGTCAGGCAAATTGGTTAAATTGCAAAAAAAAAAAAAGAATGCAGAGAATAATTAACATTAATTTAACTCCAGTAACAACAACAACAGCTACTAAAAACATACAGAGATATGTATACATATTATAAATGTAATGCTAAAATAATCATGCTATAAAACATAGACAAAAGAAAAATAATAAGTTGTTGATAAAGATAAAGATAAATGATGAATGATGAACATGAAACACATATACACACTGAGCAAAATTACAAAAATGCTGAAAAACAAAAATAAAAAATAATAAAAATAAAAAAAAACAAGCAAAGAAAAAACATTTAAACGAATTTCCTTTTTTTGTTTGCTTTATTTCATTCGTACATTTTGTGTTCTTGTTGCTAGTGGGCGCAAATAATGGGTGGTGCGGGTAGCAGCAGCGGCATTCTATCGTATGCCGTTATCTTTCCACTATTTGTTGTATTGTACTACTGTATGTGTGTGGACCATGCCCATTTTGCATGCTTGTGAACATGAGCTAGTTCGCTCTTTCATTTCTCTCTTCTATCTCTCTTTCCTTCACTTAATCTTAATACATACATGTACATGTATACTGTTAAATGTTTTTAATCTGCAAATCTGTAACTGTTAACGGCAGCAGCAAGAGCAGCAGCAGCAACAGCATAAACAACCAAAATTCACATAAAAACCAATTTTGTCTATTTTCTCTCTTTTTTGCATTCTAACCTAATCATTACAGGCTCGCAGTCGAACAGTGCATTGAACAACACCGCAAGCGGTAATGGTGACGGTGAGGCTAGCGCCGCTGGTGAAGAAGCCGGCGGCAGTAGCAACGGCAGCGGCAATGGAACCGGCAAAGACAACGGCGCAGCAGCAGAGACCGAGACGGTGGCGGCAGCGTCAGCCAACGCATCGGGTTAGCACAGCGCCGGCTGTGCATCGTTAATGTAAATGTTGTTTACAGCCTACTGTTATTAACATTTTTTTCGCTCGCCTCTTATTCAGTCGGGGCTTAAGTAAATTAAACAGCATCCAATTTACTAATTTCCACACATACATACACATATGCAGAGCTAGCCACCAGCCAAAAATCAAATCAAAGAATACAAATTGTAGAAAACGCAATCAAATATTTTAAAATACAACAACCCAAAGTCACTAAAATATATACAGGATATGAAGTGAAATTAATATTTGTGTATTTAAAACAGCTCACACATACACACACACACACACACATGACATGACATGTACAAGGATGTGTGTGTGTGTGTGTGTGTGTGTGTGTGTGTGTGCACATAACTTCCATGTATGTGTGTGTGTGGAAGCTTGTATACTGGGCACATGGCAAATATTTAGTATAATATTAAACAAACTAAAAAAAAAAATCTAAAAAAAAAACCAAAAATAAAACCTCAAAAACAATGGAAACACAAAGCAAAGCAAATGCCTAAATTATGCATTAATTAATATGTATTATTAAACAAAATCTATATAGTATATATATACAAACATAAATAACAGACACTCATTATTAAAATGTTACAAGACAAAAGAAAATAACAAAGATATAAGGAAACAACAACTAATTGCATTATAGTAAATGAAAACAATTTGCAAACGTAATAAATCATAAGCAAACAAGAAACAAAACAAAATGAAAAGAAATCTTAGTGAAATAAATCAAAATTTTTTGTCCCATTTAAAGTACATATACAATATTAATATATAGATAACGGCAACAACAACAACAATAATAAAAAAAATGTTATATTGTTAATGTTGTTGTAGTTAATAATTAAAATCAAAGTAACAAAATAAAAAACACAATTTAAATCGTTATAGCAATGTGTGCAAAACGTTAAAATTTATAGATTTGACGTGCTCCTCACATAATTCCATATGCCAAAAATATGTGTATACATATATGTACATATATATTGGCATTCATAAATATATAGAAATCGATCTCCATACCGACCGAACCAAGTCGCAAATCGCAAATGTAAAACTATTTAAAATTCATCGCCCACTCATAAAATAAAAAAATAAAAAAAAAACCGAAAACTACCGCATCTTAGTAGCCCATAAGCCCTTATATAACTATTTAGTACCGTTATTCAGTCCAAAGTTAGCATATTAATAATATATAATACAAATTGATTGAAACAAAACAAATATTATGAACAAATGCAACAAAAATATTACAGAAAATTCATAACAAACGCTTTTAGCGCGCGACGCCATTTATTAAAATAATATTAAATTTACAAAAGACAAAAATAATTAAACGCAAATAATGAGAATATAAGCAGAGGAATCTCAATGGAAACAATCGTTGATTATTATGCATAAATTGTAAAATTAATCAAACCTTTAGCTGCAATTGAAAATAATAAATAATTTTTAAATTAATCACACGACGACACACAACTTAAATTTAAAAAAAAAATAAATAAAAATTACAAGGCATATTTTAAAAAATATATTCCATAAAATATATTCGTTAAGCTCAAGAATTTGTGGCTGCCTGCTGGCAAGCCCTGCACTCTTGCATCATTTCAACTACGTATGTACAAATGTATATATATATATATATATATATATATATAATATATATATATATATATAGTTTGTAGTGTGACAAATTCAGAAAGCAATTTAAAACTTTATTTTGTTTTCTTTGGTTCATTGCTAGCTTTGTCAGCTGACGGGATAATTTAGAAAAATGTTTTCTCTTCGCTAAGGCAGTAAAAATAATAATAATTATCTAATTGTATTGGTATATGTATGTATTCCGGAATTCCTTTATGTTCTTAATTTAGTGGATGTGAAGAGCAAACTCGAAATCAGAAACTCGAAGTGTGTTTTTTTTTTCCGATTGTTGTAATCAATCAAGATACATATATATTATAATTTCAGTAATTACAAAGAATTTTTTTTTGAAATCTAAACATTTTAGTAAAGATTGTGTGACAAAAAAAAAACCAAACCTACACACAAAATACACACACGCAAAAAGTAGAAGAAAAAAAAACAATCACTTTAATTTGTAATAATATTAAAAACACACATTTTACAAAATCAAAAGAAAAACCTTTGACCCAAAATAACAAAAAAAAAAAAAAAACATAAATTAATAGATATAAAAAATATGAAATAAAAAAAGAACATTATGAAAAACTATAAAAACATATATGAACAACAATTTCAGCGTTCTGCTTACAAAAATGAAAATTACATTTAAACACAACAACTAAAACTAAATGCAAATTAAAGCCCAACCACAAAACGACAACATGAAAAACACAAAAATAACATAAATTAAAGAATAAAAAAATTACAAAACAAAAATATTAAGAATATTACTGTTATTATTTTGCTACCAACTGATAACAAAACATAATTAAGGGGTGAGTAAATTTCTAAACTGGTCATCAAACTTAAACATCCATTTCCTATTCAGAATACCATTTCCAAAATGATGCGGGGTCATCGGAGTCTTGTAAAAGACGAGGAACCAAAAAGAGAATTTTGTGACACTTTCTGGAAAAGCACTTCTTCCACCAGTTTGAGAACTTATTACACTTTTGATGGTATTAAAGAGTTGCGTCGGATTAAATTCTTATGAAGTCGAAATACTCTCCTTGCCATGATGGATATATATATATGTATATATATATATATAGATATATATATATGTTGTTTTTTCTCTTGCTACTATTTTTTTTTATAAGAGTTGGTTGACGGATGTCTTTTGTTTTGGCTTGTTTCCGGTCTACGCTTGCAGAGACGCTTTAAATTACTCCTGTGGCGGGTGGAAACCATAGTCTAGGAGTGGAGTTATGGGGGCTACGAAGTATATTTTTAAAAATTTACTTGACCCTTAAGGGACTTGACCCTTCCGATTCTCAGGCGTATACAAATTCTCACTTACCTGTCGAATTTATATATTTAAAGTACAATATTTTGAAAATCTTTAAGATATCGGTGAATGTACTTTCGAGAACCTAAAATATGGATATGGCCAAGATGTGGCTTCAATTATATAAATTATGGCCAAAATGTATATAATTTAATGTTATTTAGGATGCAATACCTATTTATTTGGAATTTGTGAAGCCACAGCTCAAAGTTGAACTAAAATTTATATACAAATATGCATTTAACGAATTTATACATGGTTTCTACTCCGTTTGCCCAGCTGAAATTGTTGTTATTGTTGTTGTTGTTGTTTTGTTGCTCACGGCTTGCGTCGCTTGTGGCTTGGATTGTGAGTGAGATCGGCGGATGTTGGGGCCTCTGCTGTTGTCCTGTGACGTCGCCTGGCGTTTATCCTGCTAGCCGTAGCTGGCTTTAGAGTAACCGGAACTCCCGGTATGGTCGAAATTGCGGGCACTGGTAGGGTCACAGATCCAAGTGGAATAGTTGGAATAGGAACGGGGGGTAATACTGCTGGTGTTGCAACCGTTGTGGCCTTTATGCTAATTGGTGTCGTCTCTTCGTAGCTGGGTTGCTGCGACTGCTCCGTCTTGATATGGGCACCCGGAGCAATCATGAGTAAATCATTGCCCCGCTGTTGCTGCTGCTGCAGCTGCTGGCTGTCCACCCTGTCCAGGCGTTCGCATTTGATGTGACGCAGTGCGTCGGTCATATGGCCATTGGCCATGCGATTGTCATTATTGTTAGGCTCGTCGTGTGTAGGCCCATGCCGCTCCAGCTGCTGCCATTCCAAAATTCCCGTGAGTAACTTTATGTACTTAATGGCCGACCGCAGAATCTCGTTTTTCGATAGCTTCTTGTCCGGCGGATGTGTTGGCACCAGCTTGCGCAGCTCGGCAAACGCCCCGGACACATTCTGCTGGCGCCAACGTTCACGCGTATTTGTGAACACCTTGCGCACACCACCCGTCCCCACTCCACCGACGCTGTTGCCCATTGTCGCGCTGCCGGATCCCAGCCCGCCCAGACCAGTGCCACTGCCAGCGTTTGAGCTGCTGCTGCTGCTTCCATTGCCAATCCCATTTCCATTGGCATTGCCATTGCTCGGTGGACCCAGTTGACCGTTGGCAAAGAGATTGTGTCCGCAACCACTGCGCGGCGAATTGGACAACGATCGATTAGCTAAAAATGTAAAGGATTTGGTGAAGGAGAAGCTGTTAATTATGATGATGATGATTTATTCTTTTTGAAAATCCGTTAATTTCTACATGAGAAGAACATATCTTTCCTATTACAACAATACAATATGGTCAAAATATGTATTTTTAGAAGATTATTAAAAATTTGCATAATTTTCAGCAAACAAAAAAAAAACTGCTGATTATACGGAAAGCAATTAGACTAAAATCTTTTAGATCAACTCATTGTCTTGGAATTGTATTAAAGGCATGAGAAACATTTTAGGGATTTGAGTGCACATTGTTAAGGCTTACCATCTGCTTGGCTGCCATTGAGGACAATGTAGTCGCGCAAATCGTCCTCATCCTCCTCGGTGTCGTTCAGTGTTGAGAAATCGGATAGATCACCGTCGCCATCTGAGATAGACTCCGTCTTGGGTTGTACATATGGAGTTGCATGACGCAACAGTGCCGGAGGTTGGCGGACTGCAACATTGTTGGTGTTGTTGTTGGTCTCCTCACGCCTGCCACCATTGCCCGAGGATGAGGAGCTTGAGTGACTAGCTGAGCTGCGGTCATCAGCATTATCCGCATTATTTGAGCTGCTTGGTAGCCAGGCCATTCCTTGTAACGCGTCCGCACTCCAAAAGATGCCACTGCCAAATGATGAGCAGCAGCAGAAAACTGGCAATCTTCAGTGCAAAACCCACCCTGTGTTAGCTGTTGGCAATGAATGGGCGGCGCTAGCGAGCAACCCTTAACCAGGCTAAAATACACACAAGTCTGTGCGATTTGGAGTGGGAGTGGGAGTGGGCTTGGGCTTCAAAATATGTGTAGTTATGGCCGACTAAAATTGAATATGGGCCGGGGAACCTTTAGTGCTCTTTGGTAGCTGACGCTCTGTTTATTTGGCCTGGCTGCCTTTATCTTTTTGGCCCGCTTCTCCTCAGCATCCCCGGCACTTGTAGGATTCTGGGACAGTGGCTGCGACGTGGTAGTTTTAAGCGTTAGCTGCATTTCGCTCGATGGATTTACGAAGAACATTTTGTCGGTCCGCTCGTGCCCTGGAAAATTGATGCGAGCATCCACATTATATTTGCCATCGAAAACATTGTTCGGCTTGTACATGTATGTGGTGGGTGATAAGCTAGCATCCAGATATTCCACCTTCAGCTCGATTGGGAAATCGGTGCTCAGCACCTCGGTTATCTCGAAGGGTGATGCATCGGCCACATGCAGACGCAAAGGGAACCAAGGCGACATCTGGAACGTCACCCGCTTAACATAGTCACCCATGTCGACAGTGTCCAGCGCCTTAATATACACACACCACGTCGGCTCGAAGATAAACTGTTGGTAGTCGTCGTGCTCCTCTGGTTTACAGCCAAGCACTAGATTCTTGCAAATGACGCCATCGCCAGTGGCGCTGTCGTTCCTAACGTCCATCCCTTCCTGGTTCAATAGCCCAATGCAGGATGTCTGGCGGTAACTAACCCGCTGACATCCATCCATTGGATACGAATTCAGATGCATAAAGCTCATCTCGTTTATATTGATGTTCTAGTGGCTAACAATTCAAGTCGACTTTTATAGACTTTTACACCAAAAATTTTGAAATCAAGATTTACATATAAAAAACGTTTTCCCAATCTTACTCGATTCTGATAAATCTTAAAATAACTTGTAAACCAACAGCCAACTGCGTTTCCTTATTGAGGAGAACTTTTGTTCAACTTTTCAAAAATTCTTTTGTTACAGAATCCAAGCTTAATAATTAATTTGTATATACCCCACATTTTTATAATTAAAGATCTTATCGAACTGTTTCCACGACGACTCCGCTTCACCTAGTCACCGGATTAGGGTGCTGAAAAAATGCGTTGTGCGTGAAAATTTCAACGCTCGACTTTTTCCAATCGCAATCAGCGATTTGCGTATACCCGAATATTTTCACGCCTTGACACTAACCGTCACCTACACAACCCTTGGCCATCATCCTTATCCTTCTCCCTATCCAGATGCAACCCTTGAATAAAAGTGAGAGAGAGAGAGAGAGAGAGAGGGAAAGAGATTGTCAGAGAGCCAATGGGACAACATTCTGACGCAGACGCAGACTCAGAAATGGGCGGTGCCAGTTAGCAACCCTCAACCAAAACTACATTTATCTCTCGTCCGAAATTGGAGCTAGACCACAAGGCGACAAATGATTTGGGCAAAATTGAGATAACACTTCAACTTGACGTCGATTTTAAACCGAAACTCTGCATCGAGATGAACAGACGTCCTGCACTTGTCGGCTTGGGAGGCGGTATTTTCCTACCTATTCTATATCATCTTATTCCGCAGTGTCGTCGAGATAAAGTTATATATACTCCTAAATCGGATACTTTACTTCGGATACTTTATTCCCTATAAAGGTGAGACTGTGAACAATTCCAATTATTATATGCACACCTGTACAGTAAAATAGGTGATACACGCCAACCCTTATTGTTGTGCAGGCTTTTTGGGTATGTCCAAATATGGTCATCTGAATTTCTCTCGTACATATTTGTGGACATATACAAAACATATGAAACAATTTTAAATTTTCACCATCTTGGAATTTGTTGTTCTAAACAGCGCAACTTTAGTGGATATTCTACTTTTCAATAAGTGCTATTGGTGAGGCAACAGCATTTTTAATCCAATATTAATTGGAATTACTCATGACTCCAAATATAATATTTAGTCAATAACATCAGGCGATTATTGGTTGCTAATGAAGTTTTCTCGAATCTTCCGCGCATTTTAATGGACTTTCTGACTTGAGAGCAGCGAAGTTCTATGACCATACAATTAATTTGTTACATTCAATTTAAAATGGATACAGATAATTTCAGTGCAATACAAATAAAATCCGCTGTCAGCAGCGAGAGTTTTCAATTGAATTCGTTTAAATACAAACAATAATTTTGGGAGTTTCTAATTAAATACGAGCTTTCCTGCAATTTCTAAATTGCACAAGATTCCCATCATCTTCGCAATCTGAGAGTTATTTTTTGGTTTCTTGACGACCTACATCTGTGGCCATTCTGTGACTATATGTGACTTCAGTTGATTGACAAACACGAATTACAATTGCAAAACAATAATCTAATTTAGTTCATTTTTTTAAATCTATTCAAATATATTAGAGTGTGTTTATTTTTTTTTTTAAATTGGAATTGAAATGCTATAACATTATTCAATTAGTCCAAAATATATTATGGACGTTGCGTCCAAAAAAAAAAAACTCGAGAACAAAATTTATTTGATATTTGCTAAAAATATATATACATAGTTATGTGCAGTGAGAAAAAATCAAGTATTCGGTAACGAAATCAAGTACAAACTTAACGACTTGTATTTTCATTAACTAGACTACTAATTACTCTGGATCCAGCTAAAATATACAGATGAATATACGGACATGGCTATTTAAATTCGACTGTTCATCCTGATCTATAATATATATACTTTATGACATCGAAGATGCTTCCTTTGCTTTTTACATACATCATCTTTACCGGGTACAAAAAACAAACTTGAAGGGTGTTGATGCCCAACTCAAAATTATCTGCTTGAAAATCTCATTTCAGATTTATGGATAGCTATGTATATACAAATTATGCTAAAGTAGTTTAAGCAACTGCGTGATGCATAATCCAAAATCAATTGCAATCTATTCAACATGGTCATCAGTTTGGGATTAGAGCAGTCACTTGGCCACTTGGTGGGCCTGAGAACCCGTGCTTAATCCCGCTCACAGACGCCCCGTCGCGTGCCACAGCAACAACAACAACAACAGTTAAATGGCATCCGCTAAGCGGATTTGCGGCAATCAAATCAAAGTCGCAACAAGGAGTCAACAGTCAAAAGTCAGCATAAAAATCAAAATCAAATTAGCAGCAGTTTGGTGGCTAATTTTGTTATCATTCGATTACAGTTGTGTTGCAAGGGTGTGTGTGGCACGTGTGTCCTCTACCGATAAGACATACAATTCAACAAACAGCAGCCACACGTCCGCACACACGTGACCCAGCCGCAATAAGCTGAAACTGAACCCGACTCTTGCAGCTGCGGCGAAAAATCTATAACAGTTGCCACACCCCATCTTTTAGCCACGCCCACCACAAGTGAGCAAATGGATGAGTGTTTATTAAATGTGTGTGTGTTTCACACCCACTCGAGAGTGGCTGGTGTCAGAATGCTCCATAACTATTTAATAAATTTCAATTAAACGACGTGGTCTGCCAAATCCGATTAGGATCATTGATGCAAACTGTGATAGGAACTCAACTTTGGGCAGTACGCGCATTAAATGCCAAATGATATCGAGAATGGTTTTGACGCAACGAAACTGTGTCCATATGTATGTTCAAGATTCAGACAAAAATAGCTTTTCTACCTTTTTGAGAAACCTGCTTTTTTTAATCTGTTTAGTTTTTATTGTTATTGCAACGGAAAATCTTTGGTGCCTCCACCCTTATGTTAATTATACATCTAATGGTCCAGTGTATATTAAATATCCCAGGTTAAGTGTCGAATATGTATCATTATTAAGATTTCGGTCAAAAATCTTGTATATCTCTCGTAAAACGTAAGGGCATCTCCGATCTCATCAACAGCCTAGTCTATCTATCTATCTACATCTATTTATTTGAATATTTTCAGGAATGCTACAGACTTAGTTTCCTACTAACCTTCGTTTCAAGTTTGGCATATAGCTCTTAAATTACGGAAAATATTGGCGATTGGGAATTCGAGTGGTAGTAGTGGGCGTGGCTAAAAAAAATATAGAGTTGTTTCATAGTAATCATCCACTCAAGTTTGGTAACTGTACCTCCTAAACCCATGACATAGGCTTTTGAGAGTATCTAGAGCCGAAATTCCTGGGGCCATGAAAATTGTGGAAGATGTGCGGTTTTATTGATTCATACTTGGTCTAGCATATTTGCTCTAACTCAGAAGCTGCGAGAGATTTGGCCTAGGGCGCGCCAGAGGTGGGTTTGGCATTGTGGCAGATATGTGGCTATACCGCTTGGCGATTATCGATTTATAGCCTGCTAGAGTATATGTATATATTTCCAATATATGTTTTAAGTTGAAAATCTTTTCTCTAAGGGCGGCCGGACGGACAGACAACATGGCGGACATTGCACAAAATCAAATATACTATGATAAGTTCGGTATCGGAGTAAAAAAATAAAATACTTCTTATTTGTAATCAAAGTAATCGTTTACCACGCGCAGACCAAGTATATTTTATTGATCGTTGTATTTGCAAATGTTGTCGGTTAACAGTGAGTTAACATTGCAAATATTGATACAACTTTTGATCGATATGTTCGTTTCCAACGATGGCAAAAGCACATACATATTTGCTTAAAAATTACATTGTACTGCACCAAATTTTAAATAAAATGTTAACAACCAATGTTATAACCGGTCGCTGAAGTTCCATAGCACCCAGTCTTTGACACGGCTACATAACAGCGAGTTGACAGATTAAGCAAGCGATAACCTGACCATTTTGAGTAGAATCGATATCTTGTATTTATTTATCGTTTGCTGTTTTGCAGAATTGGTTGCAAGACGCAACACAGCCGACGCGTGATTTAAGTGTTAATTGTTATTGTTTTTTAATCCTGTGTCTAACAGCAGGTGAGTGTTTGTGGTAACAATAGTTTAAAACTCAGTTACAATCTTTCAAAATACGTTGTTTGCCCATTTGAAATTGTCAACGACGCGAGCGTCCAAACACACATACATATATATTTATATATGTATTTAAGAATATATATGTATGCATACACATATTTTTACTCTTGTGCTCAACGCTCGTGTGTGTGTGTGTGTTCATTTCTGCACTTTTCTTGTTAAACGCACCAACTTAAATAATGCTGCATTTGTGAGGTGTTAGCTAGTGATGAGTGAAACAAAATACAAAATTAGCTTTGGTCGGTTAAAAGAGGCTCAATATTTTGAATATCTATAATTGAGGAATAATTTTTGTATAACATTAATACTAAATGCATGTGTGTATACATGTGTGAGACACTAGATATAGGCGTCAAATCGACAAACAGTTGATTACAAAAAAGTGCGACTTGGAGACCCACGAATCATAAAAACAGCGGCACGGAACAAGAGCGTCGCAAAATTTTGCAGGCTAGCGAGTCAAGCAGCAAATTCAAGTGAATACTTTACTTGTCTTCTTTGCAACATATTCTCTAATGCAATGACAAATGTTTATAACTGTGCATCTGTGCATGTAGAGAACTATTCTGTATGCAAGAATAGCAACAATGTTGCAAGTGGGTCTAACACTCTATCCTTCTTCTTCGTGTGCATGTGTGTATACATGTGTGAGGCAATAGATATAGGCGTTAAATCGACAAAAAAAATTTTTACAAAACATCTGCGATTTGGAGACCTACGAATCATAAAAGCGTCGCAAAATTTTGCAGGCTAGCGAGTCGAGCAGCGAATACATCATTATTATTATACGAAATACTAAATATTAAAACAGGACCGTTTAAATTTAACAGAGGTATTGAGCTAACAAATACCATTAGACCGCTGGTCGCACAATGTAAGAAATATGATTTGTAGATCAAAAAGGAAACGGTAAATTGTTTCAAAATTGAGGAAGACGCCGATTTATACGAAACTTGTGCTGATCCTCTTTCTATCTCTGTCTCTTTAAATCCAAATAAAAAAAATAATAATAATAGGATATGTTGGAATTCTTTATCGGGCCGAATTGTACCCTTATTAATTCTGTAAATGTCTTTGGCAGCGTTGGCAGGCGGAAGATGAATTCGACATCAACAGAAACTAGAGAAAGATCCAGCCGCTCAAAATCGCCCACAAGGAGTTTTTTTGAGGATTCAAGCTCAATCAGCGATTGTTATTCTTCAGACTCGAATGACAGTCGCAAAAAGCTGAAGATCGAAAAGAGTCGACGCAGCGAATTGGAGGTTGAAGCTCTAGTGGGTTGGAGCGGCCATTTTCCTTTCTCAACCATCCATAACCTAGAAAGCAACTTAGACATGGAACAGGTAAGTACGCACACAGTGACAACGACAGGGCAGCTTTTTCTTTTGTTTGATTTGTTGAAACTTGTGCAGTTGTCTCTGTCTTTCATTTATCTATCTGCCTATGGGATGTTTGTATGCATGTATGTATTTTTTATTTATTGTATATTGGATGCAGCAGCTGCCCACTGATCTAATGGACATTGCTGCCAATGGGCTAAGAATTTATCCCAGAGAGCAAGAGGAAGAGGACCAATCGCAGTTGCATCCAGCACCACAGACGCCGCTGGCGTCAACACCTATGTCTGATTCTGATGCCTTCTCATCCGTTTCAACAATGAATTCACCGCTAACAACAGCATCAGCAGTAGCATCAGCCTCAACAGCATCAGCAGTAGCATCAGCTCCAACAAATACATCAGATAGCAGCACACATACCACAATATCGACTCCTGCATGTTTTCAGACAGCTACGCAGACAAACAACACCACCTGCGATATCACCGATATCACCAATAACGGCAGCGGTTTAAACTCAATGCCAACTGCAACATCTTCTCCTCCACAACCTGAGTTAAACACAGAAGCAGAATCACCAACAGATATAGACAAGCAGGTGAAATTTTAGAGTCATATAGCTAGCATAGCTTGCCGTATAATCCATTAACTTATCCATTTAATTCCCTTTCCAAACATCTTATTTTTTATTCAGAAGTTTAAAAAACAGGACAACGCCAAACCGGACGAGGTAAGCTTCAACACGTTGAACAACCGCTCTCGCATGCGCTGCTTATCCCATAGTGCGTCGTCCAGCGATGAGGTTGGCGAAACGACAAAGGAACCAACTGATGACAAGGATCAGCCACTTTGCATGCTGCAGATGCGCTCCAAATCGATGTATCAATTTGACCCCCCTACCACTAATGCAAAGACGCCCAAACGAAGGCGCTCGGTTGCTGCGAACAAATTGCTAGTCACAGATCCCTTTTATTGCTTGCCCTTCGACTACGGCTGGAAGCGTGAATTAGTGTTGCGCAGCAATTTGAACAATGCACGCCAACAGGCCGACGTTATATTCATATCGCCAGCGGGCAAGAAGCTGCGCTCGAGAGATGACATTATCCCACTGCTTGTGCCCGATCTGACAATTGATCATTTCTGCTTTAAGCCCCAGCTTCAGAATGCTGGCGAGCAATACGAAACGGTTCGCCAGGGTCAGTCTGTTATGGAACGTCGCAAATTGATAGCCGCCACAAAGCAGCACAAACAGCAAGGGCAAGTGCAACAGCATCAGTTGCAGCAGAAGCAAAAAGAGCCGCAGCAGCAGCCGAAGCAAAAAGAGCCGCAGCAGCAGCAGCAAAAAGAGCCGCAGCAGCAGAAGCAAAAAGAGCCGCAGAAGCAGCAAAAAGAGCCGCAGCAGCAGCAGAAGCAACAAGAGCAACAAGAGCAGCAGCCACAACAACAGCAGCAGTTGGCTAACAGTATCGATCCCGGTCAACAAGCATCATCAACGCTAACACCCGTATTCGGGAAACGTGTGCCTAAGCCTAAGGTGCCAAAGGGCGCCAGTCCGCCGCCTGAGGGTTGGACACCAACGATGGCGGTCAAGGGAAATGCTCGCGTCCTGGCTGCGAGCAATGGTAACAGCAATGGCGGCATCGGCGCCAGCGGCAGCAACAGTGCTCGCAGACGGGGGTAAGCAGTCTCTGATTAGATTTATGACTTCTATTGCTCCATTACTAACTGACTCTCTGCCTCTATCCCAGCAGCAACCAGACGAACAAATCTACAAAGGCAGCACCAGAGACGACGTCGGTTGTGCCGTCCCTCGTGCCGCCAGCAGATATAGCACGACAGCAGCAGGCACGTGGACTTGGACAGACCATTGTTAATGCTAGTGCCAATGCCAATGTCAATGGCAATGGGATCAATAAGCCGGATAAGAAAGTAATCGATGAGAACGTGCACGCCGCCGGCGATGGAGTCATCGTCAAAGAGATTGAACTTCCGGGCGCTCTGCCCCCTGCTAAGCTGCTCAGAGATGATTCTCCTGCAGGTCGTGGCGGTAGAAAAATAACACCTAGGCCAATGGAGGTGGTTGTCATTAACGGTCGCAAGGCAATCGCCATTGCTGGCCCACCGCCGCGTACGCGTCCCAAACTACCACTGTGAGTCCGACTCAACGCCTCAGTTCGGTTCAACTGAATTCAGTAATATAGTATAATTGATCACTCATCATTGAACGTTGCAAATAGAAAGCGCCTGTGTTTGGTCAATCAATGGAGAAGTGAATCAACTGTGTAGAAGTGTGCGAACAGGATAACTTTTTTTATGTTTGACTTTTCGTTAAGTGTTTTTTGGATGGCTTAAGCTGGGCAGCATTTGCGAGTGAAGTAAAGTAAAGTGTTTGTGTCCCGTAGGAGTCCAATTTGATTTATCGGCTTAGTTGCCTCCAGTTGTGATAGTTGTCGATTAAACTAATGTATTGTAAATATCTTCTTATTCGACGTGTTTGTGTGGCTTGACTATGGTTCTAAGATATATAGATGAATTATACTTTTATATCAAGGAAGGATAGATATAATCATTGCTTGCCATATCTACACAATGTCCCTTGTGTAATACAACTAATAACAAAATCTCTTGGAATCTTTTGTCTATTTACAGCTATCTTGGCGATCCAGAGTTGGGTATCAATACGGGATATTTATCTAGGCGCAACGCCGCAGCTAATCGTCTGCAAGTCGTTGATTGTATTTCTGGTGGCATCATGGGCTGCCAGGTGATGACGGCCGTTATGAAGACGCTTGACCTGCACGTAAGTTTGTAAATTAGAATCAATTAGCTGATGAATACCTTTTACTAATCGACACAATATGCGTTTATAGGATCGCGTACGCTTGTCAAGAGTGTGCAAAACCTGGGCTATGATAGCCCGCGATAGGAGCGTTTGGCGTACGGTGAAGTTGCGCGATACGCACATTACCAAATTTAAACTTCTGCTGCGTGATATGGCGGTTTATGGCACCGCCGAGCTCGATATGATGGGCGTGAGAATCGACAATCCGAAAATGCGCTTGGACGGTGATTTGCGAGTATTGAATATGTTGCGGATTATCCGCACCGATGCGAGCGAGGCGGAGTTCATCGAGACAATTATAAAGCGCCTTCCAAGACTTCAGGAGCTGCGTACAACGTGCACCAGTCGTACTCTGAATCTGGCCAACATCGGAAAGGTGCTGGATTTGTGTGTGCTGCGCATTCGCATGCTGGAACCAAAGGCTAGCATCATTTCATTGCCGCCGCTACAAAATCTGAGCTGCTTGCGAGAGCTGAGCTTGCGCGGCATTAGTAACATGGCTCAGCTGGAGCTGTTGCAGCTGGAGGGATTGCAGCAGCTGGAGACGCTCGTGCTGGGCTCGTGTCGCGGCATGAAGG
Organism: Drosophila melanosoma; assembly: GCA_035042045.1. Taxonomy (NCBI): domain Eukaryota; kingdom Metazoa; phylum Arthropoda; class Insecta; order Diptera; family Drosophilidae; genus Drosophila; species Drosophila melanosoma. The sequence goes on from JAWNLY010000176.1 coordinate 7,367,386, forward strand.
TGGCAACGTTCGGGCATCAGGTGCTTCCCAGTCTGAAGCGTTTGCGCCACTTGCGCCTGGAGAACCACCACAGCAATAGCTCATTTAATATACATGAAATCATGGCTGGCATTGCCGCTGCTGGCAGTGTGAAGCGTGTCGAACTTATAAATGTCAAGGTCGATGAGGAGTTGAGTCGTCAGTTGTCCGAGTGTAAATCTCTGCAGGAGCTGCTGCTGTTGCCAAACTTCCACAATCATACCGCCTATATGATGCACTACATAATGCAGGCCATCAACGAGAACAGCGAACAGCTCAAGGTGTTTTGCTTGGGGATCACCTACGAACTGCTTAGAGTGACTCGAGCATTGGCCATGATCCACGAAAAGGACTGTGTGCCAGTGCTGCTGCCCATTCCAGGCGTTCCCGAAAATGATGTACTGAATAAGTCCGATGAGCCAATCGCCTATTTGCCGGTCGACCGCCTCGAATCGATTTTACACCACACGATGCCGCAGGCTTGGCTAACAGTCGCCAAGGTTTCACAGCTCGAGACAATAAATCTGAAATTCCAGGCGGCTCCATCCACCGACAAAGGCGGTTTTTCAAACATTTAAACATTTTACTTCTATATAATTACGTTTATACAAATAATTTAAGCTTCAAGGTATGAGCTGAATCAAAGCAAGAATATTCTCTTTGTAATTGTCTTTGCCTGCAAACCAGTTGTTCTTTGAGAGAATACAGACTGAGTCTTAATTTTCCCATCATTAATTACACAATGCCTTCAAGCGAATAGAATTTTAAGGAATTACAAATACAATATTAATTGTAAATGGAAAAAATTAAATTTTTTATATTTTGAATACATTTTTTGTGTTGCTAACAGTTCTATCTTAAGATTTTAAGGACTCATTAAATGCACACATATTTAAACTAACCCATTTTCTTTTAATTGTCAAATTCAAGGGTTTCCAGAATTCGACAAAAAAGGTGGTGTTTGCGAATTCAATGACTACGGATTTTTTTTTTGGACCACAGGTCTTTCGTCTGCCGATTAGAACAAACTCACAAAAGAACGAGACTCCTTCAAACACCTGAAACAGGACGAATCCTGTGTCAAAAGTTTTGTGTTGAGTTGGGTCATCAACTGGCCAAAGCACAATAATAGTTTCTATAAAAAGGATTGTTATTTTTTAATCCATTTTCGTACGCATTGAGATCTAAATTTTTGGTTTCCTAGATGGTCCTATAATCGCGATTCTAACGCACGACGTCACTCGAAAATCTGTAAGGATTTGAACGAGGATTTTATGGAATGCGTGCATCTAAAGGAGTGCTAAACTTTTCTCACTTGACGGCAATTTAGTTTCTACCGCAACCGACTAAAATTTCGCTTATAGCTTTTTTTATGTAAATTTGTATTTTTTATTTTATTATATAAATACATAGAAATATATAAATATTTCTTAATCTAATACATATTACGCTTACATATTTTGTGTTTGTAATATAAGCCAAGGCATTGCACTCAACGCAACCAACTTAGAAAATGAACACTCACAAGAACTTTGGACTTGACGAGTCCCTAATTTTTTTTTTTAACTCAACTCAAAGTCAGACTTCTACAATTGCATTTATATAAATAATGCACAATAGCCCGTCTGGTAAAATGCACAGTTTTATATCAAATGGCGTGTTTTTGTTGTCGTACTTTTTGTGCGTGTGTATTATCACTAAGCAAACTGTCTGATTTTCTCTAAATATTGTCTGCTTACGAGTATTATGTACATATTTGTGTACTATCGTTTGCATTGAGGGGTGGTTTGGAGTCGAGGTTAAGTGCACATTGCGTAGTATATGTTTATATAATATACATTTTACAAACATATATTTTTAAATACAAAGTAGGCTAATTGCTGCCAGGACACTAAATAGCCATCGTGTAACAACATGTACAAAAGCTTAATAACTTGGAAAATGGTTATAATAACAGTAATAATCTATATAATTGTTATTGTTTTTAAATCCCTAACAGCAGGTGAGTGTTTGTGGTAACAATAGTTTAAATCTCAGTTGCATTCTTTAAAAATACGTCGTTTGCCCATTTGAAATTGTCAACAAGGCGAGCGTCCAAACACACATACATATATATTTATATATGTATGCATACACATATTTTAACTCTTGTGCTTAACGCTCGTGTGTGTGTGTGTGTTTATTTCGGGGAGACCCAAGAATCATAAAAGCAGCGGCACGAAACAATATTTTGCAGGCTAGCGAGTCGAGCAGCAAATTCAAGTGAATACTTTACTTGTCTTCTTTGCAACATATTCTCTAATCAATGACAAATGTTTATAACTGTGCATCTGAGCATGTAGAGAACTATTCTGTATGCAAAAATAGCAACAATGTTGCAAGTGGGTCACACTCTATCCTTCTTCTTCGTGTGCATGTGTGTATACATGTGTGAGGCAATAGATATAGGCGTTAAATCGACAAAAAAAATTTTACAAAAACATCTGCGATTTGGAGACCTACGAATCATAAAAGCAGCGACACGAAACAAGAGCGTCGCAAAATTTTGCAGGCTAGCGAGTCGAGCAGCGAATACATCATTATTATTATTTCGAAATATTAAATATTAAAATCTAAAAAATACCATTAGTCCGCTGGTCGCACAATGTAAGAAATATGATTTGTATATCAAAAAGGAAACGGTAAATAGTTTCAAAATGGAGGAAGACGCCGATTTATACGAAACTTGTGCTGATCCTCTTTCTCTCTCGGACATTTGCCGCTCTTAAATCTTTAAATCCAAATAAAAAAAATTAAAATAATAGGTTATGTTGGAATTCTTTATCGGGCCGAATTGTACCCTTATTAAATCTGTAAATGTCTTTAGCAGCGTTGGCAGGCGAAAGATGAATTCGATATCACCAGAGTTTAGAGAAAGATCCAGCCGTTCAAAATCGCCCACAAGGAGTTTTTTTTAAGATTCAAGCTCAATCAGCGATTGTTATTCTTCAGACTCGAATGACAGTCGCAAAAAGCTGAAGATCGAAAAGAGTCGACGCAGCGAATTGAGGTTGAAGCTCTAGTGGGTTGGAGCGGCCATTTTCCTTTCTCAACCATCCATAACCTAGAAAGCAACTTAGCCATGGAACAGGTAAGTACGCACACAGTGACAACGACAGGGCAGCTTTTTCTTTTGTTTGGTTTGTTGAAACTTGTGCAGTTGTCTCTGTCTTTCATTTATCTATCTGCCTATGGAATGTTTGTATGCATGTATGTATTTTTTATTTATTGTATATTGGATGCAGCAGCTGCCCACTGATCTAATGGGCATTGCTGCCAATGGGCTAAGAATTTATCCCAGAGAGCAAGAGGAAGAGGACCAATCGCAGTTGCATCCAGCACCACAGACGCCGCTGGCGTCAACACCTATGTCTGATTCTGATGCCTTCTCATCCGTTTCAACAATGAATTCACCGCTAACAACAGCATCAGCAGTAGCATCAGCCTCAACAGCATCAGCAGTAGCATCAGCCTCAACAGCATCAGCAGTAGCATCAGCTCCAACAAATACATCAGATAGCAGCACACATACCACAATATCGAATCCTGCATGTTTTCAGACAGCTACGCAGACAAACAACACCACCTGCGATATCACCGATATCACCAATAACGGCAGCGGTTTAAACTCAATGCCAACTGCAACATCTTCTCCTCCACAACCTGAGTTAAACACAGAAGCAGAATCACCAACAGATATAGACAAGCAGGTGAAAATTTAGAGTGATATAGCTAGCATAGCTCGCCGTATAATCCATTAACTTATCCATTTAATTCCCTTTCCAAACATCTTATTTTTTATTCAGAAGTTTAAAAAACAGTACAACGCCAAACCGGACGAGGTAAGCTTCAACACGTTGAACAACCGCTCTCGCATGCGCTACTTATCCCATAGTGCGTCGACAAAGGAACCAACTGATGACAAGGATCAGCCACTTTGCATGCGGCAGATGCGCTCCAAACCCATGTATCAATTTGACCCCCCTACCACTAATGCAAAGACGCCCAAACGACGGCGCTCGGTTGCTGCGAACAAATTGCTAGTCACTGATCCCTTTTATTGCTTGCCCTTCGACTACGGCTGGAAGCGTGAATTAGTGTTGCGCAGCAATTTGAACAATGCACGCCAACAGGCCGACGTTATATTCATATCGCCAGCGGGCAAGAAGCTGCGCTCGAGAGCTGACATTATCCCACTGCTTGTGCCCGATCTGACAATTGATCATTTCTGCTTTAAGCCCCAGCTTCAGAATGCTGGCGAGCAATACGAAACGGTTCGCCAGGCTCAGTCTGTTATGGAACGTCGCAAATTGATAGCCGCCACAAAGCAGCACAAACAGCAAGGGCAAGTGCAACTGCATCAGCAGCAGCAGAAGCAACAAGAGCCGCAGCAGCAGCCGAAGCAAAAAGAGCCGCAGCAGCAGAAGCAAAAAGAGCCGCAGAAGCAGCAAAAAGAGCCGCAGAAGCAGCAAAAAGAGCCGCAGCAGCAGAAGCAAAAAGAGCCGCAGCAGCAGAAGCAAAAAGAGCCGCAGAAGCAGCAAAAAGAGCCGCAGCAGCAGCAGCAGAAGCAACAAGAGCAACAAGAGCAGCAGCCACAACAACAGCAGCAGTTGGCTAACAGTATCGATCCCGGTCAACAAGCATCATCAACGCTAACACCCGTATTCGGGAAACGTGTGCCTAAGCCTAAGGTGCCCAAGGGCGCCAGTCCGCCGCCTGAGGGTTGGACACCAACGATGGCGGTCAAGGGAAATGCTCGCGTCCTGGCTGCGAGCAATGGTAACAGCAATGGCGGCATCGGCGCCAGCGGCAGCAACAGTGCTCGCAGACGGGGGTAAGCAGTCTCTGATTAGATATATGACTTCTATTGCTCCATTACTAACTGACTCTCTGCCTCTATCCCAGCAGCAACCAGACGAACAAATCTACAAAGGCAGAGACGACGTCGATTGTGCCGTTCCTTTTGCCGCCAGCAGATATAGCACGACAGCAGCAGGCACGTGGACTTGGACTGACCAATGTTAATGCTAGTACCAATGCCAATGTCAATGGCAATGGGATCAATAAGCCGGATAAGAAAGTAATCGATGAGAACGTGCACGCCGCCGGCGATGGAGTCATCGTCAAAGAGATTGAACTTCCGGGCGCTCTGCCCCCTGCTAAGCTGCTCAGAGATGATTCTCCTGCAGGTCGTGGCGGTAGAAAAATAACACCTAGGCCAATGGAGGTGGTTGTCATTAACGGTCGCAAGGCAATCGCCATTGCTGGCCCACCGCCGCGTACGCGTCCCAAACTACCACTGTGAGTCCGACTCAACGCCTCAGTTCGGTTCAACTGAATTCAGTAATATAGTATAATTGATCACTCATCATTGAACGTTGCAAATAGAAAGCGCCTGTGTTTGGTCAATCAATGGAGAAGTGAATCAACTGTGTAGAAGTGTGCGAACAGGATAACTTTTTTTTATGTTTGACTTTTCGTTAAGTGTTTTTTGGATGGCTTAAGCTGGGCAGCATTTGCGATAGAAGTAAAGTAAAGTGTTTGTGTCCCGTAGGAGTCCAATTTGATTTATCGGCTTAGTTGCCTCCAGTTGTGATAGTTGTCGATTAAACTAATGTATTGTAAATATCTTCTTATTCGACGTGTTTGTGTGGCTTGACTATGGTTCTAAGATATATAGATGAATTATACTTTTATATCAAGGAAGGATAGATATAATCATTGCTTGCCATATCTACAGAATGTCCCTTGTGTAATACAACTAATAACAAAATCTCTTGGAATCTTTTGTCTATTTACAGCTATCTTGGCGATCCAGAGTTGGGTATCAATACGGGATATTTATCTAGGCGCAACGCCGCAGCTAATCGTCTGCAAGTCGTTGATTGTATTTCTGGTGGCATCATGGGCTGCCAGGTGATGACGGCCGTTATGAAGACGCTTGACCTGCACGTAAGTTTGTAAATTAGAATCAATTAGCTGATGAATACCTTTTACTAATCGACACAATATGCGTTTATAGGATCGCGTGCGCTTGTCAAGAGTGTGCAAGACCTGGGCTATGATAGCCCGCGATAGGAGCGTTTGGCGTACGGTGAAGTTGCGCGATACGCACATTACCAACTTTAAACTTCTGCTGCGTGATATGGCGGTTTATGGCACCGCCGAGCTCGATATGATGGGCGTGAGAATCGACAATCCGAAAATGCGCTTGGACGGTGATTTACGAGTATTGAATATGTTGCGGATTATCCGCACCGATGCGAGCGAGGCGGAGTTCATCGAGACAATTATAAAGCGCCTTCCAAGACTTCAGGAGCTGCGTACAACGTGCACCAGTCGTACTCTGAATCTGGCCAACATCGGAAAGGTGCTGGATTTGTGTGTGCTGCGCATTCGCATGCTGGAACCAAAGGCTAGCATCATTTCATTGCCGCCGCTACAAAATCTGAGCTGCTTGCGAGAGCTGAGCTTGCGCGGCATTAGTAACATGGCTCAGCTGGAGCTGTTGCAGCTGGAGGGATTGCAGCAGCTGGAGACGCTCGTGCTGGGCTCGTGTCGCGGCATGAAGGTGGCAACGTTCGGGCATCAGGTGCTTCCCAGTCTGAAGCGTTTGCGCCACTTGCGCCTGGAGAACCACCACAGCAATAGCTCATTTAATATACATGAAATCATGGCTGGCATTGCCGCTGCTGGCAGTGTGAAGCGTGTCGAACTTATAAATGTCAAGGTCGATGAGGAGTTGAGTCGTCAGTTGTCCGAGTGTAAATCTCTGCAGGAGCTGCTGCTGTTGCCAAACTTCCACAATCATACCGCCTATATGATGCACTACATAATGCAGGCCATCAACGAGAATAGTGAACAGCTCAAGGTGTTTTGCTTGGGGATCACCTACGAACTGCTTAGAGTGACTCGAGCATTGGCCATAATCCACGAAAAGGACTGTGTGCCAGTGCTGCTGCCCATTCCAGGCGTTCCCGAAAATGATGTACTGAATAAGTCCGATGAGCCAATCGCCTATTTGCCGGTCGACCGCCTCGAGTCGATTTTACACCACACGATGCCGCAGGCTTGGCTAACAGTCGCCAAGGTTTCACAGCTCGAGACAATAAATCTGAAATTCCAGGGGGCTCCATCCACCGACAAAGGCGGTTTTTCAAACATTTAAACATTTTACTTCTATACGTTTACACAAATAATTTAAGCTTCAATGTATGAGCTGAATCAAAGCAAGAATATTCTCTTTGTAATTGTCTTTGCCTGCAAACCAGTTGTTCTTTGGGAGAATACAGACTGAGTCTTAATTTTCCCATCATTAATTACACAATGCCTTCAAGCGAATAGAATTTTAAGGAATTACAAATACAATATTAATTGTACTCGTTGAGAAAAGTAAAAGCTATTCAAAAATTAACAAATGGAAAAAATTAAATTTTTTATATTTTGAATACATTTTTTGTGTTGCTAACAGTCCTATCTTAAGATTTTAAGGACTCATTAAATGCACACTTAGTCAAACTAACCCATTTTTTTAATAGTCAAATGTGTTCTGTAAGGATTCAGCACAGATAACTCCACACCTTGCATATATCCTAGCTTATTTTGGAAGGACCTTATTTTTAATAAGACACTGATTGGCATTCAAGGGTTTCCAGAATTCGACAAAAAAGGTGGTGTTTGCGAATTCAATGACTACGGATTTTTTTTTTCTTTCGTCTTTCGTCTGTCGATTAGAACAAACGCACAAAAGAACGAGACTCATTCAAACACCTGAAACAGGACGAATCCTGTGTCAAAAGTTTTGTGTTGAGTTGGGTCATCAACTGGCCATAGCACAATGATAGTTTCTATAAAAAGGATTTTTATTTTTTAACCCATTTCCGTACGCATTGAGATCAACATTTTTGGTTTGCTAGATGTTCCTATAATCGCGATTCTAACGAACATATATTTTTAAATACAAAGTAGGCTAATTGCTGCCAGAACAGTAAATAGCCATCGTGTAACATGTACAAAAGCTTAATAACTTGGAAAATGGTTATAATAACAGTAATAATCGATATAATTGTTATTGTTTTTAAATCCCTAACAGCAGGTGAGTGTTTGTGGTAACAATACTTTAAATCTCAGTTGCATTCTTTAAAAATACGTTGTTTGCCCATTTGAAATTGTCAACGACGCGAGCGTCCAAACACACACACATATATATTTATATATGTATTTAAGAATATATATGTATGTATACACATATTTTAACTCTTGAGCTCAACGCTCGTGTGTGTGTGTGTTCATTTCGTGGAGACCCACGAATCATAAAAGCAGTGGTGAATACTTTACTTGTCTTCTTTGCGACATATTCGCTATGCAAGAATAGCAACAATGTTGCAAGTGGGTCTAACACTCTATCCTTCTTCTTCGTGTGCATATGTGTATACATGTGTGAGGCAATAGATATAGGCGTTATATCGACAAAAAAAATTTCTACTAAGTCATCTGCGATTTGGAGACCCACGAATTATAAAAGCAGCGGCACGGAACAAGAGCGTCGCAAAATTTTGCAGGCAAGCGAGTCGAGCAGGGAATACATCAATATTATTATTTCGAAATACTAAATATTAAAACAGGACCGTTTAAAGTTAACAAAGGTATTGAGCTAAAAAATACCATTAGTCCGCTGGTCGCACAATGTAAGAAATATGATTTGTAGATCAAAAAGGAAACGGTAAATAGTTTCAAAATGGAGGAAGACGCCGATTTATACGAAACTTGTGCTGATCCTCTTTCTATCTCTGTCTCTCTCGGACATTTGCCGCTCTTAAATCTTTAAATCTAAATAAAAAAAAATAATAATAGGTTATGTTGGAATTCTTTATCGGGCCGAATTGTAACCTTATTAAATTTGTAAATGTATTTGGCAGCGTTGGCAGGCGGAAGATGAATTCGACATCACCAGAGACTAGAGAAAGATCCAGCCGCTCAAAATCGCCCACAAGGAGTTTTTTTTGAGGATTCAAGCTCAATCAGCGATTGTTATTCTTCAGACTCGAATGACAGTCGCAAAAAGCTGAAGATCGAAAAGAGTCGACGCAGCGAATTGGAGATTGAAGCTCTAGTGGGTTGGAGCGGCCATTTTCCTTTCTCAACCATCCATAACCTAGAAAGCAACTTAGCCATGGAACAGGTAAGTACGCACACAGTGACAACGACAGGGCAGCTTTTTCTTTTGTTTGATTTGTTGAAACTTGTGCAGTTGTCTCTGTCTTTCATTTATCTATCTGCCTATGGAATGTTTGTATGCATGTATGTATTTTTTATTTATTGTATATTGGATGCAGCAGCTGCCCACTGATCTAATGGACATTGCTGCCAATGGGCTAAGAATTTATCCCAGAGAGCAAGAGGAAGAGGACCAATCGCAGTTGCATCCAGCACCACAGACGCCGCTGGCGTCAACACCTATGTCTGATTCTGATGCCTTCTCATCCGTTTCAACAATGAATTCACCGCTAACAACAGCATCAGCAGTAGCATCAGCAGTAGCATCAGCCTCAACAGCATCAGCAGTAGCATCAGCTCCAACAAATACATCAGATAGCAGCACACATACCACAATATCGACTCCTACATGTTTTCAGACAGCTACGCAGACAAACAACACCACCTGCGATATCACCGATATCACCAGTAACGGCAGCGGTTTAAACTCAATGCCAACTGCAACATCTTCTCCTCCACAACCTGAGTTAAACACAGAAGCAGAATCACCAACAGATATAGACAAGCAGGTGAAATTTTAGAGTGATATAGCTAGCATAGCTCGCCGTATAATCCATTAACTTATCCATTTAATTCCCTTTCCAAACATCTTATTTTTTATTCAGAAGTTTAAAAAACAGGACAACGCCAAACCGGACGAGGTAAGCTTCAACACGTTGAACAACCGCTCTCGCATGCGCTACTTATCCCATAGTGCGTCGACAAAGGAACCAACTGATGACAAGGATCAGCCACTTTGCATGCGGCAGATGCGCTCCAAACCGATGTATCAATTTGACCCCCCTACCACTAATGCAAAGACGCCCAAACGACGGCGCTCGGTTGCTGCGAACAAATTGCTAGTCACTGATCCCTTTTATTGCTTGCCCTTCGACTACGGCTGGAAGCGTGAATTAGTGTTGCGCAGCAATTTGAACAATGCACGCCCACAGGCCGACGTTATATTCATATCGCCAGCGGGCAAGAAGCTGCGCTCGAGAGCTGACATTATCCCACTGCTTGTGCCCGATCTGACAATTGATCATTTCTGCTTTAAGCCCCAGCTTCAGAATGCTGGCGAGCAATACGAAACGGTTCGCCAGGCTCAGTCTGTTATGGAACGTCGCAAATTGATAGCCGCCACAAAGCAGCACAAACAGCAAGGGCAAGTGCAACTGCATCAGCAGCAGCAGAAGCAACAAGAGCCGCAGCAGCAGCCGAAGCAAAAAGAGCCGCAGCAGCAGCAGCAAAAAGAGCCGCAGCAGCAGAAGCAAAAAGAGCCGCAGAAGCAGCAAAAAGAGCCGCAGCAGCAAGAGCAACAAGAGCAGCAGCCACAACAACAGCAGCAGTTGGCTAACAGTATCGATCCCGGTCAACAAGCATCATCAACGCTAACACCCGTATTCGGGAAACGTGTGCCTAAGCCTAAGGTGCCCAAGGGCGCCAGTCCGCCGCCTGAGGGTTGGACACCAACGATGGCGGTCAAGAGAAATGCTCGCGTCCTGGCTGCGAGCAATGGTAACAGCAATGGCGGCAGCAACAGTTCTCGCAGACGGGGGTAAGCAGTCTCTGATTAGATTTATGATTTCTATTGCTCCATTACTAACTGACTCTCTGCCTCTATCCCAGCAGCAACCAGACGAACAAATCTACAAAGGCAGAGACGACGTCGATTGTGCCGTTCCTTTTGCCGCCAGCAGATATAGCACGACAGCAGCAGGCACGTGGACTTGGACTGACCAATGTTAATGCTAGTGCCAATGCCAATGCCAATGTCAATGGCAATGGGATCAATAAGCCGGATAAGAAAGTAATCGATGAGAACGTGCACGCCGCCGGCGATGGAGTCATCGTCCAAGAGATTGAACTTCCGAGCGCTCTGCCCCCTGCTAAGCTGCTCAGAGATGATTCTCCTGCAGGTCGTGGCGGTCCACCGCCGCGTACGCGTCCCAAACTACCACTGTGAGTCCGACTCAACGCCTGAGTTCGGTTCAACCGAATTCAGTAATATAGTATAATTGATCACTCATCATTGAACGTTGCAAATAGAAAGCGCCTGTGTTTGGTCAATCAATGGAGAAGTGAGTCAACTGTGTAGAAGTGTGCGAACAGGATAACTTTTTTTTATGTTTGACTTTTCGTTAAGTGTTTTTTGGATGGCTTAAGCTGGGCAGCATTTGCGAGTGAAGTAAAGTAAAGTGTTTGTGTCCCGTAGGAGTCCAATTTGATTTATCGGCTCAGTTGCCTCCAGTTGTGATAGTTGTCGATTAAACTAATGTATTGTAAATATCTTCTTATTCGACGTGTTTGTGTGGCTTGACTATGGTTCTAAGATATATAGATGAATTATACTTTTATATCAAGGAAGGATAGATATAATCATTGCTTGCCATATCTACAGAATGTCCCCTTGTGTAATACAACTAATAACAAAATCTCTTGGAATCTTTTGTCTATTTACAGCTATCTTGGCGATCCAGAGTTGGGTATCAATACGGGATATTTATCTAGGCGCAACGCCGCAGCTAATCGTCTGCAAGTCGTTGATTGTATTTCTGGTGGCATCATGGGCTGCCAGGTGATGACGGCCGTTATGAAGACGCTTGACCTGCACGTAAGTTTCTTACACATTTTGTAAATTATAATCAATTAGCTGATGAATACCTTTAACTAATCGACACAATATGCGTTTATAGGATCGCGTGCGCTTGTCAAGAGTGTGCAAGACCTGGGCTATGATAGCCCGCGATAGGAGCGTTTGGCGTACGGTGAAGTTGCGCGATACGCACATTACCAACTTTAAACTTCTGCTGCGTGATATGGCGGTTTATGGCACCGCCGAACTCGATATGATGGGCGTGAGAATCGACAATCCGAAAATGCGCTTGGACGGTGATTTGCGAGTATTGAATATGTTGCGGATTATCCGCACCGATGCGAGCGAGGCGGATTTCATCGAGACAATTATAAAGCGCCTTCCAAAACTTCAGGAGCTGCGTACAACGTGCACCAGTCGTACTCTGAATCTGGCCAACATCGGAAAGGTGCTGGATTTGTGTGTGCTGCGCATTCGCATGCTGGAACCAAAGGCTAGCATCATTTCATTGCCGCCGCTACAAAATCTGAGCTGCTTGCGAGAGCTGAGCTTGCGCGGCATTAGTAACATGGCTCAGCTGGAGCTGTTGCAGCTGGAGGGATTGCAGCAGCTGGAGACGCTCGTGCTGGGCTCGTGTCGCGGCATGAAGGTGGCAACGTTCGGGCATCAGGTGCTTCCCAGTCTGAAGCGTTTGCGCCACTTGCGCCTGGAGAACCACCACAGCAATAGCTCATTTAATATACATGAAATCATGGCTGGCATTGCCGCTGCTGGCAGTGTGAAGCGTGTCGAACTTATAAATGTCAAGGTCGATGAGGAGTTGAGTCGTCAGTTGTCCGAGTGTAAATCTATGCAGGATCTGCTGCTGTTGCCAAACTTCCACAATCATAACGCCTATATGATGCACTACATAATGCAGGCCATCAACGAGAACAGCGAACAGCTCAAGGTGTTTTGCTTGGAGATCACCTACGAACTGCTCCTTCAAACACCTGAAACAGGACGAATCCTGTGTCAAAAGTTTTGTGTTGAGTTGGGTCATCAACTGGCCAAAGCACAATAATAGTTTCTATAAAAAGGATTTTTATTTTTTAATCGCATTGAGATCGAAATTTTTGGTTTCCTAGATGGTCCTATAATCGCGATTCTAACGCACGACGTCACTCGAAAATCTGTAAGGATTTGAACGAGGATTTTATGGAATGCGTGCCTCTAAAGGAGTGCTAAACTTTTCTCACTTGACGGCAATTTAGTTCTACTGCAACCGACTAAAATTTCGCTTATAGCTTTTTTTATGTAAATTTGTATTTTTTATTTTATTATATAAATACATAGAAATATATAAATATTTCTTAATCTAATACATATTACGCTTACATATTTTGTGTTTGTAATATAAGCCAAGGCATTGCACTCAACGCAACCAACTTAGAAAATGAACACTCACAAGAACTTTGGACTTGACGAGTCCCTAATTTTTTTTTTTAACTCAACTCAAAGTCAGACTTCTACAATTGCATTTATATAAATAATGCACAATAGCCCGTCTGGTAAAATGCACATTTTTATATCAAATGGCGTGTTTTTGTTGTCGTACTTTTTGTGCGTGCGTATTATCACTAAGCAAAATGTCTGATTTTCTCTAAATATTGTCTGCTTACGAGTATTATGTACATATTTGTGTACTATCGTTTGGAGTCGAGGTTAAGTGCACATTGCGTAGTATATGTTTATATAATATACATTTTACAAACATATATTTTTAAATACAAAGTAGGCTAATTGCTGCCAGGACACTAAATAGCCATCGTGTAACAACATGTACAAAAGCTTAATATCTTGGAAAATGGTTATAATAATAGTAATAATCTATATAATTGTTATTGTTTTTAAATCCCTAACAGCAGGTGAGTGTTTGTGGTAACAATAGTTTAAATCTCAGTTGCATTCTTTAAAAATACGTCGTTTGCCCATTTGAAATTGTCAACAAGGCGAGCGCCCAAACACACATACATATATATTTATATATGTATGCATACACATATTTTAACTCTTGTGCTTAACGCTCGCGTGTGTGTGTGTGTTTATTTCGGGGAGACCCAAGAATCATAAAAGCAGCGGCAAGAAACAATATTTTGCAGGCTTGTTCTTTGAGAGAATACAGACTGAGTCTTAATTTTCCCATCATTAATTACACAATGCCTTCAAGAATTTTAAGGAATTACAAATACAATATTAATTGTACTCGTTGAGAAAAGTAAAAGCTATTCAAAAATTAACAAATGGAAAAAATTAAATTTTTTATATTTTGAATACATTTTTTGTGTTGCTAACAGTTCTATCTTAAGATTTTAAGGACTCATTAAATGCACACTTAGTCAAACTAACCCATTTTTTTAATTGTCAAATGTGTTCTGTAAGGATTCAGCAGAGATAACTCCACAGCTTGCATATATCCTAGCTTATTTTGGAAGGACCTTATTTTTAAAGTGTCGATTGGCATTCAAGGGTTTCCAGAATTCGACAAAAAAGGTGGTGTTTGCGAATTCAATGACTACGGATTTTTTTTTTTTTTGACCACAGGTCTTTCGTCTGTCGATTAGAACAAACGCACAAAAGAACGAGACTCATTCAAACACCTGAAACAGGACGAATCCTGTGTCAAAAGTTTTGTGTTGAGTTGGGTCATCAACTGGCCATATCACAATGATAGTTTCTATAAAAAGGATTTTTATTTTTTAACCCATTTCCGTACGCATTGAGATCAACATTTTTGGTTTGCTAGATGTTCCTATAATCGCGATTCTAACGAACATATATTTTTAAATACAAAGTAGGCTAATTGCTGCCAGAACAGTAAATAGCCATCGTGTAACATGTACAAAAGTTTAATAACTTGGAAAATGGTTATAATAACAGTAATAATCGATATAATTGTTATTGTTTTTAAATCCCTAACAGCAGGTGAGTGTTTGTGGTAACAATAGTTTAAATCTCAGTTGCATTCTTTAAAAATACGTTGTTTGCCCATTTGAAATTGTTAACGACGCGAGCGTCCAAACACACACACATATATATTTATATATGTATTTAAGAATATATATGTATGCATACACATATTTTAACTCTTGAGCTCAACGCTCGTGTGTGTGTGTGTGTTCATTTCGTGGAGACCCACGAATCATAAAAGCAGCGGTGAATACTTTACTTGTCTTCTTTGCGGCTATGCAAGAATAGCAACAATGTTGCAAGTGGGTCTAACACTCTATCCTTCTTCTTCGTGTGCATATGTGTATACATGTGTGAGGCAATAGATATAGGCGTTATATCGACAAAAAAAATTTCTACTAAGTCATCTGCGATTTGGAGACCCACGAATTATAAAAGCAGCGGCACGGAACAAGAGCGTCGCAAAATTTTGCTGGCAAGCGAGTCGAGCAGGGAATACATCATTATTATTATTTCGAAATACTAAATATTAAAACAGGACCGTTTAAAGTTAACAAAGGTATTGAGCTAAAAAATACCATTAGTCCGCTGGTCGCACAATGTAAGAAATATAATTTGTAGATCAAAAAGGAAACGGTAAATAGTTTCAAAATGGAGGAAGGCGCCGATTTATACGAAACTTGTGCTGCTCCTCTTTCTCTCTCTGTCTCTCTCGGACATTTGCCGCTCTTAAATCTTTAAATCTAAATAAAAAAAAATAATAATAGGTTATGTTGGAATTCTTTATCGGGCCGAATTGTAACCTTATTAAATTTGTAAATGTATTTGGCAGCGTTGGCAGGCGGAAGATAAATTCGACATCACCAGAGACTAGAGAAAGATCCAGCTGCTCAAAATCGCCCACAAGGAGTTTTTTTTTTGAGGATTCAAGCTCAATCAGCGATTGTTATTCTTCAGACTCGAATGACAGTCGCAAAAAGCTGAAGATCGAAAAGAGTCGACGCAGCGAATTGGAGATTGAAGCTCTAGTGGGTTGGAGCGGCCATTTTCCTTTCTCAACCATCCATAACCTAGAAAGCAACTTAGCCATGGAACAGGTAAGTACGCACACAGTGACAACGACAGGGCAGCTTTTTCTTTTGTTTGATTTGTTGAAACTTGTGCAGTTGTCTCTGTCTTTCATTTATCTATCTGCCTATGGAATGTTTGTATGCATGTATGTATTTTTTATTTATTGTATATTGGATGCAGCAGCTGCCCACTGATCTAATGGACATTGCTGCCAATGGGCTAAGAATTTATCCCAGAGAGCAAGAGGAAGAGGACCAATCGCAGTTGCATCCAGCACCACAGACGCCGCTGGCGTCAACACCTATGTCTGATTCTGATGCCTTCTCATCCGTTTCAACAATGAATTCACCGCTAACAACAGCATCAGCAGTAGCATCAGCCTCAACAGCATCAGCAGTAGCATCAGCTCCAACAAATACATCAGATAGCAGCACACATACCACAATATCGACTCCTGCATGTTTTCAGACAGCTACGCAGACAAACAACACCACCTGCGATATCACCGATATCACCAATAACGGCAGCGGTTTAAACTCAATGCCAACTGCAACATCTTCTCCTCCACAACCTGAGTTAAACACAGAAGCAGAATCACCAACAGATATAGACAAGCAGGTGAAATTTTAGAGTGATATAGCTAGCATAGCTCGCCGTATAATCCATTAACTTATCCATTTAATTCCCTTTCCAAACATCTTATTTTTTATTCAGAAGTTTAAAAAACAGGACAACGCCAAACCGGACGAGGTAAGCTTCAACACGTTGAACAACCGCTCTCGCATGCGCTACTTATCCCATAGTGCGTCGACAAAGGAACCAACTGATGACAAGGATCAGCCACTTTGCATGCGGCAGATGCGCTCCAAACCGATGTATCAATTTGACCCCCCTACCACTAATGCAAAGACGCCCAAACGACGGCGCTCGGTTGCTGCGAACAAATTGCTAGTCACAGATCCCTTTTATTGCTTGCCCTTCGACTACGGCTGGAAGCGTGAATTAGTGTTGCGCAGCAATTTGAACAATGCACGCCAACAGGCCGACGTTATATTCATATCGCCAGCGGGCAAGAAGCTGCGCTCGAGAGCTGACATTATCCCACTGCTTGTGCCCGATCTGACAATTGATCATTTCTGCTTTAAGCCCCAGCTTCAGAATGCTGGCGAGCAATACGAAACGGTTCGCCAGGCTCAGTCTGTTATGGAACGTCGCAAATTGATAGCCGCCACAAAGCAGCACAAACAGCAAGGGCAAGTGCAACAGCATCAGCAGCAGCAGAAGCAAAAAGAGCCGCAGCAGCAGCCGAAGCAAAAAGAGCCGCAGCAGCAGCAGAAGCAACAAGAGCAACAAGAGCAGCAGCCACAACAACAGCAGCAGTTGGCTAACAGTATCGATCCAGGTCAACAAGCATCATCAACGCTAACACCCGTATTCGGGAAACGTGTGCCTAAGCCTAAGGTGCCCAAGGGCGCCAGTCCGCCGCCTGAGGGTTGGACACCAACGATGGCGGTCAAGAGAAATGCTCGCGCCCTGGCTGCGAGCAATGGTAACAGCAATGGCGGCAGCAACAGTGCTCGCAGACGGGGGTAAGCAGTCTCTGATTAGATTTATGACTTCTATTGCTCCATTACTAACTGACTCTCTGCCTCTATCCCAGCAGCAACCAGACGAACAAATCTACAAAGGCAGCACCAGAGACGACGTCGGTTGTGCCGTCCCTTTTGCCGCCAGCAGATATAGCACGACAGCAGCAGGCACGTGGACTTGGACTGACCAATGATAATGTTAGTGCCAATGCCAATGTCAATGGCAATGGGATCAATAAGCCGGATAAGAAAGTAATCGATGAGAACGTGCACGCCGCCGGCGATGGAGTCATCGTCAAAGAGATTGAACTTCCGAGCGCTCTGCCCCCTGCTAAGCTGCTCAGAGATGATTCTTCTGCAGGTCGTGGCGGTCCACCGCCGCGTACGCGTCCCAAACTACCACAGTGAGTCCGACACAACGCCTCAGTTCGGTTCAACTGAATTCAGTAATATAGTATAATTGATCACTCATCATTGAACGTTGCAAATAGAAAGCGCCTGTGTTTGGTCAATCAATGGAGAAGTGAATCAACTGTGTAGAAGTGTGCGAACAGGATAACTTTTTTTTATGTTTGACTTTTCGTTAAGTGTTTTTTGGATGGCTTAAGCTGGGCAGCATTTGCGAGTGAAGTAAAGTAAAGTGTTTGTGTCCCGTAGGAGTCCAATTTGATTTATCGGCTCAGTTGCCTCCAGTTGTGATAGTTGTCGATTAAACTAATGTATTGTAAATATCTTCTTATTCGACGTGTTTGTGTGGCTTGACTATGGCTCTAAGATATATAGATGAATTATACTTTTATATCAAGGAAGGATAGATATAATCATTGCTTGCCATATCTACAGAATGTCCCTTGTGTAATACAACTAATAACAAAATCTCTTGGAATCTTTTGTCTATTTACAGCTATCTTGGCGATCCAGAGTTGGGTATCAATACGGGATATTTATCTAGGCGCAACGCCGCAGCTAATCGTCTGCAAGTCGTTGATTGTATTTCTGGTGGCATCATGGGCTGCCAGGTGATGACGGCCGTTATGAAGACGCTTGACCTGCACGTAAGTTTGTAAATTAGAATCAATTAGCTGATGAATACCTTTTACTAATCGACACAATATGCGTTTATAGGATCGCGTGCGCTTGTCAAGAGTGTGCAAGACCTGGGCTATGATAGCCCGCGATAGGAGCGTTTGGCGTACGGTGAAGTTGCGCGATACGCACATTACCAACTTTAAACTTCTGCTGCGTGATATGGCGGTTTATGGCACCGCCGAGCTCGATATGATGGGCGTGAGAATCGACAATCCGAAAATGCGCTTGGACGGTGATTTGCGAGTATTGAATATGTTGCGGATTATCCGCACCGATGCGAGCGAGGCGGAGTTCATCGAGACAATTATAAAGCGCCTTCCAAGACTTCAGGAGCTGCGTACAACGTGCACCAGTCGTACTCTGAATCTGGCCAACATCGGAAAGGTGCTGGATTTGTGTGTGCTGCGCATTCGCATGCTGGAACCAAAGGCTAGCATCATTTCATTGCCGCCGCTACAAAATCTGAGCTGCTTGCGAGAGCTGAGCTTGCGCGGCATTAGTAACATGGCTCAGCTGGAGCTGTTGCAGCTGGAGGGATTGCAGCAGCTGGAGACGCTCGTGCTGGGCTCGTGTCGCGGCATGAAGGTGGCAACGTTCGGGCATCAGGTGCTTCCCAGTCTGAAGCGTTTGCGCCACTTGCGCCTGGAGAACCACCACAGCAATAGCTCATTTAATATACATGAAATCATGGCTGGCATTGCCGCTGCTGGCAGTGTGAAGCGTGTCGAACTTATAAATGTCAAGGTCGATGAGGAGTTGAGTCGTCAGTTGTCCGAGTGTAAATCTATGCAGGATCTGCTGCTGTTGCCAAACTTCCACAATCATAACGCCTATATGATGCACTACATAATGCAGGCCATCAACGAGAACAGCGAACAGCTCAAGGTGTTTTGCTTGGAGATCACCTACGAACTGCTCCTTCAAACACCTGAAACAGGACGAATCCTGTGTCAAAAGTTTTGTGTTGAGTTGGGTCATCAACTGGCCAAAGCACAATAATAGTTTCTATAAAAAGGATTTTTATTTTTTAATCGCATTGAGATCGAAATTTTTGGTTTCCTAGATGGTCCTATAATCGCGATTCTAACGCACGACGTCACTCGAAAATCTGTAAGGATTTTATGGAATGCGTGCCTCTAAAGGAGTGCTAAACTTTTCTCACTTGACGGCAATTTAGTTCTACTGCAACCGACTAAAATTTCGCTTATAGCTTTTTTTATGTAAATTTGTATTTTTTATTTTATTATATAAATACATAGAAATATATAAATATTTCTTAATCTAATACATATTACGCTTACATATTTTGTGTTTGTAATATAAGCCAAGGCATTGCACTCAACGCAACCAACTTAGAAAATGAACACTCACAAGAACTTTGGACTTGACGAGTCCCTAATTTTTTTTTTTAACTCAACTCAAAGTCAGACTTCTACAATTGCATTTATATAAATAATGCACAATAGCCCGTCTGGTAAAATGCACATTTTTATATCAAATGGCGTGTTTTTGTTGTCGTACTTTTTGTGCGTGCGTATTATCACTAAGCAAAATGTCTGATTTTCTCTAAATATTGTCTGCTTACGAGTATTATGTACATATTTGTGTACTATCGTTTGGAGTCGAGGTTAAGTGCACATTGCGTAGTATATGTTTATATAATATACATTTTACAAACATATATTTTTAAATACAAAGTAGGCTAATTGCTGCCAGGACACTAAATAGCCATCGTGTAACAACATGTACAAAAGCTTAATATCTTGGAAAATGGTTATAATAATAGTAATAATCTATATAATTGTTATTGTTTTTAAATCCCTAACAGCAGGTGAGTGTTTGTGGTAACAATAGTTTAAATCTCAGTTGCATTCTTTAAAAATACGTCGTTTGCCCATTTGAAATTGTCAACAAGGCGAGCGCCCAAACACACATACATATATATTTATATATGTATGCATACACATATTTTAACTCTTGTGCTTAACGCTCGCGTGTGTGTGTGTGTTTATTTCGGGGAGACCCAAGAATCATAAAAGCAGCGGCAAGAAACAATATTTTGCAGGCTTGTTCTTTGAGAGAATACAGACTGAGTCTTAATTTTCCCATCATTAATTACACAATGCCTTCAAGAATTTTAAGGAATTACAAATACAATATTAATTGTACTCGTTGAGAAAAGTAAAAGCTATTCAAAAATTAACAAATGGAAAAAATTAAATTTTTTATATTTTGAATACATTTTTTGTGTTGCTAACAGTTCTATCTTAAGATTTTAAGGACTCATTAAATGCACACTTAGTCAAACTAACCCATTTTTTTAATTGTCAAATGTGTTCTGTAAGGATTCAGCAGAGATAACTCCACAGCTTGCATATATCCTAGCTTATTTTGGAAGGACCTTATTTTTAAAGTGTCGATTGGCATTCAAGGGTTTCCAGAATTCGACAAAAAAGGTGGTGTTTGCGAATTCAATGACTACGGATTTTTTTTTTTTTGACCACAGGTCTTTCGTCTGTCGATTAGAACAAACGCACAAAAGAACGAGACTCATTCAAACACCTGAAACAGGACGAATCCTGTGTCAAAAGTTTTGTGTTGAGTTGGGTCATCAACTGGCCATATCACAATGATAGTTTCTATAAAAAGGATTTTTATTTTTTAACCCATTTCCGTACGCATTGAGATCAACATTTTTGGTTTGCTAGATGTTCCTATAATCGCGATTCTAACGAACATATATTTTTAAATACAAAGTAGGCTAATTGCTGCCAGAACAGTAAATAGCCATCGTGTAACATGTACAAAAGTTTAATAACTTGGAAAATGGTTATAATAACAGTAATAATCGATATAATTGTTATTGTTTTTAAATCCCTAACAGCAGGTGAGTGTTTGTGGTAACAATAGTTTAAATCTCAGTTGCATTCTTTAAAAATACGTTGTTTGCCCATTTGAAATTGTTAACGACGCGAGCGTCCAAACACACACACATATATATTTATATATGTATTTAAGAATATATATGTATGCATACACATATTTTAACTCTTGAGCTCAACGCTCGTGTGTGTGTGTGTGTTCATTTCGTGGAGACCCACGAATCATAAAAGCAGCGGTGAATACTTTACTTGTCTTCTTTGCGGCTATGCAAGAATAGCAACAATGTTGCAAGTGGGTCTAACACTCTATCCTTCTTCTTCGTGTGCATATGTGTATACATGTGTGAGGCAATAGATATAGGCGTTATATCGACAAAAAAAATTTCTACTAAGTCATCTGCGATTTGGAGACCCACGAATTATAAAAGCAGCGGCACGGAACAAGAGCGTCGCAAAATTTTGCTGGCAAGCGAGTCGAGCAGGGAATACATCATTATTATTATTTCGAAATACTAAATATTAAAACAGGACCGTTTAAAGTTAACAAAGGTATTGAGCTAAAAAATACCATTAGTCCGCTGGTCGCACAATGTAAGAAATATAATTTGTAGATCAAAAAGGAAACGGTAAATAGTTTCAAAATGGAGGAAGGCGCCGATTTATACGAAACTTGTGCTGCTCCTCTTTCTCTCTCTGTCTCTCTCGGACATTTGCCGCTCTTAAATCTTTAAATCTAAATAAAAAAAAATAATAATAGGTTATGTTGGAATTCTTTATCGGGCCGAATTGTAACCTTATTAAATTTGTAAATGTATTTGGCAGCGTTGGCAGGCGGAAGATAAATTCGACATCACCAGAGACTAGAGAAAGATCCAGCTGCTCAAAATCGCCCACAAGGAGTTTTTTTTTTTGAGGATTCAAGCTCAATCAGCGATTGTTATTCTTCAGACTCGAATGACAGTCGCAAAAAGCTGAAGATCGAAAAGAGTCGACGCAGCGAATTGGAGATTGAAGCTCTAGTGGGTTGGAGCGGCCATTTTCCTTTCTCAACCATCCATAACCTAGAAAGCAACTTAGCCATGGAACAGGTAAGTACGCACACAGTGACAACGACAGGGCAGCTTTTTCTTTTGTTTGATTTGTTGAAACTTGTGCAGTTGTCTCTGTCTTTCATTTATCTATCTGCCTATGGAATGTTTGTATGCATGTATGTATTTTTTATTTATTGTATATTGGATGCAGCAGCTGCCCACTGATCTAATGGACATTGCTGCCAATGGGCTAAGAATTTATCCCAGAGAGCAAGAGGAAGAGGACCAATCGCAGTTGCATCCAGCACCACAGACGCCGCTGGCGTCAACACCTATGTCTGATTCTGATGCCTTCTCATCCGTTTCAACAATGAATTCACCGCTAACAACAGCATCAGCAGTAGCATCAGCCTCAACAGCATCAGCAGTAGCATCAGCTCCAACAAATACATCAGATAGCAGCACACATACCACAATATCGACTCCTGCATGTTTTCAGACAGCTACGCAGACAAACAACACCACCTGCGATATCACCGATATCACCAATAACGGCAGCGGTTTAAACTCAATGCCAACTGCAACATCTTCTCCTCCACAACCTGAGTTAAACACAGAAGCAGAATCACCAACAGATATAGACAAGCAGGTGAAATTTTAGAGTGATATAGCTAGCATAGCTCGCCGTATAATCCATTAACTTATCCATTTAATTCCCTTTCCAAACATCTTATTTTTTATTCAGAAGTTTAAAAAACAGGACAACGCCAAACCGGACGAGGTAAGCTTCAACACGTTGAACAACCGCTCTCGCATGCGCTACTTATCCCATAGTGCGTCGACAAAGGAACCAACTGATGACAAGGATCAGCCACTTTGCATGCGGCAGATGCGCTCCAAACCGATGTATCAATTTGACCCCCCTACCACTAATGCAAAGACGCCCAAACGACGGCGCTCGGTTGCTGCGAACAAATTGCTAGTCACAGATCCCTTTTATTGCTTGCCCTTCGACTACGGCTGGAAGCGTGAATTAGTGTTGCGCAGCAATTTGAACAATGCACGCCAACAGGCCGACGTTATATTCATATCGCCAGCGGGCAAGAAGCTGCGCTCGAGAGCTGACATTATCCCACTGCTTGTGCCCGATCTGACAATTGATCATTTCTGCTTTAAGCCCCAGCTTCAGAATGCTGGCGAGCAATACGAAACGGTTCGCCAGGCTCAGTCTGTTATGGAACGTCGCAAATTGATAGCCGCCACAAAGCAGCACAAACAGCAAGGGCAAGTGCAACAGCATCAGCAGCAGCAGAAGCAAAAAGAGCCGCAGCAGCAGCCGAAGCAAAAAGAGCCGCAGCAGCAGCAGAAGCAACAAGAGCAACAAGAGCAGCAGCCACAACAACAGCAGCAGTTGGCTAACAGTATCGATCCAGGTCAACAAGCATCATCAACGCTAACACCCGTATTCGGGAAACGTGTGCCTAAGCCTAAGGTGCCCAAGGGCGCCAGTCCGCCGCCTGAGGGTTGGACACCAACGATGGCGGTCAAGAGAAATGCTCGCGCCCTGGCTGCGAGCAATGGTAACAGCAATGGCGGCAGCAACAGTGCTCGCAGACGGGGGTAAGCAGTCTCTGATTAGATTTATGACTTCTATTGCTCCATTACTAACTGACTCTCTGCCTCTATCCCAGCAGCAACCAGACGAACAAATCTACAAAGGCAGCACCAGAGACGACGTCGGTTGTGCCGTCCCTTTTGCCGCCAGCAGATATAGCACGACAGCAGCAGGCACGTGGACTTGGACTGACCAATGATAATGTTAGTGCCAATGCCAATGTCAATGGCAATGGGATCAATAAGCCGGATAAGAAAGTAATCGATGAGAACGTGCACGCCGCCGGCGATGGAGTCATCGTCAAAGAGATTGAACTTCCGAGCGCTCTGCCCCCTGCTAAGCTGCTCAGAGATGATTCTTCTGCAGGTCGTGGCGGTCCACCGCCGCGTACGCGTCCCAAACTACCACAGTGAGTCCGACACAACGCCTCAGTTCGGTTCAACTGAATTCAGTAATATAGTATAATTGATCACTCATCATTGAACGTTGCAAATAGAAAGCGCCTGTGTTTGGTCAATCAATGGAGAAGTGAGTCAACTGTGTAGAAGTGTGCGAACAGGATAACTTTTTTTTATGTTTGACTTTTCGTTAAGTGTTTTTTGGATGGCTTAAGCTGGGCAGCATTTGCGAGTGAAGTAAAGTAAAGTGTTTGTGTCCCGTAGGAGTCCAATTTGATTTATCGGCTCAGTTGCCTCCAGTTGTGATAGTTGTCGATTAAACTAATGTATTGTAAATATCTTCTTATTCGACGTGTTTGTGTGGCTTGACTATGGCTCTAAGATATATAGATGAATTATACTTTTATATCAAGGAAGGATAGATATAATCATTGCTTGCCATATCTACAGAATGTCCCTTGTGTAATACAACTAATAACAAAATCTCTTGGAATCTTTTGTCTATTTACAGCTATCTTGGCGATCCAGAGTTGGGTATCAATACGGGATATTTATCTAGGCGCAACGCCGCAGCTAATCGTCTGCAAGTCGTTGATTGTATTTCTGGTGGCATCATGGGCTGCCAGGTGATGACGGCCGTTATGAAGACGCTTGACCTGCACGTAAGTTTGTAAATTAGAATCAATTAGCTGATGAATACCTTTTACTAATCGACACAATATGCGTTTATAGGATCGCGTGCGCTTGTCAAGAGTGTGCAAGACCTGGGCTATGATAGCCCGCGATAGGAGCGTTTGGCGTACGGTGAAGTTGCGCGATACGCACATTACCAACTTTAAACTTCTGCTGCGTGATATGGCGGTTTATGGCACCGCCGAGCTCGATATGATGGGCGTGAGAATCGACAATCCGAAAATGCGCTTGGACGGTGATTTGCGAGTATTGAATATGTTGCGGATTATCCGCACCGATGCGAGCGAGGCGGAGTTCATCGAGACAATTATAAAGCGCCTTCCAAGACTTCAGGAGCTGCGTACAACGTGCACCAGTCGTACTCTGAATCTGGCCAACATCGGAAAGGTGCTGGATTTGTGTGTGCTGCGCATTCGCATGCTGGAACCAAAGGCTAGCATCATTTCATTGCCGCCGCTAC
Source organism: Drosophila melanosoma (assembly GCA_035042045.1). Classification (NCBI taxonomy): domain Eukaryota; kingdom Metazoa; phylum Arthropoda; class Insecta; order Diptera; family Drosophilidae; genus Drosophila; species Drosophila melanosoma. The sequence continues at coordinate 7,393,071 of JAWNLY010000176.1, forward strand.
AAAATCTGAGCTGCTTGCGAGAGCTGAGCTTGCGCGGCATTAGTAACATGGCTCAGCTGGAGCTGTTGCAGCTGGAGGGATTGCAGCAGCTGGAGACGCTCGTGCTGGGCTCGTGTCGCGGCATGAAGGTGGCAACGTTCGGGCATCAGGTGCTTCCCAGTCTGAAGCGTTTGCGCCACTTGCGCCTGGAGAACCACCACAGCAATAGCTCATTTAATATACATGAAATCATGGCTGGCATTGCCGCTGCTGGCAGTGTGAAGCGTGTCGAACTTATAAATGTCAAGGTCGATGAGGAGTTGAGTCGTCAGTTGTCCGAGTGTAAATCTATGCAGGATCTGCTGCTGTTGCCAAACTTCCACAATCATAACGCCTATATGATGCACTACATAATGCAGGCCATCAACGAGAACAGCGAACAGCTCAAGGTGTTTTGCTTGGAGATCACCTACGAACTGCTCCTTCAAACACCTGAAACAGGACGAATCCTGTGTCAAAAGTTTTGTGTTGAGTTGGGTCATCAACTGGCCAAAGCACAATAATAGTTTCTATAAAAAGGATTTTTATTTTTTAATCGCATTGAGATCGAAATTTTTGGTTTCCTAGATGGTCCTATAATCGCGATTCTAACGCACGACGTCACTCGAAAATCTGTAAGGATTTGAACGAGGATTTTATGGAATGCGTGCCTCTAAAGGAGTGCTAAACTTTTCTCACTTGACGGCAATTTAGTTCTACTGCAACCGACTAAAATTTCGCTTATAGCTTTTTTTATGTAAATTTGTATTTTTTATTTTATCATATAAATACATAGAAATATATAAATATTTCTTAATCTAATACATATTACGCTTACATATTTTGTGTTTGTAATATAAGCCAAGGCATTGCACTCAACGCAACCAACTTAGAAAATGAACACTCACAAGAACTTTGGACTTGACGAGTCCCTAATTTTTTTTTTTAACTCAACTCAAAGTCAGACTTCTACAATTACATTTATATAAATAATGCACAATACCCCGTCTGGTAAAATGCACAGTTTTATATCAAATGGCGTGTTTTTGTTGTCGTACTTTTTGTGCGTGTGTATTATCACTAAGCAAACTGTCTGATTTTCTCTAAATATTGTCTGCTTACGAGTATTATGTACATATTTGTGTACTATCGTTTGCATTGAGGGGTGGTTTGGAGTCGAGGTTAAGTGCACATTGCGTAGTATATGTTTATATAATATACATTTTACAAACATATATTTTTAAATACAAAGTAGGCTAATTGCTGCCAGGACACTAAATAGCCATCGTGTAACAACATGTACAAAAGCTTAATATCTTGGAAAATGGTTATAATAATAGTAATAATCTATATAATTGTTATTGTTTTTAAATCCCTAACAGCAGGTGAGTGTTTGTGGTAACAATAGTTTAAATCTCAGTTGCATTCTTTAAAAATACGTCGTTTGCCCATTTGAAATTGTCAACAAGGCGAGCGCCCAAACACACATACATATATATTTATATATGTATGCATACACATATTTTAACTCTTGTGCGTAACGCTCGCGTGTGTGTGTGTGTTTATTTCGGGGAGACCCAAGAATCATAAAAGCAGCGGCAAGAAACAATATTTTGCAGGCTAGCGAGTCGAGCAGCAAATTCAAGTGAATACTTTACTTGTCTTCTTTGCAACATATTCTCTAATCAATGACAAATGTTTATAACTGTGCATCTGAGCATGTAGAGAACTATTCTGTATGCAAAAATAGCAACAATGTTGCAAGTGGGTCACACTCTATCCTTCTTCTTCGTGTGCATGTGTGTATACATGTGTGAGGCAATAGATATAGGCGTTAAATCGACAAAACAAATTTTACAAAAACATCTGCGATTTGGAGACCTACGAATCATAAAAGCAGCGACACGAAACAAGAGCGTCGCAAAATTTTGCAGGCTAGCGGGTCGAGCAGGGAATACATCATTATTATTATTTCGAAATACTAAATATTAAAACAGGACCGTTTAAAGTTAACAAAGGTATTGAGCTAAAAAATACCATTAGTCCGCTGGTCGCACAATGTAAGAAATATGATTTGTAGATCAAAAAGGAAACGGTAAATAGTTTCAAAATGGAGGAAGACGCCGATTTATACGAAACTTGTGCTGATCCTCTGTCTCTCTCGGACATTTGCCGCTCTTAAATCTTTAAATCTAAATAAAAAAAAATAATAATAGGTTATGTTGGAATTCTTTATCGGGCCGAATTGTAACCTTATTAAATTTGTAAATGTATTTGGCAGCGTTGGCAGGCGGAAGATGAATTCGACATCACCAGAGACTAGAGAAAGATCCAGCCGCTCAAAATCGCCCACAAGGAGTTTTTTTTGAGGATTCAAGCTCAATCAGCGATTGTTATTCTTCAGACTCGAATGACAGTCGCAAAAAGCTGAAGATCGAAAAGAGTCGACGCAGCGAATTGGAGATTGAAGCTCTAGTGGGTTGGAGCAGCCATTTTCCTTTCTCAACCATCCATAACCTAGAAAGCAACTTAGCCATGGAACAGGTAAGTACGCACACAGTGACAACGACAGGGCAGCTTTTTCTTTTGTTTGATTTGTTGAAACTTGTGCAGTTGTCTCTGTCTTTTATTTATCTATCTGCCTATGGGATGTTTGTATGCATGTATGTATTTTTTATTTATTGTATATTGGATGCAGCAGCTGCCCACTGATCTAATGAACATTGCTGCCAATGGGCTAAGAATTTATCCCAGAGAGCAAGAGGAAGAGGACCAATCGCAGTTGCATCCAGCACCACAGACGCCGCTGGCGTCAACACCTATGTCTGATTCTGATGCCTTCTCATCCGTTTCAACAATGAATTCACCGCTAACAACAGCATCAGCAGTAGCATCAGCCTCAACAGCATCAGCAGTAGCATCAGCTCCAACAAATACATCAGATAGCAGCACACATACCACAATATCGACTCCTGCATGTTTTCAGACAGCTACGCAGACAAACAACACCACCTGCGATATCACCGATATCACCAATAACGGCAGCGGTTTAAACTCAATGCCAACTGCAACATCTTCTCCTCCACAACCTGAGTTAAACACAGAAGCAGAATCACCAACAGATATAGACAAGCAGGTGAAATTTTAGAGTGATATAGCTAGCATAGCTCGCCGTATAATCCATTAACTTATCCATTTAATTCCCTTTCCAAACATCTTATTTTTTATTCAGAAGTTTAAAAAACAGGACAACGCCAAACCGGACGAGGTAAGCTTCAACACGTTGAACAACCGCTCTCGCATGCGCTACTTATCCCATAGTGCGTCGACAAAGGAACCAACTGATGACAAGGATCAGCCACTTTGCATGCGGCAGATGCGCTCCAAACCGATGTATCAATTTGACCCCCCTACAACTAATGCAAAGACGCCCAAACGACGGCGCTCGGTTGCTGCGAACAAATTGCTAGTCACTGATCCCTTTTATTGCTTGCCCTTCGACTACGGCTGGAAGCGTGAATTAGTGTTGCGCAGCAATTTGAACAATGCACGCCAACAGGCCGACGTTATATTCATATCGCCAGCGGGCAAGAAGCTGCGCTCGAGAGCTGACATTATCCCACTGCTTGTGCCCGATCTGACAATTGATCATTTCTGCTTTAAGCCCCAGCTTCAGAATGCTGGCGAGCAATACGAAACGGTTCGCCAGGCTCAGTCTGTTATGGAACGTCGCAAATTGATAGCCGCCACAAAGCAGCACAAACAGCAAGGGCAAGTGCAACAGCATCAGCAGCAGCAGAAGCAAAAAGAGCCGCAGCAGCAGCCGAAGCAAAAAGAGCCGCAGCAGCAGCAGCAAAAAGAGCCGCAGCAGCAGAAGCAAAAAGAGCCGCAGCAGCAAGAGCAACAAGAGCAGCAGCCACAACATCAGCAGCAGTTGGCTAACAGTATCGATCCCGGTCAACAAGCATCATCAACGCTAACACCCGTATTCGGGAAACGTGTGCCTAAGCCTAAGGTGCCCAAGGGCGCCAGTCCGCCGCCTGTGGGTTGGACACCAACGATGGCGGTCAAGAGAAATGCTCGCGTCCTGGCTGCGAGCAATGGTAACAGCAATGGCGGCAGCAACAGTTCTCGCAGACGGGGGTAAGCAGTCTCTGATTAGATTTATGACTTCTATTGCTCCATTACTAACTGACTCTCTGCCTCTATCCCAGCAGCAACCAGACGAACAAATCTACAAAGGCAGAGACGACGTCGATTGTGCCGTTCCTTTTGCCGCCAGCAGATATAGCACGACAGCAGCAGGCACGTGGACTTGGACTGACCAATGTTAATGCTAGTGCCAATGCCAATGCCAATGTCAATGGCAATGGGATCAATAAGCCGGATAAGAAAGTAATCGATGAGAACGTGCACGCCGCCGGCGATGGAGTCATCGTCAAAGAGATTGAACTTCCGGGCGCTCTGCCCCCTGCTAAGCTGCTCAGAGATGATTCTCCTGCAGGTCGTGGCGGTAGAAAAATAACACCTAGGCCAATGGAGGTGGTTGTCATTAACGGTCGCAAGGCAATCGCCATTGCTGGCCCACCGCCGCGTACGCGTCCCAAACTACCACTGTGAGTCCGACTCAACGCCTCAGTTCGGTTCAACTGAATTCAGTAATATAGTATAATTGATCACTCATCATTGAACGTTGCAAATAGAAAGCGCCTGTGTTTGGTCAATCAATGGAGAAGTGAATCAACTGTGTAGAAGTGTGCGAACAGGATAACTTTTTTTTATGTTTGACTTTTCGTTAAGTGTTTTTTGGATGGCTTAAGCTGGGCAGCATTTGCGAGTGAAGTAAAGTAAAGTGTTTGTGTCCCGTAGGAGTCCAATTTGATTTATCGGCTCAGTTGCCTCCAGTTGTGATAGTTGTCGATTAAACTAATGTATTGTAAATATCTTCTTATTCGACGTGTTTGTGTGGCTTGACTATGGCTCTAAGATATATAGATGAATTATACTTTTATATCAAGGAAGGATAGATATAATCATTGCTTGCCATATCTACAGAATGTCCCTTGTGTAATACAACTAATAACAAAATCTCTTGGAATCTTTTGTCTATTTACAGCTATCTTGGCGATCCAGAGTTGGGTATCAATACGGGATATTTATCTAGGCGCAACGCCGCAGCTAATCGTCTGCAAGTCGTTGATTGTATTTCTGGTGGCATCATGGGCTGCCAGGTGATGACGGCCGTTATGAAGACGCTTGACCTGCACGTAAGTTTGTAAATTAGAATCAATTAGCTGATGAATACCTTTTACTAATCGACACAATATGCGTTTATAGGATCGCGTGCGCTTGTCAAGAGTGTGCAAGACCTGGGCTATGATAGCCCGCGATAGGAGCGTTTGGCGTACGGTGAAGTTGCGCGATACGCACATTACCAACTTTAAACTTCTGCTGCGTGATATGGCGGTTTATGGCACCGCCGAGCTCGATATGATGGGCGTGAGAATCGACAATCCGAAAATGCGCTTGGACGGTGATTTGCGAGTATTGAATATGTTGCGGATTATCCGCACCGATGCGAGCGAGGCGGATTTCATCGAGACAATTATAAAGCGCCTTCCAAAACTTCAGGAGCTGCGTACAACGTGCACCAGTCGTACTCTGAATCTGGCCAACATCGGAAAGGTGCTGGATTTGTGTGTGCTGCGCATTCGCATGCTGGAACCAAAGGCTAGCATCATTTCATTGCCGCCGCTACAAAATCTGAGCTGCTTGCGAGAGCTGAGCTTGCGCGGCATTAGTAACATGGCTCAGCTGGAGCTGTTGCAGCTGGAGGGATTGCAGCAGCTGGAGACGCTCGTGCTGGGCTCGTGTCGCGGCATGAAGGTGGCAACGTTCGGGCATCAGGTGCTTCCCAGTCTGAAGCGTTTGCGCCACTTGCGCCTGGAGAACCACCATAGCAATAGCTCATTTAATATACATGAAATCATGGCTGACATTGCCGCTGCTGGCAGTGTGAAGCGTGTCGAACTTATAAATGTCAAGGTCGATGAGGAGTTGAGTCGTCAGTTGTCCGAGTGTAAATCTCTGCAGGAGCTGCTGCTGTTGCCAAACTTCCACAATCATACCGCCTATATGATGCACTACATAATGCAGGCCATCAACGAGAATAGTGAACAGCTCAAGGTGTTTTGCTTGGGGATCACCTACGAACTGCTTAGAGTGACTCGAGCATTGGCCATGATCCACGAAAAGGACTGTGTGCCAGTGCTGCTGCCCATTCCAGGCGTTCCCGAAAATGATGTACTGAATAAGTCCGATGAGCCAATCGCCTATTTGCCGGTCGACCGCCTCGAATCGATTTTACACCACACGATGCCGCAGGCTTGGCTAACAGTCGCCAAGGTTTCACAGCTCGAGACAATAAATCTGAAATTCCAGGCGGCTCCATCCACCGACAAAGGCGGTTTTTCAAACATTTAAACATTTTACTTCTATATAATTACGTTTATACAAATAATTTAAGCTTCAAGGTATGAGCTGAATCAAAGCAAGAATATTCTCTTTGTAATTGTCTTTGCCTGCAAACCAGTTGTTCTTTGAGAGAATACAGACTGAGTCTTAATTTTCCCATCATTAATTACACAATGCCTTCAAGAATTTTAAGGAATTACAAATACAATATTAATTGTACTCGTTGAGAAAAGTAAAAGCTATTCAAAAATTAACAAATGGAAAAAATTAAATTTTTTATATTTTGAATACATTTTTTGTGTTGCTAACAGTTCTATCTTAAGATTTTAAGGACTCATTAAATGCACACTTAGTCAAACTAACCCATTTTTTTAATTGTCAAATGTGTTCTGTAAGGATTCAGCAGAGATAACTCCACAGCTTGCATATATCCTAGCTTATTTTGGAAGGACCTTATTTTTAAAGTGTCGATTGGCATTCAAGGGTTTCCAGAATTCGACAAAAAAGGTGGTGTTTGCGAATTCAACGAATTCAATTTCGTCTGTCGATTAGAACAAACGCACAAAAGAACGAGACTCATTCAAACACCTGAAACAGGACGAATCCTGTGTCAAAAGTTTTGTGTTGAGTTGGGTCATCAACTGGCCATATCACAATGATAGTTTCTATAAAAAGGATTTTTATTTTTTAACCCATTTCCGTACGCATTGAGATCAACATTTTTGGTTTGCTAGATGTTCCTATAATCGCGATTCTAACGAACATATATTTTTAAATACAAAGTAGGCTAATTGCTGCCAGAACAGTAAATAGCCATCGTGTAACATGTACAAAAGTTTAATAACTTGGAAAATGGTTATAATAACAGTAATAATCGATATAATTGTTATTGTTTTTAAATCCCTAACAGCAGGTGAGTGTTTGTGGTAACAATAGTTTAAATCTCAGTTGCATTCTTTAAAAATACGTTGTTTGCCCATTTGAAATTGTTAACGACGCGAGCGTCCAAACACACACACATATATATTTATATATGTATTTAAGAATATATATGTATGCATACACATATTTTAACTCTTGAGCTCAACGCTCGTGTGTGTGTGTGTGTTCATTTCGTGGAGACCCACGAATCATAAAAGCAGCGGTGAATACTTTACTTGTCTTCTTTGCGACATATTCGCTATGCAAGAATAGCAACAATGTTGCAAGTGGGTCTAACACTCTATCCTTCTTCTTCGTGTGCATATGTGTATACATGTGTGAGGCAATAGATATAGGCGTTATATCGACAAAAAAAATTTCTACTAAGTCATCTGCGATTTGGAGACCCACGAATTATAAAAGCAGCGGCACGGAACAAGAGCGTCGCAAAATTTTGCAGGCAAGCGAGTCGAGCAGGGAATACATCATTATTATTATTTCGAAATACTAAATATTAAAACAGGACCGTTTAAAGTTAACAAAGGTATTGAGCTAAAAAATACCATTAGTCCGCTGGTCGCACAATGTAAGAAATATAATTTGTAGATCAAAAAGGAAACGGTAAATAGTTTCAAAATGGAGGAAGGCGCCGATTTATACGAAACTTGTGCTGATCCTCTTTCTATCTCTGTCTCTCTCGGACATTTGCCGCTCTTAAATCTTTAAATCTAAATAAAAAAAAATAATAATAGGTTATGTTGGAATTCTTTATCGGGCCGAATTGTAACCTTATTAAATTTGTAAATGTATTTGGCAGCGTTGGCAGGCGGAAGATAAATTCGACATCACCAGAGACTAGAGAAAGATCCAGCCGCTCAAAATCGCCCACAAGGAGTTTTTTTTTTTGAGGATTCAAGCTCAATCAGCGATTGTTATTCTTCAGACTCGAATGACAGTCGCAAAAAGCTGAAGATCGAAAAGAGTCGACGCAGCGAATTGGAGATTGAAGCTCTAGTGGGTTGGAGCGGCCATTTTCCTTTCTCAACCATCCATAACCTAGAAAGCAACTTAGCCATGGAACAGGTAAGTACGCACACAGTGACAACGACAGGGCAGCTTTTTCTTTTGTTTGATTTGTTGAAACTTGTGCAGTTGTCTCTGTCTTTCATTTATCTATCTGCCTATGGAATGTTTGTATGCATGTATGTATTTTTTATTTATTGTATATTGGATGCAGCAGCTGCCCACTGATCTAATGGACATTGCTGCCAATGGGCTAAGAATTTATTCCAGAGAGCAAGAGGAAGAGGACCAATCGCAGTTGCATCCAGCACCACAGACGCCGCTGGCGTCAACACCTATGTCTGATTCTGATGCCTTCTCATCCGTTTCAACAATGAATTCACCGCTAACAACAGCATCAGCAGTAGCATCAGCCTCAACAGCATCAGCAGTAGCATCAGCTCCATCAAATACATCAGATAACAGCACACATACCACAATATCGACTCCTGCATGTTTTCAGACAGCTACGCAGACAAACAACACCACCTGCGATATCACCGATATCACCAATAACGGCAGCGGTTTAAACTCAATGCCAACTGCAACATCTTCTCCTCCACAACCTGAGTTAAACACAGAAGCAGAATCACCAACAGATATAGACAAGCAGGTGAAATTTTAGAGTGATATAGCTAGCATAGCTCGCCGTATAATCCATTAACTTATCCATTTAATTCCCTTTCCAAACATCTTATTTTTTATTCAGAAGTTTAAAAAACAGGACAACGCCAAACCGGACGAGGTAAGCTTCAACACGTTGAACAACCGCTCTCGCATGCGCTACTTATCCCATAGTGCGTCGACAAAGGAACCAACTGATGACAAGGATCAGCCACTTTGCATGCGGCAGATGCGCTCCAAACCGATGTATCAATTTGACCCCCCTACCACTAATGCAAAGACGCCCAAACGACGGCGCTCGGTTGCTGCGAACAAATTGCTAGTCACAGATCCCTTTTATTGCTTGCCCTTCGACTACGGCTGGAAGCGTGAATTAGTGTTGCGCAGCAATTTGAACAATGCACGCCAACAGGCCGACGTTATATTCATATCGCCAGCGGGCAAGAAGCTGCGCTCGAGAGCTGACATTATCCCACTGCTTGTGCCCGATCTGACAATTGATCATTTCTGCTTTAAGCCCCAGCTTCAGAATGCTGGCGAGCAATACGAAACGGTTCGCCAGGCTCAGTCTGTTATGGAACGTCGCAAATTGATAGCCGCCACAAAGCAGCACAAACAGCAAGGGCAAGTGCAACAGCATCAGCAGCAGCAGAAGCAAAAAGAGCCGCAGCAGCAGCCGAAGCAAAAAGAGCCGCAGCAGCAGCAGAAGCAACAAGAGCAACAAGAGCAGCAGCCACAACAACAGCAGCAGTTGGCTAACAGTATCGATCCAGGTCAACAAGCATCATCAACGCTAACACCCGTATTCGGGAAACGTGTGCCTAAGCCTAAGGTGCCCAAGGGCGCCAGTCCGCCGCCTGAGGGTTGGACACCAACGATGGCGGTCAAGAGAAATGCTCGCGTCCTGGCTGCGAGCAATGGTAACAGCAATGGCGGCAGCAACAGTGCTCGCAGACGGGGGTAAGCAGTCTCTGATTAGATTTATGACTTCTATTGCTCCATTACTAACTGACTCTCTGCCTCTATCCCAGCAGCAACCAGACGAACAAATCTACAAAGGCAGCACCAGAGACGACGTCGGTTGTGCCGTCCCTTTTGCCGCCAGCAGATATAGCACGACAGCAGCAGGCACGTGGACTTGGACTGACCAATGATAATGTTAGTGCCAATGCCAATGTCAATGGCAATGGGATCAATAAGCCGGATAAGAAAGTAATCGATGAGAACGTGCACGCCGCCGGCGATGGAGTCATCGTCAAAGAGATTGAACTTCCGAGCGCTCTGCCCCCTGCTAAGCTGCTCAGAGATGATTCTTCTGCAGGTCGTGGCGGTCCACCGCCGCGTACGCGTCCCAAACTACCACAGTGAGTCCGACACAACGCCTCAGTTCGGTTCAACTGAATTCAGTAATATAGTATAATTGATCACTCATCATTGAACGTTGCAAATAGAAAGCGCCTGTGTTTGGTCAATCAATGGAGAAGTGAATCAACTGTGTAGAAGTGTGCGAACAGGATAACTTTTTTTTATGTTTGACTTTTCGTTAAGTGTTTTTTGGATGGCTTAAGCTGGGCAGCATTTGCGAGTGAAGTAAAGTAAAGTGTTTTTGTCCCGTAGGAGTCCAATTTGATTTATCGGCTCAGTTGCCTCCAGTTGTGATAGTTGTCGATTAAACTAATGTATTGTAAATATCTTCTTATTCGACGTGTTTGTGTGGCTTGACTATGGTTCTAAGATATATAGATGAATTATACTTTTATATCAAGGAAGGATAGATATAATCATTGCTTGCCATATCTACAGAATGTCCCCTTGTGTAATACAACTAATAACAAAATCTCTTGGAATCTTTTGTCTATTTACAGCTATCTTGGCGATCCAGAGTTGGGTATCAATACGGGATATTTATCTAGGCGCAACGCCGCAGCTAATCGTCTGCAAGTCGTTGATTGTATTTCTGGTGGCATCATGGGCTGCCAGGTGATGACGGCCGTTATGAAGACGCTTGACCTGCACGTAAGTTTGTAAATTAGAATCAATTAGCTGATGAATACCTTTTACTAATCGACACAATATGCGTTTATAGGATCGCGTGCGCTTGTCAAGAGTGTGCAAGACCTGGGCTATGATAGCCCGCGATAGGAGCGTTTGGCGTACGGTGAAGTTGCGCGATACGCACATTACCAACTTTAAACTTCTGCTGCGTGATATGGCGGTTTATGGCACCGCCGAGCTCGATATGATGGGCGTGAGAATCGACAATCCGAAAATGCGCTTGGACGGTGATTTGCGAGTATTGAATATGTTGCGGATTATCCGCACCGATGCGAGCGAGGCGGAGTTCATCGAGACAATTATAAAGCGCCTTCCAAGACTTCAGGAGCTGCGTACAACGTGCACCAGTCGTACTCTGAATCTGGCCAACATCGGAAAGGTGCTGGATTTGTGTGTGCTGCGCATTCGCATGCTGGAACCAAAGGCTAGCATCATTTCATTGCCGCCGCTACAAAATCTGAGCTGCTTGCGAGAGCTGAGCTTGCGCGGCATTAGTAACATGGCTCAGCTGGAGCTGTTGCAGCTGGAGGGATTGCAGCAGCTGGAGACGCTCGTGCTGGGCTCGTGTCGCGGCATGAAGGTGGCAACGTTCGGGCATCAGGTGCTTCCCAGTCTGAAGCGTTTGCGCCACTTGCGCCTGGAGAACCACCACAGCAATAGCTCATTTAATATACATGAAATCATGGCTGGCATTGCCGCTGCTGGCAGTGTGAAGCGTGTCGAACTTATAAATGTCAAGGTCGATGAGGAGTTGAGTCGTCAGTTGTCCGAGTGTAAATCTATGCAGGATCTGCTGCTGTTGCCAAACTTCCACAATCATAACGCCTATATGATGCACTACATAATGCAGGCCATCAACGAGAACAGCGAACAGCTCAAGGTGTTTTGCTTGGAGATCACCTACGAACTGCTCCTTCAAACACCTGAAACAGGACGAATCCTGTGTCAAAAGTTTTGTGTTGAGTTGGGTCATCAACTGGCCAAAGCACAATAATAGTTTCTATAAAAAGGATTTTTATTTTTTAATCCATTTCCGTACGCATTGAGATCTAAATTTTTGGTTTCCTAGATGGTCCTATAATCGCGATTCTAACGCACGAAGTCACTCGAAAATCTGTAAGGATTTGAACGAGGATTTTATGGAATGCGTGCCTCTAAAGGAGTGCTAAACTTTTCTCACTTGACGGCAATTTAGTTCTACTGCAACCGACTAAAATTTCGCTTATAGCTTTTTTTATGTAAATTTGTATTTTTTATTTTATCATATAAATACATAGAAATATATAAATATTTCTTAATCTAATACATATTACGCTTACATATTTTGTGTTTGTAATATAAGCCAAGGCATTGCACTCAACGCAACCAACTTAGAAAATGAACACTCACAAGAACTTTGGACTTGACGAGTCCCTAATTTTTTTTTTAACTCAACTCAAAGTCAGACTTCTACAATTGCATTTATATAAATAATGCACAATAGCCCGTCTGGTAAAATGCACAGTTTTATATCAAATGGCGTGTTTTTGTTGTCGTACTTTTTGTGCGTGTGTATTATCACTAAGCAAACTGTCTGATTTTCTCTAAATATTGTCTGCTTACGAGTATTATGTACATATTTGTGTACTATCGTTTGCATTGAGGGGTGGTTTGGAGTCGAGGTTAAGTGCACATTGCGTAGTATATGTTTATATAATATACATTTTACAAACATATATTTTTAAATACAAAGTAGGCTAATTGCTGCCAGGACACTAAATAGCCATCGTGTAACACCATGTACAAAAGCTTAATAGCTTGGAAAATGGTAATAATAACAGTCCTGAGAAAATATTTATTATGCCCATTTTCACCGCTTCCTTCCAGCAAGTTGCTCTTTAATGCTCTTTCTGTGTTTCTAGATTGATTCTTGGTCACCATTGCATGACGAATGTCGAGTCGAGTGCATATACGAATCTCTTTGTGCGGATTAGTGTACTTGATTTGTATGTTTAATACTATTTGCGTTGCGTCATGTTTTGATTATGAGTAAGCAGTGTTATCCGGAGTCAAAATACAAGATACAAGATATTATAAAGTATGGGGTATAAATTAAAAACTTCATCTTCCTGTTGCTGCTCATAAACTGTTAGAAATACATATATAAATGTAAAGAAACTCACTTTAAACTTAACTCAATGAATGGCCTAAATCAAGGGCACTTTGGACTTTGGATATCATATACAACTTAGGGCTAAGGCTAAGGCCATGGCCAAGTTTATGGGCTATGGACTATGGGCGACTTAAAGATAATTTGTCATTGGCCTGAATATTTCATCCCAATGGTGGTCAGTTGTATTCAGGCTTGGGAAAGTAGTCGGGCACGAAGATGTGCACAATAATGCCAGTGGTCATAAGTGCAAAGTAAAAGATGATTGCGATCCACCAGAGTACGCGCTCCCAGCGACGCACCTCCAAGTTGCGCAGCACTCCAATGCCAACCAGGAGTCCAGCGACGGCACCCGACAAGTGCGCCACATACCCAATCTGGTCGTGCTGATCAGTTAGATGGCGATACACGGATGAGCCCAGATCAGTAAAGCAGAACACGAGAAAGGCAAGCAGCTGCACAATCGCGTACTCCATTTCAGAGTAGTTCTGCAATGGAACAAGGGTTCTTGTATATAGAGGTATGCTTGGATTTGTACTTGGTTATATTTTACCATAATGATTGTGGCAATGTGAGCCGTGATCAGGGCATAAACACCACCGGACGCACCGGCAAGGAAGATGCGCGGACTGGTGAGGGAGGTACCCATGGAGCCAGCGAGCACGCCAGCCAAATAGACGAGCGCCACACGCCACCAGTGATGCACCAGCTCGAGGGCAATGCCAAGAAAGATCTGTATGATCAGGTTCATCATTAGATGCATGATGCCCACGTGGACAAACATGTAGCTAACAAAGCGCCACGCCTCGTAGCGCTTGTACGGATTATAAATGAAGAGCGTCGCCGCTGGTCCACTGGTGCTCTCGCCCAAGCGCTGATTGTGGTTCGGATCGTCCCTAAAAACAAGTAAAACAAACAATTAATAATAATAAGAGAGCCAGAGAGAGAGAGAGAGAGAGAGAAAGAATTTGACTGGCTTACTGAAAGTAAATAACATCGACGAGAAACATAATGATCTCAATGATGGAGAAGAGAACCATGGTCAGCGGTGGCGGGCAGATGGACATTTGTTTTTCGTACGCACCGTCGGGTTCGTCGCCCTCGAGCGGCTTTGGCGGCGGCACCACATACCGGCAATAGCGGGTCAACAGATTTCGCATCATCCACTTGTGGTGCAGCGACATCACATAGAACTCCTCAAAGTCCAGATATCCATCGTTGTCCATATCATTGCGGCGCAGTATCTGCTCGGCAATATAGGCAGGTATGTCACGGCAGTATCCATCCGAAATCAGACCCTTCAGCTCTTGCGTGTTGATCAGTCCATCTCTGTCCGAGTCGTGCTGTAATCCGAAAGTAAACAGCAATTAGTATTGGTATTCCTTGATCAACACATAACACACATAAAACATATATATATATATATCTGAAATTAGTGATCAGTTCACAGTTTGAACCATTAACACAAGCTTGTTGGAACTCAATGAACATCCATTTCATTGGGAGTCTCAAGATCTTTGGCAACCTCCCAAGCCAATCTGACAAAGCCTTTCACCTGACACAAATTATTTATTTTTAAGTGAATTTGTGTTCAAATTAAACATAATTACAACAGATGGACATCTTTTCAGTTGATGGATGTGTGTCGTCATCTTCGTTATTTTTATAGCCATGAAAAAGGAGTTATTTTCGAATTATTTTCTTTGTTAATATATATATATATAAATAGTGGGTATTAATTTTTTAACCGCCTCTTCTCACATAAAAAGAGGTCAATCAAATGTTCTAGCAGGCGTCGACTGGGTAACTCAAATGAGATTTGGGAAATGCCAGTTTCACATTTTTGGGATGTAATTGTAAGGAACATAAATGGGATCGGAATAAACCACAACACAATAGACTCAAGGTGTTTGCATTGCTGATTACCGATTACCGATTACCGATTACAAATTATTGAACACAGACTACATACAGCTTAGTGATTTGAGAAACCAGGTTCTAAAGCCCGTCGAATCCAGAGAATGGCGCTTGTGTGGCAGATGGTCTTGAATCTAATGCGCTGGTTAAAGGACCTCAAGCAGAAGCATGATCAGGGCCAGGATGGCAACAGCCTCTGCGATGCCAACGACATGGAAATGGGCACCGTAAACTCAATTAATAAGGTCCTTGTGGGACAATCGATACCAAGCCAAACGAAACGTTGCGCAACGAGCATTCAGCTGGAGCGGAAAATGCTGCTGCTGGACAAATGGCTGGACGGATTGCCACCGACGCAGGAGGAGGAGGCAGAGTGGCGGAACAAACGCTTGCATAAGGATCATTTCATGGATGCCCGAGACATATAATTGACGTTTTTTTTACTTTTCGCCATGCAATGCCAAAAAAAACATTGCCACATTGCCACAATGCATATATGCAACAAAAAAAAAAAAAAAACTCCAAATGCGGCAAAAACAAGTCGTGGCCATAAATGGTCAGACAGGCTCGTAATGAAAAGGCCCAAATCGGATAGCAACTGGTGACAAGACGTCAAAAATCGAGGCCCCAGCTATTTCCACACATTTTCCCAGGCATTTACGGAGTAGTTTTACCTTTCCAGAATAGCTTCCTAAACTAATTCGAAATGTATAAGATTACAAAATCTGTTTCCCTATTTGTACATGTCTATATATATAATACATGTGGGCATATATATATATATATATATTTGTGTGTGTTTATTCGGTAATTAATACCGATAAGATAAAGGGATACGGCGACAGTAATTTAAAGCTATGCCAATATTTATGTGTATACATATACCAAATGATGATTAACGTTATTTATTTATGTAGAAATAAATATTTTATACTTGTATTATATTCTGGTTACCAGATAAGCATTACACATAAATCGCCATCGGTGTATATAGTTTCTATTTTAAGAAGTAAATTCCAATTCGGTTGTAGCTTTAATCATTTGTAGCCTTTTCACAAAGAATACAATATATGAAGAAATAATTATTTCATGGATTACAAATTGTAATAGTAATGAGAGAACGAGATATATGTATATATATATTGTTTGTTTATATGTAAACAACCACCTGCATCCACAAACATACACACACACACCACACATAGGTACACACATCACTTGATTCGAGAACTATATAATTCTAATTAGAAACTGAGTAATCGTAGAAAAGGGAAACGGCAGGGGAAAGTTTGAGGTAAGAATACAACACATGGGAATAAAACTGAGTCACATTAATGGCAGTTTAGACAGCTGTGTTGCAAGTCTCACACACACACACACACACACACACATGCACACTAAATACAGTAAGCATGTACATGTATGTGAGCCTGTGTTTATCGATGAAAGGCTAAGAAAAGTTTGGCGTTTGGGGTCAACAACGCGAACATGTTGAAATTCCTTTAGTTGAGTAAACCAAAATAGATAAGATTACGCGGCAATATTGAGATATTGAATGAATTTACAAAACAGAACTAAAAACAATCACTAAGGTGAAAGCTAGATTCAAAATCGGAATCGGAACGATGTTCATCAAAGGCAACTGGCGTATTAAATATATGTTAATTTATACATACACATGAACACACATACATATGTATGTTTTTTACGAAATGTACAAATTAAAATTTGTGTATTCCTTTTAAGCCAAATAAAAGAATCAGCACCAGATGAAGAATAAGCATTATCAAACAGGTTGAAACAAATGATGAAGTGCAATTCGTATATCGACGATGCGGTTGCTAAGGCCCATGAGAGGGAGAGAGAAAGATATAGTGAGTGCGTGAGACACAGAAGAGAATGGATACGATGAACGTTGTTCAATGAAAGCAACAAAAGAGAAAATACAACAAGCAGCAGCAGTTTGGGCGTAAGGTAAGAATGAGAATGAGTAAGCGAAAGAGAGAGCGGCTCTTCATAATTAGTGGGCAAACAATGATAAACGCTAAGCGCTAAATAAAGCAAAATGGCAACTACAATTTCGTGCAAGTGACTAAGGCAAACATTAACTGACTGACAGCCAAGAACAACAACAACACAGATATAAATTTACAGACACTTATATGTACTTGTGTGCATTTAGATATTTCTGTATGTTTGAGTAACCGGTTTCTGCTCTTCACAATTTTCGTAAGCGATAACAGTCTGGTATTCCCTTCTGTCAAATTGTTTTAGTGGCTGGAGAAAAAACAAACTGAGAAAAGCAAACATCAAAATGTTAACGGTGTATTATGCAAAAGTGTGAAATTAACTGATTGTTGTACAAATGAACACATGCAGACAGGGAGAAAGAGAGACAGAAAGTTGACGTTGATAAACATCTTCTTCGCCCTTCTTCACAAACAGCAAATAGCGCGCAGTCGCAGCGTGCACACAAATAGAGTTGCCAATAAGTGGTAAGGGTAAGGCTAAGGGTGACCATACGTGACTAAATATTTATAGAAATGATTCACAACATGACAGCGAACTTTTAACCACAAGCACAAGAGTTAGGGCAGAGATGGGCGTAGTTGTCTTATTCACAAAACAAGGAAATGTATTCATTCACGCAAACACACACACACACACCGAGACGCTGGCACGCAACATACAAAACACACATACATATGCATCTATTTGTGTAACTGCGAAAGTGTTTGTTTTGCTTTTGGTTCACCTTGTCGAACACTTCACGCATTCTCTGACGATCCTCCGACTCCTGCCGGGCATTGACTTGGTTTAGCGGTATTTCCTCCATGTCAACGGTATCTTGGCGCAACGTTGGCGGCCTTATTTGACGCACCGGCGGCGATCGCCGCTCTGCTGGTATATTTGGATATATGCCATTTTCTACATCACGCTGCTGTTGCTGCTGCAGCTGCTGGGCGGGAGTTTGGCTCTGTTGCCGCGACACCGACTTCACTGGCATAGTCTTAATATTATTATTACTGCTCTCTTTAGGTAGCTTTCTCTTTAAACCTCAGTCGGTCTGTTTGCTAGCAGCTAGGTGGCTGAGCGATTTGTTGCTGCTGATTGTTGTTGGTAATTCAATGTTAAGGCCTCACTCATTAATAACTTGTGCTTCGGTTCATGCTGGCGATAAGTTTATTTTTTGGCCATATATATATATATATATATATAATTAATGCAATTGGAAACCACCACAAATACAAACAAAAAAAAAGAATCGGCGGGAAAAAACGGAAACAGAATAGAACACAACACAATAGCGGGAGTTAACGGTACCGCAACAACCAGTGTAAACGCGTTCGCACAGTTTGCTTTTTCGGCAACGAATGCAAGATAAATACGCTGGCTTATTTTGCGCAATTTTCGCATTTGTTGGCTCGCATTGTATATTTGATTTCACAGTGGTCACACTGGCCATGCAACTCTGTGGCTCTGTTAAGTGAGGAGTAATTCTGTAAAGTTAAAACAGAGTCTGGCAGCGCTGTTGTAGGTTTGGCTTGAAGCGCGCTAGTGATCGGAAATTTAAAAAAATGGAAGAATTCAAGTGTTTCTGTATTTGTTTGTCGCATTTTATTTAGGTAATTCTCATATCATACAATGCTTGTTAAACCGTGCCTATTTTGTATAGAGTTAGTTTATTTTTTAGTTTCTTCTTCGTTTTTTTTGCTGGCAATATTCGTTTAGCTTAGTTTTGTTATTCAATTTATTACACCACACATATACATATAATATACTAAACTTGTAGTTTTATTAATTAATTTTCATATTTATTTGATTTTTGTTTTTAATACGTATAAATAAAAACTTAAACAAATTTACTGCACACACATTTTTATACCTTGTTGACTACAAAAAAAAAATATTTTAAATATATTTTCGTTTTTCTTTGCATTATTTATGTTTTCTTTTCTTTTCTTTTTGTTTTGTCTTGTTTAATAATCTTTCAAGTTATAAACATTGTGTAACATAGTTTTGCAAAATGTACTTGACGCCGTTTGGAGCATTTACTTAATAAAATTGTTGCATTTTCAACAAATATATATATATATATATGTATTTATTTACTTTTACAGATTTGTTTTTCTGCGTGAGTTTTTCTATTTGTTTTTGCTTTTTTTTTGGGAGTTTGTTAGGCCTTTTTTTTGTAAGCTTCTAATCGCATTTAAATTGATGAATTACAACATTTATTTTTCCGAAACAACTACTCGCTGTCTGGGTTTTTTTTTGACTGCATTTCTATATTCTTCAATTCTTTGTTTCGTTCCTCTTTGTGGTATTATGCTCTTAAACTAACGTCTAGATTTTTCAAATGTTTATTATGTATATATTGGCTTGGTTTTTTTTTTTACAGTGCACATTTAACTTGGCTACACTATTGCATGCTATATCTTTTGCTTGCTGGCGGAATGTTGTTTTGCTTGTTATTTGATTTGAATTCGGGTTTCTGTCATTGTTCATCATTATTCACTTTATATACTCGTATTTCATATTTCGTATTTCATATTTTGTATTTCATATATATTTTATATTTGTTACATCTTTGTTTTATTTGGCAATAACGTTCTGATTCTATTGTTGCTATTCATCCGTACTCTTTACTCGTTCTACTGTTTTGCTCGTCGCTTCTTGTTATTTTAAAAACTAATTGTATTACTGTATATAATTTATGTGTATATTTATATGTATAGTTTGTGAATATATTTATATAAAGTAAATAGATTACGTAATTGCAACATTCGCTTCCTTCCGCCCTGGCTTCACCAATCATCGCCTCACCTCTTCCTCTCTCTCTCTCTCTCTCTCTTTCGCACTATATTTTCTTCTCTATCCTTTGCTTTCTATTCTCTTCTCGGTTCTGTTTCAGTTGCTCGTTGCTATGGACTCGGCAACATTCGGTTTTTATTGTAAATGGTTTCTTTTTTTTTTTTACAGTTACCATACGGTTATTTTAATTTGCAGCCTGATGTCGACTTCGTTTTCGTTATCAAATTTGATCTCGACATCAGTTTCGTTTTTAGAGTATAGACTGGCCACACTGTTTGCACTTGTGTTTGTGTTACAAGAAATGCAATTGTTGTTGTTGTCTTTTTTTACAATTTTAAATTTGTCTTTCAAAATTAAGGAAGTGCTCAAGATGATATCTTAATACGAAAAATAAAAGGATCTGTTTTAAAATTGAATAACAATTATTTGTGAACGTACTTCAGTAAAAATATTGGTAATAAGTAATAAAAAAAATGTATATATATATAAATATATATATATATATATATATAAATATATATATATATATATTCATATGTATATGTATTAAAAAAAAATATTGGAATGCTTGAAAACAGTAGTGTTTGTCAATGTTTCAAATGCATTTGCAACAAACAAACAATTTACATACATATATAAATTTAGTATAAATAATACGAGTATATGTTTAACGGTAAACGGTTAAGTACAAGTAAATAAGTATGTGATTAGTGTACACACACACACACGCACACACACACAGTATTGAGTGCATTTATGTGTGTACACTTGGCGAAAGTATGCCCCACGATAGATAGTTGTTGCTTGGGCAGCAGTTGTAGTTTTAGTTGCAGTTGCAGTTGTAGTTGCAGTTGTAATTGTAGTTGCAGTTGCAGTTGCTCCATTTGTTGGTATTGTATTGTTGTTGCATTGTATTATTTACAAAGTGGCTAACCCGGCACTGGTTGCCTGCAGGCGGGGCAGGGACAAGTTTGGTTGCCATCGCCAGACGAGGGGCAGGGACAGGCCGGGGTGCAGATCTCGTTGCAGGGACGGGGCAGCAGGTGAAACAGTCGCCGGAATGGACGCCACTATGACTCTTCACGATTGTTGTGCACCCACTGGGCGGGCACCCATTGCGGTTCGCGCTCCAGCGAATTGATCTCGGCCAGCAGCTGGTGATAGGCGCGCTCCGTATCATTGTTGATGATGATCATGTCAAAAAGATGACCCCAGCGCGCCTCCATATCGCGTGCAGTGGCGATGATGTCCTTAAGCTCCTCCTCCTGTGTAGCCAGAAAAGACACGATTAGCAATTAGGTAACGATAACAAAAGCGATTAAAATCATGTTGTTATCGACACAAGTTCAATAATGTAAAACAACAGAAACAACAACAAAAAAAAGCATAAATTATAAATAATTGCAATGATCGATATGCATGGCTTTATCGGTCGATAACGATAACTTGTACATTTAATCTCAATAAAGAGCGTTGCTAAGCAAGAACTTTAACACATGAACACATCATAAATGGTTCGATGGTTTTCAACGATTACGATAACGAGATATCAGTTATCGATAACGCACCTTAAAGGGTTCGCCATTGCGCAACTTTTTCTGTCGCAACTTATCCAGGCTTGGTGGCGCCACCAGCACCACATATGGCTTGAGGTCCGAGGCGCGCAACAACTTCAAACTCTGCGGATGCAAATTTAGCACACAAATCTTGCCGCTGGCAACGACTGTGCGTATGGCCTCCAGTGATGTGCCTGCCGAGATGCAGATGCAGATGCAGATTGAGTTTGAGATTAGGTGATGGATTGAGTACAGATTCAACTCCCACTTACCGTAATAGGCCTTCTCATACTCTCCATGCTCGACGAAGCGACGCGCCAGAATATCCGCCTCGAACGCCTGACGCGTTATAAAATGATAATCCACGCCGGGCACTTCGCCCTCGCGCCGTGCCCGTGAAGTGTCTGCATGCAATTGAAAGTGGCGAACATATTGTAAATATAATTATAATAATAATTATGTGGGTATTTTGGGTTATCGGAATGAAGACAAGGACAAAAACAGCCTACAACAATGAACTAATGATGTGAAAGGATTGTGTCGGTCAGATTGATGAGAGACTCTTCTCCAGACGATTCTTTATATTTGCATCTAAGAAGAATTGCAGAACAACAAATATTGCTTGATTTATATATATTTATAGTTATACAAAATTAAAGAAAACTTTGTACATTAAATCAATAAAAAAGCAATTTAAATTGCAATTTTTGCTTAATGAAAATTTATGAGGTTTTTTTTTATTATTTTCTTTCTTTCTTTCATCTCTTTCCTAATTGTTTATTGTTTATTATGCAAAAGCATTCTTCTTTGTGCATTGTGTGTAAATCAAAGAACGAGAAGAAAGCACCAAGAAAAGAATTTGTACTTGTGTCTTTCTACAGGGCTGTGCCGGCGTCTGTGTGAAGCTTTTGCTTGAGCTTTCACATGTTCACAAAGAAAGCTTTTGTGTACGGTAGCAATTCTAGTAAGCGCAACTTTGATCGTTGCTCAACACTGCTCAAGAATTTGGATTTGGGTGAACTGAGCTAACAATGCGCGTTTGGGAAACATTGGCGATTGCCATCAATCTTGCCTGCTGGCTTCACCTTCTCCTCAAGCAAAAGGAAAACTGCGAGCGGCAGACAGATGGAGAAACAGAGAGACAGAGAGACAGACAGACAGAGACAGAGAGAGAGAGAGAGCGTGTTAAAGAGATAGAGAGAGAGAGAGAGAGAGAGAGAGAGATGATGCTGTACTTACGTGGCACCGCCGCCGAGAAGCGCTCCGAATCGGCCATCAAGCGTTGACGCAACTCATGTCTGCCAATGTTGGGTGGACCGATGAGGACGATGGGTCGCTTGTGGGTGGCACGGGGATAGTAGAGCGCCACCTCCTCGTAGGTGAGTATCTCCTCGGGATCGGTTTCGTCCGGAGCGGTTGTCGCATAGAGCGGATACCTACAAATACAACCCAGGCAGGCATCTAAGTTAGTCTGAGTCGAGATTTGAGTTTAGAATGGATGAATTCGGCGCAACACTTACCCCGCCTCGGAGCTGGCCTTCTTCTTCTTTTTGCGTCCCTTGCGTGCGCAGAGGAGCGTTGCACCCTTGCTGGCGGCACCCTCCTTGCCGCGCGAGCGTGCCAGACCCGCCTCCTCGGCAATGGCCAGCTTCATTGTTTCGCGCTGATGCTGAAATGACTGACTAGGAATGAGGCCAGCCAGGGTCTGGTCCTCTTCGCCCTCGCGATACGCCTGCCACCAGTTGGGATCCTCGCGCGAGATCACATGCAGCACATCGCCCTTCTGGAAACTGATGCCCAGCTCCCGGCACGGTATATACAGATCATCCTCCGGATCATAATCAAAATGTGCACGTACATGCAGCACAGCCGTATCCCGATGCGCCATACCCCCAACACCCGTTTGATGTGGATGCATGCCCATCACATTGCCCATGCCCATGCCCATGCCCATACCCATGCCGACGCCAATGCCCATGCCGGCGCCACCGGGTTGCGGGCTGCCAGCGGGCACAATCAGAAATGTGAGAGTGCCCTGCATGGCGCCGAGCAGGGCGCACACCTCGTTCACCGTCTTGCCACGCAGCTCCTGGCCATTCACCTCCAGTATCTCGTCACCCTCATGGAGCAGTCCTGACTTTTCCGCAGCACCGCCCCGCACGATCCGTCCGATGACGACAGCCTCACCCTCGTTGCGCACCGTTGCGCCAAGTGGCTCCGTCGACTTCTCGATTTGGATGATGCGAATGTTGTCATTCTGATCGTTCAACGTGCCAAAGCAGCCGCTCATCCCTGGCGGCGATTCGCCGCGCACTGCCACCGCCACAGCTGTAACGGGCAGGGGCATGGCGCCGCGTTGTGCCATAGATTGGGGCACCGGTGGAACAACTGGTGGCAACACCGCCATACTTCTTCCACTCGCCGATGCTTTCGATTGCGGCACCGGACTGCTATGGCCGCTCAGCGTTGCCGTTCCCGTTCCCGTTGCCGTCGCCGTCGCCGTTGTCGTCATCATTGGCGTCGGCGTCGGCGTCAGCGTTGGCGTCAACGTCGGCGATGGCGATGCATCCGTGTGATTGGCAATGCGATCGTGCGCCAGCAGTAGACCCTCCATCTCGTGGCTCGTCAGCAGATTGCCCAGCTCAATGGCCGTCGCCGTGTTCGACTGCGTCAACATTTCCACAATCTCCTTCTGCAGTCCCAACGCGCTGACGTGCAGCGGCCCAGCCACGCGAGGACGTCGTCGTTGCAGCACAGCGCTCCGAATGGCCAGCACGTGGGCCACATTGGCGCTGGCCAGCACATTATGCGCCGCAGAAACCCGACCAGCCAGCGTGCTCATCCCACTCTTGGCCAGTTGGCCCTGGAGCCGTGTCAGCGCCGCAATCAGTTCGCCATAGCCTGAAATCACAGTTCAAATATTAAGAACCCATCTTGCACAGATCACACAATACTCTTGAGATATAGAAGCATTAAACAAATCTCGGAAAAAAACAAATAATTATTTTTAGTTCGATTATATTGTAAATTGACCTCTTAGATCGATTGACCCCCCATCCCTCCACCGAAGTCTAAAGCTGCTCCATCAATCCCCCATTATCCCTAGGATAATGCATGTTATACTGATTAAGGTAAGCAGGATTTGCATTGAGAATTTCTCCTAGTTTAGTTGGCAGACTTCTTAGTCTATATCGTAATCTTCTGTCAGTATCGTAATCCTGTTCTTTCCCATGAATATTGCTGGCATAAATCGTGAATGATTAAAGTCAATAACAAAAGATACAAATGATATTTCAGCTAATATGAATTTTCTATATCTATCTCATAATGCCAAATCAAGATACGTAATCCCCACATTTGTTTGCATCAATAATGTCTAAGCTAAATATGAAAATTCTATATTCATCTAATAACAAGTCAAATCTTTTATATCCATCCATCTAGCAATGAAATCCATATAAAAAATCTTAATATGAAATTGCCATATCTATTACATATCCAACCTAAAAATAGCAATGATATATATAAAATTCTCTACATATATATTATTCCTATATAGTAACATAGATATGAAGACGGTGAATTTTCAACGTAATATTTAAAATAAAGTAATCTAAACTTTTTTTTTGGTATGGCAACAATCAGAAATCTCAAATTTATTTTTTCAAATTGTTTCCATATTGGGAAAAAATTTAATTAAATAATATTTTTTTTTATTTTCAAAAATTAAAATTTGATTCGTTGTTTTTCCAAATTCTAAATTCACAGGCTGCACTGACTCACCGTCGACGTGTTCCGCTGGCGGCAGCAGTTCCTCGTCCGGCAGATAGGCTTCGTTCTCAACGCCAGCAATTGTTGTTGCCGCCGCTGCTGCTGCTGCTGATGCTGGTTGCTGCTGCTGTGCCTTGCCTGGTGAGGGCGTGGCCGTTGCCGAATCCTGAAGCGCCTTGAGTTTGCGCGAGCCACGCAAACTATTTCGCAGGAATTCATTCTGCTGGGCGATGCGCTCCTCTTCCTCTCGACGGCGTCGCAGTTGCTCCTGCAAAGATACAGAAACCGATTAAAATAATGAGTGAAAGAGTGAGAGTGAGAGAGAGAGAGAGAGAGAGAGAGAGAGAGAGAGGGAGAGGGGGAGAGATGTGATGGGAAAATTGGCTTTGTGCTTGTCACTTGGTATTTGAGGCTTCATCTGGGCGCACTTAATCCGCATTTGCGGCCTTTTGTGCTAATTTAATTAGCGGTTTTTTTTTTTTTTTTTACCGCAACGACTGGCGGAGGCCGATAAAAAGAGCGAAATGTGTTGGGGGCAGCAAATGTGTGCAGAAGACGAGTGCCCCGACTAAATGCATATCCTACACTGAGAAAAAAAACGTATACGAACATAATCCTAATCCAAATATAATAAACGTATTTTAATGAAATTCATAATTGTTTTTTATTATTAATCAATTTATACCGATTTCAATTTGTCCCCTTTACAATCTTAGATATATTCAATATAATTTTTTTTTTTATCAGTATCCACTTATCTTAGATCTGATCTGTCTGGGCGTGTAAGTTATCCTAATATGGCCATTATGATCAACATAATTGCTATCAGTTCGAGTGAACTGTTTTTGCCTTGTGTGCAACCAGATCTTTGTGGCGCTTTGTTGGCACGCAACAAATCCGCGAAGCAGGTCAAATAACAACAACAAAAAAAAAAAAGTGCCGACAACTGATGAGCTAATGAACGCCAAGCAGGCTGAAAGGGTGCAAAGCTGTGGAAAAGGGGAGACAAAGGGGTGCAAGCACTTGGGGTAGACATCGTTGGGGCAGTTGCCGTGGAAGCCACTCAAGTGCCGGGCTTTTGCTATGGATTAGGTCAGTGGGTGGGCAGCTGGCAGGCTGGCAGGCTGGCAAGCATGCAACTTGGCAAGCTGGCAACAAATTAAACACATTCACAATGCTTGTCAAACTGTCGCAACTGTTGTGGACAAATAATAAAATTGCAGCACTAATGGGGGGGAAATGGTATAATCCCAATATCGATATACAAACAAACAGACATATTTTATTTATCTTCTAGTTTTCGCTTCCGGTTCTTATTTGTATTTGAAATGTTGCATTTTGTTGCTACAAGGCTTAAAGCAGGTTCAATAGAAAGTTTGCATGTAAATATCTATTTATGTATATATATATATATATATACAGTTAAAACGGTTTTAGGTCGGTTACACAAACAGCTCGTAAAGTGGCTAATAAAAGTGAAAAAGAAATGCAAAGTTGAAGTGTTAGAAAGCGATAAAACTTGGTCTTCTCTTAATCGGAGCATTGGCAGGTCGGTTAAAGTTCGGTTAAATGGCAGATTACCGTTGGTCAAGAGACTCAGTATACATGCAGACATGCATGCAACATATAACTGCTGTATGTGTATGTGTGCTAACTGAAAAGTTATTTAGATGCTTAACGCAATAATACGTCAAAACAATTATAATACCTAAAAAAAAAAAACGTGCTTTAATTGCGCAGAGCAGAACACTTTTGATGAAGATGATAATTGCAAGCAGCCGTCCGCCGCGTGTCAAAATTGACGTTTTCTGTTCCGCGCCGTAAACCACCTTCTTGACCATGAGAGTAAGACAAAGGCGGGTTCCACCCGGCCACAACAGCTGAGCGGCCACCTTACACATTTCTCTTCCTGGGGATGTTTGGCAACAAAACACAACACACTCAAAAAAATAAAAAATAAAAAGAAGAAGCGAAACGAAACGAAAAGGGGGAGGGGAAAAAAACTTAATTGAATAACAACAGAAAGGCGCTGAAAATACAAAAAAAAAAGACAAAGGCGATGCAAAAGAAAAAAGCAAAACAAAAAGAACAATATTTTGCTGAACTTGCATAATGTGAGCGAAAAAACCAAAAACTGTATAAAAAAAAAAAAAGAGTAGCAGCAAAAATTTATACACAGAATGTGATGAATGCATGGCGGAGGAGAAGAGCGCGACTAAAGCAGCATACAGTGGGAGGGGGGGTGGTAGTTAAATCGCCTGGCGCGAATAAAAACGATGTGAACCAAATACAACTTGAAAGAAAACAAGAAAAAAAAAAACGAAGAAA
Source organism: Drosophila melanosoma (assembly GCA_035042045.1). Classification (NCBI taxonomy): domain Eukaryota; kingdom Metazoa; phylum Arthropoda; class Insecta; order Diptera; family Drosophilidae; genus Drosophila; species Drosophila melanosoma. The sequence continues at coordinate 7,420,758 of JAWNLY010000176.1, forward strand.
AACATAAAAGCGATGCGATTTGACATTGAACAAGCCAGCAACAACTTGAGTGCCAGCAAATGGGCAAAGACAATGACGAAGACGAAAGACGAAGAAGATGATGAAGTAGAAGAGGAGGAAGTGGAAGTGGAAGTGGAAAACAATAATAGTTATTGCCAAGTTAAATTTTGAAGCATACTTGTGAAACGCTCGAAAGCACTATGCAAATACCTCAACCAATTCAGATTCTAACGAGAGAAGATGCTGCATTGCTGCTGCTGCTGCTGCTGACCAGACCAGAATCGTGACTTTGATTCGATTGAAATCGAAATTTATTGACGCTTGCAGTGAATTTTTGGTGACTTTTGATGCACCTGCAGATCAGTCGTAAAATCAGTCACAAAAAATTGCTGGCCATCAATCATCGAGCGAAGGCAAAAGCAATTGTAAAACAACAACGGCAAATGAGCCGTACTTGCCGTGTTCTGTCTGCTTGTTGTTGTGTTGTTTACACACACTCACACACATGCATATAGATTCAGGTGTAGACACACACACACACACGCACACACAAATGCCATGACATCATCGTCAGCGTCAACATGCTCGTCGGGTTGACGGGCATTAAATAAATATTGCAAAAGCGCGTACAGGCAAAAAAAAATTTTTTTTTTAAATTTATAAACTTGCTTATTCTTGATTGTTTTTTTTTTTATTTTTATTGTTATTGTTATTGTGGATGGGCGCACAACGTCAATAGTCAATTGGGTTTTACAGCTATGATGTCGCCTTTGCAACACATGCATCGAATGGAATTTAAATATTCATATAAATTATATATATATATATATATATATATATATACATAAATCATATATAGATATTTAATGCAACACTTTTAGAATTCACTTCACTTGGAATTCTTTGAAAATTTGTTTTCGAAATATAAACTAAATTTAAACAAATTTAAATGAAAATTTAATTAAATTTGTAGAGTGAACTGTTTCAGCTGCCAGAAAACTTGTACCCCTTTTTTTATTTTTAGGCTGGACGCACTGCATCTTGCCCAGCAGACGAATTCCGACCATATTCGAAATTTATCGGAATAAGTATAGGAAAAACAAATCAGCGAATATATATGTAGAAAATTTGGACAAATTTAAAAAAAAAAAGAAGTAATATGTTTTTCGTTTGACAGCTGATCAGCTGCAAAACCGATTATAAAAATTGTTACGCAAATTCATTAAAAAAAATATAAATATATATATATATATATATATATAGCTATATATATAGCAGGGTATTAGTGGCTTCGGTGTGTCTTTGTCAAGGATTTTGTTAGCTAAAGCTAAAGAATTTGTTAAGTTTGTTGCTGTTGTTGTTGTTGTTGTTGTTGTTATTGTTGCTGTTATTATTGTTGCTGCCAGTTGTCGTCAGCCAGTTAGCCTACTTCGCTGTTAACTGGTTGCCGTTTTAAGTTAGCATATTTGTAGATAAAGCCAGTTGGCGATAGCAGCTGAAGGTTGCTGCCGTTTAAAGGGAATTTCAACAGCAACAACAACAGCAGCAGCAACAGTAGCAGCAACAGTAGCAGCAGCAGCAGCAACAGCAACAACAACAGCAAAAGCAGTATTGAAATTTGATTTCAATTGTGTTGTTGCTGTTGCTGCTGCCTCAGCTGCTTTAGCTGCTTCAGCTGCTGTTGCCGTTGGCGTTGGGGCTGTGGCTTTGCCACACTTGCCTGTTGTTGTCGCAAACGCATCGAGGAACGTTGAATTTGTGTGCCCCGTCGCAGGGCGGAGGCGGTGGCGGTGGTGGAGGCGGGCAAATAGGAGGAGGTGCTATGCTGCGGTGTTGTTGTCGCAGATGATTCTTGATGTTGCTGCTGTTGCTGCAGTTGTTCGATCGTTGTCGCATTGCCGTTCATATCACAATAATTGTTAAAGTTGTTGTTGTTGTTGTTGTTGAAATTGACGGCAAGTTTCAAGTCATTTTCCTTCTCAAACAGCATTTGTTGTTGTTGTTGCTGTTTGCTGTTGTTGTTGTTGTTGTTGGTGTTGTTATTACTATTATTCATGTTTAGATTGTTATTGTCGTTGTTGTTGTCGCACAGCACGTGCAATTTTTTTGGAGTTGCTGCTGCAGTTGCTGCTGCTGCTGCTGCTGTTCCTGTTGCAATTGCTGCTGTTGTTGTTGTTGTTGTTGTTGTGTCAATTGTTAAATGCTGCTCGTTGCCAGCAACATCGTTGTCCAATCTCATTTGCAATGTTGTTAAGACCATTTTATACGATTTGTTGATTGTAATTACACTAATAGCATTTATATATTTATCTGTTAATTCAATTGTTGCTCAACATTATTGTTATCGCTGCTGACTCGTTTTGCATAATTAATAGAGTCACAAAAACAAAAAAAAAAAAACAACAAAAAAAAAAAAAACAAATAAAACTGTTTTACTTTTTTGAATGCTAGCCACGCCCAGCACAACAACAACTGTTGTCGACAGCAACTATGCAAATATGACCACGCCCCCAATTTGACAGCTGCAACGTATAAATTTAAATATTATGAACAGCAAAAAAGCAACGCTTTGCTGGCTCTTTTGCATTTTCCTAACTTGACAAATGCAGTTTAATGCGCATTTAAAATCAGTTTTTTTTTGTCGAAAAAAAAAACAACAAAACAAAAATAAAGAAGGAAAACAAAGCGAAAGTTTCTACAAATGGCAATAGTTCTGCATTCTGTGATCCAGTCTCCACAGCAATAAGAACAGCAACAACATGAGCAGTCTGCAACTGCAACAGCAACAGCAACATCAACATCAACAATATTATAAACTTTCCGCTCAACGCTCGTGCGATTTACAAGTTTACAAGTTTTATGCATTTATTTATTTATTTACATATTTATTTTGTTTTCTTTTCATATTCAATTGATGAAGTTCCTGTTGCTGCTGTTGTTCGATTCGTGTTGCAAATGAGACGCTGACGTCGCCGTTGTTGACGGTCACAAAATGCACAGCAACAAAAAAAAAAAAACCAAAGTCAAAATAAAGACAAAATAAAGACAAAACAAACAAAAATGTCTGTTTGACTGTTTACTTTAATAATTATTTATATTTTTTTCCCCCCTTTTTACTTTTGAATTGCAAATTAAGCGTTGTGAGTCAGCAGCAGCAATAAAAAAAAAATATAAATACAAAAAAAAAAAAAATAAACAACGACGCATTGTTCACGCAACAATTTCTTGAACAACAAATCCGCAGCTATTGTTGCATTTTATTATTTTATCAAGAGTTGCTGCAGCTACCGCTGCCGCTGCCGCTGCAGTTGCAGTTGCAGTTGCAGTAGTCGCTGTGATTTCCGTAAATATACCCAGTATCGCTTAAACTGTTGTTAAAGCCGCGTTGGCGAGTTGGCTCATAAAATGCATTTAGGCCTTACGCCCATTGGCAATAAATCCAAAAATGTGACATGCCAATTGTGGTTTTTTTTTGTTTTGTTTACGATTTATGTTTGTTTGTTTGTATTTTTCCCCCTCTATTTTTTCTATTGCAACGTGAGTGGCATTTAGAGCTGCTGCTACTGCGCGCCTAATTTGCCAGTGCAGTGACTCTCAAACTGCAATTCGTTGCAACCAAATGCACGCTAGCGCGCAGAGGGTCACAGGGGCGTGGCACATATTTGTTCACGTTAAATAAATCACACACAGCACACAAGCAACAAAAAAAAAAAAACAAAAAATGCGATAAAAAAAAATGAAAACTAATTTATTTTATGGCCAACAAAGGTGTTATGTATGCATATATATACAAAATTATATATATTTATATATATATATATATATATATATATATATAGTCGTGGTTTATCGCCCACACACACGCACACACACACACACACACACACACACAGTCGTTTAAACGCACGTTTGCTCCGAAGAGCAGTAGCTGAAAATGCGGCCGATCGCAGAACGCGTAGAAAAACAACTAAAAATGCCAACTGAAAAATCATAACAAATGAGCGGTAAAACGGTCTCACCTCACCTAACCAGACCCACCCCCCCTCCCCCCTCCCTCCTCCACCCATTCTCAAACCAACCGGGCACATATCACCACCTCTCTCCCTCTGAGCCCAGCACAACACTCAGTTAGCCGTTCAACTGCTCAGCGAGCGAATGAGTTAAGTGTAAACTGAGCGCTCTGTGTGCGTATGTTTGTGTGTGTGTGTGGCTGCTTCGAGTGGGTTATTTGAGTCAATGTGTGCATGTGTGAGCCAAGTTAGCAGCCGTCGCTGTTGTCGTTGTCATCGCAGCAAAAGCAGCAGCAAAAAACCAACAAAAATAACTCGCAATGTGTTAAACAAAATGCGATGACTGTTGCCGGCGTAACTACACTGCGAAAAAAGATAGGCCTTTACAAAATCAACCAAAAATGTTCTACAAATTTCGAAAAAGTAGAAAATTTTTTCCCTAAATCGATATTATTCAAAATATTTTATATAAAATTCTTAAAAGTAGAAATGCAAATCTTCTTCAAAAACAATTCCTTCTTAACCTTTGCTTTTTCTCAGTGTACACACACGCACACACACAAGCCGCTATCATCTTGGCCAAATGACTCAAAACCAACTAAAAGCAAAAACCGTAAAAAAAAAATGGTTTTTACTAATTTGCGTATTTGCTAGCAAAAAATGTACTTTACAAAATCAACAACAAAAACAACAACAACAACAATAGCAACAGCAACGGAAATGAGTTACAGCTAACAATTGGTCAATAATAAATAGAATACGCAGCAACAATCAGCGCTAAATACTTTTGTTTTATTGCTATTAATTTCCGGTCGTTAAGTAAAAAAAAAAACAAAAAATCCAAAATTCAATTCAACAAGAATCGAATGCCGGAGTTAAAGATACCCTGTAAACTGGATGTAACTACCTATTTTGAATTGTATGTCTTCAATACGCGCTAAATCTGATCGAAAATATATATATTTATATATATATTTATATATATATATATATATATATATATATATATATATATATATATATATATATATGGCTAAAATTAAATGAAGCTAATAATTCCCATTCAAATTTGAGTTATTAGTATTATTAATAGTACTAAACAAGATAAAAGATTATATAAATTGAGTTTTAAGAACTATAACTATTGATTATTATTAATCTCATTATTATTTTTATTATTATTATTTTTATTATTATTATTATTGATAAGGACAAAAAAAAAAAATAGTTTTTTCTCTACAGTTTGAGCTGCTCGCTCTTCAACTGTGCGCGCTAAGCTGTATAATTAATTATACATTTTCGCGTTTATGTTTAATTAGCTATTAATATTGTTCATATAAGCACACACTCACACACACACACACATACATACACACATACATACACACTCACACACACACACATAAAGAGATTGCATTTATTTATTTAGTGCATTTAACGATTTGATTCTTTTACAGTAATTCCTCCTCATCGCATTTTAATGCACTTTTCTGCATTTGTTGTTTGTTGTCTGGCAGCCAAAGAATATTTAATTCAATTGAATTCTCTTTGGTTAACCACATTTACACACATAATAATTAGAAGTGCTGCTCACGCATAAAATTGTTGAGTAACTTTTCATGTTGGCTTTTCCCTATTTCCTATTCTCTATTTCCTATTTCCCATTCCATTGCGTTCTGTTGTGGTTATTGCATTTGCTTTACTGTAAAAGTTTCGTTGCTTTAATTTGAAAATTTAAGGTGTACAGTTTTACATGAACTGGTCAAAAGAATAACAACAACAGCAAAAACTAAAAGCCAAACCAACACAGCAGCACGTGAAAAGACGAAACCGGAAACGTTGCCATAGATGCCGTCAATGGAATCGTCCATTGTCGATTGTCGCACAGCAAACAAAGCTAGTATCAAATGGCAAGCGGGGGCGGGGCGGGGCGGTGCCGTACCGAAACGGGCACTGCTTTCATAGGCAAGGGCAGAGAGCCATATCAATTGGAGCTCCTGCTACCAGCTGCCAGCCAACTGTTAACTGCTAACAAGCTGGCTGCTTTCTGCCTGCTGCTGCTTGCTTCAATGCATGCCAAAATGACGAGCTGCACTCAACTGTGACATGATATTCAAATTAAGGGACAACGAATAATGCTCTCATCTGTGTGCATCTTGAAACTGTTGCACAAGCTCAATAATAAGATATTTATTTAAATATTTTAAATCTAAAGAGAATGTTTAATTCAATTAATTCATCGTCACTTTAAACACAACAACATATCTTGTCACTCAATTTTTTAAAAGGCAAAGTACGCACTTTTTGACAGTCACACATTGCAGTTGGAAAGTCATCAGCAATTAGTTTTTTTTTTGTATTGCCTAACAGCAGGCGCAAGGCTTAATTTCAAAGAATGAGCTGACGAAAGAGATTGAATATTGTACAACACCCACCTGATATTTCTTAATGCTGTCCAATTGTTCGAGTGTTGGCTCCACAACTTGCGCTATTTGTTGCTGTTGTAGTTGCATTTGTTGTTGTTGTTGTTGCTGTTGTTGGTGTTGCTGATTGCCATTGGCGGGCACTCGTCGATCGGGCAACTGAGGTGCGGGGGCGCAGCTAATGAGTCGACCATCCTTCTCAATGCGCAGATGATCACGAGGCGGCGGCAAAGGCTTAGAGTTTCCATTAAGCTGCGAGTGAAAGAGCGAGAGATAAAGAGTTGGGGAAGAGAAAATGGTGAGAATAGTTCGAGAGAACGATTAATTAGGATTTTCATTTTAGTTTACGTGGGCATGTGTGTGTGTGTGTGTGAGTGCGAGTGCTTGTCTGTGTATATGTTTGGGCATGTGTGTGTATGTGTGTGTGTGCGCGCGTGTGTATGTGAATTATGCACATGGTTTAATGTTTTTGTTGCTGCTGCGGCTGCGGCTGCGGCTGCTGTTGCTTTTATTTTTTTTTTTTCGATTGTGCTGCTTTAATTGATACGCTCGGTTTGCGGTCCTCTTTCTCTTCGTGTTTGTGCAAAGTGCAAGGCAAATGCAGATAACCCTACGATTAATGTAAGTATTGTCAATATTTGCTTTATTTGCTGTATTCTTTGGTTTGCTGTGTGTGCTTTATTTGTGCCTTTCTCAAATAAGAATTTATCTTTTTTGGCAACCCCAGCGCTAAATTGATGGACAACCATTTTGAAACAAATTACTCAAGGTTTTTGTCTCTATTGCTCTATATTTGTTTTTGTTGTTGTTGTTGAAGAACACACATACACACAGACGTACAGACACACTACTATCTATATTTATAAATAAATATATATATATATATACATATATATATATATATATGTATGCACAAAGGGAGCTTGATGGGCGTGGTCGGGGCAGAGCTTAGGATTATGTTGCTAACGAGGCCAAAACACTAAAACACTACAAGCGCCGCTGTTGAGGGAATTGGGCCAACGTTCGCTAAGAACACATGCCAGCCGCAGCAGCAGCAGCAGCGTGGCCAAGTGGCCGTTGGGGTATTGGAGGCGTCTGTTGAGAGGGTGGGGCGGGTTGCATCTACTACCCGGAAAGGAATTAAATCGAAAAGCCGTAAAACATTTTAAATGGCAGACAATGAAAATAGGGAAAAAGCTTATATAATCGAAAACAAAAGAAAAGTAAATAAATAAATAAAAGTTCTGATAAACAACAACAAATTATGGCTTCAAGCAGACTAAGCAAAAATTTTAAGTTCATGTAATTAAATGATTTAAATGATTAAATAGTGATAAAGCAACAAACAAATTATATCTTTAAGCAGACTAAACAAAAGTTTTGAGAATGATTTTAATTTTTCGCTTTTTAATTAGCACAAATATTTAAACTCAATTTAAGCATAAAATTTGGTAATCAAATTTATTTTATGTTTTTTCTTGTATGAAACAATGCCAATAATTCGTCAATGTTTATAATATGTACAGTTATGTACAGTTTTGATGTTGGCGTCAGTGACTCTTAAACTCCGAGAGATCCACAAATTATACTAGTTAAAGAGTATACAAAATACTACTGAACCCGTTCGCAAATTGGAATTTAAATTGAAATTTAATATCATAAATTTAGACATGATAGTAATAGTTGTAATTTCCAATAAATAAAACTTTTTGTTTAAGTTGTAGTAGTATTTTTAGCGTACCAAATCGTATCATAATAAATATCTAACAAATATAATATACAACTATATATATCGAAATATATACTATATAAATTGAGTTTGCTGTTGGACCTCATCTACCTGTCACAGTTAGTTACAAAACATTCACTAGAAAAATAAAGAAAAGAAGGGAAAATCTAAAATAACTTGTGGAAATTGCAGCGATAAAAACGTGGCTGTTGCTGTTGCAGACAGTTTGAGATGCTGAGATGAAATGCAAATTGCTGTCGATTTGTGTCATAAAGTGGCAACAAAAGACACGACAAAGGAAGTCAGACAGGGAGACAGGGGGGCAGGGAGACAGAGGGGCAGAGAGGCCGAGAGGTGGGGGGGAGGGGGGGAGAGGTGAGAGCTAGAAGAAGAAGGAGAGAGAGAGTAGAAAGGGGGTCGGACACAAACTGGCTAATCGAGTGTGCTGTGAGGAATGTCACTTGCAAGTTGGTCGCGATTACATGGGGCATTTTGTGGCATGCTGCATGTTGCATGCGGCTTGTGACATGTGGCATGTGGCATATGGCTATTAGCATGATGGGTGGGCCTGCAAGTTTTACTTTTGCCTGCAGCGCTGCGGTTGACGCGTTACGTGGTCAAAACTTAAGCTAGGACAGAGCACAGAAAGGCACTTATATAAATTAAATATGCAAAGAGCTGCACATAGAGAAAGCCAGATTGAGAGAGAGAGAGTGCGAGTGTGAGAGAGAGAGCGAGAGAGAGTGAGACAGTTGCTTAGAGGAAATTGAAATTGAATAGCATAGTTTTACAATATACGAAAATAGTTGAAAAGCAATAAGATTTTTTTTTTTGAATAGCTTTTTTTTTTTTGTATGATTTTGTTTGGTATACCTCATCAGCAATAGTTGTGGCAGCTGCAACAGGCAGAGCATTGTTGGCGGCGGCAACAGCAGCAGCCGAGTTGATCGACGAGAGCGTCGTGTGAGCAGTCGACGCATTCGAGGAGCTGGCATTGGATAGCAGCGAGCCACGTGAACAGAGATGCGCCGGCGGCGGATAACGTGGCGTCGTCTTAACCATTTCAATAAAACTATCGGGCACATCGACCGGCAGCTCGCGATGTTTGCCAGGCGGCGGTGGTAGTGGCAACAGTTGACTGCTGGGCTCGTAGCCTGGTGGCGCCAAACTTAGATCATCTGGCAATGTGGAGCTGCTCGTTGTGGATGCAGCGCTGGCAATGTTGCTGCTGCTGTTGTTGCTGCTGCTGTTGCTGTTGTTGCTGCTGCTGCTGTTGCTGTTGTTGCTGCTGCTGCGTGTGCTAGTCAATGAATTGTTGTTGCTGTTGCTGCTTGCACTCAATTTGTTGTTGTTGTTTTGGTTGTTGTTGTTGTTGCTGCTGTGTGTGACAGTTGTGCTGCTACTGCTGCTGCCATTGTTGTTGTTGCCGCTGCCGTTGCTAGTCGTTTGCTGCTGCTGCTGCTGTTGCTGTTGCTGTTGCAAGTGACGATAGGCAATGGTTTCAAATGATTCGAGCGCCTCTTTGCTGAGCATCTCATCGAAAGCGCTCGACGCTGGCGAACTGGCGCCCTTCCGATAAATTCCATCAACCACCGACAACAACTCATCGGCCATGTTGCCGTTGCCATTGCCGTTGCCATTGCCATTGTGTTTGTTGTTGCTGTTGGGCATTTGCTGTTGCTGTTGTGCGCCTGTTAATGTTGCTGCTGCCGGGTTGATTACTCCTGTTGCTGCTGTTGCTATTGCGGTTGTTGTTGCTGCTGCTGCTGCTGCTGTTGTTGCTACTGTCAACTGTTGCTGCTGTTGTTGCTGCTGTTGTTGTTGCTGCTGTTGTTGTTGTTCCGTTTGTAGATCGTTTTCATAGTTTTCGATTTGTTCCAATTTGAATTGATGTTTTTGATTGTACAAATTTTGTGTGGCCACATCGAGTGCAATTGTTGTTGTTGTTGTTGTTTTTGATGAGTGTTGTTGATGATGATGTTGATGTTGTTGTTGTTGTTGTTGTTGTTCATGTTGATATGAAGAATGATATGCAACAATTAACAATTTGTTAGCATGATCATTGTTAGTTTTAGTTGTGTTCTTGGTGATGGTGTTGGTGTTGGTGGTGATTGCTGTATGGTTGGTGTTGTGTTTCTGTGTTTTAGTGGTTGTTGTTGTTGGTTGGTGGTTGGTTGGTTGGTTGGTTGGTTGGTTGGTTGGTTGGTTGGTGGTGCGTGTGTGAGCAATGTGGTGCAGTGGTGAAAAGAGAATGCATGAAATGAGTGGTTGAGTGTGGTTTGTGGTTTGGAATTGGCAAGCGTGTTTATTGTGTGACTTTTGTTAGCGTTTATTAATAATATTAAGTTGTTGTTAGCGTGTGTGAGTGTGTGTATGTGGTACTGTGAGTTGGAAGGTGGGGGGGGGGGGGGGGTATGGTTTGTTACAGCCAACTATGTGATTTGCTTACCTGTGGTGGACGGGGTGGCGGATATCTTGGTGGCGTCTTGTTGCGTGCTATAAACGTATCCGGACAATCGACGGCCATCTCGCGATGTGGACCTGTATGGATTATATGTGGAATATATAAATTGCACACAGTTAACCATTGGCCGTTAACAGTTAAGAACAAGATGTTTAGGCATACCGTTATCTTGATTGACCGACAGCATGGTCAGCATTTCCTGATGATCAATCTCCCTAATATCACCAGAATGCGTGCGATAATGTTGCTGTTGCTGCTGTTGCTGCTGTTGCTGGTGCGGATGTTGCTGCTGCTGCTGATGATGCAAATGATGATGCTGACCGCTTATGTAATCATCCGGCAGACATGGCTTCAGATCATCGCCATCAATGACCACAATACTCGAGCCAGATCGCCGACGTGGCCTACAAAACATATAGAAAAAAAAATACAGTTTAGTTAATCGGCATATTCATCACATATCTATATAGATATGTATATATATATATATATATATATATATATATTATTATTACATTTAAATGTGTAATTTTTATTTTAAATGCTTATTTTATTAATACTTATTTAAGAATCATTTTCAACTGAATTATTAATATAGGTAACATTTTAACTACTACTTAATTTTATATAATCATAATTACATCTGTTATCTAAGTCTGTCCCCCATTATTTCCATACAAATAACATCTTGAAATATATATCTGTATATCGATATAGTTTATTATTCTCGTTGGATAGAAAAGAGTTCCTACTTTTGATATGTATATTTACCGTATAAGCAGGATGACTCTGACTGATTTTCAAATTGCCCACATCATAATTTGACTAAAAAGCTGACTGAATATACATATATATATATATATATATATATATATATATATATATATTATTACATTTAAATGTGTCATTTTTATTTGAAATGCTTATTTTATTAATACTTAGTTAAGAGTAATTTTTAACTGAATTATTAATATAGGTAACATTTTAACTACTACTTAATGCTATATAATCATAATTACATCTGTTATCTAAGTCTGTCCCCCCATTATTTCAATACATATTGTTTCATACAATGATTCCGCACGAGACTTCAAATTTACTTTAATTTTACCCCAACTAACAGTCTGAAATGTATATATCTATATATCGATATAGTTTATTCGACTGATTTTCAAATCACATCTTAATTTGACTAAAAAGCTGACTGATTATACATATATAGATATATATATAGATATATATCGCCTGCCAAGAATTTTGTTAAACCTTCGCAACTAGTGTGTTTTTTTTTTTTGCAGCAGACAAAAGATTGCTTATATTAGAAATTTGGCTGAAATATTAATGGTAAACAAAAAATACAAATTTATATTCACAGTAAAATCTAGTTTGCTAAAATCACTTTTAATATTGAGAATTGGTAATATATTAACTGGAAAGCCATGTAAACAATTTGTAAAAATTTAAGCGATAAATATTCAATTTGCTTGAATGCCATTTTTCAACTATTTATCCAGCCAACAGGTGCCACAGGCTGCTTCTTTTTTTGTTGAATCCACAATATGTTGTATATGTATATATATATATATATATATATATATATATTCTGTATATATACAACAATTAGCAATTGAAAGGGTATTGAACTGATTACTAAATGCAATCAGTTTTTGTGTTGCGTTAAATCAACTAAAAAGTCACAGGAAATTGTGCAGCTACATTTGTTGCATATTGTGTGAGTGCCTTGTGTGCCTCATGTCCAAGTTGCAACTTGACTGCTTGACTGCTTGGCTGCTTGCTGGTTTGTTTATTTCCTTGGGGAGACGGGCGCGAGGCAAACCCAAAAACGTCGATTTTTAGCGTCAGCCAAACCCACACGCTATATAAATATATATATATGTACATATATATATATATATATATACTTATATATATATATATATAATATGTATGTGTGTGCTTTTTAAATGCCCGATAGCAGCGCAGCAGGTCCAATTCCCCAAAGTGAATCCCGTTGAGTGGCATACAGATACATGTGTATCCTTGAGATACTTGACTCGTATTGGAGGCACCACCTGGACGTTATTGCAACGCTTGTACTCGATAGATTTCATTACATTTTCATGCTACATTGACAGTTGTTGGCAGTACTTTTGCACAGAGCTTGCTACAAAATCAACTCAGGTGCATTTACAGTTCGTGCAACACTATTTCTGTCTTTCTGTCTGCCTGTCTTTCTGTCTGCCTGTCTTTCTGTCTCTCTGGCTTTCTGTCTGTGCGTTGATTTGACACACAAGTTGCTACAAATTTGCTAAGAGTGTGGCACGATTGATTGCACACCTTATTGCAAAAGTTCTCAAGTGTTCACAGTGTAGCAAGCATTTCGTTGCACAATTTATCAGCAATGCAATTTTTTGGAACATTTTCAGCATCGAAATTCCAACTTTAATTTTATTTACCCATTTCAAATTGTGTGAAACACATTGAAAACTGTTAAAAAGGATATGAAAACTTTTGATAATTTTTTTTTATATCAATTTTAACAATTTTTTAACAAACGAAGCATCTCCGACCCCATAATGCATATATATATTCATTATCAACAATAGCAGACTAAATAAACAAGTTCAGAGATCGAAAGATACAACTATTAATTAATAATAATAATTTGTCAATTAAGTTTTAAACATAACTTGACAAATTCGCAAAAAAAACAATAAAACTGAACCTGAAAAACTTGCGCTGCAATCAAAATCGGAAATCTAGAAAACATTTCTTAAAATAAAACAATGAAATTATCAAAATTAGAATCGACAGTCCCAAAAAAAGGAGATGTTTTGTGAAATCTTGAGATGTTAATGGTTTATAATAATAATATAACAATTTTATGCTTTTATTGTTATAAATTAGCGGTCGCACTGAGACCTTATAGATCTGCCCCATTCCCTTCATCAAAACCCCCCTTCTCCACGCATGCTAGAATCCTTGAAGCACATCAAATGATTCCCTAGGATGCTGTATCTTTTCCTAGTTAAGGCGACACAAACTGACAGGATGTGCATTGAGGATTTCCTCTATTATATGCTATAAATATCTAATTTTGTTAGCTTTCTTCGTAGACCATTTTATGTCGGAATAATATATAAAATTAATTCGAAATATATTTGAAATTTTTATTATTTTTCAAGTTTTGAACAAAAACCCATTTAACAACTTAGTTTAGGGTATCTTCAAGTCGAGAGCGTTTAATTGTTGTTATATTAAGAGTATTAAAATACAATTCTAGCGATTCAATTTATCAATTATTTATCAGTCAAATATATTTATTAAAAACAGTAACAAGTTTAATTAAATATTATTTCAAGTAAAATTTAATTTAATATTTCAATTAAAAAATGTATGAAATATTATTTAAATGCAAAATAATCGAATATTTGTGACACCAATTGGGGAAAACCCGATCCAAAAAAGCTATTCAAAAAATGGGACGTTTCAAATTGAGTTCTAAATTTTAGAAATGAAAGAATGGAAATCATTGTAGAGCACTCGAAATGGTTTATGGCAGGAACAATCGGTTAAGAGGAAGTTGGTAGAAGCGAATAGGTTTAGCAATCAAATTTGAGTTGCAATGTGCAGCTTTGCTTTGCGTCATAGTGTTGTTATTTGGTGTTGCATTCACTGCATTTTCGCTTTGGGGCAACAATTTGTGCGACTTTTGGCTTAAAGGTTTAGAATGGGTCGCTAATTGCGTGATTGCAACGCGAGCTCAGTGCGAATATTGTTAGGGGGGGAGGGTAGTGGAGATATTTGCGTGTGTGTGCGTGTGTGTGTGTGTGTGTGTGTGTGTGTGTGTGTGTGTGTGGGTCAGGTCACTGCAAAAGCAATTTCAGTTTCAGCATGCATATCAAAGTGTAGTTGGCAGCTAAACAGCTGCAGGAGAACAGTAAGTGGCAAGTGGGTTGAGTGGGTTGGGTGGGTTGAGTGGGTTGTGTGGGTTGAGTGGGTTGAGTGGGTTGGGTGGGTTGAGTGGGTTGAGTGGGTTGAGTGTAACGCAACTCCAAATCCACTCTCCATTTCGGCCCCAAGAGGACGCACGTCATCAACGTGGCCAGCCACAGCAGGCAGCATGCTATTGTCGCTGTCAAAGCTGGACTATATTTATCAAAAGCGAGAGAGAAGGGAAAGAGAGAGTGAGAGAGAGAGAGAGAGAGAGAGACAGGAGAGAGAGAGAGAGCGAGCGAGCGAGACGAGTGAAAGTGCATTAAAAAAGAAAAGCGATTTTGTGGAGAAGCTAATGCCCAGGACAATTTAATTTGCGTAGCAGCAATGAAAATATGAATAGCGACGACAAAGGCACAAGGACGTGGCATGCAACGTGCGGCATGTTTCGTGAGGCATGAGCATAAAATGAGGACAGCGCAAATGAGTTGAGCGTCAAGCAGAAAGCAGAAAGCAGAATGCTAAACGAATTAAAATGCCTTTGGCGCCAGAACTGAGAACTGAGAACTGAGAACAGAGAACAGAGAAAACATTGAACAGCCAACTGAAATATGAGAATTTAACGAACAACAAAAAAACACACACACACAAACACACACATACAGAGAGAACCTTCAACGGCAAACGTTGCAATCAAGGCTAACAAGGATAACCAGAACAAAGAATGCAGAACCACAGCTGGCAAGGATCAAATGAGTGCCTAACCCCCGCTTAATACCAAAACCCCCAACCCCAACCCCAACCCTCCCACCCACCACTTTGAATGCAACAGCTGCTGTTGACTGGCACGCGATTAACTCGACAACACTCCAATTACGTAAAAGCCCGCTAAAAAAAAAAAGTTGCATAACAGTAGCAGCGAAATGGCTACAAATCAAAGGGATTGCGTAACTCAATTAAACAAAGAAAATCCAATTAGCACTATATATATATATATATATATATATATAATATATATTTGTGTATGCGTCCTCTCAGCAAGCATATTTCTCAAAGCAAAATCTCTAAGAAATATTAAAGAAACAAAAAAAAAAACACTTTTATTTTGGGTTGGTGGATTTGGGTCAGGACTTCCTTTGATTTATCAATTTTAAGTTCTTTTATCTAGAAATTATTTGTCAAAATAAAGAAGTAGAACTTTCTGATTATTTCGACTTATTCAAATTTATTGCGCACAATTTTGTAGAAGAAATTCAAATGGCAGATTTAAAAAAAAAAAAAACAGAATTTATTACTGAATATGGCGCATTTTATGATTTAAACATATTTAAAGGATGTTTTTCAATATTTTTAATAATTATATTATATATATATTATATTAAATATATAATTTAATATCGATGGATAAGTTTATACTGAATGATACCAAATGGAAGGCACCAACTGATAGATATTCATTCCTGATAGATATACATTCCTCTAAAGATTAATAGTTCTCCACTAGGAGATATTTACTGCGATTTATCCGCTGGAATCATAAATATTTCAAGTCTCATATCTGTCTAATATGGTTGCTCAACACTATTGAATTTGAGTTTGAAGTATTTCTTAAAAGGACGATGGCCCTCATCAATGGTAGCCAACCAAAAGATCATAACAATGGCAAGAAAGGCAGCAGAGACACTGCATCCTAATCTATACATGAGTTTGTGCTTTAAAATGAGCAAAAATTTGTATTTAAAAGTGATGAAAGCATTCAACAAAAAAACAAATACAGAATTGGAAACAGGGGAAATGGGAAATGCAGGGCTAGGGGAGATGCGAGTGAGCTACAAAATGGGGTCACGAGAGTATTTTGGAGGGTGACAATCAAGCCATAACATATATATATATATATATATATATATATATATATGTGTGTATATATGTATATAAAATATATATTTTAGATGAATAAATGTTCTGGTCAACTGTCCGATGCGATTGTTCATATTATAAAGTGGCAGCCACGCACGCACACACACACACACACCCCGCACACACACACACCCCGCACACATAACAACACACACCCCGCACACACACACACACCTCTCACACAGAGGCAAACACATTGTACCGTTGTTGGCATTGTTCAGTTGCGGCTTACTAATTGTTGGCATCATTCAAAAAGCTCTCTGTGGCTCTGTCTATGTTTCTGTCTATGTGTGTAACCTGCAACACATTTAGAGAGAGAGAGTGGGGGCGTGTGTGTGTGTGTGTGTGTGTGTGTATGAATGATGATACTTGATGCATGAAGAGCTTACGAGCTGGGTTAAATTAACAGCATTGCACCTGTAACTGTATGTAGAAAAATGTGTGTGTGGCAGCGACTATTCATCCTGCAACAAGTGGCACACAAGTGCAGTCGCATGTACAGCATGTGGCTATCAAACCGGAAGACGCTTATTTGCGGAGCGCGGAAGTCGTTGCCGCCATTGTGCTGCCAGGCAATTGTTGCTGCCTTTGAGGCGAGTCGACTCTACTCGAGTCGAGTCAGTGAGTCATTGGGGCAGAGAGAGAGAGAGCGAGAGAGAGGGATAGTGACGGAGGGGTAGGAGTAGACAGACCGGCCACAGGCGCAGCAGATAAAAGCCAGCATTAGCTAACCCAACAACCAAGTTCAGACAAATGCACTTAAAGAAAATAAAATAAATCACTTCAAATTGTATAATATAATAATAAATAACAAAAGTTAATTTAATTAAACTTTTTTTTTAAATTTATTGTGATCTAATGTTAAGTTGATTTCATTAAATACTTGCTTTGAATTATATCGTGATTTCAACTATATAGTTTGTATATATATATATATATATATATATATCATATATAATAAAATATATAAAAATAAAATTAAATTAAATTCGTAGAAATTTCTTATTTTTTTAAATTAAATATTAAATATTCTCTTTAATTTAATATATTTCTTTGCTTTATATTTGTATTTTGACTTGTTTTAGTTGTAGTTTTATGTTATAAACAAAGTTGCTCGCTTTTTTTTTGCGTGTACTCAGTCAGGTAGTGTAGAGAGTAGATAAAGGCAGCTGGCTAATTGGTCGAGACACACCCTCGGTTACTGTTGCCACGGGACTGCAACTGTGGCAACTGTGGCAACAGTGGCAACTGCAGCAGAGACACCCACAATAATTTCAAGCTAAAACAAAATGAACGCCAATGATTATCAATTGTGGCAACAATTCAGTGCTTAAATAGTTTTCCGGAGTTGTGGAGTACCGTTGGGGCAGCAAGAGTTGCCACAGATGCAGTTTCTCCGGTTGGACTCTAATTTCACCGAGCCATTTAATAATGCAATTGAGACTCAAAGGTATTTTCTGCCCAGACTTCACAGAATGACAAAGAAATGTCAAGAAAATAAATAAATCAAAATGTGTAAATTTGATTTTAAGCAAAATTCAATTTTATTTATTTAAATGCAATTTTATCTTTGAGCGTAATTTGCAAAGAAAAATGTATATATATATATATATATTTTTGTTCGATAAAGCCATAAGTTAATTACATCAATTGACAACTCTCTGGATAAAATTGGCCTTGAACATCTTGAGTAGATATGAATGAACCGTTAGAAGAGTACACATTGCAGGCATTCAACCCCCACTCCATTCTCGGCATAACCAGATTGCAATTTGAAGTTTAAGCCAATTGCTTTGCTGGCCAACTGAATGCCAAGGCAATTCAATTTAATGGTCCTCTTCACAAATGGCGCTCGATTGAACATCCAATTGATAGTGACGCAGTCCAATCACCCACTTTCCCTACAAACCCCCTCCCCCCACCACATTGCTACCCCGCTGTCCACTGACTGTTGTCTGTTGCAACGAGAAAGCTTTCTAGAAGCCATCTTCCACACACCAATAAAATGACAAATTTATTGAGAATTAATTAAATGTTAAATACACCTGAGAGTGCTTGGTGCTGTGGCATGTGAGAGATGCAATAACAACAACAACAACAACAACAACACCTGCAACACCTACTCGAATTCCTCGGGGGCATTCTTCTTGCATTTGAAATTGCACAAAAGTTTTTTGTTTGCATTTTTTATACCCGGAACCCATTAAAAAGGGTAAAAGGGGTATACTGATTTTGTGCAAATATATGTAACAGGAAGCATCTCCGACATATCCCCATAAACTGTATATATATATATTATTGATCAGTTTCAACAGCCCAGTCGACATAGCCATGTCCGACTATCCGTCTGTCCTTCTGTCTATATAGGAAGACGCGGATCTTGAAATTTAAAATAAGGGTTTTTGTATATCCGACTCAGATCAAGTTTGCTTTATTTTATCGATAACTCCCTCAATTTCTCGATTAACGATATATTTCAATTTCCGATAGCAACAAAATTTAAAGTCAGAATTTTTCAATTAATAGAAAATATATATTGCATTTGCATATTATGAACCATTTTAATTTTATCAACACCCAAGTATTGGTAAAAAATATATATTCTCATATTGATTTCATTTATTAGGTTTTTGTGTGTATTCTGCATAACTCCGATGATATCTACGATTGTGATTCGTAGCCAGCCAGTTAGAGGGCCCATAAGAAATGAGTTGGTCTACTTACATTTGGGTGCGCAGCTTTTTAAAGGTAAATTTGGCAATAAAGTTGAAATATATTTCACAACCAAGTTTTGGGGTATATCGTAGTCGAGCTCACTCAACTACAGCATTCTTAGTTGGTTTTTTTGTTTTTGAAGTGGTTTCTGGTTTCTTGGCATTTCTCGGTAATCTCTTGGCGAAATGAATGCTTCACACGCTGCGCTCGCCTGACTCACTCACTGCTCGATGTTAAGCGAGTGGGCGTGGCCAGATTTGAGAAACACACTTGGCCAACCACAGAAGGGATGCAGCAATGAAAGCACTGTTGAATCCGCTTGCCAATTGAAATGTGGTTCTATTGATTGCTAAACAGCCCCCAAGAGTGCATCACTTCTTGGAAAGAGATAAACATGTGTGTGAAGATGCTTGTGGCATGCCACGTGCCATGTGTGTTATTCATGTTATCTATTTATAACTGTACTAGATATATGTATATACATATATTTGTGATTCTGCCATTGACATTAAATAGATGTAATTGAATGTGCATCCATTTATCGAATATTCATCTTCTGCTTTGGCTAAGATAATTGTTATTTTTTTTCATTATCAATAAACGCATACAAAAACACAATAATTTTGTTTATTCCATTAAATTTTGTTGAGTATCCTTTAAAATATGATATATATTCTTGATCAACATTACTAGCCGACTTTGTTGCTGAATCGGTTTGCTACCAATCGTTCGAAAGATGCATTTTAGATTAGCCATAAACAAGGACTACACAAATCTTAAATATTCAGCTAACAATTAGTTCTGAAAACATATAAATAAAACGTAGAAAATAACATAGCAAAATGTTAAGTTTATTCCATTAAATACTTTGTTTGAATTATAACTTCATTTAAAGTAGCTTATAAAAAAGTAATGCTATGAATATGTATTGTATATAAACATAAACTTTTCTTATTTATTAAATTTAAATAGCAAATTTTGTTTTTACTTTAATATACTTTATATATTTTTAATGGATGAAAAATATATATGGTTTTTACTTTGCTTCTCTTTGGAAGCACTGAAATTGACAACATTTCTATCTGATTGAAGGTTAAACCTGTCTCAATTCCATTGCGCTTCAATCATGATTGAAGTCACGCACACATATCACGTATGTGTGCGTCGGCTCCTGTCTCGGATTTGGTATCGGTTATGCTAACGGCTCTGGTCGAGTGATCTATGGGCTGCAACCAAAGTTGCCAGATAGTCGTGCAAGATTTGTGGGCAAAACTACACCTTTCCAACTATTGCCATCTCTTTCTGTTTTTACTCCTGCTGCAGTTGGAAAATTCAATGAAAATCATTTATGCACTGTAATGGAATTGCTTGTGGCATGTGGCATGTGGCAGTATTTTCACTCTTGGCATCCTTCTTCTTACTGCTCTGCTGTTTAGCAATCTATTTGTTTTCCATTTATGTAAAATGGAATGCGATAATTGCGTTGCTCATATAATAATATATATATATAATAATATATATATATAATAATATATATATATTTGTTGCTGGTGGCTCCTATTTTGGTATGTGCGAGTGCATTTCATTTGGGGTACGTAATGTCAGATTGTGTTTGTATTTTGCTGTCATTGTCGTGTTATGCATACGAAATGGGGCAAGTATCTAGCAGATACTATGATTGTGATTTGCCATGACTGAGTTATGCATGCATGTGTATTATGCACATGATTTGCATACACACACACACACACACATACACACACAGATATAACAATACAAGTCCTAATTAGATACAGTTAGATTAACTTAAGTAAGTATCTGCTACTTATGTGTCATCTTCAGCAACACAAGAATATAAATAAACTAAGTGCAAAAGCAATGTACAACTAAGAGAGAGAGAGAAAGAAAGAGAGAGAGAGAGAGTGGGTGGGGGGAAGGGAGATGTCTTAGTTTCACTCACCATTGCTTTAGGATGCGCATTTTGTTGTTGTTCTCGTTGACGTTGTTGTTGTTATGATTTGTTTATTGTGTTGCTTGTTTTGTTTTCTGTTATCCTGCACTTGGGCACATTTCAGCTATAATATTTTCGGTCTAAATGCCCTGCTTACCACAAACACACAAAAAAAAAAACCAAATTAAAATAAATAAATAAAACACGTTGTGGCAACAGCAACAAGGAAAATTCCAACATAAAATTCTGCGCTTGCGCAGCGCACTCGTTTTCCAGGGGGGAAATTAATAAATCGCTGCCGATTGCGGTTGCATTCATTTCTTGTTGTTGTTGTTGTTGTTGTTATTTATTGAGCAAGGTATTAATTACGACAGCAACAACAACAGCGGGCTGTAAAAAGCTGCTTGACCAATTTCTCAGCACTTTCGAAAGAAATTTTCGCTGTTGTCGCTGGCTGCTTTTATGGTTGCAACAACAACAATTGCTGCAGTAGCCATTGACGTTGCATGTTGACCACAGACACACACACACACACACACACACACATGCATAGACATTGCATAGTTTTTGCGACTTTTGTTTTTCACTTGCACAAACATTTTCAATTCCAACAAAAGCCACAACAATTACGATCTGGCAACGCTGCTCACAGTGAATGCAACTGGTGAAAAAAGGCAACGCAACTGCAATGAAAATTACTTGGAAAAAAAATAGCAAGAAAAACTGTAGATGTGTGGAGAGAGAGAGAGCAGGAGAAGAGTGATTTGTTTCCTTGTTGTTGTTGTTGTTGATTTAAAGATTAATTATCATTTAATAGGTTCTTTGCAGCACACACACAAACACACATTAGCAAACATTGTTGTTGTCAATTGATCAGCAGTTAACGGTTAACCAACGTTGTTGCTACTGCTGTTGCAATTGTAATTGCAAAAAAAAAAAACAAAAAAAAATAGCAAACATTAATCACTGTTATTAATTATTTGTCATTGTGAATTTTGCCGGTCTGCTTACAGTTACACATTTGTTGTTGTTTTTGTTATTATTATTATTATTTTGTTGCTTTCAACTGACACGAGACGCGACAACAGAAAACGGTTTTAGCTGTCTCTGCGCACAAAGTTAGCCATAGACTGAAAACACTAAAAACCTGTGAGCTGAGCGCCGCCAACATAAAACGAAAAACGCTGGCTCAAAAGCGTCGCTACCAGCGATTTTGCTGCACAAGAGAACTGAGACGCCTAAGAGAGCGAGAGCGAGTTGTTGTTGTTGTTGTTGTTGTTATTGTCGTACCTGTCGGCAGCGCAGCGCAAGTGCAGCACACTCAAGCGAAGCACTCAAAACGAACAAGTTTTCTGGTTTTCTGTTTTCTTTTTTGTATTAAAGGATATACACATATGTATTTACATAAATAGGCACACACACCTGTGTACATACATAAGAGGCAGACAAACAATGGGTTTGGCAAATTGCGCTAGGCGTAGTAGCTTGAAGAGTGCTCAAAACATAGAGAAGAGAAGCAAACGAAGCTAAAGCGTTGTGCACAGCACAGGAATAGGAATTTCAACAAAAGAACAGAATAAAGAGGAAGAACAAGCAGCAGTAGCAGCAGATGTGGAAGAAGAAGCAGAACAAACAGCAGCAGCGGCTTTTAAGTAAGTTGAGCGCAGTCGGGCGAACGAACGTTGACGGCGACGTTGACGTTGACGCCGGCAGCGAAGGCAGGTACACATGTTCATGAATACAAACATACATCTAAACGTAGCATGTGTGTGTGTGTGTTTGTTGGTTTTGTTATGTTTGTATGTATGTAGTTAAGCCTGTTGTTAATACCTGGCAGCATACAAAAGAACAAAAGGTGTGTTTGTACCATGTGTGTGTGCGTATGTGTGTGTGTGCGTGACTCAACATTCAGCTATGTATGCACGTATGCTACGCCGACTGCGGCCGTTGCCCAAAGGAAACAACAACAACAACTGGCGTTGATTGGCGCGCGCAGCTTTAACAGACGCAGCCTCAAAGAGACTCAGCAACAAAGATACCCAAAACATTTACACACACACACACGCACATAAGGAAAATAATAAACACGCATACATACGCAGTTGTTGGTATGCATTTGTTGTTGTTGTTAGCCTGTGCCGCAGTCAAAGAGAGCGCGAGAGAGAGTGAAGAAGAAGAGAAGAGCGACGCACAGGTAACAAAAATAAATAACGCATTGTGAACTGAGCGCTTAATGCATACATACGACCATGCACACATACATATACATTTAAATTTACTAATAAATTTGATCGATGCCATAATGAATTCTGCACTTTTTCTCTTTTTTTTTTTTTGCAATTGCGATAGCTGTGAAAGTGGATGATTTTGGTCTTAGTGTCCAAACACTTGTTTGACATACTGTGCTCAGTTAGCTTAGAGGACGCAAGGAAAGCAAGGGCAAACTAAGGCTAATCAAAGCTAAACTGGCGAAAAACAAAACAAAAGACACGTCGCCAGTTGCGTTGTACCTTTTATTTTTGTTTTCTCAGCAGCAAAGCATCCTCAAAAGATATGATCAACAACAAAGCATGCTTGTGTGTGTGTGTGTGTGTGTTTGTATCGTATAACGCGTATTTCCATATGGCCTGCACGGGCATCATTTGGGTCGCCTTTGCTTTTATTTTCTGCTGCGGCCCAGTTGCCAAGAGTTATAACGGATTTATCTCAAGTTACCAAGTAGCAATGCACAGACACACATACATACATACACATATACAGTTGCACTGGCAGTGCCGTAAGACAAATATGTTTTCATTTTGTGCATATTCTCACAAAACTTTTTTTGCGCTTTTTACGTAGTTTATATTCCACATAACTTTGCAAAACAAAAAAAGTTCAGGCACTAAAACAGTCTTTGCTCTCTTTGCTCTTGCTCTGTGCCTCTCTCTTTTTTTTTCTCTGTGCCTTTGTTACGCTCTGCTTGCCTTTATTATTTTACGTTCTGCCTGCCTTTTTTTCTTCATCATCTCTGTTTCACTCTCTCTCTCTCTCTCTCTCTGCCGTAACGTGGGCGTTTGTTGTTGTTGTTGCTAGGCTTCATGAGAATTTGTCTTATAACACGACAGGAAATTAATGTTTTAATTACAAGGCCCGCTCTTGCTTATGTTTGTTGTTTGTTACTTTTTCCTTTTCCTTTTCCATTTCCTTTTACCTTTTTAATATATATTTATATATATATCTTTTATTAGAGGCTCAACAGCGGTAAACTCGTAAAGATAATTGATTTTCCCTGGCTACATGGGAAACTGCCCATCACATTAGCAGCACCAACAGCAGCAGCAGCAGCAGCAGCAGAAGCAGAAACAGCAGCAGCAGTAAAAGCCACAATCACTTGGAAATACGGTCCTACCTCAACATTTGCCACAAAAATGCTGCGCTTGCGCGTGCCTCGCATACCGAATGCCAAGTTGGCTTCGAGGCTGACTGGGTTTTTGGTCTGCGTCTGGTTTGGGTTTTCGTTTTGGCTTTGGTTGTGTTTGGGTTTGGGTTTGGATTTTGGCCTGGACAGCAATCAACACGATGTTGGCTACATGGCTGGCATGTCAAAGATCTGTCTGCTTCGACACATGCCTGCCACACTCTTGCACCGTCCCTGCCCCCACACCACTGGCGACAAATTCCAAACTACAGTTGCGCTGGCCACGGTTTCAGTTTTCAGTTTTTAGCGGCTTGCAACATTATTTGCACAGCATCGCATGGGCTTCAAGCCGTTATTGTCTGTGTGGCAAGCTTCAATTCATTAAGTGTCAATGTACACAAAAATTTCTCTTTCGACCGATAAATAATTCAATTTGAAATCTAGCTAAATTTGTAAGAAAAAGTAAGAATGCTGTAGTTGAGTGAGCTCGACTACGATATACCCCAAAACTCAGTTGTCTAATATATTTCAACTTTATTGCCAAATTTACCTTTAAAAAGCTGCGCACCCAAATGTAAGTAGACCAACTCATTTCTTATTAAATAAAATCAATATGAGAATTTATTTTTGACCATTACTTGGGTGTATTTTATCAGATGTTAATAAAATTAAATTGGTTCATAATATGCAAATACAATATGTATTTTGTATTAATTGGAAAATTTTGACTTTAATTTTGTTGCTATCGGAAATTGAAATATATCGATAATCGTGAAATGGAGGCAGTTATCGATAAAATAAAGCAAACTTGATCTGAGTCGGATATTCAAAAAACTTTATTTCAAATTTCAAGTATGTAGAGATCCGCGTCTGCCTATATAGACAGAAGGACAGACGGACAGTCTGACATGGATATATCGACTCGGCTGTTGAAACTGATCAAGAATATATATAAATAGTTAATGGGGTCGGAGATGCTTCCTTCAGGCAGTTACATACATTTGCAGAAAACCAGCTTACCAATTTGATCTATTTTTAATGGGTTTAGCGTATAAAAGTAGCACTTGAGCATAAACAAATTTGATTCAAATCCATATCTAGCCAAGTTTTACTAATAGTTTTCAAAGTAATACTTTTAGAAGAGCAACAAATCTAACAGTCTTTGGCTGGACATACACAACTTTATGGAACTAAATTTGACTAAACTTTACACATTGACTACTTTAACTTCCACATTGCACGTTCAAGGAAAGCAACAGGTAAACAAAAATGTTGCTGTTGGTGTTGTTGGTTTATTGTCGCCTTAATTGTGCCCCCGACTGGCGACAGACGCGAGAGGAAGAAACGCATATGTAAACGTAAGGCAAGCCAAAAAGACGATTCAAAAATACCAGCCAAAAGACAAATGTCAACAGCATTGATGCTGGCTGTCATCGGATTTCAATGGCAAGCCAAACCCAGTCAAGCTAAGCCAATCCAAGAGGCGAGCTGCGTGTCGAGCAGAGTCGAGTTGAGTCGAGTCAAGTCGAGTCGAGTCGAGCCGAGCTGAGAGCCGAATCGCAACCGAGTCGAGCCCATCATAGAATGACAATTTTGCAGCCTGTCAAATGCACAGCAGCAATAGCAGCAACTGCAACAACAGCAGCAACTGCAACAACAGCAACAGCAACAACAACAACAACGACTTCAGTGATAGCCATAAATAATGCCGCACATTGAAGTGTGTCGTTCGTGTTGCATACAAGTGACAGCGTCTTCGTTGCAGTCATCGTCAACATCATTTGTTGTTGTTGTTGTTGCTGTTGTTTCTGTTGCTGTTGCTTTTGTCATCTTGGCCATTTCCAGTGTCACTGTCATCTGCAACTGATTAGTAGTCAGCAGTTTTTCTTTCTGTTTTTTCATTGCAGACATTCAAATCGTATCCAAGTGCAACAAGTGAATGAATAATTAAAATTTCCAATGAAAAGGACAATTTTTTTTTATTCCATTAGCAAAATGCGGCACATTCTATTGGAAAATAACAAAAATTATTAAAAAAAAATAATTATAGTACAAATTATTTTGCATTTTATAATAAAGGTTGCAAACAATTTCCACTTACTTAATCTTAATATTTGCATTTGATTAATAACATTCATAGTTTTTTTTATAGTTTTAAAGTTCATCATCAAATACCAAAAATAAAAGGATCCAAAATATATATTAACTAAAAACTACATTTGTTTTCATTAAAAAACAAATACCATTCCATACCAGATTTAATTTTTTATTTTTTTTTTTGTGCTAGTGGAAAATGATTTATTTCGATACTCGCGTTTGGGGGAAAGTATTTCCCTTATAATCCCAACTGAGCTTTATACATATTTCTTAGTTCATAGAATAATGTGAAATAAAAATTAATTTTAGTAGCAGAGTTATCTAAACTTACTGATATCAGGGCTATGAGCAGATGATTGATATATAACTGAAACTGAAATATTTGTAAAGCCAAAGATTTCTAAATAAGTTAAGATACATCAAATTGAAGATGAAATTCAGTTAAACATTTAAAATTTTTTTTTGAGCAACAAGTGAACGAAAAGCCGCCTTCAAGGAAAATCGATTTAAAATTTATAAATATGCAGCGCAAAGTGTGAAAAATAGCTCGTTAATTAATAATGAGTATAAAATGAGAGCGCTCTCGGCGATTGCCTCCTCCACAGGCAACCAGGCAAACGGGCAACCGGGCGGGCAGTGTTATGGGGGTAAAACTGGTTGTGTGATGGCGGGCAGGCGGTCAGTGAAATCGCAAACGAGCCAAAGTCGGAGGAGCCAAAAACATACACAAATCCTGGACAAGGACAAGAAAAAAAAAACAGACAGATAGCAACACAAACACAATCAAACGAAACACCTGCAGATGAAATGCACGGTGAACAAAAAAAAAATAATATATATATGTGTGAAAAATATTTGCGAATGCAGAATGAATGTTTGACAAGCAGGACGAGTGCGAGTGCGAGTGCGAGTACGGGGACGAGGAAGAGTACGAGTACGAGGACGAGGACAAGCCAGCCAGCTGGAAAACCCAGCGAGCCATCCAAGTAAATAAATAAGCAGTCATAAAAACAACGCACACACACACACACATACACTGAAAGAGAGAGAGAGAGAGAGAGAGAGAGGAGAGCGGCAGAGAGCTCTTCTTTGGTAATTCCATGGCGCAGAATGCGAAAGAAGGCGGAAAGACGGAGACGTGGAATATGAATGCCAAAAGCGGATTGCAAAAGGTTGCCGTGCTGGTGAAACGGTAATAAATGCTTGGCAAATAGAGAAGCAAACAAGCATAACTCACACACACACACACACACATGCATACACAAAACGCATTCGGCATGTTCGAGAGTCACTGGACCAGCATTGAATATTTTAAAGTGACGCCTGCTGCATAGGCAACACTTTGTTCGCTTTCATCTGCTTTAATTCTTAGCCCCGGCACAGTGGCTGCTCAACTGTGTGTTGCGAACAATTCGTTCAGATTTAATCAATAATTTCTTTGCCCCTCATTTTAAGCCATTTGTTATTTTTATCCAATTCATTTGAATTTATATTCAAGTTAATTTAACTTTTAGAATACAATTCAAATTCGACGAAAAATAAACAGATTAAATATGGTTTTTTTTTTACTTAAAATTACTTGTGAAAATGTTGTAGAAAATGCAGAACAAAAATATTAAAAATTGTTTCTTGCCTCATAATTTTTTTTTTTTTTTAAATATATTGATTATAATGATGACATCTAAAGTTGCCAAATTGTGTTGCACTTGTCAAAACTAAACCGATTTCAAATGCCAAGAGAATTTTATTTTATTCACATTTAATGATGTCGCACAAAAAATGCATCGACAAAATTAAAATTAAATCTAAGAAATAATTGGCTTATTTTGAGTTAATTTTGAACTTACCTTGGATCTTGTCGCAGCGATTGATCGCCCAGTAAAAGTTCAGTTCTTCCTTTTGATATGCTACTTGTGGGACTATTTTGTTGTTGTTGTTGTTGCTGAAGTTGCAGTTGTTGTTGTTGTTGCTGAAGTTGTTGTTGTTGCAGTTCAAAAACGGCAGCGCCACTGAGCAACTGTTGCTGAGTGGTTATGTTATTGCTGCCGGTTGCTGCTATTGCTGTTGCTGCTGCTGTTGTGTTGTATGGGGAAAGGCAAAGGCCTTCGCTGGACTGGTGCACGATGACGTCATCCTTAAGCGTAGTTAGTAACTGCGAGAGAGAGAGAGAGAGATAAGAGCAGAGAAACAGAGAGAAAGAGAGAGTTTTAATTAGCCAATTTGATTGCAGGCTTGTAAATTGAACTTAAAACAAATCTAGTAGAAGAATCACAAAAAATGTGACTGAAACCGAATTGAAACCAAACGAAACGAAACGAATCGAAACGAAAACATGCAACAGACAATGTTGCAACAACGACAAGGACAACAAATGTTGCCATCTCACCTCTCGTCTCGGTGGATACAAATTATTCGATATTAGTAGATCACAATTTTTCATAGCGGACGTCCCAATGATGTTGCTGCTGTTGCTGCAATTATTGCTGTTATTGTTGTTGCTGCTTAAAAGTAAATGTTGCTGTCCAATATTGCTGCTGCTGCTGCTATTGATGTTGATGTTGCCGCTGCTGCCGCTGCCGCTGCCGCTGGCGTGCTGTTGCTGATGCTGTTTCAACTCCGCAAACGCCTGTTGCAGCTGCCCACTCGAAATGGCCGTCGAGTATTCAGTTTTGGGCGTTGTCGTTCCATGTACGGATGCTCCACTGTGGCAACGCATCGGCAATGCAATATCTGCCGCTATCACAATGCTTGTCTTGCCAAGGCCAACCGCCAGCGGCGATGTTGATGTTGATGTTTGTGCATCAACAAAATGGGCACCACCACCAGCAGCAGCAGCAGCACCACCACCACCCACATCAACAGCAGCAGCAGCAGTAATAACATCGCTGCCCAACGATGATGTCTGCAACTGCAATTGTCGCTGCTGATGTATTGCTGCTGTTGTTGCCAGTGTTGCTGCTGCCGCTGGCAATGTTGTTGTTGTCGGGAGCGTTGTTGTCGGCAGCTGTGCGTGCTTGTTGTTGTAGCTGATGTAGGTGATGCCACAATAGTTGGCACCATCGACATCATCATCATCATCATCCATATCATCGTCGTCCACCTCCTCGGCCAAATGTTGCAGACTGCTTGCCAGCAATGATTTTGCTTGCAACGGTTTTCCAGTGGCAGCAGCAGCTGCCAATTGTTGCTGCAGTTGCTGCAACTGTTGCTGCTGGGCATGGCTCGTCTGATAGATGTGACCAGTTGCGCTGCTCGTCTTGTTGTTGCTGCTGCTGCTGCTGGAGCCTGCCGCTGCTGCTGCTGCTCCTGCTGCTGCTGTTGATGCCGTTGCGCCAACAATTGCAGCAGTTGCAGCCGTTGAGATGCTGTTGCTGCTGGCACTGCTGTTATTGCTCGGTCGATCGCCTGTTGCACTCGCTGTTGCTGCTGCTGCTGCCGCTGTGGCGGCTGCAACGGCGGCGCTAACCAATGCCGCTGACGGTGCTGCCGATGGTGTTGACATTGTTGTTGTCGCCGTTGTTGGCGCCAGCCCTGGAGCGCTGATGGGGCCACCCGCTGTTGCTGTTGTCATTGTGGCGCTGCTGCAGGTGATTTGATTGCTGCTAAATGACGTCACATAGATCGGCGTCGATTCATTGAGGAAGCTCAGGTCCTGTTTCTGGCTGGGAACAGTGCCGCTTTTCGATTGTTGCAGCTGCAATTTCGATAGTACACGCAATGAGACAGCACAACGCTCAACGAGACAGTGGAGAGAGAGAGAGAGAGAGAGATAGATAGGGCGAAAGAGAGAGAACGAGCGAGTGTGGCAAATATAAGTGAAGTGCGACAGATAATCAAATATTGGAAATAATTAATCAATTATCGTTAAATCAATTTGTTATCGAAATAAAATTAATATTGTATCGCTTTGTCAATGTTATCGATTGACTGGCAAATATAATAATCTATGAGCATGCACATTGATATCGATTGCACTGAGCAAAAATCAAATAGCTTAACGAAATATATTTTATTTTAAATATATTTCGTACTTCGAGCATTTTAAAAAAATAATTCAATTACCTTCCAATCTAAAATTATAACTTAACTAATATTTACTATTTTTTTTTTTATTTTTATTAATACTTGCATTTAAATATGCCCAAATGTATTATAAATATTTATCATCACTTTCAATGTAAATATTAAATTGCATTTTCAAAATGTTGTTATTTTTTTTTTTTTTTTAGTTTCTTTGATTTTTTTGTGTCGATATTATTATTTAATGTTTTGATCAAGGTTTAAAAAAAGTTCGATATGAAATAATATTGGGTTGAAATGTAAAAATGTTTGTATGTTTATTTGTTTATTTTGTGTAAAAAAAAAAACAACCAAAATATGCAGATAAAAACGAAAAAGCGTAATTAAAGGAAAAAAATGTTATTTTTGTCATAACCTGTTTGCCACAGACAAAAACACACAAACGAATACACACATCGGTGTATCCTTTTTCATCAATGTTTTCAATAATAAACGAAACAAAAACTGCAAAAAAAAAACTCTGTTGCCTTATTTGCATTTATGCAAATCAATCAAAATTCATTTATGTGAACCCAGCCAAATTAATCCAGACAAAAAACACGCCAATTCCCAGAACCGGGCTTTGGCCCGCCTAATCAAATCTGCATTATTAATCTACCCATTATAGTACAGTAAACGCCAGAATAATAAAACCAAAATGATTAACTACTCATTTGCATTATCATTATAAAATTATATTTAATATTATTAAAAAACCCAATTTAAATGATGAAGATTTAAATCGTTGCGGCTCAGCATGGAGTGAAGTAGTCAATGTGCAACTAACTGCTAGGCAAAAACAATTTGTAGCGGGTGTTTACTGTACCATTAAGACACCTTTTGTTAAACGTTGCGTAGGTGTGCCAGCATCACACACACACACACACACACACACACGCACATTGTCTCGCTCTGTCTGGGTGCGTGGGCCGCTAACAAAAGGCAAACTCTGTCGCAGTTTCGACATCTGATTTTGGCCGCACCCAGCAACAAGCAGTGACTGCAAAACTGTATGACTTTATGACAAATT
Organism: Drosophila melanosoma; assembly: GCA_035042045.1. NCBI lineage: Eukaryota > Metazoa > Arthropoda > Insecta > Diptera > Drosophilidae > Drosophila > Drosophila melanosoma. Next base: position 7,452,489 of record JAWNLY010000176.1, read on the forward strand.
CCACAGCCGACATTATGGCTATATGCATATATGCAAGTGAATATCTATATATGCATTATTCACATATTAATGTATGTGCAATCGTTGCTGCGACTCTCAAACCAATCCAATCCTTCCTAGCCCCAATTCACAAAATCCATTTCTCATATTTTGTGTTTGAAACGATGGCGCTGCAGCGTGTGGCAAGTATGAGTCGTGGGGGCATCAGTTACCGGATGCAACCAATAACTGAGATAGCATCCAATTAGCTGACTGCTGATAATAACTTATGATATTTTGGGTTCACCAATAACCGGTTAACCAAATATCGAAATTTAACTTTTTGTGACTTAACACGTCTAATTTGGGGCGATATATGGTTAAATAAAGCACTAACTTGCCACATATCGTTGCTTGATAGTTGATGGCTTATAGTTGACCATCGAGCAAGTGATTTAGAAATTAAATCAATTAAAATTGCGAAATATATGCGTCAGCAAAAGGGCAACTATTTATAGAAGATAAAAATAAATGTTCAATTTGCTATTGACTCGATTAATTCGTGAAATTTACTGAGATTTATGAGATTTATATTTCATATGCAAAGGTGACATATGAAATCATGAATATTTCCGGCAGGATGTTTAAGAAAACCTCAAAGAAATTAATGTATTTATGAGTTCGTTTTAAGATATTCAATATTCAAAGTGACATATAAACTCTTGAATGCTTCCGGCAGGATGTAAAAGAAATCCTCAAGGAACGCAATGTAAATTAATGAGAATTCTGTAGTTGGGCATAACCGATTGCGAAATACTCTTTTAATACCAGGTTTGAGCCATTTTGTGGATCGTTTATTAAATGAACGTTACTGTTACCACTAAATGTGGTGACTTTGTATTTAAGTTGGCTTATCGATTTCAACTATCGATACTATCGATCGGTTATTCTCGTATAAAAGCACTTGTTAAAAAAAAAAAACAGTGATAAGTTTCCCATACAAGAACTAATCTTTTGAGCAATCGTTCTGCATCAAATAGACAAATATTTGTTAAGTTTTATTAAGATTTCTTTAAAATCGAGGGACTAGTGAAGACAGACGGATTTGACTCAAGAATAAATATATATATAAAATATATCAGCTCGAATATATCTTCTACAATACAAGCTTCACAATATAAGTAAAATACTCTACACAAATATTTATTAATTTAAAGCATAATAAATTGAAAATTAATTAGCATTATAATAATCGAGTAAAACTTTATGTTTTGATTACTCTTCTCGACTCAAGTAATCCCTGTTTTTTTTTTCCATTCGAAATTTTGTGTTTGTTTTTGATATCGTTGTTGTTTACTATCAACTTTTGTGTGTGTGTTTGTGTGTGGGTGTGTGTGTGGGTGTGTGTGTGTGTGTTGGTGTGCGTGTGTATATGCAACTTCTACTTTGTGTGCGTTTTGTTTGAAAAGTTATGCAACAAATGTTTCACTTTTAGTTTCTATTTTGCTATCCGTTTGACTTTTGCCTTTATTTTTATTTTTTATTGTTGCCATTGTTGTTGTTGTTGTTCTACGTGTTTGTTGAATTTTTAATTAAATTTGCGACTTTTTCCACATGCTTTCAGTACGCTGGTCAAAGAGTTCAGTCCACTTTCGCGTCGAGGCTTAAATGGGCCTGGCTTAAAGCTGCTTACATCTGAGTTGGCTTCATCGCATAAATATTGACAACTACTTTTTGTATATCAAAGTGTGTGTGTGTGTGTGTGTGTGTGTGTGTGTGTTTGTGTGTGTGTATGTGTGTTTACTCTGCTGTTATAAAACTGCAACATAAATTTAATTGAAAATTCAACTTTTCCCTTAATGGTTTTTGGTTGGCAATGTTTCCTCTTCAAATGCGAGTCGAGGCGAACAGCAAAATATTTAAGAGGATTTCGCATAGTAAATATTTTTGTTAAGTGTGTTTTATTTTTAATATTTCACTGCTAAAATTGAACACACAAATATGAAAATAATTTCGCTCTTGAATATATATTTTAGTATACAAATCTGTGTTTCTTAATTGAGGGCTGCAGATTAACAAATGTATTCTTAATTTTTATCGATTCGATAAGCTTAGAATGGAGGCAGTTATCGATAAATAAATAAAGAAAACTGGATCTGCTGTTGTTGCTTATCAAGAAAACTTCTATTTCTCTCTCATAGATAGTTTTACAACATTTTTAGTTATTTTCAAAGGTTTTCAAATGTTGCAAAATGCAAACGAAACACAAAAATTCACATATCATTTTTAAGAAAATAAACATCTCAATTTTTCAGCGAATCTTTTACGTGCTGAACACAAACCAATGCTTTGGGAGAAAGAGTTTGCAACGTTCTCAATCAATTTATATTCGAGTGATTAAAGAAAAACTGGCGAATGGAAAAACCATGAATTTCTCTAAGTGTATATGCTATGTACAACATCTGTCTGCCTGTCTGTCTATCTGTCTCTACGCGAACTAGTTTACCCCGTGGAACTTTCACTTGCATGGCCTGAAATTGATTGATGACAACGATTCGTAATTTTGGATTGAAAACAAAAATGGTATTCAATCAACTGTTATGTGTGCAAATAAAAGCCAAAAACATTCATTAAGCAACAAAACAATCAATCTAGAATCTAAATATTAATATAGCTTAAATTATATGTATTATAATTTGTAATCACTTTTAATATGTAAATCACATTAACAAATCAACTTTCCAATGTTTTTTTTTTTAATATCTATCTGAAACCCACTGATGAACCATTATTAATTTATATAGCAACAATATATTCAAAATTATTAAGAAATTAATTCAAAGTAATAAACACCTTTCTTATTTAATTAGTGAAAAGAACTTCAAAGTAAGTATTCGTTCTGCAAAAAATAAACCTTTTTATGACAAATGCAAATGCAAAAGTCAAATGTGAAATACTTGGAATAAGTGCAGATAAATATATGGAAAGTTTAAAAGAAAATAATGTCAAAGCTATCTGATTGCGCAGAATATGTATTTCAACCAAATGGCTTAAAGCCAAAAAAAAGAACAAAAAAAAACAAACCAACAAATATTGCCTGCAGCAAGATGAGATTTAAATTTTAAACTAAAATACAAAATAATTGTCCTGTAAGAATAGTAAAAATAGTAATATAAAAATATCAATTTCGAAGACCTGAAACAAATTTCAATAACTTAAATTAGTAAGTGAAAAAAAATATTTTTAATCTATAATTCACATAAAAATGTAAGAGTACGGACACATTTTTAAATATTTTATTAATAACTGAAAGTATGAATTAAAAGTGTATTTTTAATCTATAATAACACACATAAAACATGGTAGTTCCAACACAATTTTAAATCACTTAAATATATAAATAATTGAAAGTATAAATTAAAAGTGTATTTTTAATCTATAATTCACATAAAAACTTTAAGTTCCGACACAATTTTAAATCATTTAAATATATCAATAATTGAAAGTATAAATTAAAAGTGTATTTTTAATCTATAATTTACATAAAAACTTATAGTTCCGACACAATTTTAAATCACTTAAATATATCAATAATTAAAAGTATAAATTAAAAGTGTATTTTTAATCTATAATTCACATAAGAAATTGTCCACCTCAAAATTGTCCATTGTCAATTTGAATGTGAATTTACAAAAATCATCAGCTTAGTGGGTTGGATTGGGTTAGATTGGGTTGGATTGGGTTGGATGCTGCACAGACTTAGGCTAATTCATATTCATATATTCATATATTCATATTTGGTATTGCCTAAATTCGATGCGTAATGCGTTGTTTGTGCTGGAAACTTACCTTTCTGGACAGCTGTGTTATGTCCACGGGCGTAACACGATTCAAGGCCGCCAATCGTTGCAGACGCTCCCTGGCGTGCTCCTCGACGGCAATGACAAACGCGTCCTGCACCGAGTTGCCAATATCCCACGCTGCGCACACACACACACACACAAGTGGAACAGAGAAAGAGAGAAAAAAGAGAGAGAGAGAGTTAGAGAGCTAGAGAAATGGAATGAGTAAGTTGGAAATGATTTATGGTTGTTGCCCATGGCGCTGTCAGCCAACCGACAAACAACAACCGCAAAAGCAGCAAGAGCAGCAAGACTGCTCGAGTCGAAAGTGCACGACTAGAGCATACCCTGTAACCGTATCAACTTGCTTATCATAAGAAACTTAATTTAGTTTGGTAGTCTTCTTCTTCTTAAATTACTATGTTTTAAAATGTTGAAAAATAATAGAAATAATAAAAGTTCTAAGACAATATTCAATTCCATGTAGAAAACAACACCCTGGAAATTAGATATAATTTTTTACATTTTCTGTGAAATTCACACTGAAGTTAAGAAATCAATGTCTTGTCTTGATTTATAAAAACCACAATCATAAATTTTACAAATTTAATTGATAAATTTCTTAAATTTTGTTGCAATTTTTTTTTAAAAGTGCTTTAGCTTTAGGCTAAGAAGGGGAAAAGAAAACAAATTGATACATTTTGGAGATTTTTTTTTTTGAATATGTTAAACTCCAATATAAATGAAACTCATCAAATTCGCCAGAATTTTCGAATGCTGCAAATTAAGTTCACAATTGGAATTAACTATGGCAAAAATTCAAGTGAAATTTACGTATGAATGCAACACAACAATAAATGTGAGTACTGAGTGAATAAACATATTCAATAATAACGAATATCCGATTAACGTGCAATTAAAATGTGTGTGTGTGTGTGTGTGTGTGTGTGTGTGTGTGTGTGTGTGTATATATATATATGCATATATAGCATATACCGACCGTTGAATCAATAAGAAATTCAATTGTTGAAGTTATAAACAAATCACATTACACTGTACACATAATTCATTTGGTATATTTTATATTTATTTTAATAGTGTTTTTTTATAAAACAAATACTGAATAAAAATATTAGCAATTTAATTTTGTTTTTATTTGTCATGTATAAGAAAATAGTTAACTGTTATGAAACAAAAATAAAATGTTGAAAATTTTGAATTTTGCTAAAGAAGAAAAATAGTGTTTCGCAGAGTGTATAATACATATATATATATATATATATATTTGTGCACTTGACGGCACTGAGATATATGCCGAGAGAGAGAGAGAGAGGGAGTTGGAGGAGGATGAGAAAAGTGAAAATACTCATGTATTATTATCCGCTGCCAACTGATTAAGTTAAAATGGATATGCATAGCCAAATTGTGGGCGTTGCCAACCAACTTGGCCAATTACGCTAAGGGAAATATTGTTGGTGCTTGCATGCGTAAATACTTAACTCTTGATTTAACAAGCTGGTAAATCGAATAGCAACAAACAAACAGCAAAACGTGTATAAATCTTATCTAATTGCATTCAATTTATCTTGCAAAATCAGTTGTGATTTATTCTGTTATTGACTATTCAATTTCAATAACACAAACAAAAAAAAAGAAAGAGTTTTGCATATCAGCAAATCGCAATAGTCAATTTATCTGATTATAATTTATCATTCCTGGAAGTTAAGTTGCTAAAACGATATATGAAATTTCTGGTCGATTGTTTTTCACAGTTTCACAGTATAAATATATATATATATGTATATATATATATATATATATTTGACTTTGTAGAGGTCTGCTCTAGCAATGCCGAAGGAATTGTGAAATATGTTGTGGAAACGGAAAAGTTGTGCTCGAAATTTGCTGTTGAGTGTCAACGTCGACAACTTAGCCCGACCTCGACACATTTTCATTAATATTCAATACCCTGTACACATTGAATGGGGGAAAAGAGGTATGTAGCAGACTTGCCACAAAATTATTGTTGAAATATGGAACTGAATTAGTTGCAAGATCGTTTGTGTGTTGCTTTCAGGATTTTATGGTAGTAAAAAGGGTGTTCCAACTTGACAGTTAATTGTGAATCAAAAATTAACACAGAGTAACTGTCAGTCGAGCACACTCTGTCTACAAAAAATGGGTATCTAATAATCGAGCAGTGTTTGTATTTTAAGAATGTTGATTAAGCCCCAAAGTGGCCGTCAGCAGAGACGCACAAGCAGCTAGCTCAAACGCGCCCCAAAAGTTGCGCCCTGAAAAATTGGGGCCGACGCAACATACCCCCAACCCCCCGACAACATTTACGCGACGCCCACTTGCCCCGTTGCAAATCCAATTAGGCGCCATTGCGTTGTCAGCGTCGACGTCATATGTCGTTGAACCTTTATATCCAAGCAACGCAGCAGCAGCAGCAGCAGCAACACCAACTGACATTTAATCTCATTTATTTGTGTATGTGTGTGTGTGTGTGTATGTGTGTATGTGTGTGTGTGTGTGTGTGTGTGTGTGTGTGTGTGTGTGTGTGTGTGTGTGTGTGTGTGTGTGTGTGTGTGTGTGTGTGTGTGTGTGTGTGTGTGTGTGTGTGTGTGTGTGTGTGTGTGTGTATGTGTGAGACACGCCCTTACTTGTGATGTGGCTTGTCAGTCGCGTGTGCAGCACTGATGCAATTTTTTACACTCACAAAAAAAATTATGTTTTTTAAAGTAATTTATAAAAATGAGAAATACTATTCCAAAAATTAAAAAGCTTATTTTGTATTTGTATTTGTTATAAATGTTTTCCATTATGAGGAAATACGTTTGTAAAGAGTAAAAAGTTAAACTGATTCTTTGACAAAAAAAATCGTTTCTGATATTCAAAAAATATGAATTAAATTTACAGAAGAGCTATTCTTGGCGATTTTGAAGCCGAATAAAAATATAAATATATTTTATTATTTAAATTTATTATAAATAGAAAAAGAAACTACATTTTCCTCAGCAAGTCGCAAATGCATATATTGTAATTTAATTTTTTTTTATAATATTTATATATTCTATGAAACAATTTAAATGCTCAATATAAAAGACTTGTGATTTTAAATATATATATTTTTTCTAGTATTTTTAATTTGTTCAAGTGTTGCTGCGCTGCCTGTGGGATTTGTTGATGCAGCTAGTGGAATGAGTGTCAACTTAAACTAATTAACTGCGTCCAGTGGTTGTCATCCGCTGTCCATCAGCCATTGGTGCCACATTATGAAGTATAATTAGCATTTAATGACGCTGAGCAGCTGGTGGATCCTTTCAATGGGCTTTCTTTGAGTTATGTATGCGCAACGGCGTCATTGTCATCGTCATCGTCATCGTCATCGTCAGCATTATCATAATCATCATTATCGACATCATCACCATCATCGATGGCAACAACTTCAACGCGCATGCATCGAAGCCTATTCACAGTTAATGTTGTTGTCATATTTTTTCTTTTTTTTCTTTGTTGTTGTTCTCTCTTTGCCATTTGCCACTTGGGGCACGCACATCGTTCTAATTGCTGCATTGAATCGATAAACAATAGACCAAAGTGCTCTCTAATTGCAAAAGCAATGGCAAAAGTGTGCATCCAAAAACTACAATTTTCACTTTGAGTACAGGTTGATAGGCCCCTTAAACAAAATCCCATTAAAATACCAATTGGTATTCACTCAATTCTGGGCTCTCCGATTTTATTGTTAGAAAATTCTGCTTGAATGCAAACGTGCAACAATATTTTTGCTTACAAGAAACCAAAACAAATGCCAAGCAAAATAGGAATTTTTGATATTTGATAGTCAATGACAGCCCGCAGATTGGGAAACAGTTCGATTTTCAATTTTTGGCAACTCCACTTTTTAAGTGTCCAGTTTCATGTCAGAATTGTAAGCTGGCCAAATCAAAAAGGGGGGGGCAAAGTCATCAAGACGGAAATTCCTAAAATTGAGTGCAATAAAAGGAAAACATTTTTGTGATAATTCTAATGCAGATTCAGAAATGATTTATACAAGCTTTGCTAAGGGGTTTTTTTTTTGTAAAAAAAAAATAATTATTGTTGAGCATAGGATATTAAATATTTTCTCTTTGATTTTTGACTAAACTAACATCAAACGTCATCAACTAATTAAACTGACCTCGTCTAAATTTTGATTAAATATTTTGTTTTGTTTTTAATTGTTGCGTTTTGGTTTCCCATCTCCATCGAAATAACGGTTATTATATTTTATTAAATTTTTTATTATTAAATTTTTTATTTATAGTAGGCCCTAATCATTTTTTGCTTCGTTTGCCACTGGCAATGAAAATGTAACTTTAATTGAATAATAATGTGTTGTGCAAATATGTGTGTGTGTGTGTGTGTGTTTGTGTATTTTATATAATTTGTTGTGTTTCTTGATTAATTCTCGTCTGAAGCTTCTCTTGCTTTTAATGAAGCTCAGCGGCTCACACGTCGCATACGTGATATTTGAACTATTTGTATATCTTGCCATATTCTGTGATTTAATTTTTTTATAATTAACATCATAAATTGCGTTTTTTTTCTCGCTATCGCAAAGAATTTATAGTATTTACAGTGTATTAAATTGGTATTTTTATAAAGTTTGACAGATAGATTAATGTCAGCTTTCTCCAAAAATGTCTGGGTTTTATCCTCAAAAACAGAGAAAGCCAATATTTCAAAATTTAAAGGGTTTAATCACGATTACTCAAAGGTCGAGAAATATTTAACCACTCAACTTGTATAAGACTGATCTCAGAGTATTCCGCAGTCGGTGTTTTTTTTGTTGTTTGTTTTTCTTGATTACTCGATTCGAAATTCTCATGTGCAAGTGCGATCTTTAAGTTTCGTTTGATTATTTGTGTGCTTAATTCAGCGTTAAGTTTGCCATTGTTGTTAATTTTGTTGTTTTGCTGTTGGTTTCCAGTTGTTCAAATGCGACAAGCGTGTTCATGAAAATGCATATTATTCAGATGTATAATATATGTGTATGAATAGTCCATATTGGCTGTCGGTAAAATGCAATAAGCATAATCTGATCTTGATCTGATATGATCGTATACCATATACCAGAACTTATATTCCAAATTTGAAGGTTTAGTCCTAATAGTTTCTGAGATCGGTGCATAAAAACATTGATGTTGGTCTAAGACATATATTTATGGGATTGGCGATTCAAATTTGTAATAAAAACAGCCTAAAATATTGAAGGTAATTTGAGAGATTTTCGCATTTTCAAATATTCAATACAAGTATGCAAAAATAAAGATCAACTCGCAAAATGCATGTTAATTTGAAATTCATTCATTTTGTTTGGGATTTAAATATTGTCAGCAAGATAGAAAAATCATGCTATCGATAAACGATTAATTTGTACATTGTTCTAGATTCAACAAAAAAAAAAAAACACCTGTAAGAAGCACACAAAAAACATAAATAAAAAATACAACAAATTCAGTGTTTATACACGTGTGTGTGTGTGCTTGTGTGTGTTTTTACTATTTTAACATTCCTTTCCCAGCTTTACAGCGGCTGCTGTTCTGCTGTTTTTTTTTTTTAGCTTTGTTGTTGTTGTCGTTCTTTGTGCTGTTTGTTAGCCGTTTTTCAGCATCGCTTTTGTTGCTGTTTGTGAAACTCGTTTGGTGCACAAGATTTCGTTTTTATACTCGCACAACACATTGCTTTATCTGCTGCTCTTCCATATATATATATATACATATATATATATATATATATATATATATTTTGTTTGTTTCGCTTTGTTTTTTTGTTCTTCTCTTTGGCTTTTTTTCTCCTTTATTTTATCTAAGAAGCATGTGCGCGGGTTATGTAACCGCAAAATGATGTATCGCATTTCCGAGGCTGCTGCTAGCTGCGAGACTGGCGTAGACTGGCACTGGACGGGGACGAACAGCTGAAGGGCTGCAGGGCTGCAGGGAGTGGGGAATGAAGGAAGGAGAAGGCTTGGCCCTGCACATGACCAACGTCGTTTTGGGGCCATGAACTTTTGCAGCAGTTAGCAGCAGACAGAGAAGATTGCGGGCTTTTGCCCTCTTCGACCAAAAACTGTGGGAATGCGAATAGCTAAATATGTTAAGTATGTATGTGTGTGTGTGTATGTGTGTAGAAGAAATAGCTGTTCTCTCTCAATTCACTCAATTCCACATCGATTATATAATAGTTATGTAAACATGTAATCAGCATATATGTTATACATATTGATAAGTTTGCCACGATTTTTGCATTTGATGAAATGCCTAAAATGGAAAGTGACATGCAAATTTTCTGTTTTTTTGAATGTTCACTTTCGTTTGCCATGAGAAAGTCGCGTGTGTGTGCGTGTGTGTGTGTGTGTGTGCGTGTGTATGTGTGTGTGTGTTTGCTTCGCGTTTTATGCCTCACGTAATCCACATGAAATGCTCGTCTTTTTATACGTTTGCAGCGGGCATCATAATTTTGTCACGAACTGTTGAAGAAAACGTCTTCAAAACAAAAATAACAAATATTCTTGGGTAAAAAGAAATCAGCTACAAGAATTTGTATTATAACATCTATTTTATAATAATAAAATATATATAATTAATAATACTTATTATCATAGTTTTTTATTATTATTATTATTAACATGTTTTGCAAGTGTATTAAATCGTCGGCAGCTTGAAAATAATATCGTATTTGTTGTCATGTTTATATTTGTTTTAATTTTGTTTTTATGTGACAGATTTATTTGTTTTTACATTATGCGCATAGATAAGAAAAAAAAACCTTTAACTCTCTCCCCCCCCCCCCCCCCACCCAACTATCCATTCTCTTTTTCTCTTCCAATCTTATGCGGTATACTATTTGAGAAATATAAACTGGCTTAGAAAGAATTCAGAGAACGGTTAAATTTGCCCTATTCTTAATCAGTCAATTCTGATTGACTATAATTTTCAATACAGATAAGATTAAAATTGTTGATTTTTATCAATTGACTTGCAATTGCTTTGGCAATAAATTATTTCTTTAACTATTTTCAATAGTATATTTAATCGACCATCGAAATTGTGGATGTAATTATATATGCGTTAATATGAATCCGTTTTAGTTCAAGTCAATTTTTATTAAAATCTCAATTTACTTTATCTAAAAACATCGAAATTTTTAATAATTTATTATCATTATTGAAAATGCAATTTTTATTGTAAAATACTTTAATGTGCGACTTGGGGCAGTTCTTAAGAATGTGCTTCAGTTGCCATTAAATATGTATTTTTTTTTTTTTGTGTGATTGCATTCTATTTGTGCAATTTCAGGTGACTAATTGACTAATTGCCATAGCTTATCAAATAAAACACAAACTGATTGACATAAATGCGTTAAATGTGTCAAACGGATTTGATTTGATTATTCGACATTCCCAAAATATTTCTCATACATTATGTGTGTGTGTGTGTGTGTGTGTGTATGTGTCTGCATACATAAATATTACGCATACGCCAGTTGAAGCAATGCAGTCGAGTGTGGCTCTTATCAATCGCTTATCAGGCAGCAGCACACAAGCAAGGTAAACAAGGAATTGTTTAATTGTTTGCATTGTCATACACAATGTGGACCAACCGCAGAATGAGGGCGAGGCTGGGGCGGGAAACATGAAAACATGACTGGCAGGCAGTCAGCTGATTACCTGATGGACGCACGCAGTTTAAAATAACACAGAGACGGGTGTGCGAGGGGTGTGTTTATTGTGAGCAATTGTGTGCTGTCTGTGTGTGTGTGTGTGTGTCTCACAGACGAATGTTTACGATTTAACCCTTCCCCGACCATATTCAAATAGCTGTGTTTTCAAGCAAAGATACAATTTTCACAACTCAATTCACTTTAATTTTGGGGAATTTGGCATTCTGCAAATTTTTGGGTCGATTAAAATGTTTCTTGCTAAATCAAATTTATTGAATTGCTTATTAAAACTGGCAAGGAATTTGATTTAGGAAAAAACTAAAATTTTGAAGCACACCAGCCAAAAATATAAAATCTATTGTTTTTTTTCCGAATTTCGTCTTCAGGAAAAGTTTGAAGTTTTCAGTTTGAAGTGTTTCCCTTATAATATAATGAAATATATATAATTAACATTATTAATATTTGAACATTGTTAATTGTATTATACCACATATATGTGTTATATATATATATATATACATATTCTATATGTACTTTATTATATATATTGGTTATAATATTGATTGTAATTATGACAACATATGTTGTAAACGAATATTATTATTATTAATTTTAATTAATTAATAATTTTTCACAGACGTGTAGCTTTTAATACTATTTCCGGTTGAGTTTCGTTTGTTTTTAATGGGTTAAGGTATTTTAACTTTAAATCAAATTCATTTTAAAAAACTGATGATTGTCATCAGCGCTGCTGGCATTTTCTGTTTACAGTTTTTATACTTTTTTTTCACTCAGTTTTTATACTTTTTTTTGACTCTTCCAGCAGTTTTGAGCTGCTTTTAAGTTGTTTGTTGTTGTTATTGTTATTGTTGTTGTTATAATTGTTTCTGTTGCTCAGGTGTGTGCATTGTCTCACGTTTGTTTATTTATTTGCCCGCTTGATTGCCTCACACATGCTTTTCTCTGCTCTTCACTTATTACAGCGTCGTCTCGTCTCGTCTCGTCTCGCCTTTCAATTACAACTGTAGTTGCCCATTTACACCTTATCTACCCACTTTTCAATACACATTGCACACACCAAGATACCCCCTCCCCCCCCCACACACACACACACTCACACAAACACACACTACCTCCATCCACCCACTCAACTTGTGCAGTTTCAGTTTCAATATTTGCCTGAAGTTTCAGCTAGCCATTTTTTGGTTCTGGCCACTGGATACGTTGCCTGCTGTTACCCCCCTCCCCACCGCCTAACCACCTTTATCAATATAAGAATAAGAAAAAGAAAACCCATATTTCTGCTAAACGCAATCAGTTAATTGTCAGCTGAAACCAATATAAAACTACGAATCTACCAATCTTAAATCAGTAAATATTTATTTTACATGGTTTAGGAAAACGAATCAGGCCATTAAATTACTAAGCTTAGAGGCTCAAAGGGGGAGTTTAATATCCATTAAATCGATTGCCTTTAAACCATGTTATCGAATATATAACCAACCAGCGAATAAATTGATAGCATCGAGGTTACAAATTATCAGCTTTGCTCATCGACGAACATTGCACAAATCCAATAAACTTTAGCTTTTGATATTCTGATAAGGAGTGTTGAGCTGACTGCAAGCGAAAACGAAGCGATTTGATTTCTGTGTGTTAACTCAAATGTTAAGTGAATGAATGATGTTCTACACATGCACATGAAGACACTTGGACACACACACACACACACACACACACACCCATATGTAAACACAATTCACAGCTGCTTATCAGCTGCTACAGCAGATGACAGAACAAACAGACGGAGACGGAGACGATGGCGAACGCGTAGGAAGGGGTGGAGGGGTAAGAGTTTTTGCAGTGACTTAGGCTATTGAATGTCAGTTAAGTCGCAAAAACCAACACACCACCCCTCTCCGCCCCCCTTACTACCACCTATCTATCCAACCAACTATCTTGTGTGTGCAGCATGCAATTCCATGGCCATAAGACTTTGGGTCGCTTTTGAGGCAATGACTTTTACACATCGTAGCACATGGCTGCCCAACCACATATACCCCCCTACCTCCACCAACTCCCCTCACGATTTTTTCATGTGTGTGTGTTTGGTAAGCGCTCAATTGTATCCGCCATCATCATCATCATCATCGAGCGCGTGTAAATCGTAAGAAACACTCTCAGAGCAGAAGCAAAGGCAGCAGCAAAGGCAGCAATGCGAGCAGCGACGTTAAGAAACTTGCCTTACCGGATTTTAAGCTAAGCTCCAACAGCAGCAGCCAGCAATAAAAGCACCCCTCCATCCCCACCCTCACATATCACTCACCAACACACACACTTACACACCTGCATGGACCGTGGGCAATAGACAAAGCTGTATCTTTTGCTCTCCCTCTCTTCCTTTCCGTCTTCGTCTCTCTCTCCATCTCTTTCTTTGTGTCTCTCTGCCCATCTGTTGGATGCTCTCAACATCTTGGTCGCTCTATTGATTTCGCTTAATACAACAGCAAATACAACAACAACAACAACAACAAAAAATTTGGAATGCTAACGTTTGTCTCTTTCCATGTGTGTGTGCGAGTGAGCCGGCAATACAAGTAATGAGTAACAACTTCACTTTTTGTGTGTGGGGGGAGGGGGTTAAGAAATAAACTAGAAATTCTTGCGCCCATTTGCTGCTTAAAGTGACCCAAAAAAGAGAAAATTTCCTTCGATTAAGATTTAGTTGGAGTGGGCAGCAATAGAGAGTAAATAGAGATGCATAAAAAAAGAAAGAAGAAACAAAAAGATAATGCGACAATGTTGATGTGGCTTAGTGTTCCATCCAAAGCAAAAATGAAGATAAAGATGAAGCCACAGCAAAAGAAGCTGAGAGACGAAAACAAACCTGAGAGACGAACTGAAGCAAAGCAGAAGGAAAGTAGACCGAATAGAAAAAGTAAACAAAAGGATTCAACAAAATCCAAGTAATTCGTAAATTATGACTATTTAGGAAGAGAAAAAACGTAGTTTGGCCAAACAAATTTTTAAATATAAAAATAAATTGATTACAAATTACAATTGCCGATAGAAATGAAATCCGAATTTCTTACCGATAATTGATTATCAATCATCCAATCAGACAATCAACCAACAATCAATCTACACACATTCCATGGATAAATATGTGCAATATGACAAACTTTATTCATTTTTAAAATGCAGTAATGCAAACAGTTAATAATGGAAAAGTTCCGTAATTGCATTATTAATTATTAACTGGATGTTGATGAAATGCTGCAACTAACTTTGCTGATAGTTAGTCTGTTGAAAAAACTTTGCTGATGCCGCAAATAATAAACATAGCTTAAGCAAACTGTGGTACAATGGCAATGCAAAAATATTAAAAAAAAAAAAGCAAACAAATAAGTAAAAAGTAAAACTTCTACCTTTGGTTAGCTTTCGTGCCACATGGTGCATGGTGCATTACTATTTTTACTGTAGTATGCCATAAACATATAAAATTAATTGAATTTTCGTCAGTTCAGCAAAGAGCAAAACAGTTAATTGCATTTATACATTTATACTCTGCTCTAGTTGTCTTTTGTTAAAATATAAAGAAAAAAATATGTGAAAAACGTAAATTTTGTAGATATTTGTGTAAGTGGATTGACTTGCTTTTAGGCCAGTGTAAATCGAGCATTGGTCAGCTGCATTATTGAGTATTTATAATCTTGTGTTATTTAACTATACATAATGTTTACGCCTCCATTTGGGCACTTTATCGACGACAAAAAAAAAAAACAATACAAAAAAACAACGCCCCTACGAAATCTAGCAATTGCAGTTGGGCAGGAACTGTGTCGGTTGAGTCAGTTCATGTGTTTTGTTTTTTAGCTCTTTGGGGATTTGTTTCGCGTTTTGATCTTTTTGCTGTTTTCACACACACACACACACACAGAAGTAAAACTCGTTTCGTTTTCAAGTTTTTAGAATTGCCGTTACACATACATTTTGAGCAGCACTGTAAGCCACTTACTTAAACTGTAAGCAGCTTTTCCTGTAATTTAGTAAACGTACTCGGTCTGAAGGTATTTCCAATTTTGCGACATTCTTGTTTCTTCATCTGCTTATTTTCATCATTCAACAGCAGCAGCAGCAGCAGTAGTTTCCAGTTGGCTGACTCTCTTTGGCAGCGCACTCAACTCCCACTCCCAACATTGCCCACTTTCCTCATCCCACTTACCACAGACAATTAACTGCCCACTTCCCATTCCATTCCAGCAATAATTTGATGCTGTTTTAGTGCCGTTTTTTTATGTGAGATGTGAATGGCAGCGATCACTGGCAAAGGTGTCAAAACAACAACAAGAATTCTTTCCAGCTCTCACTCTCTCTGGCTTCCTCTCTCATTTCCGTGTGAGAGACAGAGCGATATACATTTCTGAGAGGAATAAAGAGAGCCGAGCTTAGTTAGTTTGAGAGCATTGTTTAGTTAGATTTGCTTCCGCTGCTTTTTTGTATTGCATTCCAATAGTGTGAGTGCTATTTACACGTATAAATACATACTTACGTAGGTATGTATAGACTAACAGCAGGTATTTTTACTTTTACTTTTTAATGTGTATATATCGATATCAATTTATTTATATAACATTTTTAAATATTTATTTTTGTCTTATTGCCTTATTCATGTTATATATAAATTCATTATACCCTATTTGTAATTATTTGATGTATAGGGTATAAACATGTGAAAATTGACACCTGTTTTAATAGCTCATAAGCAAAGTGTAAAGTCTGAATCAACACACACTCATACTCATACACAAACACACATGTGCAAGTGCATATTTCTTTATTGCAGGGAAAACTTTTCAAGTTTTGAACTGAATTTCAAGTGGAAAAACGTCAACATTGCCGGCAAAAAAGAAAAAAAAAACAAAACAAAGCAGAAAACGAAAATGTTTTTTTTTGTTACTGTTGCTTTTGCTGTCCTACAATAGTATTTCAGCGCTGCTGCGTGTATTGCATAAATGCCCTTCGCCGCAAAACAAAGCAACAACAAAAATAAAAGCAACAAAACAAAATATTTAACACACAAAAAGTAGTCATAAAACAAAAACGCAACGCTGACGCCGCGGTCTCCGTTGCCGTCGCTGTCGCTGCTGATTCATGGCTCGTGCATACATAGCTCAGCTCAGCTGGCAGCTGGGACAGATAGACAGACAGAGAGACATGCGGAGAGGTGAGACTGACAGACAGGCACAAACACGTACAAAACGTGTACAAAGCAAGTTTAGACAGTTTGACAAGCATTTGTGCACACTTACTTAAGACGCGACGCTGTCGTTGTGGCTGCTTCTACTGTTGCTGCTGCTGCATATATGTACATATATATGTATGTGGATGTGCGGTTGTGTGTCTGTACACAAATCAAATTAGATACACCAACAACAAAATATTAAAACAAAAAAACAGCACAAAAAAAAAATTCGCTCTTTAACGAAACGATTTGGCAATGAAACGCTGACGCTGACGCTGGCGCAGTCGCAATTGCCCCAAAAAGTCAAAACGCGCGCGCGCGCACTCTGAACGTACAATAGGGACCGTGGGACGTGGCAAAGAAGGCGATGCGGAAGCCGGCACTACACAAACACGACACGACGCGACGCGAAACGAGGCTAAGCAGAATGCAATTCACAACGGGAATTAACAGCAGACTGTAGTGTGGACGCAACAACAAACGGCGACAGTTGCCGCACAACTGATGTGATTAGTTGCCAAAGCGCAGCTAGCCCCCAAAAAATCGTGCGCAGAGCAGCGGGAGAGAGAGACAGAGAGAGAGAGAGAGCGACAGAGCGTAAACGTAAATCGGTGGGAGCTGCTGACCACAAAGCAAGTTGTAAAAACAAAAGCATTCAAACAAAAAAAAGCTGCGCGAGATGCTCAAACCAGCGCCAAGCATACTAGTAGCGTGTGAGCAGAAGATAAACACGCGGAGAGTAAGAAGAAGAGAGAGGCAGAGTGTGGCAGAGAGAGAGAGGAGCAGAAAGAGAGCGAAATTAGTGGGTTTTGACTAGAAAGGTGCAGTTGAGCAGTCACTGCTGTTGGTTAATGAAAGCAAAAAGTTAACAAAATAGCTGCGAGCGCACTTTGAAAAGCATTGCACTAAAAGCATGTTAATTAAATGCTAACAATTTGTTTGTGGCTCGTGTGAATTTGACAAGATACTGCCCGACCGAGAGATATCCCCTAACTGTTTCCATATATATAGATAAGAATAAGTCGAAAGAAATTCCATATGTCTACTGCATTTCAAAGAGACATTCGAATATCGCACTGATATTAATCGATAAATGGCATACGTGCCTGACGTATCGAGAAACTAAAGGAAGGCAGATTTTTTGAAAATTGCTGGGTTCGTTGTCCTGGCCCAATATTTAAAATAAAAAGCGCTTTTATAATACTCACTGTATTTTATCGACTCTAAATAATATTGAGGTAATTATAAAAGGCATTATAAATATATTTACATATCAATTCATAAATAACTTACCCAATCGGGAATCATTCTTCTTGCGTACACGTAAACAAATTGTGCATGATTTGATGCACTGAAATAGTAAAAACGAAAAGAGAACAAATTAGAACATTTTATAAATCAATTCGATTTAAATCGATTACTTACATCGTGTATGTGGCGAATAGCCTCACCCCGTGATATATTGTCCAGGCTAAGGCCATTGACCTCGAGTATCTCATCGCCCACTTCCAGATTATCACGATCGGACGGTGAGCCGTATAATTTAATTTTACCCTCCGCATTCTCAACGAGAATGATAACATATCCAGATAGTTCGACAACCTGTTGCTGAAACACAGATAGACACAGGTAGAGTTAGAGAATTGTATATATATATATATATATATATATATATACTCGTATATATATATAATCTGTTTACAAGTTTAGTTTTGTAGTAGCTTAAGCAAAATATTCCCAGTATAATCAACAAAATCCAGTAAAGAAAACAGTCGAGGACAGTCGAAATTCACTTTTTAATGCTATTTATTAAAATTTTTGTCTAATTATTATTTATTTTTGGTTTTTCCAATATATACAATTCCAATATCGAACAATTTCATTATTCAAAAGAGTTAAATAGTATTAGGAATTTGAAATTAAAATAAAATTTACAATTTCTAAGTAAATAATTAATTAAAATTTAAGATTAAATATATACATTTTATCTTAATTTTTTTTACTTATAGTTAAATTATTTACTTTTAATTTTAAATAAGTGAAGCGAAGGCTTAATTTGTATTTACACATTTACTCAAATTTATAAGTAATTTTTAGTCCAATTAAAAAAACGTTTCGCTTCAGCCTAGAAAATTGCTTCTATGCTCAAGTTTTCAATTTTACCGCTTATAAAGTAATTTGCATAAATGCCCCAAATTTTTAATGCTTAATGTTTAATGTGTGTAGCAAAGGTAGTAGGGGTTGGGCGGTGAGGGGTGGTGGTGTTGGTGCTTACACATTTCAGATATGTTGGGTAGGCAATAAGCAAAAATAAAATGCAAACAAATTAATTATACGCAAATGCTGGCAACTTGGACCCAGTTAGTCAAGGCCCCAAAACCCAGCACCCAGCACCCAACACCCAACACCCAAATCCCCAACTCAAGCTGTGCAGCACAAATCGCAATTTCTGTCTTTCGATGTGGGCGTTATTATGTATATATGTATGTGTGTGTGTGTGTGTGTGTGTGTGTGTGTGTGTGGGGGCGGGTATTCTAGCCCTTTATTGCTTGGGCTGGCTCGTTTTGTTAATTACAACAAATTATGCTCGTGTGGCAAATGCGTGCAATACCCCACAAACCACACACACATACCCCCACAAACCCACACACACATACACCCACACACCCACCCACACACACACACATCTTACCCATCCCTTTAAGCATTTTACTAAGAGTTCAAGTTTTAATTTTAGTTATGCACCATAAAAAAAAATAAAAAAAAATTTGAATAGCGCTAATGAGCCTTTTGTCTTTGAAGTTTGACATTAAAAACAAGATTTTAAGTTTGATAATCGCTGGCTCAGAACAAGTTGCAATTTTACACTTTCACTTGCATTATGAGAAGAAAAGAAAAGTTGTGTTTTTTTTTTATTTTATTTTTGTTACAAAGTTAAGAATCATTTTTAATTAATTTCTATTATTAATTAACAAACACTTTGTACACTTTTGGTTATTAACCAGTTTTAGTTAATCATTTGAGTTACCCACTTTTATGATCTCAATTTGGTAGTTAACCACTTATATAACGTTCCAAGTAGGATAAGAGTGACTTTAAAATAAGTTTTGTAGTTTTCCATTAAAACATTGTCCTATCAATTTTTTACTCTTGAGCTTACTATTTTAGTGTACATATTTATTCTTATTTATATAGATTTATATAGTCAACTTAAACTCATTTCATTTGTAGATTTTACAACGAATTAACACCAAATGATGTGTGCACTTTTAGGTTAGCAGTTGGGCAGCCAGTGTTAGGTAACCACTTGTGGGTATTCTCAGTATTCGGTAACCCCTACGCCCCCCCCGTTACAGGCTCGTATCATCTCTCAACCGGTAATAAGCTACTTCCAAAGCTAAAAATCTAATTACAGCTTACTCTCTGATATTTACTGTTAGTTTTTAATTGGTTTACAGCCATAGTTAGGTATCCACTCGAAGTTAGGAAACCACATCGTAATCCACTGGCAGATGCCCACTTTAGTATCCACTTACACACCTGACGATAGTCAGTGGTATTTATTAGCCAACTAGTTGGATACCCACTGATTGGTACTTAATGCCATATGTATTGCTAGTTAGCCAGTGGAAAATCTCCTTGTTGTTAACCACTTTAGTAACTGCTACTAGTTACCCACTATAGCTACCCACTTTGCAGGTATTTGTATTTAACTTCCTTTCAACTGTAAATTTAGTATTATAAAAAAAAATATTTATTATTAATGTGTGTGTGTGTGTGTGTGGTGGTTTGCATTGGCATACAAGAAATGTGTTAACGTCAAATGGCAAATGATGTGGTACAAAAAGTTGAAGAGCTGAGGTCGAAGGCTGAACTCGAAAGCGAATTCAACGGCAATTGTGGCCAAAAATACACAAACACACACAAACATACACACACACACACACACACAAACACACACACACACACACACATGCGGCATGCACAAAAGAATTGGGCGGAAAGCTACAGCGTGGCGAAAGTGCAATTGTTGCAACACGGAATGCGACAGCGGCAGCGACAGCAATAACAACAGCAACAATTGCCGACAGCAGCCAACAAACAAATCAACAAACAAACGAAACACACTCGAGAATGCAAAACCCAAAGCGAACTGAACTCGACTCGACTCGACTAAAGTTGGCAAACAGCCAACGGGTGGGGCAGCAAGCAGACGCAACACAATGCCACAAACAATTGGCGCGAGAGGTGCCACTGCAACAAA
Source organism: Drosophila melanosoma (assembly GCA_035042045.1). Classification (NCBI taxonomy): domain Eukaryota; kingdom Metazoa; phylum Arthropoda; class Insecta; order Diptera; family Drosophilidae; genus Drosophila; species Drosophila melanosoma. Next base: position 7,473,529 of record JAWNLY010000176.1, read on the forward strand.
CACAACAACAACAACAACAACAACAACTGCTGATGATGATGATGAGAACAACTCGACAAAACGTTGCAGTTCTGTTGCCTTAATATGATTAGACTGAAAGCAAAACAACTAAGCTAGTCGAGCGATAGAAAGTGTGCTCGACAATTAGATACCCAGCACATAAGACTTCAACTATTTTTAATTCTAAAAGTTTATTTGTAAAAACCATGGTTTTCATTTTCTCATTTAAATCTACCAAATTTAAAAAAAAAACTCTAATTTCCAGTTTTTGGTTTTAATTACATTTATTTTGCTTGGATTATAAAAAAAATTAGTATGTGAGCATTCCTAAATCTATATAATTATAAATATCAAAATATAAATTTTAAAAATCGAATCTAATCAATACTATATAGAATGAAGAACGGATAAAGAAATTTATTGTCTTTCACTCCATTTTCTATTCATACTCATTTTTATGAAGTCATTCTAGATTCCAGCTTATTAAGCTTAATTTGTTTCTAAAATTGTTCGTTAAAGATTTTACATTTGAAAAAATTAATTAATCATTAATTAAATCATTAATTTCAATGGAAGCTTCACAACTGACTTAAATGACAGTTATGGCAGCTATATAATATACCGATTTATGTTTAGTATGTCTATGTTAAATGAGTTAATTCAAATAGCCTTCAAAAGGGCAACACGAGAGCAGCAAGAAACAATAACAGCGACATAATCATTGGCGTTTCAGTGCCGGATGATGGCACTTGGCATCCGCAAACACACACGCACACATGCATGCATTTTATATACATATATATATATATATATATGTGTGTTTATATACATAGAGTGTGGCTTGTGGCGGACAAGCGGCGACATCGATTCAAAAGTGGAGCAGCTTTAGTCGCAGTCGCAGTCGCCGTCGCCGTCGCTGTCGCAGTCGCAATCACATTCGCATTCGCATTCGCATTTGCCAGTCGCAGTCGACAGCTAGCTTTACCTCCCACCCATGCCATTTTCTTTCCTCCCCCACCATTTGCTTCCCTCCTACAGCGCTCATCTCCTGTCAGTCCCACAGTCGCACTTGAATGAAAAATGACAGCAATTACGCTTAAATTATGCGTTTGTTTTCATATGAGCGTCCTTGTCTCAGTTCGTGTGTGTTTTTTATATACTTGCAGAAGGGTATACCATTTTTATTATGAAGTTTGTATATCTGTATATATATATATATAAATATATATACTCGATCCAAATACGTGTTATTATGCTTTTCATTTTAATACCGAAAAATGATTAACATTGTTTAAGAGTAAACTATACTTTAGTATAGAGTATGTTGTAGTCGGCTTGACTAAGATTCAATTGTTGTTTGACTTCTCGAAGCTCATTGCACACATTCACACATAGACATATAGAAAGTGAGAGAGTAAGAGAAAGACATAGAGCCACTTGCACTCATACTAACAATGGAGCTTTATAAAATGCGCTAAGCTCAAAAATTAATGAGTATGTTGCTGTTAATGATAAAAAAATAAATAAAAACATGACAATTGATGGGAATTTTAATAATCTGCCAAACTGGAAGGAGGTTACCAGCAAGTACCTTCCACGTTCTATTTTTAAAATTATGGGATATGCGAACGTTTAGATTTTCTTATCAATTCCAAAATCGATACCTACACAGTTTTATTGGCAACACCTTACCAAATCTAGTGACTGTAACATTAAAATTGTGGGAGATATGTGGCCTTATCGAATTGCGATTATCGATTTTATCGATATTCAATCATTCTAGTCGGGTAGACTCCAATTTACACACTTGCTGTGACGCAGAAACCAAAGTCAAAGAAACCAAGAAGAGACCAAAGGTTTCAAGTTTGAAGTTTCTCTAAGAGTGTCGAAAAAACGTTCTTATAAGTAAAATGCAATTCAAGTTCAAGTAGAACTCGATTTAAGAAACATGAGATTAGTTGATAGATTTTTCATTTCGAAATTAAATAAACATTTAGAGCTGTGACAGAAAGAACCGTTTAAGCAACAACTAAAATTAAAAATTCCTTCAAATGCATAGTATAATTTAGTGGGCCCTAAAATGTATGCTACATGTTTAGACATGTCATGCGAGGCAGAAATAACAAAAAAATGTTTTGACTTTGCTGCTAATAAGACAAACAAAAAAAACAACAACAATGCCAACAATGACAGAAACCACTTGACTTGTCATATCTGACATACACGCATACATACATATATGTCGGAAGATTGCTATAATGCTCTCTCTTAGCATTTTCTCCCTTGCTTCCTTGCTTCGTTTCTTTGTTTTTGTTTTTTCTTTTTGTTCTGTCAAACTCGGCTACACACAAGGCACAGAGCCAGACACACTTGCACTATAAGTTGCTTATTCCCTTTTCTCTTACATATGCAGTTTGCAGTTTTCTTTATTATAACAACATATTAATTTACATAAAGCATTTCAGTAAAATTTGTTTGCGCATCTCTATTGACACAGACGCAGACAAGCAAGAAAACAAAGTCCGCGACGCTGGCTAATCAGACAAGCGTCTGGCCAAAAAATGAGTGCGAAACTGTATATATATATATATATATAGAGAGAGTGAGAGAGAAACAGAGCATTAAGCCGGCAAAATGCTTGTAGACTTGCCAGCCCTATGGCAGTGTAGACTTAACGTATGTCCAAAAATAAAAAAAAAATATAAAAAAATTGTGTCGAGATGATGCTGAAAACATTAAAGTGTGTTATTGTTGTGGCCGCTGCAGCTGTTCATAGCCAGTTGTTTGCAAAGCATTTGTGGAGACTTCTTGCTCGTTCAGTTTTCGCTCAAATAAATTCAGTCTGACACACACTTCATTCAGTCAGTCAGTCAGTCAGTCAGACGCGCTGTCAGCGTACGAGGTGTACTATGACTATTTTAATGCCTGTTTCGCTGCTGGCAATGACACATGCGCATTGGAGTGCGGCATAGAAACGCACATGTGCGTCGCTGCCAGCGTCGACGCTATGGCTCTAGTCGAGCCGCGTCGTCATGCGACTTTAAAATTTGTGAATTAAAAGCACGCATACTCATTCACCCACACACACACACACTTAGTTTACTAAATAAAGCAAATATTCTGTTTATTTTTTTTTCTATTTTCCGGCGAGTGTCTCAAAATACAATAACAATAACTTTGACGATAGCAAAAACTTTTCCTATTTCAAGGCAATAGTTGCAAAGTTTGGAAAACTTCGCATGTGAGAAATCCCCACAACCTGCCCCCATTTTGAAGGATTCTGAAAGGTGTTTTGGGTGTCACAGGCTGCCTCAAATATCATTTTCATTTGACATACAAATTTGAAGCATATATTTTTGAATGTTCTTTTTTTTGTAAATATATAATCTGTGTTTATGTAGTTTAAGAGTTGCAAAGACTTTAGATAAGTTTGCAAATAAATAAGTTTAATTGTTCGAAACCGTTCCTAATTGTAAGCGTGTGTGTGCTTGAGATTCCTGGTGTGTAATGGTATAATTTTTAAAAAAATGGAAAAATAATTAACAAATCATTTATCGATTTGTATCGTTGAGATTGTTATCGAAAAGGTTACTTAATAAAATGAACGTTTCACTTTAAAAATCTATAACTCTATGAAGGACTGATATACAGATGTAAATAGATGGATTTCCATATTAAAAAAATACAGATTTATACATAAATCGGAGTTGCTTCCCGTTTTGTTATATGCTTTTGCTCCACTTTTTAAAGTGAATGAGATATCACGTTACGGAAGAAAAATATGACAGATCAAATGTGTAATTGGTATTACTTATGATATTTAGAAGTTCTTCAAGTTTTTTTTATCTATATTTTTCGCTGTCTTCACTTGAAATCAAGTGAATTTTTATTTTTTAAATACTCGGAATGTGGAATATTCTATACAGTCTGTCACTATTAATGGGGGTCATCCAACACAGCTAATGTCGAGTAGAAAAGTACCTTTTTTATTGCATTTTGGTGAATCTTCATAGCAGTGCTTGCCACACGTACACACCCACACACACAGAATAATATTGTATTCGACATTAAAGGCTTAAAGTGCGCACAGTGGGATGTGCAAGGCCAAATGTGAGCAACAGAAATTTGAGTTATTTATTTAAATTTAAATAATCCGCTTAATTTTGTTATTAAGTAAGACAACTTTTTATGGAAAATGTAAAGTGGGTAGCATTGTACAAGTGTTATGGTAAGACTTTCTTATAAATATATATATATATATATATATATATATATATATATATATATATATATATATTTTGAGTCGATTGACATTAAATAAATAAATATATGTAATGGGGTAGGTCAAGCAAAAAATAAATATAGTTTATCTTTATTTCTCGCTCTTCAAATCTTTCAACACTATTTTAGTCGTTAAAATTGCCCAAGGTCACAGGTATCAATTGGAATGAATGCAGTGCACACATTTCATTTGCACAAATCATCATTGGAAATCATGGCCACTGCGCCTGGGCTGTGTATGGCCATGCGAAAATGGCAATCGCTGTGCTGTGTGATTTGCATTTAAGACGCAAACAATGGCACATAGGCAAGGCTGTGGAACAACATGAACAATAACAACAACAACAACAAAAAAAGAAAGAAATGAAATGTACAGTGAAAGTACAGTTATAAGCTCTTCTGCAGCTTCCTTTTGCCAGTTCACTATTCCTCCTCTCTCTTCCCCCCCCCCCTCTCCCCCTTCACTCGCTCTATCTTTCTCACTCCATTTTCGCTCCCTCTTTTTGTGCATGTTTCGATGCAGTTGCCTTCGCAGCTGACAAGTGATGAAACAAAAGCAGAAAACAAAATAGTGTTGCCTACTTTTTGCGAGTAGAAGCAATGTATTTTTTCTTCTTTGCTTGGCATGTGCATGTGTATTATTGTTGTGGTTGTTGTTCTTGCTTAAAGATAACACTATGTAATGACAAACGGGGATTTTTAGTGACTTTTTATGACTTATTCGCACGCTACTACATACACAAAGCAGCGACGACGCCAACTCGACTTTCAACTGCGTCGTGCAAGGCCAAAAGTAGCAGCGCAGCAGCAGCAGCTGCTAAGCAACATTTTTTTTTCTCTTCCTCTTCTATCCGTCTCTCTCTCTCTCTGACGCCCTCTCGCGTAACCCAAAAAGCAGCCTGCCCAGCAATGCTGCCTCTTGGCAATGCCCTTCAAGTGTTTGCTGCTGGCGAATATGAGATCTCTTTCTTTCCCTCTCTTTCTCTCTCTATATCAACATACGCAGCTGACTGAATGGGCGTATGTTGAAATGCTCTTGTTGTTGTTGTTTTCAACAACTTAAAGTGAACAGCTGTGTGGGCGTCTCGGCCAGTGTGTGTTTGTGTGTTTTTTAAGTGTATGTCTGCGCAAAAACGGCAATGTTTAATTAAAAGCGATAGCAACAAAAACGCAAAGCGTGAAACTCGTCACTGCCAAATGCAAAGCGATGAAAATGCGACACAGAATTACACAAAAGGATGCCACATGCCGCATGCCACATGCCACACGCCACACGCCACATGCCACATGCCACATGTTACATGCCCCCATGCAAACCACCCACCCACCCACTCATCGAGACACCGCGCCACCGTTTGCAACTGTAATATGGAGTGTGCGTGTGTTGTTTTCTTCTACACACAATTTGATGCACCACAGAAAATGGCCTTGGAAATTCTGAAATCAATATGCCGTCGCTCATTAATTCAATTTCGCTCAGTGCACTCCATAATGGCCAATGCACATTGCTTTGATGACCAAAATAACCGTTGCCAACAGGACAATGGCAATGACAATATATGCGCAATTAGTGAATGGAGAAATTCCAGTTGCCGATTCCTTTGTCTAAATGATTATTTTAAATGTTAAATGCGGCATTATAATTACAACAATATTACGCGCGTGTGTGTGTGTGTGTGTCTGCCTAAGTGTGGGTTTGTGTGTGTGTGACAAGCCTTTCATAATTATAGTAATGAGCTGCAGGCAATTTGCATAAATAGTATTGTCAATTGAAATGTTAGCATACATTTTAGCACTGCTCTTCTCAGCGCAAAAATAATTGTTTGTATAATCAATCAGTTTTATACAATGTGCAACATAATGCGTGCTTCACGTCCCAACTCCTTGACCAAATAATTATCAACTAGTATAGCAAGTAGTATCGAATCTTGATTAACCGATTTCGCTTATAAATTACATAAATATTAGCTTCCGGCTCATAAAATTGCACAGTTTGACGATGATTATGAATGAATGATATATAACTAAAGTCAGTCGACTCAAAGCCAAAAATGTAATTAAATTTAATTTCAAATAAAATTGAAAATTATATATAACATTTAAAATAAGAAATATTTGGACGATTTCTGGGGCTTTGTTATCATATATATATATACAAAAATATGTATATATATATTTACAGCAATTTTTTCTATTTATTTTATGTACTTTAAATTAAAAAAAGCCATAAAAGAAACCATTTTTTTACTTGTTTATGGTCAACAAGAGTTCTATATTTAAATAATTACAAACACACGTGTAAGTGTATAATTGTGTGTGTGAGTGTATGTGTGTGTGTGTGTGTGTGTGTGTGTGTGTAGGGTGTTTGTGGATTGGTTCTTTTTGGTAAACGATAAGCGAGCAGAGAGTACTTTTCTAGGTGCTTCTGGGACGGTTGCTAACGCTTGCATAATTGAGAGGCGTTACAAACATATTTACAAACACACACACACACACACACACCCATACACACACAAATACACATAAAACGACACTTGAAAGGGATGCGCACAAACACACACACACACCCACATACATACACTTATATACACTGGGGCATTGGCAACCCATCCGCACAGACGGCCCAAGGCACTTAGGGGCTAGCAGCAAAAAAAAAAAATAAGAGAGAATAAAAATCGAAAAAAAAAAGCAAAAGCCAAATCTCACCGCTCACCGTTCGCCTCGTCCTTTCGGAGCAGCTCCTTGGGGAGCAGACTATGAGTGTGTGTGTGTGTGTGTGTGTTGTGTGTACTGGAATTGGAATACATGAAGCGTCATTGTTGCCGCTTTGGCTGCCAAATGGGCGAACATAATGAGGCGCCCACTTTTTTTTTCTTTTTTCTTTTTTTGCTGTGCAACATTTGGTTAGCTGTTCTTTGTGTGACCCACACCCATCCAGTGTCATAATGATGTGCCTCACTCGCAACACTCAGTTCATCACTGTATCTATCTATCTATCTACCTGAATTTGGTAATCTGAATCTAAATCTGAATCTGACTTACCTTGCCTTGTGACGAGGATACGGTTGAGGCCGATGGTGTTTCGGAGGATTGTGCGCTTAGCGTTGATCGGTTACTGTTCGCTTGCATTGCGCCACCTCCCACCCACCCCGGCGTCGGCGTCGGCGTCCTTTTTGAATCCTTGCACAATCCTTGTGCACAATCAACTCGTTAAGTGTAACATTTTACACATCATTCATTTGGTTCACAATTAATTTTTTATATATTTTTTTCTTTTTTTTTTTGTTAAGTCTTACTTTATATTATATTTATATATATTTGTATATATATATATAATGAGTGGCGGCTCCTTGGCTGGCCGCGATCTGAAAATGAGAAGCAAATGTTGAGTCTCGTTTGCATTTTATTGTTATTTAAGTTTTTTTTATAAGCACTAAAAAAAAAATAATACTTTAAGGAAACAAAACGGCGTGAAACGAATTTTTTTATTATTGATTTCGTGGCAAATAATATTTAATTTTGAGTTTACATTCTAATTTCGAATCGGATATTTCAATTCCAATTTAACACAACGCGTCAAAGTAAACTTAATAACTGAACTGAAAACCTTTACAGATCGAAATATATTCCGTTAATAACTAAAATTAAAAAAATAGATAAAGTAAAATTTAATTAGTGTCACCTGAACAAATCTTTATATCAATTACTCCTATGACTTTTTTCCGGCGATATAAATTGTAATTCTAGAAACTCATGTGAAGTATGTATTATTTAAAATGAACATTTTTTTTTATTTCTTCATTCTGGGAACTGCTGATGAGTACATATGCAAAAAAAATAATATTTAGTTATGCTTTGAATGAAAACTGCTCTATGAAATAATTTCACAGAGCGATTAAAATAAGTTTCAACTTAAATAGGGATTATTTCCGCGTGATGCTTTAAATAGAAAACATTTGAAAACATATGAAATGTATAAGTCAAAAATAAATAAAAATAATTTTAATGGTAGTTTTAATAGTTAGTTTAGGTACAAAATGTGAGAGAGCAATAAATATTTGGATTAGGTTAATACATATTCTACAAACTAAAACCTGGTATTAAATTTCCTGTTTTAATTTTCAGGTTCATTTTTTTTTCTTAGGCAGATATATATATATATATTTTTTTTTTTTTTAAGATTGTCAATCTTAATTTGAGATAAAAGCTCTTTTTCGGTTGGGGCATTTCACTTTAAGATATGCGATTCTGTTTCAGGAATGCATTTGAAATCTATGACTGTCACTCCAGCTGCCACATAAGTGTGACCCATAATTGTCTCGACTGTCGAGAGTTGCTTGTCCGCTTGTCTTTGGTGCCCTAAAAGCCTGAGGGGCATGTTGTATGCAGCACGGCACGTTGCACATGAAATGAAAGCCCAAAAACGTTCGTGAACTGTGAAAAGGAAGCAATAAAAGTAAAAAATAAATAAAGAAAAAAAAAACACATGCAACGAAATAATAAAAAAAAAGGGCCGCTTCCTTGAAGCTGCCACAAATCAAAAGAAGTGGAAACAGAAAAAGAAAAGCGAATGCTGCTACTGCGCACCCATTGAGGCGCAAGCAGTTGGCTCTCAACAAAGGACAAAGCCCAATGTTCACAAGTAGGGCTAGGTCAAAATTGGCAACAAGGACATGTCAGCCAAGCCAACACAGACACACACACACATACACACAACCATATGGTTAGACAGGCCTAAGCAATAAACGAGCCCTATATCATCTATAGGTTTTGTAACGCTACAAAAATAGTTGTCGGTTCGGTTCACGGTTCGAAGCAATTTTGCACAATTGGTTTTGGTTCTTTGAACCTTGTCTTTTTCTCATATATTACTTGACGCTTATCGGTTTAAACCCGACCAGCAGGTTTTCCAACAAAAAATAATATAGCTAATTTCACCTTTTAATTATACAAATACAAATGAGCAAAAAAAAACTTGTATTTCTATTTATACAAAATTTCTAATAGGCAAACAAAATTGTTATAAGCTTAATTTTTATGTATTATTCATATTATATATAATTTCGATTTAAGCAAAAATAGGTCTTTAAATAAATTGACAAAAAAACGAACTTTACTAAAAAATGACACAACTATGTATTTTGAGTATGATACTCTGAATTTTTGAGGATAATCCATTAGATAAGAGAGAGAGAAGAACCCACGCCCAGAACTCTTTACCAAGCATCAATTAATTAATGAATCGAATGCATACAAAATATAGAAGAAATAATACACTCATTATTTGAGATAGATGACAAAAGTCCCCACCTAAATTAAGCTTAAAACGAATGCAGGCCGAGTGCTTTATTGTCTATTGGCCTAGATTTAAAGGCCATTTAAAATCGCTGGCGTAATGGATCTGCTACATTTAGTGGCTTGCAACATCGAGTTCAAAACCTAGAAAGCATCGTCTTATTGTGGAAGTCAACTTCAATCCATTTGCAATAATTATATTTGGCGTTAGTAGCGCCAGTGTGAGGAGTGTTCAAGAATTTGTGGATGAGCTAGCACCAAGTTCCACTCTCAATGCTATTTCCCCTATGACAACTCACACACTGACACAGACACAAGCACACAAAGCATACACAATCAAACTAAAGAGGGACAGGCACCAGCAGCAGCAGCAGCCGCAGCCGCAGCAGCAGCATTATACGCAGCAGCAGCGACAATTTTATGCCAAGGGCAGCGGGCAGCCAAAGCACGTTTTGCGGCGCAGACATAACCTCAACTTCTTGCGCGCTGCTTACCACGCTGCCAGCGGCGAAGTCGACGTCGACGCATCGCTGCTGTTAAGGCAGCCATTTTATAGGCCAGGCAACAGCTTTGTGTGTGAATATATGTGCACACATACATGCATAATTGTACTGCTACTTTCGATTTTGGAAAATAAAGAGTAATATCGAAAATGATGCAAGATCGTCACTTAAACTGCAAAATAGCAATAAATAATAATACAAATAATTAAAGTCTACGCATAAGCAAATCAGTTACAGTTATCAGTAAATATATATATATTTTTTGTACCTTTTATTTTTGTTTTTGTTTCTCGTGTTTTTAGAATTTTTACTTTAAGTTACGTTGTATTGCTTTGCGATAGTTTTGTGCGTATCGTTTTGGTGTTTGGCTTCGGCTTCATCATCATCGTCGTCGTCATCATCATCAAAATCATCATCATCTTCTACTAAGTCTAAGGAGGTTGGAGCCCTAAGCGCTAGTCATATTCTCTTTAAAATTTGTGTGTTGGATTTATTTATTTTATTTATTATTCTTTATGCTACTTAATTTTTACTTATTTATTATATTTTTTGGTTTTGTTTTATTTGTGCGATTATTCAGCTTTATTATTTGGCCTCACATTTTCAAAGGCATTTGGCTTTTATTTGGCATACGAGGATTAAGGAGAGTTCCATGGACCAACAAAAAAATGTAACACACTCTCGCCTACATATACACAGAAACCCTTACACACACACGCAATCGTACACACACACAGTCACAAAACGCGCACGCAGCGAGCAAAAAAAAATCAAGTAACGACGGCGACGGCAACGCGTTAAGCACACAAAAAAAAAAAGCTTTGCAAATTTTATGAAAAAATTTATATTTCCGAATTTATTTTGTTGTGTTTTTTTCTCTCGATTGACGATGCAGCGGATGAGCAAATACAAAGCGGTTGAAACCAAATTTTAGCAAATTTATGTACAAAAAATACGAAAAATATAAGAATAATAAAAATTTGAAGTACAAAATGTATTTATCTGCTGAGAATTATTCAAATAGCTCTGTGCCAACTGAGACAAGAAATTTCCGTTTTCATTGGTGTTTAATGTTTCTGTTTCCGATTTTGTGATTTCTTGCCGTGCAATTTTTGTGCTGCGCACGCCCGCCTTTACCTCTGTCCGTGGCCACAAACTATGCTACAGTTTATGTTGAAATCTTGCGCGTAACTGAACTGAACTGAACTCAACTAAACTGAGCGATGAATGTTGCGAAAATATATATTCAGTTCGTGCGTGTGTATGCGAGAACAGCAGCCGTTGCGCCGTGGCCCGTGCATTGGCACTGGCTCCGTTTCAGTTTCTGTTTTGCTGCTTTCTGCGTGGTGTATATATATATACTCTGCTAACGGCGACAGCAGCAGAGCAGCAGCAGCAGGCTGCCTTAGGATGCTAATGCTATTGCTGCCAACGCTGCTGGACCAGCCGTCTCAGTGGCAAGTCTACAACAACGATTAAAGAGAGCGAGAGAGAGAGAGAGAACGAGAGAGCGGGCGTGCGATGTTATCATATACACAGCAATGCATTGACTTTGTCTGACCACGTACCTTTTTGCTCTACATAAAATATATAGTACTCACATAACATCTCTTTGCAATTATATTTTGAAAAACAATTCGCATTTGCCGCATTATCATCGCAATCGTCCTGCGTACGATAAACAGCTCAAAACGTTGTTGCCAGACAGTTGTTTAGTGTTAGCCTGGGTTGCCAGACACCGTAAAATTAAATTTGCTGAGCTGTTATTTGCAAATTTAACATCACAACACTTGTATGTTATCGCATAAAAATCTATGTGAATTGAGCAGTAAGCACAATAGATTTGTAGTCGAATCAACTTGATTTTTAATATTGATTAATTATATTAATAATATTATTAATTATTATTAATATTAACAGTGATCAATTGGAACGCAAAAATGAGCTATCAGGCCTGTTAAGTGGCAATCGCTTGCAGTATTTTTTCAGTATCTTTGCACACTTGACATTGTAAGCCGACCACAGTTTTTTCAGTCGTGTGTCGGCCGTCTATCGCCCGTCGATATATTTCTAGTTTTTCTCAACAAAAGTTATCTTTTATGTTTTCGAAACATATACGAAACCTGAAATCAATACATTGCTAACGCAAGCAGCTAAGCAATTGCCATTGAGAACTTCAGCAAAACTATATAAAGAGATAAACAACAAAAAAAAAAACGGGAGCTGCAGCAACAACAGCAGCGCAAAGAACAAAAGACCCAAAGAGACTCTCTTCGTACACTCACACACACAAGCGAAGAGCAACAAAAAAAAAAGGAAAAACGAAAACAAAAAGAAAACGCGAAATAGATTTAAAAGAAATGCGTCCAGAGCTAAAACGAAGTTGCGCAAACAATTTACAAACACAAACACAGAGCTGATTTCAGCTCACGGAAAACGAGACAATCTGTGCGCTATTGCCTCTTCTGCTTCTTCTTCTTAGTATTATTATTTTCATTTATTTTTTAATTTTTTGTTTTTATAGTTTATTAGTGCTAGTGTCTGTGTGTATGTGTGTGCGTCTTGTGTCTGATTATTGTTTTCTATTCGTCAAAGAGTGGCGGGCGGGACTGGAGCAGAGGAGCAGCAGAAGCAGCAGCTGAAGAAGTGAAATCGAAACTTGTGTAAGTGATAATAATAGTACGGAGAGGGTGTGGTGGAGAGGGTGGTTTCTCCTAATATATATATCAATATTTGTATTTTGATTAGGTCTTTCCTGCACACAGGGGCTCGTCCCATGCTTAAGCTTTTAATGCTGGCCGAAATCAAGCGACGGCAAATCGTTTAGCTGCAACAACAAAGGAGTCGAGTGAGTAGAGGAGCAGCACTCACTGGCCATGCTCCCAATTAGCGAGGAGCAGCACGTTGAGAACAACACCAACGCCAACAGCAACAGCAGCAGTCGGAACAGCAACAATCAGCACCAACACGATGCAACAAATGAGGCAACCAACGGTGGCGGAGGTGTTGAGGCTGCCTCACTGGCTGCCGATGCTAGCCTGTGGACGGCACTGTATGACTATGACGCACAGGGCGAAGATGAGCTGACGCTGCGACGCGGACAAATTGTTGTCGTGCTGTCCACGGACAGCGAAGTCTCTGGCGATGTCGGCTGGTGGACGGGCAAGATCGGTGATAAGGTTCGTTCATTCGTATGGGGTTATCAGTGTGATCCGATTACTAAGCACACAGAATATTAGTCATATAGTTAACATTTGATTTCCTATTTCTTTTGTTAGGTGGGTGTTTTTCCGCGCAACTTTGTTACGGATGCGGATCCGTTGGAGCTGCCACATGAGATTGATTATACGGAACTGGACATTAAGGAGGTAATTGGATCGGGCGGCTTTTGTAAAGTGCATCGCGGCTATTATGACAACGAGGAGGTTGCCATTAAAATTGCCCATCAAACGGGCGACGATGATATGCAAAGAATGCGCGACAATGTCCTCCAGGAGGCCAAGCTCTTTTGGCCATTAAAACATCGAAATGTGGCCGCCCTGCGTGGCGTTTGCCTAAAAACAAAACTGTGCCTGGTCATGGAATATGCACGTGGCGGCAGCCTAAATCGCATACTCGCTGGCAAAATACCGCCCGATGTCCTTGTCGATTGGGCCATACAAATTGCACGTGGCATGAACTATCTGCATAGCGAGGCGCCCATGTCGATAATACATCGTGACTTGAAGTCATCCAATGTGCTCATCTATGAGGCCATCGATGGCAGCCAGTTGCATCATAAAACACTGAAAATCACCGATTTTGGACTGGCCCGTGAAATGTACACAACGCAATGCATGAGCGCCGCTGGCACCTATGCCTGGATGCCGCCCGAGGTCATCAGCCGCAGCATGTACTCTAAGTGAGTTAATCTAATCTCATACATATATATATTTATATGATTGTTTCTATTGTGCAGATCCTCCGATGTGTGGAGTTATGGTGTGCTGCTCTGGGAGCTAATCACCGGCGAGACACCGTATAAGGGATTCGACCCGCTTTCTGTTGCTTACGGCGTCGCTGTCAATACGCTGACGTTGCCGATACCAAAAACCTGCCCCGAAACCTGGGCAGCCCTCATGAAAAGTGAGTGCAACAATAAATAAACAATAAAGCAAAAACAAAGCGCAGAAATTTTGCAGAGTTCATAATCTTCCGATTACTTCAAAACATTCCACTTGTTAAGCATTTTGTTTGTTTATTGTGTTTTGCAGGCTGTTGGGAAAGTGATCCGCATTTACGACCGGACTTTAAGAAGATTATTGAACAGCTGGAAAGTAGCGCTTGCTCAAAGTTTACGTTGGAGCCACAGGAATCGTTTCATCATCTGCAGGAGCAGTGGAAAAAAGAGATTGCCGAGGTGCTGCACGATTTGCGCGAAAAAGAGAAGGTATCTATTGCCTCCCCTCCCCCTTTCCAGCTCATCATTCATCTTATCATATCGCGGCAACTCTCGAGTCTCTGTGTATATATATATATATATATATATATATATATAAATATATATTTGTTTATATGTATATCAAACTAGCCATTTACACAAACAACAAATTTTCTAATTATTTAATTTATTCGCTTTTTTTTCTACCAAATTTTTCCCTAAAAATATTTGTTACCCAACTCCACAAAACTTAAAAAAAAAAAAAAAAATCATGTTAAGCGTTTCCAATCCATCGAAGAGGTAAGCGCGCCGCATTCCAAAAAAGGGAAGCAAAAGAAAAATGCATTTTTTTTATTGCTCGATTTTCCCGTTTCGTTTTTTGTTTTCGTTACTGATTTTTGGTCAATGCGATTGGTTTCGAGTTTTTTTGTTTTTGAATTTGTTTTGTACGAGTTTTCCGTTGAACGCCTTTCCCCAACCACCAAACACCCTCACCTCCCCCCGCTGTCGATTTCTCTCTCACACTCACTGCTAGTTGCGCATAATTGCATGAATATATTTATCTGAGGAAATAGTCTGGCTTTTTTATTTTTTTTAAAATTTATTTTTGTTTTTTGCACTAAAAACCAAAAAAAAAAAATCCATCTTTTTGCCAATATTTCCGTTTCCGTTCTGTATCGTGTGTTTGCCACACATAGGAACTGCGCAACAAGGAGGAGCAACTGGTGCGCATGCAAAAGAAGCAACTGGAGAAGGCAACCAAGCTGCACGAACTCGAGGTGCAGCTGCGGCAGCGCGAGATGAACATCATCGGACGCGAGCTAATGATGCAGCCCGTCCCGGTGCCCGTACCCGTTCCGGTGCCATCAAAGCGCAAGCACAAAAAGAACAAAAAGGTAAATATAAAAAATAAGTAAAAAAAAAAATGCTGTGGTCGAGCGATCTCGACTATAATAACGAATGAGATCAATATGAGAATATATTTTTGACCATATATTTTTAACTTGGGTGTTTCTTCTCCGATAGTTGATCAAAGTTATGCATATGCATATTACGCAGTAAATTAAAGATTCTGTATTTAAAATTGTGGAATTTATTGCTATAGAAATTTATCAATAATTGAGAAACGGAGGCAGTTATCGATAACAAATAAAGCAAGCTATATTTAAAATTTCAAATCTCTATCTCTTAAAGTCTCTAAGACCCGCGTGTTCATACCAGACGATCATGATGTAGTTTTGGGTAGTTGATCTAAAATATTATATAAAACTTTAGCTCTTATTGCTATCGGAAATCGATTTGTATCGATGTTCGCAAAACTGAGTTATCAATCAAAAGAAATTAAAGTAATTTGAGTGTGATTATAATGGGTTTTCTTTTGTGTTTCAATAACTATTCTAATGGAGTATTTTGTTTTCATTGCGAAACAGAAACCGCTGCAGATATCACTGCCAACCGAGTTCCGGCACACAATTACGGCCGTATGCGACAAAGTGGACCCACCCGGATCACCCTCTGTGCCCCGACTGCGTATTGTGACACGTGAGTAAAATATGCCTTCCAATATATATATACATATATACAAAAGAGAAAAGAAAAGAAAGAACAACAGAATTATTGTTAGTTACTCGAACGACTAGAATAGAACTAAACTTTTAATTGAAACGAATGGGAACGGAACACAGCTATTGCTAAACATCGTGTTAGTCACTGAGTCAACTGGAATAGAACACATAACTGATATATATATATACTTGAAACGGACGGAAATGGGACACGAACTGGCAAACAATATAAATTCCAACTATTTGGTAAAGCATGTTATTTGAGGAATTCCATTGTTCCCGTTGTAAATCGGGAATGCATTGAATTGGGATTCTTAACTTATGTTTTATTGCATAGAATACTCTTTATTTAAATTATTTATTTATTGATTTATATTTTTCTTTTCTTCTTTTTTTTTTGTCTTTTGTTTTTGATTTTTTATTTGGGTTTTTCTTTTATTGTTTTGGATGGATGGATTCTGGTGAATTTGGCCATATTTTTTGCCCAAATATCAGTCACCGATGGTCACAAGAACAAGACCTGGGGTCCATCGACGATGCATCAACGGGAGCGTTCATTGTTGCCACTCCAACTAGATGGCGGTGGTCAGACCGAGTGGCCAACCCAAAGCTCCACGCACTCCTCGTTTAGCAAAAGTGCACCCAATCTGGACAAGAAGCAGCTGGTTGCTGCAGCAGCAGCGGCAGCAGCAGCGGCGGCGGCAGCAGCAGCAGCAGCAGGTGGTGCCAACAACAATAATAATAATAATAATGATGCAACAAATGCGGCAACAAGCGACAACATTGGAACAACAATGGCATCACAACTGTTGTTGGGCAGTTGCAATTTGAGCGGCTCTGCGCCGACAACGCCACTGTTTTTGGGCGGCGGGTGTGCGGCAGGCGCTGGTGGTGTGGCGACAGGTATGCCATATTTAATAATGCATACCAACAACAACCACAACCACAACCAAAACAACAACAACAACAACAATGGCAGCAACAACAACAACAACCACAACAACAACAACAACAACCACCAAAATCACATTCATATCAATAACCATAGTCACCATCATAAAACTAATACAATCTCATCGCCACGACTGAACGGCAATCACAACAACAAAAATAGCAATAGCAACAACAGCAACAACAGCAATAGCAACAATAGCAACAACAGCAACAATAGCAATAACAATTTCAACAATAACATTGGCAATCGCAGCATTTATGGTCGCGCACGTAGCCAGGACAATGGGCTGGATCAGCCATATAATATGATGCCGCTTATATCGGATGATGGCTCCGAGACGGAGACATTAACGCCAACAACCGGTTGCTTTCATTTCCTCAAATCGAGCACATCGGCGGTGGCAATGTCCCCCATTGTTGGCGTTGCCGGACGCTATGGTGGTAGCCTGGGCAACAGTCCAGCCGTTTGCCGAAAGAAACTCTCGCTGGACGACAGCCAATTTGTGCAGCCGATGGCAACAATGACAACGACAACAACAGCAACAGCAACAGCAGCCACAATGTTGCTGATGACGCCGCCAATATCAACGATGCTGGTGTCGTCCGAGTTGGTGGCGACGGAGAGGGGCGATAATAATACATATGATCGGGCATTCTATCGCGATGTGGCCAAAAAGATGATGGCCAGCAGCGAGCGTGTGAATTCCAAATCCAGCGGTGACTTAACCATGTACAATTCAGCGACACGTTTAACCACCGAAACGCGTACGGATTACAATTTGGAGGGTCCATTTAAGCGCAATGCATCCGGTTCACAATTTCCGCGTCATTACTTCTTTCGGCAACAACCAAATGAGGCTGTACGCACTAGCAACGATGACGACGACGACAAGGACAAGGACGAGGATCAGTTGCAGGACGATGGGGGGGATGAGGAGGAGCGTCAACTGAACTCGCATTGCTCCTCGGAGCATTCGTCGTCCACCATGGACACCTCAACGTCTGCCACACAGCAGCAGTCGCGTACCAACAATTGCAACACGTCGCGTAAAAGTTCCGTAACATTTCAAATGAGCTCACCAACAGCAGCAGCAGCAGCAGGATTACCGATTGGGACAACAGTTGGCAATGAGGCATTGATGCAGCATCAGGTGTCGATTGCATCGATTAGTTTTGAAACCAATTACAGTTCCAGCGATGGCGATGGCGATGCTAATGATGGGGGCAATATTTATGACAACGATGGTGAGTGGCAGCGCATCGATAACGATAACAACGAGAACAACGACAACGATAACGATAACATGCATGAAAACTGCATATTGCACACACGACGCATGCTCGACGTCCAACCGCATCCGGATGTCATCAAGATGAACAAGGATCTGCAGGCCAAAGAGCAGCGACAAAACTCCAAACATACCAAAAAGAAAAAACACTTGCGTCACATGATTAAATCCAAGTCGGTGGAGGCGCCACCCGAACAGCAACAGGAGCAGCAGCAACACTCAACTGGTGGCACCAAATGGCTAATGAAACTGTTTACACGCAATTCGAAAAAGAAGTACACAAAACTTGCCTCGGATGCCCAGCAAATGGCAATTGCGGAATTTGGTGCAATTGATCCGTGCGAAACGGAATTGCAGTTACCACTTGCAACGGCCAAATCCAAACGCAAATGTAAAAAGCCGCAAACGCAATCCTGTGAACAATTGGAGCGCTTTTGAAGCAACATGTCAACATTTTGCTGATGTGTGTATGTGTGTGTATGTGTGTGTCTGTGTGTGTCTGTGTGTGTGTGTGTGTGTTGAAGGACAGTTGAACTTGTTGTGCTGGTTGTTGTGATTCAAATGCCGTGCATCCATCTCTCAGCATTAATCAATTAAATACATCTCACTAAACTATGTAGTACATATATACTTGTATATCATATGCCCATTGTTTTATATTAAAACCATAGACTAAGTCACAACACACACACACACACACACACATACACACACACATACACTCACACATACAGACATTTATATAGCTATCCAAATCCTGACCATTTGCAAAAGAAAAAATTGATGAATACTGGAAAAAAAGCTTTAAAAACCCACAAGGACAACTATGTCGCAAATGTGTTGAGCAATGAAAAGCTCTCAGTTACGGTTGCTAGCGTAGCGTACAAAAGCACAAAAGCTTCTTTGGTCTGCATGTAAAAGCTTAAAGCAAAAAAAGAGAAGGAGCAAAAAAATGATCAACTCCGATTTTAAAGCGAGAATTTTATAAACTATAATGCAAAGACGCAAATCGTTTAAGATACGTTTGCAGAGCGAAACTATTGGAAATCTATTCAAATTTATATATTTTTGAATTTTTATGTTTCGAGAAAGATTGGAAAAAACGTTGAAAACGTTGCTGAATCTAAACAAGAAGAAGAGAGAAAGCTTATTGAACTGGTGTGCTGAGGGCGCTAATTAAAGTCAATGCGACTCAAATCCTAACCCTAAACGAAATGTGCAATGCAAACGAAAAAGAAGAAATCAAAAATTATAGATATGGACTATATATATATATGTTTGTTTATATATGATTTTGAAAGCTTTACCTCAGGTACAATAGCCCAAGTAGCGTTAAAGATACGCTCAGATTTTATCTGTAAGATGCCAACCAGTGAAAGAAACTATACTTGACAGGAACTATATAAGTGGCTGGCTGCAAAAAAAAAATATATATATATATATATATTTATATATACGTATATTTATGATATGATATATTTATATATGAATTTGAGGGTATTGCTTGGCGCGAGTTTCCCAATAATTGATTAGAAATCTTTTCTAAGACACTAAAAAACCGATGTATTTATAAAAACGCAAAAAAAAAAAATAATTGTCATTTAAGTGAAAAAACAATTTTTTTTAAACTAATTTTACATAAATGCATAGTATAAATATATATACAAAAAATATATTTATATAGAAATGCATCTTAGTTGAACTTAGCTTTATTTAAATGGCATTTTTTACATTTTAAATTTACGCATTGAGCTGAAAAAGAAGTTTGTCAGAAATTCTTTGTTTCTGCTTCTTCTATACTATTTATGTTTTTTTTTTTTTGTAATTCTTTGGTATTCTGTGCACAGTTTTATTTACATTGATTTTTAAATTGGCCTTTATTTATTTGTAGTATTCTTTATTTTAAAATTAAGAAAAAAAAATGAAAAAAAAAAACAAAAAAAAACTGTGATGAAAAATGAAAAACAAAACAAGAAAAAAAATATAGTATGTTTTTTTAAAAAATTTAGTTTGATTAATATAATTTCCTGTATACATTAAAAAAAATATATAAGCTATCTGTTTATGATCTAGAAAAAATCGTCGTACAACTCCAGCCAGATTTGAAGATCTACAAAAAAAAATTAAAGAGAGAGTTAATTTTTTAGGGAAACTGCTTGCGTGTAAAGGGTATCCGTTAGTCGAGCAACCTTAATGAGAGCATTTTTTTTATGGGTTTTTCTGATTGGTTTTTTTTTCTTAACGTATTTGTGTTCTTATTTGAATGTACTCGATAACTTAACACTTAAACATTTATTGGACAACAAACAGAAAAGCAAATGATAATCTGAAAGAAAAGGGAACAATTACAAAAACAGCTACACAAAAAAAAAGAAACAGAAACTGAAACCGAAACCGAAACCGACAAATAAAACAACTAAAAATATATTTTAAAAAAAATTTACCTATTTTAATTTTGGATGTAAGTGCTGAAGCCTGGCATTTATATGTCTCTTCTCGAAACCCTAAACGCGGTGTTGGTGGATCTTTGCTTGCGGTATTCTCTCTAAATCCACCCCCCCCCCTCCCCCACCAACCATGTCTCCAACACCACCCCTTTGCCACGCACATTTTTTGTCCAATTAGCCAAACGTTACTCAAAACCTGTTTTGTCAACTGTTCACGCTTGCAACACCGGAAACTGGAATGCTTACCAAACAGGCTATCAGGGCAACAGCAGCAGCAAGGATGAGTGGCGGCCGGGACCAGCCAATATGCCAATAATGTCGCCATCGCCATATCTGCTCAGTCGCTTCACCAGCAACGTGCCACTGCCGACACTCTACGCCGGCGATGCAGCCCGCAAGCCGAAGCTATCCGTGATCGAGTTGCTGCTCTATAACATGGCATCGCTGCTGGCGGGCGTCGCCGCTGGCTATGATGTTCGCATGTCGAATGTGTCGCCAGTGCATCCCACGCTTCTCAGTGAGCTGCCCGCCTTAAAGGCGGCGCCGAAGGCAATCATTGAGGAGCAACAGCAGCCGGATCAGCAGGATCACACTGAACAGCAGCAGTTGGAGGCGACACGGACGCATAATACGGGCAATGTGGGGTAAGTGAAATACATGCAAACATTTATATATATATATATATATTAAAGATTTTCGAATTAAAATATATTAATTTATAAACTAATCAACTGGAAATTTCACATGGTTTTTCGAATTATTTTTTTTAATGTACACTGAAATTTGGCAACAATATCAAAAGTCACCTTCCATATCTGTAATATATATATCTTATTATATGAATAAAAATATATTATATATATTTATTTATATATATATATATATATATATATATATATATATATATATATATTAAACATATCATATAATTTATATTTATTTTAAATTTAATTGTAAAACAAAACTGATTTTGATATTATTAATATATTTTTATATTTATTTAAATATTTTCATTTGATGCTGCAGCTTTTCACCGCTGGACATAACGATGGGCACATCCAAGCCGCAGTCTGTGGCACAGAGACGCGTTGGCGGCAGTCAGCCATATTACACACCTGTGCAGCGCACGCCACAACATCAGATGCATCTGCAACAGCAGCAGCAGCAGTCGCAACAGCAACAGCAGCAGCAGCAGCAGTCGCAACAGCAGCAGCAACAGCAACAGCAATCGAAGCAGACAACAACTGGAAAACAATCACATTCCGTGCCACATTCGGTGCTATATGCTGGATCTTCGCAGCCGGCGACGCCATCATCGCGTCGCAAATTGAGCAGCAGCAGCTGCACCAATGCCAACGATGGCTTTGAGGAGTTTCGTGTGGGTGGCGGCATTGGACCACCGCCCCTCTATGCGCCCGCCGACTATCTGCGCAATGGTCCCAGCTATTCCAACGATGGCGGCGGCGCCTACCGCAACGGCTACTTTGGTGAGCTTTGCTTAAGCATCCCCATCATAAAATGAGCTTGATGAGATTATGCCAAAGCATGTACGAGGCACTAGCTAGTATCAAAGCATATATATTCTTGATCTGCATCGATTAAGCTTTGTCCGTCTGTGTATATATTATATTATAAGTTGATTTATTTGATCGATTGTGCCCCCTTCGGAGTTTATCAACTCCAGCTTGAAGCACATAACCAGCATCCCTAGCATGCTGCATCTAATCCTCTGCCAGGATGTGCATCGCTTCACAAACCTAGCCTAGCTTGCACCTATAAATACCCAGTTTAGTTGGCTGACTTCTTAGACTTCTTCGGTATCCCAAGTCTGTCCCCTTCCAGGGGACTCCATTCTCGGAGTCCTTCATTTCTATGTTGTAGTCGTATTATGTGTCTTCCTATGCCACAAAATGTTTCTCGCCCTGTTTGGTGCCACTCTGCCAACATTCTCTCTTCAGCCGCTTCGTTCTCCCCTATTTCCTTCTGGGGGTCGTTTTAGGTTTTTCATATGCCCAGTAAAAATATGGCAATGTATTAAAAAAAAACTGAAAAAGCCATCAATTTGCCAAGTGTTGTTGGTTTGGAGTTGAAGCACAGGGTATCTGCTAGTCGTGCACTTTTTTAACTAATAATAATATACGTTTGTGTTTGCAGGCTCAAATTACTTTCCATATCGGCCGGAATTGAATTTTGGCTATGAGCGGGATTGCAAATCGTATCCGGACTATTCTTACGACTACAATCATCGCCTGCCGGACTACTATCAGTACCCGGACTATCCGTATGAGGTGCCGGTGGCAATGGCAGTGGTGGCGGGGAATATGCAACCAGCAGCCGCATTGCAGCCACCGCTACAGACGCGAACACCGCCGCCGCGTGTACCCCAAATGGGTGTCAGTGCTGGGGGCCATCGACGCACACCGTCCACCGTGTCGAACAATTCGAATGTGCTGCTGGAGGAGCACGAGGAGTTGCTCTACGATTACAACAATCTCAATCTCAATGTGAATCTCAATGTGGTCGACTACGAATGCGTACCATCCTCGCCGCCAATGACACAAATGCAATTGCAGACGCAAACGCAGCCGCCGCCGCCGCCTCCAAGTAAACAGGAGCTGTACGCCGGATCGCCCAAGCTAATTAATCGAATGCTGCACAGTCCGCTGGCGAATACAAAATATACGGCTGCCACTGCTGCCGCCGTGACACTCACACGACCCGCCACTTTACCCTTTGAGCAACATGCTCTCAACTATCAGTTGCCCCAACAACAACAGCAGATGTCTTTGGTGAGCGGCAGCAAGTTGCGCAGTTCGCTGAAGAAGAAGAAATACAACAGTGGCACACACAATGGCGGCAGCATCTCATCGCAGCAGGGCACACCGACGAATGCAACGCCGCCAGACTCGCTGACCAGCGATGATAGCTCCTATTTGAGTGCCAAGGAGGGTTCAATTGGATCGCAGCATAGTCGCGTCCGATTCAGTCCCGAGGCCTATTTGGATGCCAGCGCAACGTTGCCGGGCATTGGTGGCAGACGCCTGCCATCGCCAACAACGGGACAGGTGCCGGTGCCGGTGCAGCAGCAACAGCACCAGCAGCAGCAACAGCAACAGCAACAGCAACGACGACATTGCCACACATCCAGCGCCAGCACACCATCGCCATCGGCATCCTCATCTTCCTAGCAGGCACGTCTGGCGCTGACACTGCAGTTGGCGCGTAGTCCGGGCGCGGATATCGGTGGCGCCACCCATTCCAATCTGGCACTGGGTGTTGCGTTGCATCAGCAACGTGTGCCGTATCGTTGGTATTCGGGTGCGAGACGTTCACGTTCCGCACACTATGAATACCGCCTCTGAGAGAGACAGCAATAGCCCAACAGCCAATTCGAGTGGGATGGCAACATTTTCATGTTTTTTTTTTCAATTTCTTTTTTTTTCAATTTATTTATAAGTACATTGATACCTCAAGCATGCGTGCATTGGAAAAGGAGAGCAATACAGAGAGCGAGTTACAGAGAGAGAGAGAGAGAGAGAGATAGAAAGGGAGAGGGAGAGAGTCCTGAGCAAATCGAGTGCATTAGAAATAAACAAAAATACAGAGAAACATTCAAATTAAACCCACTAAAAATCACATTCAGAGCGCCGAACTTGAGATGCCCTTGCAGAAAATTAGGCAAACATACACAAACAAACATTTCTACTACAGTCAAGCTTCCCCTATAATGAATTTCTAATACAAATATGTACAGCTTATTTCTTACAGTACATTTCAATTTCTATTATTATTTAAAGCTTTAGTTTGAAATATTATAGTTGAGGCACACATATTCAATTGATTTATAATTATAAACATTTCTAAAATTATAAAAAAAAATTCTCTTTAAGTTAAATTCACGAATTTCACAAATATTATTGATTTGTTTTGGTTTTTTAAATTGTTTATTGACAAATGTTGTACAACAAAACGAAAATTTGAGGATTAGCTTCAGTGAATACTAAAAATGCAACAGCATTCAGCTTTATTGAAATTGTGTTTTCACATTTGCAACGTCAACAAAATCCACTAAAAAGTCTTAAGTGCTTCAAGCATTATTTTTATATGTTGCACAGACAAAGGAATCGGATCTATGCCAGGATTCGGAGATAGCTTTAAAACAGACGGCATATAATATTAATATATATATATATATATATATATATTTGAGGATAGCAATCTGCAAGGGTATAAGTAATTATTAAATCATAAACATAAATATATATATATACATATATATATATACTTTTTTATATTCTTCCAATACTTTTTCTGTTAGTCTGTTCATGCTACAATAATTTTTAAAAAAACGTATCGTCTCCAAAAGCTCCAATCTTAAGAATATATCAGCTTTAAATAACTCAAGCGCTGTATGTATTTATGTATGTAATATAGTCTACATATATATGAAACTAGATATATATATATATATATATATATATATACTTATGAGTTGATATACAAATGGTATTTAGTCTTCGTGTTGTTCCCACATACAAAAATATATTTAAGAACATGGATACTTCGAGTATATGCAACATATATACATACATATATATATATATATATGTATATATATATATATGTAAATATATATGTAAATATATATATATATATATATATATATATATATAAGCAACCCCTGACTTGTGCGATTTGCCTTAATAATAAAAAAGAATGCTAAAACTACCCGTGCAGAAAATGAAGCACACAAATTTTTGTACAATTTGGCCCATGTTAAAGCTATAAACTACATCAATATATATGTATATATATATATATATATATGTGTATATATAAAATTACTAACACATATATATATATACAAACATATAGTGGTATATTTGCAATATGTTTGTCGACTGTTTCCAATAGCGTTCTTTGATTAGATGCCAGCCTTAGCCACGCCCAAAAACATAACAAAAAAAAAAACAAAAAACCAAAACTACAACAACAAAAATAATAATACCTAATTATGTAATTATAAACACCACACCAGTAACTCAATTCTTAAGTCTGAAGTAAAAATTGTTTATACATAACAAATAGAAAAAAAAAAAATATATATAGACATACATATATACTAATTATAAATTTATAAAAATGCATAAGTTCACAACAACAAACGTAATTTATATATATATATATATAAATTGATCGATTTCTTATCCCAAATAATATATATTTACATATGCATTATACATAAAAAAAAAATATATATATATATATATTTATTTATATAGGCTACGATAATTAGGTTTGTATGTGTAACAAAAATTTCAACTTATAATCACAAGAGATCATCAAAATTTACTTGAACATTATTAATACAGATGTCTAAGCTTTTTTTTATACATACAAAAAAACAAAAAAAAAAAAAAGAAGATATATGCATTCGATAATGACAGAAATCAATATTGAACTTATATAAAAAGCCCAAAATATATATATAAATCTTGTATATAAACAACTTTTTGTCGCCAAATGCCAATATTAGTTTGAAAAATTTGCTTAATCGAAAATCGTTTGCTAAATTAATTATTTGCAAAAATAATAATAATAACTTCTTTAAGCGACTAACTATTCAAACAATTAATATTATTATTTAGACGAATTTGTTGTTCATGCTCTAAAAAAAAAAACACAAAAAACAATGGAAAATGGAAAATGGAAAAAGTTAAACAAACCATCTATAATTAATCGTATATATCGTTCTAGAAACATATATTAAAAGCAATATCGAATTCAATCTGCCTAAAAAAAACCAAACAACAAAATCGGTAATCGATAATTATCGACATAAAAATAACAAGTTAACCAATATTATTAATCTCGTAGCGTAAATTGCCTTTTGTTGCACCATTCGTTGATTGTTGCAAGTTTTTTTTTTTTTTGTTTGGCATCTGTGTTCGATGGGTTCTCGAGGGAACAGCTAATCAAGTGGTCGAGGGAAGAGAGTGTTTGGGGGAGGGGAGGGTGTGTGGGTGGGGGGGGCAGCAAATCGCCCTTGCGCGCCTATAAATATGCAATAATAAATGCTGCTTGCTGACTCATTTTTATGTACAAATTAGCTGATAATAGTAATTAACAATTAATTTGAAACAATTCAATCAGAGACCAAAACGCGAAACACAAAAAATAATAAACAAAACTATTTTTATACAAAAAAAAAAACACTTTATTTAATTAGTTAATTTCAGGTTGTTTTCTGCTTTCCAGTTATGAGTGCAATCATGGAGCATATTACGGACATTCAAATTATATAGCTGCTATAGGAACAATCGGTCGTAGTGTGAGTGTTTGTAGTTGTTCATACATTGTTTGCGAATTGAATTCATAATTTACGATTTATTAATATGCAATGCCAGCAATTAATATTGATAAACAATTTGTAACTTTACTGTTAAATTTTGCTGACAATCTTTTTTTGAGTTGGCATTTGAACTGTTTGTGGACAATTTTGGATTGCTAAAAATGCACGATTCTTAATTCATTTACAAATAGTGACAACATTTTTTTGTTGAATATGCAATTATTGTGTTCAAAAAATGGCAACTGTACTTTTTCAACATGCTTAATTCAAAAGTTCCTCGTTTTATATATATTCTTTTAGAGAATATTGCATTTAAAAAAATATATATTAATATTAATTCAAATAACTACACTCAAATCGTTTTGTAATTTTCGATTTGAGAATTCAACGCAACAGTTTTCACTGGACTCGTATATGGAGCAAATTGCCATTCCCTTTCTCTGAGCCCGAACATGACACACAAAGTATCCCCAATGCAGCGTCTTCATCTCCATTTCAGTTGCTCGGTTTGCTGGCCAGGTGCCCCAATTGAATCAAGCTTAGCTTTTCCAGCTGCTGTTGTTGTTATTCTTGTTGTTGTTGTTGTTGTTGTTATTGCTCTTTTGCTTTACCGTTTGTTGCCTTTTAGCAAGTTGCCAATGTGGAAAAAGTGGAATGGAAAGGCATCTGGCCGGGCGTAAGTGGTCGAAAGCCGCAGTCTTAGCAGTCTTAGCCAGTTGACTTCGGCCTGTTCTGGCTGAAATCATTTTCGGTTTTCCGTCAGCCAAATGTTCTTCTACTCTCGGCCTGACAAGTTCAGTGCGTGCTGCTCTTGGTGCTTCTTTACTCGTCCACATCCAAATTCGCGATTACTCCAAATGTGATTATTAATAAGTGCATTTTTCTATCTACCCGGAAATAGTAAGTGAGTGTGTGTGTGTGCGTGTGTGTGTGTGTGTGTTAGTGTGTGTGTTTACAGGAATATTTATTGCAAACATACATTGGCAAACGGCACGTAAGTCAAGGTTTTAACCTTAATTCAACTTAATACAACCAAATAGTTTATGTTTAAGTAACGTTTAAGGCATCATTATAATTTTATATATCTATATATATATTCTCATTCATCCAGTGAGAAATGTGATTTTTGCATTTGCCATATTCTGTATGCAGTTTACCACTTGCCAGTTTTCAAGCTCACTTCAAATTGGCCTTCGCCTATTTTCTAGCTGTAAGTGGTTGCCGCCACAAACCTGTTGGCGTGTGCCACATTCTGAGTGCAATAAATAAACCACTAAAGCTGTGGCAAATCTAGGCTACAGACACACAACTGACAATTTAAAATAGGGGCATCATCTTGGTGTCGCTTGATATATAAATTCAACTTGTAGCTGTGGAAAGTTTTATATTAAAAAAATAAAGCCATCAAAAGTGTTTAAATTTTAAATGCATTTCATGTTTTTAAATTTCAATACTTTTTTTTCTTTTAGAGGACAAAAAATGCCATTGCTTTTAAAAATCGTTAAAGATTTGAAAAAAGTTATGCAAAACATTGTCAAGATACGATTTATTTTCAAATATAGCTGATGCTGTTTTCTCATTAGCAGCAACAAAATAAATAGACCAGAATTTTATTTATATTGTAATTATTTTTATTTTATTTTTCTTATGTTTTTCTTTGAGTGCATTGCGTAAACGTTTGGATTTTTTGTGACCAAGCAGAGTGATTTGAGTAGCTTAGATTATCGATTAGTGAATCGATTCTCGATAGCATATATATATATATATATATATATATATATATAAATTATAATATCTTAACTTTTAATTCGCTTTGAGGCGTTTGTCATTTAAGTTGCTTTTATTTTTTTTTTATGTTGTTCACAACTTTTTGAGAAAATTGTTGAAATTTCAAAATTTTGTTTTCTGCACATTTTCAAATTGTTCGTTATTAACTAAGAACCGAACTTAATTCGTGAAAATGGCCAATGCCCAGCGGGAGTGTTGGATTTGCTTGAACTCGGATGAGGAAACGGCTCGCCGTGATTGGCGAAAACCATGTCGCTGTCGCGGCACCAATGAATGGGTGCACGAATCATGCCTCTTACGCTGGATTGACGAGAAGCAACTGGCGAATCCAGACGTGCCCGTCACCTGTCCACAATGCCAAACCGCATATATTTTTGTGACAACCGAATCCGACTGCCGCTTCGATGCACTGTTTGATTCACTGATTGCGCATGTGGAGCCATTTTATGAAATCCTGTGTCGCAGCGTACTGGTTAGCATGCTGGTGTCTGTCATCTACATGGCATCGTTAACATATGGAGTATTCACACTTCATCAAGTGTTTGGCCATGAGAAGATCATTCAACTGATAGAAGAGGTTCCCACATTGCTAATGATTATGCTGCCATCGTTGCCAACTACATTGCTATTGCTACGACGTTTCGATTGGGACAGTCGCTTGGTGCGTTGGCTGCGACACCGTCAAAGGCAATCAAATCGTCCCTCGATGGAGCAAGTTGATGAGCACAACGATCCACTGCCTGGTGCCCCGCTAACGGATGACTATTTTGATAAGTTGGAGCCGTCATTTCTGGATGGCTACAATATGCAGCAATTGGACGATGTGTCTGTCGACACTATTGGACATATCGCGTATCGCTTGTGCACGTCCCTCAGTCTGCCCACATTTGCCGTTCTCATCGGCCAAACGCTATATTGGAAACTAGACAAGTTTTTTGCCATTACGATGGGCGCCATCACATATGAGGTCATCAAGGGACTGTGCTGTATCTATTTGCGCCAGTGTCGATATTATCAGCTACGGTTTCGCACAATCCTCAATGATAACCCTTAGCAATTGTGCATCCAATCGTGCCCAAAACAAATTTGACATTTATTACGATTTCAATCTTAATGGAAAAATTGCAGACCCAATTGCTTATTTATTATTTATCGATTCCTTAAGCATTTGTAAACACTGTAATTAATATCGGTAATTAATTAAAGTTCGTATTAATAACATACATCACTGCAAAAACAAACCAATAAACTATTCAAATAATTACGTTCCACTCCATTATCCATATATATTTTTAATGAAAATTTACAGCCCAATCTATCTACCTATCTAATTTATCAGTGTCCGTCTGTCTATCCATCTGTCCATCTGTCCGCCATTGTCAACACATCGATCTCAGGGACTATAAGAGCTAAAAACTTCACAATTGGAATACAACAAGAATAATATAAATGGATTCAAGGTTTCATTAATTTTTACTTCTTTCAAATATTGTGTATATTGCTGTTCCTTGTTATACTTTTTTTGTTGTTGTTGTGGCACGTGAAAATGCAAAACAAAAAACACAGTTTTCTCCGCATTCGCTGAACCCCGTTGAATTTCTGTAATAACGTCAGCGGAAATGAATTTTTCTAATCGTTCGATAGTTTTTTTTTAAATTTGTTGTGAATAACAAGTAATGAAAATCTCGACGAAAAAAAACACATACAAATATAGATATGTAATTAAATACATATTTTTATATGGATGTGTAATAAGTAATTCATCAAAACTGATACTACACATTTTTTTTGTTTACTTGATGACGCAGTATATAAATAGAAATGCGGAGTATGTAATAACAAAAACTAGCGTCAATTATTTCTCAGATTACGGCAAGTGTCGCCTATCAGCAAAATGTGTGTATTTTTACAACACGAGAAAGCGTCATATTAGCAAATTAATTTGAATTTACTGAGCAGCAATAGACACGCCCACTTTCTGTGTAAAACACTTGGATACCACATTTCAATATTGACTTATATAACTACTCTGAGTTGGCTGGAGTCGTCAAGTTATTGATCATTATCAAAAAAAAAAACCGATCTGGCTCGCTCATGACGCATTTGCGTCTAAGCAAGAACATATTTATTTATATATATATTCATAGATATGCATGAAAATAGCAAAAAACCAAAATAAAAAACATTAACAAAATACGGAGAGTTGTGATTTTTGTTTCTGATGCCTGGGTGTCAAAGGGTCATCAGCAATAGCCGCGTCAAAGTGACGGAAAACTGAGAGATGCGACTTTAATTAATTAGCCATATATATATATATATATATATATATATATATATATATATAGAGGGAGAGAGAGTATTGAGCTGATAACGTTGCCGAGTTTAAAGTACAATATTCCAAATGTTGAGATTTTTATTTTTACTTTTCAAACGAGACATTTACGTAGAATTTTTAATCACTTTCGTTTAATTGATTTTTGTTAAATTGATACGAATAGAAAATTAAACACGATTCAAGTCAAGGCAACTATTAATTTGATGTATGTAGAAATATCCCCCAACACCTAATAAGTAATAAGAGTACATTTTTGTTTTATAATCCCGGATATATATTTGTATATTTGTATAATATATATGTATATGCATAATAACGGCTAGACCGGCTATGTGTTAGCTATAAACTATTTAAAACTTGGTTTTAAGGGCAGCCTATGGATTGTATGTTTTAAACTACGACTACGACTACAAAAAACTTAATATATATATATATATATTATATTATATGTTAGGCAGTATAATAGCACTTGAATAAGAACACGAATATATATGTCTGAATGTATAGGAAAGTATGTGTCCTAAATACATTAAAATGTGTCTGGCATATTATAATATTCGAGTTATAGAGTATATGTATCTAAGTACGCGACTATTGCTCTGCAATGATTATTTTGCTTAGTTGTTTATCCTTGCTTCGAGTTTTGGTTTCGCTATCTGTTGCCAAACATAAAATGGCAATGTTTGTTGTGTCTTGATTTTGTTGCTGTTGTTGTTCATGTTTGATAGGCAGGTAATTCGCAAATTGAACACAGCCAGTAAAACAGGCTTTGATTAAATATGCTGCAAAAGAGTTAAGATAATAAATAACATGAAATTCAATTGAGTTTGGCCAACCTTTAGTTATTATTAATTACCTGCTTTAATATCTAAAACTTTATATTGTCGCTAAGATAGGCTTTGCGGCGCTTCATTGACTTGAGGCAGTTGTTCGAATCGCCACGCTGCTGGCAAATTGTCTCCGTTTTGAGGACAAAGCACTGCGTCTGCACCACATTGAAGAATAGCTTGCCAATGGTAAAGGCATCCTCGTCGCCGGCCATCTTGAGACATGTGCGAAAACGACGATCACAGCTGCAGTGCGACAGTGTGTAAGGTCGATAATTGAATAGGTCATAGCGATTGGACATGGCCGCTATGAAGAACTTGCAATGGTCATGCTTTCGACAGCATTTGTCGGCCATCGATGCGCCCCCCAATACATTATATGTGCCATTTGCTGTGTTGCCGCGACCGCACCAGCGTGTATTTGGTGCTATAAACCAATCCGAGACTTGTCGTCGCTTGCGGTCCAACGGCGTGGAGGCATCGCCATTCATGTCATCATCATGATTATCGTACGATTCGTGATATCGTTGTTGTTGCTGTTGTCGTTGTTGTTGCTGGGCTCGTGTTGCTGCAGTTGTTGTTGGTGGTGCTGCACTAGCAACGGCAGCGACATTGGCAGGCAACGGCATCTGCTTGGCAACGCATAGCTGCCAGGCGAACACGGTCAGCAGGCATATTAGCAAATAAATATAATTGCAATTGAAATTGCATTTTATTGTGAACCTGTGCGCCATTCTGTCAATGTTTGTCTGTTTGTTTCTTGTTTTGTTTTTTTTTTTCATTCAATGTTATAGCAAACGTTTTCCGTTTTAAGGTTTCGCGTTTCGGGACGCGTCTCGCACATAAATGTCGCTCCAATTGAGCGCCGCTGCTGTTTTATGCCGTTCGGATGTTGCAGTTCGACTGTTCGTGCGTTTAATTTACGCGCAGGTGAATTTACTTATCTCTTGCTCTCCCTATTTTTTTCTCTGTTACTCTCTCGGGAAAAAAAACACTGTTCCGTAAAACAGGTGTGTGTGTGTGTGTGTGAACCCAGTGTGCGTATGTTGCGCAATTTTATCAAAAGAACGCGTAAAGCTCAGCAACTTCGTTAACCCAATATAAAGTAATTTAACCGTCAGATTTGTAGTTCTTAATATTTGTAATAAATAAATTAATTTACTATGTAAATTAGCGAAATGGAAAGCTTATTGCCTGTAACATAGAAAACGAATAGAAATATTCTAAAATACTACTCAATTTGAAAGAGACAATTTGCTTAGCTGTTAAGATGTGTCGGCAATTTGCAGCCCTGGTGTCGCAGTGGCAACAGTACTTTCCAAAATCTGTAAAAAGCGATAGTCCTTTAATATATTCAATATTCCAAATTAAACTATTTAAAGTTTTCTTTTTATTGCTATAAGAGAAAAAAACATATAAAAACATCTTCAATCAGTTTCTAAAATTTATTTTTATTTAAGAAACCACTCGTTTATGAAGGAAGAGAAACGCATTTAATAATTAATATTAATCATATAATAGTTATCTAAATAAAATACCATTTTAGTATTCGAGCGGATCTGCATTTGTGGATGCATTACACTGCTCCATGAATACCTATATCAAATAGCTTTCCATACAGTGATATATCGATAGTAAAAACATCGATCATCCCTTTACGGCCACAGATAATATCGATTTAAGCAACGATGCTTTTGCAGTGTTAGTGTTTAAGAAGTTTTGCCTACTAAAATTAAATTAAGACTAAGATTGAACAATCAAGACACATGCATCGACGTGTCGGCAACGCCATGCAGCGGACTCAACAGGAACAAAAGCAATTGAAGCTGCAACATCAGGAACAACAACAGCCGCAGCAGCAGCATCATCACCACCATCATCATCAGCACAGCAGTAACAGTAACAGCAATGAAACACGCATCGCTGGAAGCAGCACTACCACACCCACAACAACAACAACGAATTCAGCTGGTGGCGGCGGAGCCGGAGCAATGGAGAACACTCCACCGCGGACGTTGGCACTGAATCGAAACTATTGTGCCTCGGATACGTCGGGAGAACACGATGGCGATACCGATTATCCAGATTCACGTTACGAGTGTGCCATTTGCATTGACTGGCTAAATGAGCCGGTGGTGACATCTTGCGGTCATCGCTTTTGCAGGAGTTGCCTCAGCGACTGGTTGGAGAACCATAATCAATGCTGTCCGCTGGACAACAGGCAGCTCTCTGCGGAGAAGGACATCTTTCCCGACAACTATACACGTCGTGAGATTGAACAGATTAAGCACAGGTGCCCAAATTCGCCGCATGGCTGTTCCGTCATCGCCTCACCAATTGAGTTGCATAAACATTTGCCCAGCTGCCCGTATCGACGGCAACAGCAGCATCAGCAACCGCTTGAGGAGAAGTGCCCTTTTGCTAGTATTAAATGCGATTTTGTTGGTCGCCCGGAGACAAATCAGTTGGAGGAGCATCTGAAAACTGATATGCCGCATCACTTGCAGCTCATGTTGCAGGCCCATCAACAGACCGCCATCGCCACATGGCAGCCCCAAAAGACGAGCACTGGCAGTGGTACGCTAGAGAATGGCCATAAGGCTGGTCAGTTGCCACCGCCGCCACAATATGCCAATGCTGTTGACGAGCAAATCGTTCAGACAATGTATCAGCGCATCGTTGTGCTGGAACAGCGCACCAGGGAGCAGGAGTCTCGCATCGATAACCTAAAAGAGCAGCTGCGACGACAGCAGCCGATTGATGCTCGCTACAGCAACGGCACCATCGTTTGGCACATTGAGGAGCTAAACGCTTTGGTTGATCGCCTACGTGCCAACGCCAATAATCAGGCATATTCGCATGAATGTTATACATCGCCTTATGGCTATAAGTTCTGTGCCCGCTTGAACATACAGCCGAGGAAGCCGCATGTGCTCAGTTTGCATGTGCATCTAATGCAATCGGAGAATGATTTCCATTTGGACTGGCCATTCAAGGGGCGGATCAAGTTGTGCATGGTGCATCCAGGCGATGCGAGTCTCTCGCAGCATGACACCATCATGACCAAGCCAGAGATACTCGCCTTCCATCAGCCGCGCGAGACGATCAGCACTCGTGGCTTTGGTTTTCTCGAATATGCCAACATATCCAATATCATGCAATTGGGCTTCTGTGCCGACAATCGACTGCTCATCAAGATTGAGATCAACATTGTTTAAGCATAATGTCGCAAGTTGGTAGCTTAAAAAAAGCAATATAGTACTTAAAAGCAATTGGCTCAAATTACATGCATATTTTTTATAGTATGAGCATTAGTCACAGTTATACAACCGCAACATCACAGCCAACCAATTTTTATATTTAAACTGATATATATATATATATATATATATATAAATATATATATAAATATATATATATATACAACATATTTAGTAGTAGTAAGCCAAATTTTGTATCCATTTACATGCATTTTATATATTTTATCGAGATAAATGAAGTAATTGTTCGATAATACTTCAAACAAAAACAAACAAAAATAACTCATTCTCAGTTAAGCTTTGTTAAAGATTATGATCAGTATACGATGAAATATTATCTTCTCAATTAGTCCGTCTATAACTTGGTCAGTCACAATTTTTAAGCTATTTTTATCTTTAAACTCTACAATTTGGTTGTTGTCTGGTTTTTTTTTAATATTTTTTAATTTAGTTATTTGCTAAGCGCTTTTTATTTTTGGAATCATTCCAGTTGTAAACACAAAAACGTCCATTTTGTTATTATCTAAAGTAGACATAAATATATTTATTTGTATCTTTAGCCTTAACAATCTTTTATATTTTGCTTAATTTGCATATTTTAGAAGCTATATCCTGTTAGCATACAGATTGCAATACAAAGCAATATATGTGTTGCATATACATACATAAACACATGCATATTAATACTTATGTAGTACCTCAGTAGCGAGTGACGCACAAAGAATAAAGGACACTTTTGTACCGATATTCTTTTATTCTCGATTTACCCACATTTGTTTCCCACTCAATGGAATCGCTCGAATCGATATTATGTTCATCATTTGTTTATGTATACGATCAAATAACATAAATGGACGAGCTGCAAGGAATTTATCGATGAATGGTTGCTCAGACTGCATGTTTCTTGATTTGCTCCAATGAATCAACGGCCTCCATTGACAATGGCTTGGCCTCCTCGGGCGTGGGCAGGCAGACGAATATTGTTCTTGGCCATCTGCTGGCAGGGCAATCCCTTGCTGAGTATAAGACTAACCAAGATGTTTGCTCCCAATGGAGATCAGTGTGGCCACGTTTCTTTTTAAGCTAGTCAAGGATAAGAAGATAGCAATACGGGCAACATCTTGGTTAAACTGTGTGACACACAAAAAGCCGGCAGCAGTCGCTCTGTATGCCAAACGAAAAGCCATGGCAGATGCAGAAGTTGCAGCTTTTCCTGGGTATACCAAATTTTAAGCTGGCAGCTTGTGGAGCCTCAACTTAAGAAAAAATTCAAATTTCGCAGAATGTATATAATTCAGCGAACTCTCTAGAATCTAAATAGATTGGAATTCTCGAATATACATAATCGTCTGATAAGTCAAGACAAAAACAACTCATATAAAAACAACTCATAAACAAAATATTTATAAAGATTAGGAGATGTGGCAGAGAGTGCAACGAGAAACATTCCATTCGCATCGAGAGTATATATGGGATGCCCCCTTAAATATATCATAATCCTTAGGGTTATAGTAGTGTCTGTTCATGGTTACTTTAATATTTACATTGCAAGTGGCAAGACTTGGAAAAGCTTAAAATAGAAACACAACGCAGGACTTAGGAATAGTTGGTGTAGTTGTTGCATCGGGTTATGTTTGATGCCAGCTGCCAACAGCGGCGACAGTAATAACTTCGATATGTGTGACATCCTCCTCCTGGATCAGCTCAATGGTTACCGCCTCCTGCAGCATTTCATGATCATCATCAATATCATCAACGTCGTCGTTATCGTTGTTAACGTTCTCAACCAATTCAATGGGAATTTCAAGGTCAACTGTGGACGATGTGTCTGCTTTGGCAATTGCTTTCGCCCGATTGGCTCGATTCAATTCGTGGGTGCGCATGTGGGCATTTAGTCCGCCGGATTGGGCGAAGGATTTGTTGCACAGCCTGCACAAATATTTACGCTGCTCGGAGTGCAAAAGCTTGTGGACGCGCAACGCCTTTTTTCGCTGAAATGTGGAGCCACAAACATCGCAAACAAACGGCCGCAGATTCGTGTGCGAGACAGCGTGCACGTTGAGGTCATGGAAGCTATAGAATGCCTTGCCGCATACCTCACACTTCGCCGGCCGTTCACCGGTGTGTCGTCGCATATGGGCAGTGAGGACGCCACGATCCCGACATGGACGACCGCACACCTCACAGATGCACGGCATACGGCCCGTATGACAAATGTTATGCGATGTCAGCTCCTTTTGGGTGTAGAATGTCGCCTCGCAATGGGCCTCCTGGCACTTATACGGCTTGATTCCACTATGCCGCTGACGATGACGCATCATATTCCCTGACTGCGTGAATGGCTTACCGCAAATATCGCAAAAGATTCCCGTGTGCTTCCATCGATGGCCACGCAAATCGCGCTCTGTGCGAAATGTCTTATTGCACTCGCTCTCATCACATTGATAGATCCTTGCCGGTCCCTTGTTCTGCCGCCGGCGTACGCTGCCTCCTGGTGACGGCATAATGGGTAAATCTGTGGCAATTCTAAGCTGAGCTGATTTTCTTGGACTACGCACATTGTGTTTGCTGCGTCTGTGACTCTGCAGACTGCGCTTGGTGCTGTATGCGCGTTCACATTGATCACACTGGAAGAGCATGTCTCTGGTGTCGTCCTCTTCTTCATCGTTGGCATCCGTTGCCGAATCCCCATTGACTTCGACGCATGGGCCATCGCTTCTGTCTGCCATCCAGTCCAGAAGCGTTTCTGATCGCTGGACAAGCGCATTTTTTAGGGCCGCTGTGCGTGGTTGTCGACGCGTTGCAATTGTTCTGTTGTCAACTTTCAAATCTTCAGGGGGTGCATTAGAAATATCAGCAATATTTGCATCCTTA
Source organism: Drosophila melanosoma (assembly GCA_035042045.1). Classification (NCBI taxonomy): domain Eukaryota; kingdom Metazoa; phylum Arthropoda; class Insecta; order Diptera; family Drosophilidae; genus Drosophila; species Drosophila melanosoma. The sequence continues at coordinate 7,511,719 of JAWNLY010000176.1, forward strand.
TCAGTCTCGTGTTCCTGGTCAAGCAGCGCTATCTGCGCTAAATCAACGTGCACATGTTCACTGGACTCGAGTGCAGTCTCATCATGCGCAATGGGATCATCCTCAACCTTAATAGCCAATGGCTCTATGTCCACATCCAGTACAGGAGCGTCCAGTTGCTGTTCCTCTGTATCCTGTCCATTGAAAAGCTTGCAGTCTTCAATCAATGTTTCATTCAGATGCTCCAGTCGAAAGTGTTGTGAAAATCCATCAAATGGCAACCGCTGCCCGCATATTGCACAGCAGACAACGTAACTGGTGGGGCCCAGGCAGAGCACTTCGCCGCAACGAAAGTTAAAATAAGTTCGGCCATAGTCCGTATTTGGTGGCTGCAATTTGATCATCCTATCGTGTCCACCTTATTGCAATACAGTCGCTCTCTGAAATTGCAGCCATTTATGTTTGGTGTCGCATTAGACCCCAAAATCAAAGCTACCATCGCAAAGAAAACTCAGCTGTTTAAAGATAACACTTTTATTTATCGATACTATTAGTTATACATATAAATAGGGCATACCAAGTGCAAAAAAGGTAAGTCATGTTTAAATATTTTTCTTTATTTAAACCATGCTAGCATTTAGCCACTGCCAGCTCAATGTGAGTGGTTTTTTTATGCAGCAGTGTGCCTGAGTTTTTTGACGTGTTCTTAGCGATAGGTTTGTGCTTAACTAACCGATAGTGAACAATTTGGATTGTCTTTGCATGTGCTGCTCAGTGTTGTGTAGAAGGTAAAGAACTACATGCATTTCACACACTGGCAGCAGCCGCCCGTTGTGTATTCGTGTATACACTTTTTTCTAAGTGCAGCCAGTATATTGATTTTTCGCCCCCGCTTTTACATTAAACGTTACGGAACGGACAGGACAAAAACATTCAAAACAATTTAGAAAAAATGTCGGAGAGTGCCGCCGCTGCAGGCAGCAATGCCACTGCCAATGAAAAGATGGCATGCTTGCTGAAGGAGGCGGAAAATTTGAAAACAAAACTGGAAGAGGAGCGCCAAAAGCTGAACGATGTTAATCTCTCCAATATTGCCGAGAGACTCGAGCAGATCGCCTATGTGAACATAAAGCCGCGCAAAGTGCTAAAGGGCCATCAGGCGAAGGTGCTGTGCACCGACTGGAGTCCCGATAAGCGACACATTATATCCTCATCTCAAGATGGTCGCCTAATCATATGGGATGCGTTCACCACAAACAAAGAGCATGCTGTCACAATGCCAACCACATGGATAATGGCGTGCGCTTATGCGCCATCTGGAAATTTTGTGGCCTGCGGTGGACTGGACAATAAGGTGACCGTATATCCGATCACATCCGATGAGGAAATGGCTGCCAAAAAGCGAACCGTTGGCACCCACACCAGCTACATGTCATGCTGCATTTATCCCAATTCAGATCAGCAAATACTCACCGGCAGTGGCGACTCAACCTGTGCACTTTGGGATGTCGAATCTGGGCAATTGTTGCAAAGCTTTCATGGTCATTCCGGCGATGTGATGGCCATCGATTTGGCTCCAAATGAAACGGGCAACACATTCGTCTCTGGCAGCTGTGATCGCATGGCCTTTATATGGGACATGCGCTCCGGCCATGTCGTCCAATCCTTTGAAGGCCATCAGTCGGATGTGAATAGCGTTAAATTTCATCCATGCGGCGATGCGATTGCCACCGGTTCTGATGACAGCAGCTGTCGACTGTACGATATGCGTGCCGATCGCGAGGTAGCCGTCTTTGCCAAGGAGAGCATCATCTTTGGCGTCAATTCAGTGGACTTTTCGGTCAGCGGCCGACTTCTGTTCGCCGGCTACAATGATTACACGGTCAACTTATGGGACACATTGAAATCGGAGCGCGTCTGCCTCCTGTATGGCCATGAGAACAAGGTCTCCTGCGTCCAGGTGTCGCCCGATGGCACAGCACTATCCACTGGCAGCTGGGATTACACTATACGCGTCTGGGCTTAAAATGTCCTGTATACACACATACATACATATATCTTAATATAAATATGTGTGTTATATATGTATGTATAAAGTATGTATGCAAATGAAATCTTGGAGTCTAGTCAGTTTTCAGGATTTATGTAAAACATTTCCTCAATTTTATTCTATTTGTGTTTTACGCTAAATACTATATATATATATGTGTGTGTATATATATATATATATATATATATATATAAATATTTAAATACTTTAAGTATTATAAAAGGCAAATGCACGTAGCAAAAACCATAAAAAACGGTCATCTCGTGTATATCAATGTAAACTTATTATGCGTCTAGTTATAAGTTCCTGTTCGAAATAAATGTTGAAGCGAATCAAAAATGTTCAAATGTTTACTATATATACATATACCATAGCCAGATAGATTTTTTCTCCATGGTTTTTACCAACATTATTCATTGGGAAGTAGCGAGAAATATACTTATAAATGTGTTTATGATTTTAATGTTTTGAAATCAATCTTAATAATTATTAACCACTATAATTTGTAAAATTCTTCATAACAAATCAATATTCGATAAATTTGTACAGTCTTACATTTAAAATTCGCTAAATTAGACAACCAAATCAATTCACCATATGGAAATGATAATTTGCCAATCAGTTTAGCGAACCTTAACTGTATAATTAAAAATGCTGTACAGGTATCCTAATAATAGCACCAAAGTCTGCCTCTTCTGGACAATCAATAGCGGGTGGAGGAGGACGTGGTTGTCGCTGTCGCTGTTGTTGTAACGCTATCGACAATGCCATTGATGGTTTGTAGTTTGTGGCTGCGCATATGCGCGGAGAGACCAGCTGCCTGAGCATATGCCTTGCCACAGATCTTGCACTTGAACTTCTTGATGCCCAAGTGTAGATGCTTGTGATGATAAAGGGCCTTGGGTCGAGAGAAAGACGCCGCGCATTTGTCACACTTGAATGGCCGCTCTGTGGAATGCATTGCCTGGTGCTCATTCAAAAGCGACTTGGAGGCAAAGCAGCGCGAGCATGTCTGGCACTTGAATGGCTTCTCTCCCGTATGGCTGCGTCGATGCACGACCAGGGCGAAACGATATCGTGAACGATAGCCGCACAATTCGCACACATAATTGCGATCGGTGCTGTGGATGCGTCGATGCGATGTGAGACTGTGCTGGCTAACAAAGGATTTGCCGCAATTCTCGTGATCGCATTTGTACTTTCGCAGACCCGAATGTCCCTGGACGTGGCGCAACAATGTCCGCGAACTTTTGTACACTTTGTTGCACATGTTGCATGTGAACTCTGTGTGAACCTTGCGTCGGTGCGTCTCCAGTGCACGATCCACATCGAAGGTGGCATCACAATCGCTGCACTTGAAGCCCTGCGGATGCGGATGACTCAACTTGATGTGTATGTTTAGATATTTAAGCGTTGTGTATTTTCCCTCACAATATTTGCATTTGTAATCCTTGGGTGGGCGTTCCTTCTACAAAGATGTTAGTTGCAATATTAAATGTATGTAAGTAATGAATACATTTCCTTAGACAGTACCTTAAATACAGATTGCCTTCCAATTTCACTATTACCATCATCATCTTCATCGTCGATGTCATTGTCATCATCTTCATTATCATCATCATGGTAACCAGTATCGCTAAGGATATGTGAATCTGCGTTGACTTCCTCCACATCGTCGCCACTGTGAGAACTCTTATCACATTCGGCATTCTCGTTGGTTGTCAATTGGATCTCATTGAAGGAACAGACACGCAATGCCTTTGGGCCATCATCTTCAACATCATCATCATCATTGTCGCTATCATCATCAGCTTCATCATCGGACATATCAATTGACACAACTTTATGGCAAATATTGGTGCTGAGTTCGGTCAATAGCGTTGGACTCGTATTAATAAGATGAAGCTGCCGCTGCTGCTGCATTGTAACCTGATTACTGCCTGCTGCAGCTTTAGACGTTTGCGTGCGAGGCTTGCATTCCTTCTCAAAGTGCACATTGCGAATGTGCAATGAGAAATCTTCGAAAGCAAAGTGCTTCATTTCGCAGAGGCAGCAAACAAAATGAAAGCTGGAGTATTCGTTATCACTTTCGTAGAATATCTCACCGCATTTGGGGCGCAGCTGCTGTTTGGCATGCAGCCGCGACAAGTCTACATTTATTAGACACTGCTTTAACATGCTGCACACCGTTTTATTATATTAATAAATTGCCATATAAACAAATCTATAACAAGTTAACTACAATAACTGCAAAAACATATGCCAAGACAATGTATCAATAGCGATAATAATAACAGTAGTGTTATCGGAATAACCATAAGTGTTGGCAAACACGTAAAAGCGGGCGCGCAAATTTGAATTATTTGGCAGTTGGTTGTTGCTTGGTGGACGTCGTGGCTCGCTGATTACGCTGGCGGTGCCAACGCTTGTGCTGCGCATAACCTGCTGCCTGTGCATAGGATTTGTCACACAATGTACACTGGTATTGCTTCACGGCTGCATGCAGTGGTCGGTGATGATAAAGTGCGCGCGCACTCAAAAATCCAACATTGCAATCCTTACACATATGGCGACGGCGCCGCAGCTGATCGTCCAAATGTCGCTCCTTGTGTGTGGTCAGTTGATAACGTGCCACGAAGCATGCATTGCATATGTTGCACCGAAATGGCTTCTCACCAGTATGCCTGCGCTTGTGCACAAGCAAATTGCAGCGTATGCGTGTCCTATAACCACAATACTCGCACATATGACGTAGTGCATCATCGCTCCTGGGCTGTTTTTGTTGTTGATCCGCTGAACTGCTTGACCAACACTTCTCCGCCCTTTTAAATGGGAAATTTAAATTATAAAATTGATCCAATTAAATGCAAGCACTCACAAACGTCTTGCCGGTCATTGTCACGCAGCGTATGCTAAATTTAATCGTTGGCATTATGTGTTAAACGCGCCTTTGGCATTTGTGGCGTGATTAATTGTTGTCAAAATGCAGCTAAAATTAAATTTAAATTACCCCCACCCTACATCAATTAACCAACCAAACACAAACTCATTTTCTTATCGATACCAACAATGCGTCCTAAGTTATCGATTGCTCAATTTGAAACGTAACGAGTTTTAGGAAAACGATCTGATCTGATCTAATAATAATATAATTTCTTTAGACTGTCTATATAAAATTTTATATATGTATATTTGTATATATATTGTATTGTATACATTTTGTATGCGCCTAACCTATGCCTGAGTTCTTAAACATAAAAACATTATAACAATATATGCGAATATGAAAATTGTGATGCTAGTGGAAGATTCGATTTAGAAGATAACATACATCTTAGACATTATATTAGCGATTCAGTTCGTCATTACGATGCTTGCGCATATGGCCAGCCAATCCAGCTGCCTGTGCATAGGCATTGCCGCACAGCTTACACACAAACTGTTTAGTCTCCGCGTGAAGGAACTTGTGATGGTAGAGGCCCTTCTGCCGGGAGAATGTTGCGCCGCACACTTTACACACATGCGGCCGGTCTGTCGAATGCATGGCCATGTGCTCCCGCAATCCGGAGTGTGATGGAAAGCGCTTCTCGCACACCTTGCAACCAAACGGACGTTCGCCCGTATGGCTGCGCAGGTGGACACGCAGCGTCTCCTTGTTGCGGCAACTGTAGCCACAGCTTTCACATACAAAATTCTTCTGCTCCGAGTGGACCTTGTTGTGGTTGCGCATGTGACGAACCGTGAAGAAGCGTTTATCGCAACCGGGATGATTGCATGCCACATTCCGTTCATTCGTATGCTTCAGCTGGTGACGCTTCAGCTCGTGGCGTGTCTTATAGCGACGGCCGCAATACACACACGGCGCTCCACCATGCACACTGACCACATGCTCGTCCAGCTGGCGCAGACGTGGCAAGTGCGCATTGCACTCCATGCACACAAACGCTCCGCTTCGATTAATATCATGATCTCGCTTCACATGCTGACGCAACGTGTACTTGCCATGATAGATTTTATCGCAGTGTTCGCATTTATATTCAATTTGCGGCTTTGCAGCATGCTTCTTGGGTGGTGCATAGTCCACGTCGACATCATTATCATCGTCATCTTCGTTGTCGTCGTCGACGTCATCCGCATCATCGTGGACATCTGTGTTGGCCATACTTATTGAGAGTTTGTGCTGTCTCTCCATATGACGCTCCAGCGTCTTTTTGCTTTGATACACCTTTCCGCATTGCGCACAGGCCAGTTGCTCCTTTTTGGCTTTAAGAGATGCAACCTGCTGCTGCTCGTGCTGCTGCTGACCATCAGTATTCTCAATGTCCGATTCCTCGTTGTAGTCGATTTTGAGAGCGCGTGTTGGTCGCATCTGCTGCACCGCCAAGTTGCCTCTGTCCCATTTCATAATGCTGTTAGTTAGCCCAACCGGATCTTCCACCGCCGTGTTAATATAATCATCATTATCAACACCATCATTGCGACGCAGTTGTTTTGAATCTTTGATAAATGCATGCTCACTGTTATCATCATCATCATCAGAGTCATCATCATCATTGGCTACTTCATGCCAGGTAAATGGATTGAGCTGCGATTGATGAGTGTTCACTAATTGCGGCGAATAAGTTTCGAATTTCTCCTGTTTCGGCACCAGCACCTCAGCATTGAGCAGTTCGTTGTCGAAGTGCTCGTTCTGTATATGCAGCAGAAAATCCGCGAACACAAAGCTCTTCATCTCGCAGAAGGTGCAATCGATGCGATAGCTGTTTAGGCTCTGGAAATACACCTCGCCGCACTTGGCATTCGGAATGCCGGCAAATGTGTCCGGCTTCAAAGTCTTTAGCATTATTTAATTTGACTTGTAAGCTGCTAATTACAACAACAACAACATCGATTTATAAACATTTGTATGCTTTTGGAAATTCGTTGCAGGCAACGCAATCAATTCGTATTTTTTGATTTGATGGTCTGCCGTAAACAGCTGTTTTAGCTTTCGACATTTTACAGCACTATATGTCCATTCAATGAAATCAAACAAAAAACAGGCGCCAGTAAGAAATAAGTCTATATGCTTCCAAGCTGTATAAACAAGAACATCTTAAATCTACTGTTACGAAATAGTTTAAGGTTGCCCGTATATGGCTTGTCTTGCTTTTGGACTAAATGTTAAATGTTATGGAGTAAAAAGTCTTCTTCTGCCAAGTAAAACAATCTCGATGTAGCTTACGAGTTATATATTATTTTAAAGAGCTTTAGGCTTAACGTGTATTAACTGGTGCTGGTGCAAGCGATCTAAATCAACAAACTTTTTGTCGCACTGTTCGCAACGGTACTTGGCCTGCCGGTAATGCTTCTTCAGCCTGTGGGTGCTCAAAGTGGATGCACTTCGATAGCTATTTCCACACAGCTCGCAGGCAAATGGCAAAGCGGTGATCGCATCCCTATCCGCATCAAATCTCTGCGCACTGTGCAGTTTGCGTCGATGGGTGTCCCGTTGGTTGGGCGTATAGAAGCACTTGTCGCAGCTGCTGCACGAAAATCGACGCACCTGAGTGTGCCTCAGTTCGTGGCTGAGCAGGGCACTGCGATGGGTGAAGTGCTTGTCGCAGTGCTGACACTGCAGCGCTTCTCGCTGTTCGTGTGTGCGCTGGTGTCGCCTCAATGTGGACACGGCTCGAAACTGCTTGCCGCACATCTCGCACTGATGCGGCTTGCTGCCCGTATGGATATTGAGATGTGTGTCTAGCAAATATCGTCGTCGAAACATGCGTCCACAATATGTGCAGGTGTTGGACTTGTTGCGCAAACGACGATCGACTGGCTTACTTCTAAGATTATCATCAGTGTCCGAAGTTAGTGCATCTATCTGTCGTATTGTTGAGGCCTCTTGTATATCCATTGGCAGTACAAGTAACGATTCATTAAGGCAATCGGCGGCAGGGGTTTCTGTGAACAGTTTCTGTTCGTGTGCGTTGTGCAAATGTTTGCTACAAAAGTGCTGACGAAATGCATCAAAGTCCAGACTGGATAAACCACAAATGCAGATAATTGTGAATTTGGCCTCTACGGCTACATCGCAGCGTATTTCGGCACATTTTGTGGTAGTTCTAATAAATTCAACCATTTTAACCAAAATAAACCAAAAAAGTGAGCGTTTACGAACACTAACTTCATGCGATATTTATCGGCAGGAAATCGTCACCGGTTGTTTCGATAACTTTTAATTATTTTTGTTTGTATCGACAAACAAAAAAGTCACGAAAAACACGCGATTGGCTATTGGTGCAGAATTTCGCCTACGTCTTCATTATTGTTGAAATCGTTGCCGGTATTGATCATTATGCATCCCAATCTAACCGAGCGCATCTTGTTGCATTTGCAGTCCGTTGACAAGATCAACACACTCGATCTAGCCACGCAATTCAACGTTGACCACCAGAAAGTTATCGGCGCTGTGAAGAGCATTCAGGCACATGGCGAACTGCTGGTTAATGCGGAGGCAGCTACTCACAAAACGCTCGGCTTGACGGACGAGGGCCAATCGGTGGTCGAGAAGGGGAGCCACGAGGCAGCCGTCTATGGTTTGGTGCCGGCGGAGGGCATTCCCCAAGCACTGCTAATGGTCAACGGTGGAGCAAATGCTAAGGTTGGCTTCAGCAAGGCCATGTCTCACGGCTGGATATTGGTGGATAAGGGCGTGAACCCACCTTTAATTAGACGTAAGGTCGATCAGATTGTCGATACCGTCAGGGAGCAGCTTGTTTTGGTTGCAAGCGGCAAATCTCAATTGCCGGCGAAGGATGTGGCCGATTTTAAGAAGCGCAAACTACTCCAGGAGGTAACCACGAAGAGTTTCGTGTTAAGCAAAGGTCCCGAGTTTACCACAACGCTGACCAAACTGGAAACGGACCTCACCATGGACATGTTGAGCAGCGGTCTGTGGCAGCAGCTCCAATTCAAGTCATATAATTTTGATGCACTAGGAGCGACACCGACACGTGGCCATCTGCATCCATTGCTCAAGGTGCGCACCGAATTCCGAGAGATCTTCCTTGAAATGGGCTTCACAGAAATGCCGACCAACAACTATGTGGAGTCATCGTTCTGGAACTTTGATGCATTGTTCCAGCCGCAACAGCATCCGGCACGCGATGCCCACGATACATTCTTCGTCAATCAACCGGAGCTAAGCTACAAGTTTCCCCACCAGTACTTGGTACGTGTGAAGAACATGCACTCGACTGGCGGCTACGGTTCGCTGGGCCACGGCTACGTTTGGAAGCTGTCCGAAGCACAAAAGAATCTATTGCGCACCCACACAACTTCCGTCAGTGCCCGAGTGCTGTTTAAGCTGGCCAATCAGCCGGGTGGCTTCAAGCCGGCCAAGTACTTTAGCATTGACAAGGTATTCCGTAACGAGACACTGGATACCACTCATTTGGCCGAATTCCATCAGGTGGAGGGTGTTATTGCCGGTGTTAACCTAACGCTGGGCGATCTTATTGGCACGCTATATGAATTCTTCCAGAAACTGGGCATAAATGAATTGGAATTCAAGCCGGCATACAATCCGTATACGGAGCCCAGCATGGAGATATTCTGTTATCATCCGGGTCTGAACAGATGGATTGAAGTGGGAAATTCGGGAATCTTCCGGCCGGAAATGGTGCGGACCATGGGTATGCCAAAGAATGTCAATGTTATCGCCTGGGGTTTGTCGCTCGAGCGGCCAACGATGATCATGTATGGCATTAATAATATTCGGGATCTGGTTGGACCCAGGGTCGATCTAAAAATGGTTGAAGACGGTCCCATTTGCCGTTTGGGAGAAATTTAATTGCATATTAAAATAAAAAACCTTAACTCTTAAAAAAAAATCTCGTTTTGTAACACTAATTAATAATTAAATTACCAGCTGACAATCGAAGAAGTCCATCACAATAAAAAAATGTTAACGATATATCAACACGAAGTGTTCGACAGTTTCGGTGTTTTTGATTGCGAAATTTGTTTCTTATTATTTAATTTTATACTTATTTTTTTTCTGTAACACTGCCTTTTGAAAATAATGGCAAATGACGCTAACCACGAGCAAAATAAGACGACGACCCAAACTCTGCAGGAAACCATCCACCGAAAGTTTGGCACCCAAAATGTCACCGAGCAAAAATCATCCCCCAATTCGATGAACCCAAAAATTGCAATGTCTCAGCTACAGATCCCAAAGCTGAAGACAACGAATAAAATAATATCCGGCCTAACCATACCCAAACTGCGTGCTGCATCCGGTGAGCCACTCAAAGAGCGCCAGTTCGATATACCATTGCTCAACCAACTGCACAACCAGAAGAGTTCCCTGGCAGTAGATCATGGGCTGACGAAATGCGTAAGTGCGCTGGAGCTCACTGAACCTGTCGATGGTAGCCAAGGGCCCAAGCTGGCGAGCAATGGCGAGGACAGGGCAACAGTACCAATCGATATGACCACAGCGGTCGATGCTGTCCAGAAACATGTAACGCCACAGCTACAGATACCAAAGATGCAGACAACGAATAAAATAATATGCGGCCTAACCATACCCAAGCTTCGTGATGCATCTGGTGAGCCGCTTAAGGAGCGTCATTTCGATATACCATTGCTCAACCAGCTGCGCAACCAGAACAATTTTTTGGAAGTAAATCAAGGGCTGGCGAAGAACATAAGTACGTTGAAGATCACCGAACCCGCCGTTGGAGACCAAGGGGCCAAGCTGGCGAGCAATGGCGAGGACAGGGAAACAGCACCAATCGATCTGACCACAGCAATCAATATTGTCCCAAAGAATGCACCGCTACGCGAGGCGGCGAGCAAACAGCGTCAAAAGCAATCGGCAATTGTCGAGCATTTTGATATTCCCTTTATAAGCTGTGATAGCAATCTTTCCTCCGTTAGCCTGCTCTTTGGGAAGCGACAGCGTTGCAACTCGGATAAAATAGAAAAGCCTACGGCTACAGAGAAAATTATAATAAAATCAAGTGATGTGTGCATCATGCTTAATGCATCCGTTGGATATCCAAGGCATCCTCAGCTTAATTACGCTGCAACCGCAACAGAATTGCACCATCTGAAAATAATTCATCGTGCTGTTTATGGTGCGAATATTAAAAGGTTTCTTTTCGGTACCCCGTCACCCGATGAACTGGTCAAAAAGTCACTGCAAAAATCGTGGCCAATTTCGCGTACCATATAATACTGATAGTTGTAGTAAAATCTGACATTTAATGATGTAATAAACGTAAGCTCTCATACTAATTTGTGAAACCCCAATCTTTCATTCGTTTGTGCAGACATTTACCATCGATATAAATGAGAACTATCGATAAGCGAAAATACATCGCTCTTGCTGAATACATAATTTCAGACAAAAGAATATATGTGCACACAAGCAAGCACACACAGACAGACGGCCGCACACAGGCATAGACACACAGACGATGAAAGAAGCAGAAACAGTGGAGTAGAATGCGAATAAGAACTGCGTATATGTGTGTGCAAATACAAAAACAGCAGACACAACGAACGGTGTGCTTTTTCGGCATAGATCTCTCAGGCCTCAGACGCATTAAATCAATACGAATTAAACCCACAATATAATCAAATAACGGCAACAAAACCAACCACTGACATAGAAATTGTCTGCTCAAACAGCTGTGGAAGTGGAAAGCGCACTAGAAAAGTTATCATAAAGTGCGAAAGGTCAGCAGCAGCAAAAGACGGCAGCAGTAGGAACATTTTACTGTGTATAAAACTCTGTGTGTGTACTGTGTATATGTGTATGTGAATCTAGCTGTCACTTTCTTGCGCGCGCACAAACATACACAAATTAAAATCAGCGACGAGTATCACCACCCCCCTTTTCTATCCACACACATCCACCAAGCTAAAGCTAAGTCACAACTTGACGTACGCGCCCGGTTCCGGTGCCAACCGCTGGTCGGTTAACCGTCCCTCGACACCACCAACGCACAGTTACAGAAAAACAACAAAAAAAAGGAAAAGAAAAGTGCAAGTGTATTTACGGCTGTTGTTGCTTTTTCCATTTTGTGTGCGATCGTCATCATTATCCGTATTCGCATCCGCATCCAGTTCCAGTTTGGCATTTAGCTCAACTGCAGGTGCCGGTTCCATTGCTGCTCTCGTGTTGCTGTTTACATGTGGAAGAAGGAACGAACACTGTTGTACAGGTAATATTCTCATATTTCTCGCATACATACACACTATATACCATTAAGCTGTGTATGTGTGCGCGTATCTGTGTGCTGCTGCTGCTGTTTCTTCATTCCATGCCATTTGCCGTTAATGTGCGCAATCAGTTCCCCCAAGTCCCCAGAGAGGCTGACCGCATCTAATTAAGAATCATGTAAAACTGTAAATTTTCCTGATATTTTATGATATGTGCAATGTGTGTGCATTTTGGGTACATAGCATCGTTAAACAGTTCATATCCAATTGGGCAATTGAATGGCATTTATTTTCAATGATGTTCTTTTATCATTTATTAGTACTCCAAAGGGAAAAATATATTCTACAGAATATATAACGGAAATATTAATGAACACAAGAATAGTTTCTGTATATTGCCCAGATTTTAAATATGCGCCGTCGTCTGCCCTTGCAGACAGTTGACCTTGGCATAAAACGCCCCCCGACAAATGGTTTTTTTTTACGCATAATCACACCTTGCTGCACAGACATCAGCACTCACACTAACACACATACGCACATACATACATAAATCTTTCCGTTAGCTGCTGCATTTACTATTCTTATTGTCAAAGCAAAATAGAAATCGTAGTTTGGTTTGATTAGTTCAAATGGTCTCATGCTATACATATATATATATATATATATATCAATATTTTTTTCTCTTCGTTGTTTTGTTTATCAGCCGCAGACTCGCACACACATGTATAAGCAGGCAAATTATCAAGTTTTAATTAGTTTAACAAGAACACGCACACATTAACTTTTTAAAGAAGAGAAAATTAAACTAACTGTTGTGAACATTTTTAGAAACGCTGACAAGAAGAAGAACAACAAGGAAATCGAAGGACGCTAGGAAGCGGATAAAACTACAAAACAAGTGTTGTGGGGAACATTGATTGTTGGACGACAACGACGACGAAAGCGAATCTATTTGCTAAAAGCCGGAAAGCGGAGAAGCTGCTCGGACATTTAACGGTGGAGCTGTTGGAAGGCGGTGTTTAAGCGTTTAAGAGCCGGCTTTGTGTGTGTGTGTGTGTGTGTGTGTGTGTGTGAGTGAGTGTGTGTGAGTGTGTGTAAGTGTGTGCTCTGCAAGGCAGTGGAGGAAGGGGGCGCGGTTGAGTGTCCACCATACGTGAGATGTTGCCATTCACTCCGCAAGTGGTTAAACGTTTGTTAGCACTCAAAAAGGGCAACGAGGACAACAGTGTCGAGGGCAAGTGGTCGGAGAAGGCCGTCAAGAATCTGGTGAAGAAGATCAAAAAGAATTCACAGCTCGAGGAACTGGAACGTGCCATCTCCACACAGAATTGCAATACCCGTTGTGTGACCGTGCCGCGCAGCAAACCCGCTGCCACCGGCGAAAATTTACGTAAGGGTCTACCGCACGTCATCTATTGCCGTTTGTGGCGCTGGCCCGATCTGCAGTCCCAGAATGAATTGAAACCGCTAGAGCATTGCGAGTACGCGTTCCATTTGCGCAAAGACGATATCTGCATTAATCCATATCATTATAAGAAGATTGAGCTATCGATATTGGTGCCCAAATCGCTGCCAACGCCCCCCGATTCGATTGTCGATTATCCACTGGACAATCATACGCATCAGATACCAAATAATACGGAATACAATGCTGCAATAATACGCAGCGCCTCGCTCAGTCCGCCACAGTATATGGAATTGGGTGGTGGCAGCAGTAGCAGTAATAGCAGCAGCATCATCATCACCACCACCACCGCAACCTCAAATAATACAAACCCATCAACTGGATCAGCCAGCTACCAACAACAACAACAGCAGCAACAACAACAACAGCAACACTCGCCGCTGTCATTTGGAGGCAGCGTAGTGGGCGTGGTTGGCGTTGGCCAGAACTTGCCACCGGGCAGCTGCAACATGGACTCGCAATCCAGTGTGCTCAGCGTTGGCAGCAGCATACCCAATACGGGAACACCGCCGCCTGGTTATATGAGCGAGGATGGCGATCCGATTGATCCCAATGATAATATGAATATGTCGCGGCTAACTCCGCCAGCAGATGCCGCCCCAGTGATGTATCATGAGCCAGCGTTCTGGTGCTCCATATCCTATTATGAGCTAAATACCCGTGTAGGTGAAACATTTCATGCCTCACAGCCATCGATAACAGTGGATGGCTTCACCGATCCGTCGAATTCGGAGCGCTTCTGCCTCGGCCTCCTCTCTAACGTCAATCGGAACGAGGTCGTTGAGCAGACGCGTCGCCATATTGGCAAGGGCGTTCGCCTCTATTACATTGGCGGCGAGGTCTTTGCCGAATGTCTAAGCGATTCCTCAATATTCGTACAGAGTCCCAATTGCAATCAGCGTTACGGCTGGCATCCGGCGACCGTTTGTAAAATACCGCCCGGCTGCAATCTAAAGATATTCAATAATCAGGAGTTTGCCGCGTTGCTATCGCAATCGGTGTCGCAAGGATTCGAGGCCGTCTATCAGTTGACCCGCATGTGCACCATTCGCATGTCCTTTGTGAAGGGTTGGGGTGCCGAATATCGGCGACAGACAGTAACCTCAACGCCCTGCTGGATCGAGCTGCATCTAAATGGGCCGCTTCAGTGGTTAGATCGTGTCCTCACCCAGATGGGATCGCCACGCCTGCCCTGCAGTTCCATGTCGTAAGTGGGTGTGTGTACACTAAGTTCTTCGATATGCACACATACATACACACGAACATAGATGCATTCATACATAAAGTGATGTATTTATGTTGATGTACATGCACCCATACTAAATATTTTATTAAATTAACAATTTCTTTGATTGTTTCTTCTTTTTTTTCTAAACAAAGAGCAATTGAAACAAATTAGAAGTGAGAACAAGAACAACATACAACAAAATGTGGCTGTCGGTAGATACCGACTGCAAAATACTCTGTTCCCAAAGTGGCAGCAAATCCCTATATATATATAAAAAAAAAAACAGGAAAAATCGTACACTTCAATAACCCAATACTCGAAAATTTTCCATTTGTGAACAGAGTACAACAATAGTAAAGCGAAGAGAAATTTTGAGAGCACTTAAAAATAAGTAAAATTACAGATGCATACATACATATTTAGTTTATACAAAGAGATCTTCTAAATATCTATATACTTCTACACATATACATACACAGGTAAATGCATAAATGCGAAAGAGATAGTGATGATGATGATGACGATGTATTTGGTGTGACAAGCTTAGGATTTTAGTGTGTAGGGATTAGGGCGTTACGAGGGGAGGCAACATGAGTTAGTGAAACACGAAAGCAACATTTTTGATAAGAAGAGGCAGCTACCAATTTTAAATTGAAACTCGGAACATTTTATACGGAGTTTTTAGGCATAGAGAAGAATTAGGGAAACAAAGCAAAAGAAAGAAGAAAAGAACAAAAAAAAAAATATATATATATATATATTTAAAACAACTGAAAATATGTATATCCTGTTAAACAGTGTTGGTAAACGCGCACGAGGTATTACAAAAGGAGACTGTGAATGGAATTCGGGATACGTTCTTCCAAGATTGAGCATAGCAAGGGACAAAATCAAGAAGAAAACCAACAAAAAAAAAAACAAACAAATCTACAACAGAAACTGCGATTTTTACAGCTTGAAGCTAACAAAACCAAACACACACAACCAAAACCTTAAATTACATATGAGCTATCTTACAACACATAAATACATATATTATATATACACATAGATATTTTAAAATGTGTCATATAAATGTTGTTGTTGTAGCGTTTACATTTTTCGCTTAATATGTGTGTGTTAAGATCATAAATAAACACAACTTAATCAAACAGTCATGTTAATCGAAAACAAATAATTAAACAAGATTAAGAATGAGTTTAATTTAAATAACACTTGTCAAACCAATGCTGCATGTTAGTTAAAATGCAAATTATTTAATATCAGTGTTCTCTTTTAAAATAAATACAGAACTAACAAATTAATATGCATTTCAATTGCAAATGCAAAAACCAAATTAATGAAATATGTCATACAAGAATATGGAGAAAAATGAAAATGTCAATTGTTCAATTCTGTCCGTTATTTAATTGTTACCCACCTGCAGTTTTTGGTTTGAATTAAATTCTTTGTTTACTTTCCGTCTTTTCGTCGACTCAGTCATTCTTAAAGTCGTTAAGTCATCAGATTAGTTGCTTGATTGTAAAATGCAATTTGTTTGCTACAACCAACAAATACAAAGCTCAATTATAACAGCAAAGCCCAGTCGCATTGCAGTGTTGTACAACGCTAAACACATGTACAATAATTAAATTTTCTAGCTTGGATAGCTGAACTGCCGCATGCTTATGAGAGAGAGGGAGAGAGAAAAGGTGTACGATTAGAATGAGAAGCAATATCAATGTGGAAAGCCAGCGGCAGTTGGGCATACATTAATTGTTTGTTCGATTAATAAATATCTAACACTTAAATTCAGCCGAGTTTCCCAGCAGAAAATTACCGTAGGCAACATTTAAATAAAATGTATGAAAAGTGGGTGGCAAAAGCAATACGATTCAGGCAAATTCTTGGCGTAGAATTATATACGGCCTTATACATATATGTAAAGTTGCGCTCAAAATAATATGCTTACTCTTTTTCATTGCTTTAAAACATTATTTATTAATTTATAGTCCCGTTGAAGCACAATAAAATATCTCTTGATGAAATATGAATACAGATTGCAAAAACGTAACGAAATTATGAATATTGTTTCACGTATACAAAAGTTTAATCTTAAATGACCAATCCTTACAAAAAAAAGTGCAAAATATAATTGCAGATTATTCTTTATGTTAAGTTCTATGCTTAATGATTTTACTGCTTGTAAAGCATTTTTGATTATAATGATACATATACTACTATAATTTCATTGCAAATTTTGGTTATCTTAATTATTTTGTTTGATTGCTAAACTTGTTTAAATCTATTGCAAATTAGTATATTTCTTAAGAAAACATTTTTCTTAAAAAATTGCACTCCAAGCTTTTGCGAAACATGTGAAATATATTTTTACCATTTACAAATTTGTTTAACTACTATTGTTTTGAGCGTGGCTATTTTTTTAATGTTGTCATTTTGATGCGATTTGATTCGGTAATTTTATAAGCGAACACTTTAAAGCAATGTTTATTTGATTATTAAAAGTCATAGCTTCGTAGGAAAAAAAATATATATAGATATAAATTTTTTTTTTTAAATTCGGTGGTCTCGCCAACAATTTTTTTTATTGTCTTATTGTTTATGTTCTGGACTGGGTTATTATATTTATTAGAAAAGTGTTGTGTTGTTAAAAAATACTGCAGAGTATTTTGAATTGGTCGTAAAGAGGAGTAAAGTTGCCGCGCCCATAAGGTATATAGTATATATATATATATTTGATCAGCACAAGTAAACGAGTTTTTATAACTATGTCCGTCTGTCAGTCTGTTTTTTTTTTTGGCGTTGGCAAACACTGGTTTATACCGTACATGTGTATGTACTATCTGCATATTTTTGCTAAAACAAATGTAATGTTACATACATATATATAAATATATATTAAAATTTAAGATGAACAGAGACGACAAACATATGAAAAATAGTTGTAAAAAGAGAACCAAACGCAAAACACATTTAAAAATAAAAATACAAATCAAATAAAAAAACCTACAACTGACGCTGAAACTAAACTGTTACCGCAACTGAAAAAACTGAAAACCCAAAATGCGCAAATACAAAAGTAAATGCAAAAAAAAAAGCAAACAATACCAATTACCAATTACATATAAAATTATAATACATATACAAAAAAACAAAAACAAAAAAACACATATATCTTATATACATAAATGAAAGGAAAAATGCATCTAAATATAAATACATAAATATAATTTAAAAAAGATCAGAAAAAAACCATTACAAAAAACAGAAAACAAAAGGAATTCTATGTATAAATCGTACATGTATATATATATATATATAAATACATATATATATATATATATGTATATATATATATACATATATTTAAATAAACCTAAAATTTTAAAAACAAAAGCCTTGTTTTATAACTCAATTGCAGTCCATGCGGCCTTTGTGCACCTTCAAATAATGCTGTTTGCAGTTCGATTTACGCAGAAAGCAGGAGGAGCATAATGGACACCGAAATGGACGGAGTCGCGTATGGGAAATCTGATGATGATTTAGCTCCGACGAGCTGAAGAAACGCTTGCCGCAGCCTGGCTGTGCACAGGCGAAATCACGCTGATTATAATGACGCTTCAGATGCGTATTTAGATAGCATTGATCCGATAGGACGCGTCCGCAAATGGGGCACGTGTAGCTAAGTGAGGGGGAAAGCGCCTCCATCGTCTCCATCTTTGTATTCTGTTCCACCTCTTCCTGCTCCTGCTGCCGATCAAAATCTTGACTGGGATGCCGCAGTTTCTCGTGCATGCGTCGCGCATGTATGGAATGAAAGGACATGCTGCAGTTGCTCACAGTGCAGGCATAGGGCTTCTCACCGGTATGCAAACGCCGATGGACCGCCAAATAGTTGGCGAACCGATAGCCCTTGCCACAAATATCACAGGCATGCGGCCGCTCCGCAGTATGGGTGACGGCATGGATGCGCAGCTTGCTCATCTGCCTGAAACCCTTGCCGCACACACCGCACACATGTGGCCGCTCATCCGAGTGCGTCATCTTGTGGATGCGCAAACCGTACGTGTCTCCAAAACATCTATTGCACACATCGCATTTGTTTGCTGAACTCCTCGCCTTTGTGGCCGGGGCACGTTTCGTTTTTCGCCTGCTCGTCGCAGCTGCTTCAGTTACCATCTCATCCTGTTCCGCCTGCTGATCTTGCTCCTGCTCCTCTTGTGCCTGTAAATAAAAAAATCATATTAAGATTCAACATGATCAGTTGACCAACAATTATTCCATTTTTTATCCAAATGTTGAAAAGTGCTTTAATATCATCTTTAAAGATCTATCGGATTTAATCCGTATCTTTTCTTTTTTTACGACTGGGTTCGTCCCTAACCAGGGAGTCAATTTCGAATCGAGTACGAGTCCTGCAAGGATTTTCTCATCTTGTAACAGACAGACAGACGATATCAGTATATATAGATCAGTTATATAGATCTTTCATGTTTGGTTCACTTACCGAATTAAGCAGTTGATAACTGTTTATTCCTGACAGGAGACTGTTGTTGCCCTCTAGTGTGTCCAGCTGTTGGCCAAATAGTTGCACATCCTCGGTCAGGCAGGCATCATAGCTGTCATCATCATCAGCGGCGACATAGCTGGCAACCGGATTCCGGTGCTCTTCTGGGTGACACGTCTGTCGCATGTTTGCCAAGTGGGTTGCCCACCGATCGACCGATCCGGCATTGCTTCCTCTACACACGTATGGACCCATATACGCATATATATATTTATATATATATAAATATATATATATATAAATATATGTGATATATGTTGTGTTATTGGGTTATGCGCTTGGACATCGATAAGATTATTTTCGTGTTAAAAATAAAACACCAAAATAAAGTAGAGAAAGAGAAGAACTTGTTGCCGCTTGTTATATTCGGAGACATTAAAAGTTGACTCTGGATACTCTTTATTGAGAGTATATACATTAACAAACAGCATCAAGGCTGCGTATCTATATATATATATATATATATATTCCTGACTTGAATATTCAGGTTGGTTGCAACTTTTAATATGCACGTTTTTTTTTTGGTTTATATATAAGTTGATTGATTCTGATCTTGAGCAGTTGAGCTTTATTATATATAGCTTGAATGCAGCTCAATTCAGTAATTTATTTCATTTATGGAAATCGAAAGTGATTATTTTTGGATCTACCTTCTTGCCTAAAATTTAGTGTATACAAATAGTGCCACCATTTTCTAAAGTGTATTAAGTCTTCGCCACAGCAAACATAATTGGTATTTCGATTTGTTATTATTTATCGTATTGCCATGTCATAAAATCCATCTATAAATGCAATAATTTTTTTTTAAGTTGCCGCTGTTTTACTTCGTTTTATATTCACTTTAAACATTTATACGCCGCACACGTTAAACCACTCGAATCTAGTGTGTAACAAAATAATAATACTTTCAGTTGTTACATATATATAATATATATATATATATAAAGCAACTAGGGTGTTCCTATTAAAATTAAAGGTGGTCTTTAATTACATGGCCACAAGAAAAAAGAAAAAGAAAAAAAAAACAGCACTTTATCGACATGTGCACAGCTCAGTCGTAGATTACAATATGCATCGGAACTTTGAATACACACAGAGGTAATGCCGACACACACACACACACACACACATAGTTACAAACAAGTGTACATATGTACACAAGTATTTATGTATGTATGTATATTGGGGAATTAGTCATGCCCGTAAGTTAAGATAACACACTAACTTTCTAGCTAATTCCGCCTAGTTTCAGTTTTTTAATGAATTATGCATACAACAAAATCGATTCAATTTAATGAACGGCTGAATTTCTTTTTTATAAGCAATTGACCCTTAGTCTTGCATATCATGTAAATCGTATATTAATGAATATTACTTAAACTTCAACACAAAAATAGCTGCAGTTAGAAAACTCGTACTTTAAACCGTAGCAAAAAATATGAAACTCTGATCTGGGGCAATTTCATTGAAGTAGGATGCTGATTGGTAGTAAAGTTCAATATAAGCTGTAAGCTGCAGGTCACCGCACTTTTAATACCCTTACGTTGGCATAATACTCAGTTCGGGCTGATGTTTTCAATTTAAATGTAACTAATTGCTATATTACATTCTAAGAATCTGCAAGACATAATAATTTTGGAAAAAAAGCTTTTTCTTCTATTCATCGATTAAATTATAAATACAACATAATTATAAAAAATATATAAAAATGATGAAGATACAAAAATAGTTTAAAAAACCTGAGCTTTATATATAAATAACAATAATATATATAACATAAATATAATAATAATATACTGGCTAAGTTTGGTGACCGAAGCAAAGAGCCGGATAAAAATATGCCTACTTAAAAAATCGTAAATCTTAAAAAACGATTACAAATGGACATTCATGGCTATATCAACTCGAATCAAGATATATACTTAATGGGCTCGTCTCCATCAAAGCGTGGCAATTTAAATATTATTCGATGACAAAGCGTGAATAAGCACATATTGATTTTGTTGTCTAGTTTAAGTGTGGGTTTGTTGGTGACCCACGAGACCTTCCAATCAGATGTGTAGCTCACAACACGATCGAAAGCGAGAAGGCAACAACAACATATCCAATTTGGATTCGGACAGAGAGACATCAGGCAAATGCAAATACAGCCCAAGAATTGTAATATAATTGACAAGCAATATAAATACAAAATATATTTTTTTGTTATTTTTAAGAATATTCTATTTAATTAGATCAATTGTAAATGCAAATTATTTAAAGCCACTTCGGACAAGACAGAATTTCAATTATTACATTTATTATTCGTAAATAATTTCAAATGGGATTAGTTGCTATTTATTTGAATCTAGAAGTAGCCAAAATTGCAGTTTCCACAACTCGTCTGGCTATGACAATCAATCAGATCAATCAAATGGTTGTGACAAACAGATCTTGCAAAACAGGTCAGAATCAATAAAAATAGCAAATGTAAAACATTTAATTTGTTCTCAAAATGTAATTTAAATTCATTTTATATATCAACAAACAGCTGTCGATGCAGGTTGAACGGTTCGAATATGATATGATATATATATATATATATATATTGCATTTGTAATTACAATTGAATTTGTATCTGAAGTACACGAAATATGGAAACGATTGACTGAGGAATATGAGCAATCAGTAATTAAACCTTGAACTTTTGCAGAAGATGGCGCAATTCGCGATTCTGGCGACGCAGAAAGACAACTTCGGCATCGTATTGGACGCGCATCTTGAGCACCTCGACATAATGATTGAGTCCATGCTCCAGCGTCTTCCACAGGTGCGTCTTGGAGTCGGGGAAGACGTTGGTAAATTGACGCCAGAATTTTTCAATTTCCTTATCCTCCAACTGAATCATTTCGCCCTCAAAACTGCCCTCCGACTTGAAGCTATAGATTTCCTTGTGCTTTTGATGCGTATAGAGATTCATCGCATGCAGCACCAGCGCCGGCTCCATGACCAAATAATGATTCGAGCAGTTAATACTACGCTCATCATCTCCCTTGACCAGCCATAATTCTGAATCGTTCTTCCGGTTTGCAATCTTTGGGTCCAGCTCCTCATTTAGAAAGACCTCCGCACACTTGGCCGGAGTTAGGCCTTCGGGCTGACAATTGGGACAGTAGGTGTATGGCTTAAAGATCTTAGTCAGCTCCAGGATATGTTCAATATTTTGAATGCGCATTGCGGCAAATATATTATCGATGCGCACCAATGTCTGCTCCATTTCCGTAAAGGGTTTTAGGATTCGCATCAGTCGCTCCTCAATTAGGAAGCCACCACGATCGGCCATCTTGCGTAATATGTTACGCATAAGACGTGCTGATTCCGGGGGTAGATCCTTTACTGGGCCACGTCGCTTCTTAACACCAGGTCTCTCACTACATCCAGATCCGCCATATTGCTTTGGCAAACGACCAAATCGATTCTCAATCAGATCCATGGCATTGCTCACTTGTCGCTTCTCCTTCGGCTTATTAATGTTCTCGATGTTGATGTTTGGTTTCTGCCATGGCATCACCAGCTGCTGCTCGTGCAGTATGCGATCGATGTTGAAGACGCGCTCCAGCAGCAGCGTGATCTCCTCATAGTTGATATTCCACACCCGATTGAATTTGTGGCGATTGACTTGACGGGTGTGCAACGCCTTTGATTCCATTTCGGTGATGCTGGTATGCAGCCCATGAATCTCATGCGTCAACTTCGCAATGTTGCGCTGGCCACTTTGCACCAGCTCCTTAAAGTTCAGTCGAGTGCGTGCCACCATCGCAGTCAAGCGGGCAACGCGTCGCTTCTGTTGATTGTTAATGATTGTGTTCTCCTCATTGCGACGCTGCAACACTTGGTAGTTATAGTCCATCTTTTCCAAATTGATCAGCACGTTGTCCCGGGTGCGTCGCAGCTCCAACTCCAAACGGCCGCATTCCTTCTGCAAACGGACGCGCGTCTGTTTGGTCAGCTCTTCCTGGTACTCCTGCAGCTGTTTCGTCTGCTGTGCATAGAACTGTTTTCGGACATGCACCAGATTCGACTTCTCATCGAAGTTCATCTTGAGGGCATCAAAGAAGCTGCGCCACTTCTCTTCGGCGGTCAACGAGAACGTCTGCCGCTCATCCTCGACCGTATTGCGTAGCAATTCCAAATGATGCTTATAGGCCTCCTTGAGCGTTTCCACTTGATTGTCGATGCGCTCGACGAGACAGCAGAGATCGGCTGCTTGCCGCTGGCGATCGAATTCATATTTGGCATTCATGCGATCAATTTCCTTTTGGCAGGCATTTATCATTTCATCCTTGCGCTCCATGATCTCGGCAATGCGTTTCTTTTGATCCTCGATTTGATCCCACAGCAGCATCGGTTCGTTTATCTCATCCAGCTCGGTCCAGCGATCCTTAATATTCTTAAATTTGGCTATCGAATGAATGTTCTCATATTTGAGACTCCGCTTGATATCCCGCTGCTGAGACGACTCGAACATCCGACGATCGAGTTCGCGTCGTTCGTTTGCTACACGTATATTGGTCACCAGATGGTTGCCGAAGCTCACCAACTGGCCGAGACGTGTGCTGGACACCTCAAGCTGCTTATCTATTTTGCCCAGTTCATTGATCGAACTTTCCCCAAATGCTTTAGGCGTATCGCGAAAAAGGCGACGCGTCCGATGCGCCACATTATTGAGGCGTTTATCCAACTGCTGAATTGATATGTCGCATTTCTCGTTGGCAATGAGAGAATCGATGCGTGCATTATACGATTCCCAGCTATCCGGCTCAGGGGCGCTCTCATCAGCATCATCCGCACTGTGTTCCGCATCTGAGTCATCAGCTAGAGCCGTATCGGATATAATCTCTTTGTTGTCGATGTTCTCCTCCTCGACCTCGTTCTCCTCCTTGTTATCGTGCTCCATCGTATGCTAACTGATGGATTCAAATTACAAATATTTGTATATATTATTTGTGTAAGACTTTCGGCAGCCAAATGAAATGTTTTTTTTTTTATTATTTTTGATTACAATTTCAATTGTTGTTTACCTCTGCTCAATTTGATGCCTGTGGGTTTGCTCGATATCATCGTTGCTATGTCATCATTACCATGGAGCTTTCCGCTTACTCGCCTCATCATTTGCATTTGTAAACAAATGTTGCATTGTTTAAGAATTTTTTTCAATTTCATTTTAGTTTACAACGATACTTTGAGTTCGATACCAGATGCCAATTGGGGTGACCGTTTCTTTAGAAGAGCGAACAATAAATGCTGTTGCTATCTCGCTCACCCGAACACGCCTAATAAACGTTGCCGTTGATGTCATCTTTATGCATTCTTGTTATTTTTTGTTGAATTTAGAACGCAAACATGCTTCACATACTACACGTTCTGTGTGTGTGCATCTATGTGGTGTGTGTGTGTCGACTGTTGTTGATAATGATGATATCTCAATACACAAGTCCAGCCACGTCCGAGTTGCATTTGACTCTGATGGCAACAGCGAATACAGCTCTGTGCTCCTGGGTTGCATTTGTATTTTTATTTATTATTTTCTTAAGGCCCACCAAATTGCAAATCTGATTTAAATAATTATTTGAAAAAAACCAGCGGCCAGCCAAATGAGCTTTATTGATGAACATTATGTATAAATACACAGTCTTATGAAATTGCTTACAAAGAACATATGTATATATATATATATATATATATATATAAATATATATATAAATATATATATAATATATATATATATATGTATATATTATTTGTGTATTTACTATGAATATACAATTTGTTTTCGAAACGCGATTCATTTTAGGGAACTGTGAGTGGAGTTTTTAATAAGGGATGGGGGGGCGGGGGAATAAGATCAAAGGCACAAAAGCTCAGTTGTCCCCAGCCTTCAGAGTGATTTCGTAAATCAGCCCGTCATCGTTGTACTGGTCAGCGAGGGGCTGCTTCTGCTGATGCTGCTGTTAAGACTGCTGATCCAGGTGCTCCAGAAACTGTTCGTCGTCGTCTTCTGCGATCACATGTTCCACGGCCAAGTTCTCATCTTCTAAGGTATTTTGTTCGCAGTGCTGCTGCTCTTGCTCGTGCAGAAATCTATCGTTGGCAGTCGTTTAATAGAAGCTGGCTGGATTAGTGAGAATCTGAATTTCTTCGTCATCCTCCTCGGCGTCAACATCGGCATCCGCATAACCATCAGTGGCATCGTTAGCCTCGACCAGAAGCCCGGCATCCTCATCAAACTCCTCGTCTAGCATGCCAGCGAGCTCATTGTCATCGCAAACAACATCGCCACCACGGGCACTGAAAATGTCATTAGCAGTGTGCGATTTATTCGGATCAGCGTTGGCCAGGCGGCGTGTATTACTGCGGCACTGTATGGAACGTTTGTGCGCATCAAAATAGTTGATGTCGGTGAACTCCTCCTGGCACAGATGGCACACATACGTATCCTGATTAAGATGCATCTCCTTCCGATGCCTGGCCATTTTGTGGGCATCGCGGCACTGCATGCCACAGAACGGACACTTCAACATCCGTCGCTCACCCATATGAACGTTACGTATGTGCTCCTTCAGCGAGAAGTTCTTGTAGTAGGCCTTCTGGCAGTGGTGGCACTGGAATCGTCGCTTCTTCTCGTGTGTAGACTCGCGATGTCGCTTCAACTGGGTGTTCTGGGCGAACGTTTTGCCGCATATCTCGCAGATATGCTCCTTCTTTATGTGTCGGCGCTGATTGTGCACACGCAAATCCTGTTTGGTGGAGAAATACAATTTGCACGGCTCACAAACATACGGCCGGATGCCCATGTGACGACGGGCATGCCCCGCCAGATATTTACAATCCCGATACGTTTCGGTGCAATAGTTGCACGCGTAGCGATTGGTGCCGGCCACCAGATGTGTCCGCTGATGTTTGGCCAGTTTGGATTTTTGCATTACATCCGGACAGATGCCACACTCTATCGGTAGCTTCTCGTCCAGTGCGTTCACTAACATACGGAACTCGACAATGGGTGTGCCCTTCTCATCGAAGTCGACAATCGTTGCGATCAGCTCGTCGTAGAGCTGATAGCGACGTGGTCCCTTAAACTCGTCCAACATCTTTTCACTGGGCTTGGCCAGCTCCTCGCTGTTGACCATTTCAGTAGCAGTTACATCGATGCATTCTACAAACGCATCGCTGTCATCCACATCTGGCAGATGCGTTGTAATCTGTTGGACACTGTTCGGCGACGATTTATTTTTATAGATTTGGCTCAATCCCTTTTTTAGTGTGTTGATTTTTCTGGTTCCTGTGTCGTGTTCGATTATTGTGTGCTGCGCTTCCAAATATTGAAAGTCATATTGATTTATGTGCTCCTGTTCCTCCTGGTGTACATATTGCTCCTCGTAATCTGTGACACCATCTTCCTCGCACATCTCATTGATCAGATCGTTCTCTTCCTCTTCGCCAAGATCGTCCAGTTCGTCGGACAGCAATGTCGGCTCTATATACTCGCTTTTCGGTACACGCATCACTTCCTCCTCCTCGAAGTCGGGGCAAATGATGAGCTGTTGATGCAACTCTGAATTGTCGAGCAGCAGCTCCTCGTCGTCGTCGGCTTCGTTCTTGGGCATGAGGAACTCTTCGTATTTATATTCGCGAACCACATCGACACCTTCCAAGATCACATACTGATTGCTACAGTCAGCATCCTCTTCGTCTATGCCGTTGTTGTTGTATTCATTTTCGTATTCTGATTTTGTCATTACGAATTCAACTATTTCGGACATGTCGACGTTTATCTGACTGAGTTTGCAATTGTCGCTGCTTTCAACAATTATTTGGGCGCTTGCATTTATCGTGTGGCATTAGAAATGAAAACTGCTAGAGATGTCACCAATCGCAACAATCGTTTGGTTAAACTACTAATCGCTCACAACTCACACAGCTGAACGTTTGAGCTAGGTGCCCGATAATAGTTCATTTAGTTCGCTCGTTTAGTTCATTTGGTTCGATTCTTTTCTGTTTGATTTTCTATTTTGTACATTAGATTTATGCTGGTTTTGTTTTTTGAGTCAAGGCAAGCTACTCAGCCTCGATATCGCCCTTAGGCGAACGATAAAACTAAATGAGCGATTGACCAATAATGAACGAGTGAACTGCATTTTTTTGTGATGAGCAACGACGTTGAACTCTAAAAACTAGTATGCTGGTGTTACATTTGCCGATAGACAGTGGAGAAAGATCGATTGTAGGTAAACAATATTAAAATTCAAATTATATTTATTAAATATTAGTACATTTCCCACAGGTATTATTATTGTGAAGAAAAATAAAGTAAACATTCATAACATAAAATCTTGTAAGTGTCATGTGTTAAAAGAAATCGGAATTAAAAACAGCAAGTTGGCAGCATCGTTCAAATAAATTGAATTGGCGCTGAAATCACGGCATGTGCATAGAGCTACAACCGTTCGCTCGTTAGGCCATCTTTTTGTTAGCTTTATCAAGTTCGTCTTGGCCTAGCGGTTTGCCAACTTCTTGGCCACAACAATTTCACACACTGCATTTTGCTGTCACTGGCGGCGGCTTATTTGATTCGCACACTTGCTAGCGTGCGCTTATGCTTGAGTTTTGCTGCCGTCCGTGGAAACGTTATTATTTTATTTTTTTTTTTGCTGTGGGCAATCTTGTGTGTTTTATTTACGTTTAGCTGTTCGCTTTGCGTTGCATCGTGTGGAGCGCGCGCATGCTTAACAACCGTTAGTTAAATATTTAAAATTTGCGGTTTTTTGCAACGCTAATAGAAAATTTTGTAATTGATGCGTGATTGTGTAAGCATTTTTTCCTATATTTTCATAATGCCAATAACAAAATATATATCAAATAAACTGTATAAAAAAGTGTAAAAAGTGCTAAAAAAAAAAAGAAAAAATGTAACAAAACAAATGTTTAAAACTTTTGTTTTAAAAAGTGTAATAAGTAGCCAAGTTGACAAAAGGATATTCAGTGTTTCTTTTTTTTCATCGTTTATTTTATTATTGTTATTATTATCATTAATTTTTTTCGTCAAGGTAAAACGAATGTTTTTGACAACTGATTGGCTTTGACATTGTGCAAGCCTTTTACTGAAAGGTTTGTACTATCAAAGGTTTATGCTTTATTGTGCTGATTACAATAATAATAATAAACATCAGTATCAAATAGCAACTTAATGTGGCCCATCTTCAACTGGGAGGCAACAACAAAAGAAATAAACAAACAAACAGACAAGCGACAACAAATAAAATCAAATAGGATTGCGCAAAAAAGTAAACGCATTATGTTTGTTTGTGTTGTTTAAGTTATAGTTTTGGTTTTATTTGCCCTTAACTTATTTACTTTTGCAGCAATATCTTTGGCTTATTTGATTTGACAAATCAGACAAATGCAAACTTGACCTGCTTTTCTCCTCTTTTCATATATTTATTTGTTCATTCCGATATTACGTGGTGACCCAGTGGCCAGAGTGCTTCTCTTATCTGCCACACGGTGACCAGTGACAAGTTACCAGTGACCAGTGATCGGTGATCAATGAGAAGTGATCATGGATATGTGTTCAGTGACCAGCAGAAAATTGGCCTTAATTTGCTTACTATGCTGTGGAAGGAATGCACAAATGTGTTTCTTTAATTCATTTTTTTAGTATCACAAATACAGATCCGAGTGTTATTACTATATAGTATACTGGTATTCTATATATATTATATATAGATGCTATATAAAATGATTTTGAAAAGGATTAAGTTGGATTAAAATGTAATTATAAGATATATATATATATATATATATATATATATATATATATATGATTTTTGTTGAAACTGAGATCTATTTTTCAACTTTGGAAGTTGCACAAATTGTTTAATTCCGATAGGAATGTCAATTTTACAGGAGCAGGCAAACAAAACGAAATACAAAAAAAATAAATCCTAGTTTCACTTGGGCCTAATTCTAAATCTATATCATTTTCATTTCAGTTTGCTTAGGCTTAGACAACGAAGAAGAAGAAGAAAAGGTAGACGAAGAGGTGGAGGTGGTGGAGGAGGAATAAGAAGACGAGACCAGATTCTCAAGACCAGACCAATTAAGAGCAAGCCGAAGCCAACTCGAAGCAAACCAAACCCCAAACAACAGCAATTGCAACAACAACAGCAACTGCAACTGCAACAGCCACAGCAAGTGCAACAACGATAGCAGCAGGTGTTGGCAAACGGCAACGCGACCAAGTGGCATCATTTTGCGGTTGCCAGTTTGCCAGTGTTGCTAGGGAAACGGGAAATTGGAAAATCGGAAACATGTTCTTGCAGATGCATCGACAACTGTTGCTGCCGCAATTTGTGTGTCATGCTGGTTGGGCAACCAGAACGGCATTCGGCCTGGGCGTATTCCTAGTAACAGTCGCATCTGCCTCGGCATTGGGTACACCATCACCATCATCATCAGCATCATCAACATCAACATCATCATCATCATCAGCTACTGCTGGTGGTGGCGGCGAGAGTACGATGCAAATCGAGAAACTACAGGTGAATTGCACGCGTGACCTGCTCGACATGCAGTTAACGTTGAGCCGCACATTCCGGGGATTACTCTATGCCAAAGACTTTCCGCTGGAGTGTCGGGCACGTGGTGGCGCCAATGATGACGCACTGATCGCGCTGCGTGTGCCCACTTCGGGCTGTGGTGTCCGCGCCGAGCCGCTACCAGATGGCGGCATGGAATACACCGTTCGCATCATGCTGCAAATGGAACAGAAACTCCGCCAGAGCACCGATATTTTGCGAACGGTGCGCTGTCAACTGCCCGCCAAGGCGATGGGAATGCCACTGCCCCTACATGGACGAGATCGGTACGTAAATTTAGTTAGCTAATTATTCCAACTAGAAATCAGACAACAAAATATTCTTATTTACTTAGAATAATTAGCTTTATGCTTAGTATTATTTATTTATTTATTTAAATTGATAATTGAATATACAGTTTAGAAACAGAAAACTTCCTTAGACCCACAAAAAAGAAGAGAAGAAAGCAAAAGATACTCCAAATCAGGGTATAAATATTTCTTTAGATTAATTTATGTTGAAGATTAAAAACACTTTAAAAACTGAAAATTGTATTAGGCCCATAAAAAGATGATTGTG
Organism: Drosophila melanosoma; assembly: GCA_035042045.1. Taxonomy (NCBI): domain Eukaryota; kingdom Metazoa; phylum Arthropoda; class Insecta; order Diptera; family Drosophilidae; genus Drosophila; species Drosophila melanosoma. The sequence continues at coordinate 7,542,421 of JAWNLY010000176.1, forward strand.
AGAAATGAAAGAAATGCTTAAGCTAATCCTAAATCTCCTGTAGAAATGCACGAATGCGAGCCTTGGCTGTCGTTGCCTCAGCATCCTCCTCCGCCTCCGCATCCGCATCTGGAACGGCAACTGGGTCGGGGCAAAGGATGGATACGCCGCGTGTTCGCATTTGGCTGGAATTAGGTGGCCCAAATGGCTCTGGATCTGTAGAGGTGGGCGTAGCAACTACTTTAACGGTGCGCGCCATTGTGCCTGGAACGATTGGTGTGCGCGTCGTCGACTGTGCGGCACTCGATGGCTTGGGCGAGTCGACTCAGCAGCTTCTCGACGCTCGCGGCTGTGCCATTGACGAGCAGGTGAGTCAATTAGTCAAGTTCCATTAATTTTGCATAACTTGCGAGCGATCGTTTACCGTTAAGGCATCCACCATATATCAATAATTAATCATAATTTTAAGGTATTTATCGATGAAGCGTTGTTTTTTTTCCTATTTTTTTGACATCAGACTTTCATTTTTATTAACGCTGCTGCGAAAGTAAAAGCACAACAAACTGAGCACAGTTCGAGTTTCGCATTAATGTGCAAAATTTCTAAACATGTTGGCAGCGCTAGTCCTGCAACTGTTCTTGTTGTAATTGATGTTGTGCAATGCTTAAAGCGCTAACGCATCATTAATTATAACGGATATTACAACACTCAGAATTGACGTCAGCAACAGCAACAGCAGCGGCGGCAGTGAGTCAAAACCCAAAACTGTTAGACATAATTACGCGCGCATCGTTAGAACAGTTTACGTTTGCGCTTGCGTTTTGTTGGTGTTTTCTGGCGCTGCCCAGCCAAGCAGCTTAGCAGCCATTAAAAGCAACTGCTTCTGCGACTGCCCACCAACAGTTCTTCAGTTCTTCTTGAGTAAATTAGGAGGTCACAACAATTAGCCAACAGTGAAATACATAGAAATATTTAGCGTTTAACATTTTGACATGGTTCCAGCAGCAATCACAATCACAACAACAACAACAACAACACTAGCAACACCGGCAATAGCAATGCCAAGCTTAAAAAATCATTTGCATTTAGTCGTTGCCATCTCCGTCGCAGCGTTGTGCACATGTCATGCAAGAAAATGGGTCAGACAAATCTTCTGTTGCTTCTTGTTGTTGTAGTTGTTTTGCTGTTGGCCATTGTGGGGTGCGCGCTAGCAAGAAAAATCTCACGGCTTAATTTTTATATTTATTTTAACGGACACCGGCAAAGACAACAAAACATTTGCATTTTATGTTTGTTTTATTGTTCGTCAACCCATCAGCTCCCCTTTGTGGTAATGGCATTGCCATCCGTTTCAGCACATTTTCAGTTTCTTTTGCGTTTAGTTTTATTGTTGCTTGCAAATAATTTATGCATGCGCCCATCTATGCGCTATCTTGGATTATTTATTTGACTTAAAAAAGCTTCTAGGTCAGCGAGCGTTCAGTGCTGAAAAGTGAAAAATTCTGCTGCTGCTGCTGTTGCTGCTGCGTTACAATTTCTAATCAGAATATGACCCACATAACACATACATATTTGTTTGGCTGTTTTCTCTGTTAATGCAGCTCTGCTAGAAAACAGCTATAAATTCACACTAAAGATGAGAATAGGCAAATTAAGAGAGGGACAGAAAGAGTAAGAAGGAAATAGAGAGAGATTGTTGTTAAATACAACAAGGCCCACACAAGCAATATAGTTAATGTGAATGGTGACAAATGCATTATCATAAATAATGAATAAGTACTTTGTACCATAATTTTTACGATATTTGAACTCATATGAACTTCCGCAGAAAATTTGATTGTTTACATTATTATTTGTTGTAATTGTTTCAAGTTTCTCACACGGCACGCAGCAAAACACGTGCTGAAGGGCCATGTAAATTGAAACCAGGTAGCGACATCTAATCAACGTTTGATATGTGTGATATGCACATATTAACATTCCTACATGCACACACACACACACATACATATTTAATGTATGCATGTATGCTGCAGGCAAGTGTCATTCAACAACAATGGCAAGACGTAAATCACATGGCTCTGAAATTTCATACATTTTATAATACACACACACACACAAAAACATATGCATATGTCTTAACTGGGAGTTATTATTGTTGTTGTCCGTGAACTTGGCTGATGACTTTTGTTACCGTTGCTCTGCTCTGCTTGTAACGGAAGTGGCCAAATAATGCAGGTGTGAGTGAAAAGTGTGTGGGGTGCCACTGCCACTGCCATTGCCACTGTTTACAGTGGTTGTTGTGTTGTGTCGTCAGACAGCAACAATTACCCAAAAATTGTATAACCAGTCATAAACAGAGCTGATATTTCTAACACATACAAAAAACCCATTGCGGTAAAAAAAATAAACATAAAAGAAATGGTCAAAAAGAATAAAAAAAACTGCTTCATTTCGCGGACAGTTACCCCAAACAAGCCGCTCGTTTATATTCTTTGCTTAGAGCCTACTTTCAATTTCGGCTAATTATCTAATATGTACAAAAAGTACAACATTTTTAAATCATCTTAACACTCATATATATAGTCAGCTTATGTCAGATAACTTCAGTTTGCAAAATATGATTCATAAAGAAAGACTTCAAAAACATACAAATGCACGACGAGTGATGCTTAACCTCAGGACAAACCCTCTCCAAGGATTATAAAGTAAATTGAATAATCCGATATCCAAATAACATTTTTGATTATATTGCAGATAATAATTTAATTTCCAATAGCCAGCCTAGAGAAAGATTGTTTAGCTTCTAATAACAAATAATAAATAATAACTTATAATAACAAATAATAGCTTATTATAAAAACAAATTTTGTACCTGTCTTTGGCAGTGGTTGTGTTGGTCGATTTCAACAATTAGCGCTTGAACAGAATCATCCACTGCTTAAATGAATTTGGTTTTACGATTTGCACATTCTATATAATTATATTCCCTTATTCGCCAATTTTTTATATATTTAAACTCTACATTTTTAAGAGCATAACACTCTATTGCTATGTAGACCATTGTCAAGATATGTTTTCCTTTGAAAAAATTAATTACCAATTGTTACTTTAAATAATTAATTAAATAAATTTAATATTTTCACTTCTATTTGTGTCAAGATTTTATTTAATTAACCTTGTTACAAATGCAATAATTAAAGCTTGTAGCACTAAAATAAATAAATAAAAAAAATAAGTAAAAGTGAACGACTACGAAATACCGACTAGTTGAAAATATAATATAGTTTCATTTGATCAATATTCCCTATTAAATATATATATATATATATATGCATATCAATTTGAATCGGTATTCGATATGTAAATAAGTTATTGATACAATAATATAAACTTGATCTGGGTATGGAAATACCTTTGTGTTATTATATGAAAATATAGCTAAGGAAGCTCATATTATTAATATTTTATACCTTTTACAGGTGATGCCGGCGCTGCATACCAGATTTAAGCCGGCAGAGGAGGGCTGGTCGAAACAGCATGAGGAAGATCTGGTCGAGCGCACGTTTATGGCCACATTTCCCGCCTTCAAGTTTCCCGATCGCGAGCGCTTGCACGTCAGCTGTGGCGTTCAGCTGTGCAAAGGGAAGTGCCCCAATGTGAGTAACACCAAATGTATATATATATGTATATATATATATATACATATGTAAATGCAAAATTGGCCAAGTAGCAAGCCACATTTGAACTGAGCTGTATATTAATTTATTGCAATGAAAACGAAAGTGTTGCTTGCATTTTCTTCATGAGTGCAACGAAGCGTATTCATATATATGTATATATATGTATATATATATATATATATATATATATATATATTTATAAGTGTGTGTAGGTGTGGTGTGTGTTGTGCGTGTGTGTGTGTGTGTGTGTGTGTGGAAGGCGCCGCTAATTAATGTGGTTATTGCACTAAAATGCACTGAACTGCAGCCCAAAAGCACTTGCAACAATTGCCAAAGTGCTGCGATGTGCTCAAACAAATATTTATATATATATATATACATATATATATATATATATATATATATATGTATCTGCTACAAATTTGTGTACTTAAACACACTAGACAAATTGCATACTTTAACTTATTATTCGGAATTTAAATTTGTTTCCTTAATTTTAAAGCATTTTGTAAAATTTATTTTTAAAAAAATATATAATTTATATACGTGTATAACAAAAAACTTTAAATTAAAAGAATTCTACCCTTTAGAAAATCGTGAGAATTGAAAATATTTTTTAAAAATATTAAAAAAAAATTACAAACTTACAATTTATTTAGGATTGTCGATCATTTCTAAAAACAAGAAAAACTTGCAGGGCGATTTACATTTCAGACCGATTTCATTTTTCTGGGTGTATGTATGTATGAATATACATATGTATGTGCATATATTTGGCCGTGTCAACTAACTAACTGAAATCTTTAACGTGCAGCTAAATTGTCGCCTCGCCGAGCAGCAACTGCAGCTGAACGCCGATCAGCACCTGGCGCGCATCGAGGTGTTCAACTCACTGGCCGTGACAGCACCTCAAATCGAAGTGGATCGTCTGCGCTACGATCGCCGCTATAACATGAGTAGTGGTATGTATGTCCCTATATGTATGTTTCATATCAATTGTAGCCATAGTGTTCTATCGAAACGAATGAAAATTGCAGCATACAAATTTGTGCAGTTTCCCAATATTTTTAATGACGTTATATTTTTAAAACTTAACGGTATGTTACAGTACGTAGTGGTACGTAGTGGTAAAATACAAAAACTTTAAATATTATGTGAGATCGTTGCAGTCGAGCGTAACTGTCAGTGGAATAATCTAACAACACTTCTAGCACCTTTGGCTTATATTCATATAAACGACTTAAACATACATTACATAATTTGAATATATGTTTTAACTTTAATAGTTCTCAGAAGCTTTTTGCACACGGAATTTTTTTTGTCTTTGCTATAATTTGTACCAGCTTTTTACGTTTTATTTTTATTCATTTTTAAAAATCTATGAAAATTCATATTTGATAAATAAACAAATGCCAATAAATGCATATTAATTCGTTACATTTTTATTCCTTTATTTCAGTCGATGATTACGGCCCGAATGTTCGTCCATTGGCCGGCGAGGGAACATTGTGTCTGTCCATCTCGAAGTTGGCTATATCCTTCTGCATACTGGGTTCGATATTTCTAATTGCTGTGATCGTGGCCATCTTTTCGCTGATAAGAACACGTAGACGCCAGCAGGGGCACTGCACTGGATTGAGATTGGGATTGGGATTGGCTGGCACCGCCACCAGCACATCAAATAGCAGCAGTCGGTTGCATCGTGCCGAAATATGTACATCAATGTTTTCATCTAGCAGCGAATCGGCACAATCTGCGCCACGTTTCGGTGGCAAGTTTTTAATGCCGTTGCCCTACTATCCGACCACATTGCCTTATGGACGTGTCTATTAATATTTATTTGTAATTCTAATCGGTCGATTTAGTATTCATGTTTTTGGGCATGCTTTTTTTTCGTACAACAATTTTATATAGACTGATGTGACCCCTATCTCAAAACATTCATATTATTCGTCTAACGAATACTCAACGAAAATACCAAAATAATTTGTAACTGCACTCTTACATTTAGTTGAAAGCGTCTTGAAAGTGTTTTTATCGTTTAAAACGCATTTTGATGCGCTTTCATTACATACTTTTTTAGTATTAATTGCAGACATAAACTTATTTTATCTTATATATATAAATATATATATATTTTTTTTAATGTACTTAACAATGAAATTGTAATTAAATTTAAATCTAAAATCTATCGAATTTACTTGGATATTGATTTGGGTGCAAGGAACAAGTTGGCAGTTCACACAATAAATATTGCTATTCCGATTGGCGATAACGTAGCATTCCACAGTTGCTATCGGCAGCGTGAGCACGTTGTGCTCGATTTTGTTATGTTGTGTTGCGTGGGCGCCCTTTGAAACTGATTTCTTGGCTTGTTCTTTATTAACACATAATTCAAGATGACAAAGACAGCGCCAAAGGGGCGCAAGAAGCCGCCAACACGTTACTTTGATGCTGGAGCCGGCAAATCCGAAGATGACAACGCGAAACATGTTAAACTGAAACGCCGCAATCAACAAAATTTTAAGGGCGACTTCATCAAGATGCAGTCGCACTACAAACAGAAAAAATTCCAAAACAACAAGTCAACACCGAAAGAAGATGAGAAGAAAAAAATGCCAAAGATATCCAAGGAACTGCTGGACAAATATTCACGTGGCGATGGTGTCGATTCGCGTGGCGTTAAAACGCGTCACTTCAAGGAGAAGCAGCAGCGCAAAGAGATCTATTTGGAGTATGCCACCGAGCAGGCGGCACGCACAGAGCTGCTGCTCCAGGAAACGGCCGGTCAGCTAGAGGCTGACGATGAGGAGACAACAGCCAGCTATCGTCAGGAGGAGATTGTCGCAAATGTTGATCTGCAATCGGCCGCCAAACATTTTCAACTCAAATTGGATTTTGGGCCATACACGATGCGATATACAAAGAACGGACGGCATTTATTGTTGGGCGGCCGACGTGGTCATGTCGCCGCATTCGATTGGGTGACCAAGAAGCTGCACTGCGAATTCAATGTGATGGAGACCGTAGCCGATGTCCAGTGGCTGCATGTGCCCACCATGTATGCGGTGGCCCAGAAGGAATGGGTATACTTCTATGACAAAAAGGGCACCGAGTTGCACTGCGTAAAGCGGCTGACGCGTGTCAATCGCATGGACTTTTTGCCCTATCATTTTTTGCTCGCTGCTGCCAATTCAGTTGGCTACGCATCGTGGCTGGATGTGTCAATTGGTGAGCTCGTTGGAAATTTCAATACGGGATTGGGTGATATACGGTATATGCGTCACAATCCCAGCAATGGTGTACTGTGCATCGGTGGCGGCAAGGGCGTCGTCTCCATGTGGTCACCCAAAGTGCGTGAGCCACTGGCAACAATGCTCTGCCATTCGACGGCTATGACGGCGCTCACCGTGGATCCAAAGGGTATGCATCTGATCACCGCTGGCCTGGATCGCAAGGTCAAAGTGTGGGATATACGAAATCTGAACGATACACCATTGGCAACATTTCATCTACGTTTGCCCGCCAACGAGCTGGAGGTATCGCAACGGGGAATGTTGGCCCTGTCGCAGGGCACCTACCTGGAGATGTATACGGATGTGCTGGAGGGCGGCGGGACGGGCCTAAAGGATAAGTTGCCCTATTTGCGGCAGCGCTGCGATGCCTCTGTCCATGGGTTGCGCTTCTGTCCCTATGAGGATGTGTTGGGCGTCTCAACGGCGAAAGGTTTCAATTCGCTGCTGGTGCCCGGTGCCGGTGAGCCGAACTATGATGCCCTCGAGGATAATCCGTATGAGACGTCGAAGCAGAGACGTGAGCACGAGGTGCACGCCCTCCTCGAAAAGATTCCGCCCGAACTGATCACCCTCGATCCACATGAGATAACTGATGTGGATGCGCCCACGCTTCAGGAGAAGATCGATGCCAAGCGGCAGCTGTTCCATTTGAAGCCGCCGCGCATCAATGTGAATCCACGCCACAAAATGAAGGGGCGTGGCGGCTCCGCTAAGGCGGCACGCAACAAGCAAATTGTCAAGGATATGCAGCGCAAGGTAAATCGTCGCACATAATTACGATCCCAAGCCAAATCAATTTTAATAAATATCTTTTATTCCGTTACTGTAGGATTTCATTGCGGATGTGCGCAAAGCGAAGAAGGGCGTTATTGCGGACCACAAGTTGAGGTACGATGGCGACGCTGGTCAGCAGCCCAAGGTCAAAAAGGAGAAAATTGTTCGCTCCGTCTTGGATCGTTTTAAGCCCAAGCCACTGAAGAAATAGAAGCCCAGTAAATGAATAAATCCTGTTGCTGGCTGTAGGTCTTTAAATTAAGACATTTGGTTAAGTTCCAAATCTTAAGTTTTAAGTTTTTTCGAGAATTACTTTGGAAATCGAAATATAAAGTGAATCACATATTCTAAAAAAGTATTTCTAAAAATCAGGGTGTTTTTCATGTGTTGTTATTTTAAAATTAATAAAAAAAAAATGGAAGTTTTCAGGGCGTCTTTCTAAAATGTAATGCCTTTTTTCGAGCTTACGGTTTCTTTTGGTAACTAAGTCGAGATACTATTTTAAGAATAACAACATTTTGGTAAATAATATATTGCATAATATTTAATAAATATTTAAGTTTTCCACTTCTGATTGTGGGTTAACATTTTATCTTATTTTTTTTAAAGATTAAAGATTCTTGTGCTTGAATTATTTAGATCCTCAACGAAATTGAGGAATCGGGAAGGAACTGGCGCACAATTAAATTTACTATATGTACTTAAACCAAAGTTAAACAATTTATATTATATAGATTGTCTAGTATAATTGAAGTATATTATATTATATTTTTTGTTGTACACTATTATACCCTTCTGAACCCATTGAAGACGGATAAAAATCTATAATAGTCCCCCCATATATATGCTTAGTTAGGAACGATAACTCTTTCCGTTTCGTATATATCAATACACATTGTTTTCCGATATCAATAAAAAGGCAGATAATTCGAATTAATAAATAACATTAATTTATATGTATATTTTTTTAAATCAACAACAAATTCATCAGGATTTGCATAAAAATAATAACCCAAGATTGTTCAAAATATATTCCCCTTACTTTTTATATATACTTCTCAACTATAAGAAATAAGAGTGCATCCGCGCATGCTTACATTTGAGTTTGCAAAGAATTTAAAATTAGAATATTTTTAACAACTGGGTTCAGGGTATATTCTAGTCAAGCTCACCCAACTACATCATACCTACTTCTTATCTTATGGAAGGTTATTCTATATTGTTCTTGGATATCAGCATTAATCGTAGCTAAGTATACACTTAAAGTAGCTGGAGACCCGCTCGGATGCATTCTTTTCCAGTTGGTGCAATGCGGATTGCAATTTGTGCTCATCGCCATAGCGTCGAGCATAGTAGAATAGATTTAGGATGCGCTTCTGATGCTCGAATCGGCTCTCATCTGTGCCCGAGTCACCAGTCACCTGGAGCTGCTCGAGATTGGCGAGCACCTCGTTGACAGCGTCCGCCAATGCGGTCATAAAAACGACGTTCTGCTGGCGGCAAAGGGTTGACATCGCCGTCAGGGTGACATCGGCGACACTTGGCTTGAGCAGCAGCTGTGGCAGATAGCCGAGGAATGTGGCAAACTGTTCCTTGCCGCCATAGCCATTATAGAGTTCGCTGCGCTGCACCAGCTGGCACAACAGGTTCAGCATACGGGTCGCAACACCCTCGCGTGTTGTATATTCCTGGCCCACATATTTATCGATGCAGTACTGCATCACCGAGCCCATTTGATGGGACCGCAGCTGCAGCAGCGCCCATCCATTATCGAGGAGTAGGGCACGCAATGCGGCTACCAGACGGAGTTGCTCATCGGCCGACAATTGGGTCAGGCGGCGCAGGCATTGATTAACATACTGCAGCAGACAGCCATAATCTTCACTCGCCTGCTCGTCAACCGGCTGTGGCATGAAATGGCAGATGAGCTGCACCAGTGTCAAGTTCTGGGCAGTGCACAGTTCTCCGCCCGATGCCAGCACCTTTTTGCCCCTGATCCTAGTCTTCTTCGACGTCGTCTGGGTTGTTGACGACTCGCTGTTAGATGGCATCTGCTGATAGGGGTAGTTGCATTCCTTGAGAAAGACGCGCACAAAGCTGCTGGCATAATTGGTACGCATCCACATGCTCAGCTCGTGTGTGGCATCATGTTGCGTTGTCTCGTACTGTTGCACCAGCTGGCACAGTTGCGCCACAATGTCCAGCAGCACGTGCAGACTGGCCGCCGCATCCGCATTTAGGAGCTGCTGCTGGTGCTGGTGCTGCTTTTGTTGCTGCTGCTGTTGTGGTCGCACCTCGATCCAATTGTCATGGATCAGTGGCATCAGCTGCTCCACATAGCTGCGCAGCTGCTCATTCTCGGCTCGGCGCGCACTCTCACCCAGAATGGCATACAGATCCCGTTTGTCCTCCAACTGGGGACGCAGCACATTGTAATATTGCGCGCTCTTTGCATCAAAATGAACGGTACGCGCCGGCGTCTGGCGTGTATCGCTTTTCGGCTGCTGTTGCTGCAGCAGTGTGCCGAGGATTTGATGGAGGCGCAGCAGAACCTTGGTGCGCCATTTAATCGTTGTTAACTGACCTGATCCGGAACCCGCCACGCGAACTGTGAGCAGCCGATTTGAGCGCTGCGTGTCATGGCGTGTGCGCGATATCATATCGATAAAGTTGCTAATTATGGTGCTGGCACTGCGCTCCGCCAGCAGACGGGCGGGCACACGGAGAAGCAGAACGTCAAGCAGCAGAAGCGAATCCTCCTGTATGGCCGGCTGCACGTGGGTCATTGCACAGCGCAAATACGCGGCAATGATGTGAAAGAATGGCACCATCGCGTTCGATGGCAGTGCCCCGAGCAGCTCATCGAGTGTCTTGAATGATTCAACACGCACATCGCGTTCCATGTCCAATGCGCCGCCCGCAATGCCCTGGAGTAGTTCATTCAGATGACCAATGAGATGTTCGGCCTGGCCGGCTTTGACAGCGTCGCGCACATTGCGCAGCGCATCACAGCGAAACTTGAGATTGTGATGCTTGAGGCGGCTGAGAATCTCTTTGAGATTCAGCTGCCGCTGGCTGCCGTAAGATGCTGACTGCGAATACTCCTGGAGCTGTGCGCGTATTTCAATTTTGCGCACCTTAAAGTCCGTTTTGGTCACATTGAGGCCCTTGGGTAGCTTGGCGCCTTTCAATTTCACTTTCGCTTTCTCGGCACGCAAATTCTTTTTGTGATGTCCCCCCATTTTATGTTATATGCGATTGCCACAATTTGAATCACAAACATGTGCTGTTTGCAACAGCTTATCGGTCTATCGGGAGAGACGGACAGCGCTGCCAACTGTGCAATACAGGTCGTCGAACAAGTTATCGATAATGAATAACCCTATATAAAATAAGGTGTAAGGTCTCTTTTTTTGGGATAGCAAACACTGTTAACTTGTGTAGATTTTGTAAACCGCTGCTCGACGGTGTCAAAATAATGAACTCGATATATTTTGACGACGGCTATTGGCAAACCACCCCATTTAAGTGCGGCAACTGCATCGAATTAGAAAAAGTTTTAAGAGTAAAATTATTTAAAATTAATCAAGAAAAAGTTTATTTATTAGGGCGCAAAGGCGGGAACATTATTTAAACTATTTTTTTTTGGCTCTTACAAGAAAAATATGTTGCAATTTCGTAAAATTTTGTTTTTAATTTGAAAACAGTGCCTAAACCAAGGTGTCAAGTCGAAACCGTAATCGGAACCGCATCTTCACCGATTGAAACTCAGAAATAAATGTTAAATTTTCTTTATAGCCAAATATCGGATTAATATTAAATGTATCGTTATTTTATGCTATGATTTTTTAAGCTTTTATACCAATTCTGCAATACCATAAAAAAATATAAAAATACCCGCATTTTTATACTTAAATAAAAATGGACAAAATTCCGCAATTTATATACTTTTCGGATCAGTATCGAAATTTTAACAAAAATGCGATTCAGTTTGACAGCCAGATCTAAACACATCATCAGTTATTCAATAATCTCAGTAATGGCGCTCCCTTGATATGGCGCTGTGGCTTAATCTTATATTAGTTTTAGTCTTAGTTGAAGGGCGTGTTATACTTATGACCCTGAGCCAATTACGAAATGTACATCTGTTTGTCTGCCACATCCTGTGAGCGCGCTTGGGGTTTAACTACGATTTTATCGCCAATTAATCAGGGCGTGTTTAATACCTACTCTCTAGTTTTGCAATTAGTTAAAAACGCTCCCAAATATATATCAGTTGCTTAGATAATGCCAGTGGACGACGAGCGTTTCAAGGTTAACCGGTTAGTTGTCCGGCTATCATCTTTGAATGCTTGAATAGGTTCAAAGTGCGCGAATTTAAATTGCCTGGCATGTGGAATAGAGTAACTCTCGCCCACAGTTTGCTAGCAAAAGTGCATACCGATCATAAATTAATATCAATTTGCCATGCAATGTGTTTTCAATTCAGGGTAATGTTATTTAAATTGCTGCATGCTCTTACGACAGGTGCTGACACTCTTTTCTTTCTTATTATTATTTTTATGTGCCATAATTTGAACTATATTCCACACGTTTTGAAGCTCAATAATTTAACAGCTTGAACTTGTACTTACGGATATTCCGTTTCTTTGCTTGCACAGGGCTGCAGCCATCTGACAGAGTTCCCATGGTTATAACAACCAAATAAAAAAATCCAAAACCCCAGTAGCCACGAAGTTGCGGTTTTTAGATTTTTGAAGGTCTAACGGCCATGCCGAGTAGAAGTGACAATGACACTGGTAACACGGAATGGACACGTAATTATAGAGCTGCAGTGACTGGCGCTGCGAACGGCAATGCCAACAAAACAGACAATACCAGCGGCCAAATCAACACGCCACCGAACAATCCGAAACATTTCTCACATTTTGATGGATGGCAACTCTGTTTACTTCGAGTTTGGCGCGCTCTCCACTTTTATTTTCTCGTAGGTGTCGGCGTCTGCGATATTTCGTCGCTTCAGTTGTAATCAAGGTTTCGACTTGCACGGATGTATTTTTTTTGGCGTTTGTGTGCAATGTTGTTTCATTTATAACGGTTAAGAGTAACTAGAAGCAAGAATAATAATATAAGATATTTGTTGTTTGTCAGTGTGTGCATTTAGTTTATGTTATTTTTATAGTGCGGTGCTTTTATTTGTGTTTTTTTTTACTCTTGTTAGTAAATGTGAGGCTAGATTTGCTTGTATTTAGCGGCAGCAGTTTTAGCGCAAGATAAAATTACAACAGACCAAACACTAACAGTTTTGCCAAATTATCTTATAATTAAACAACAATATGCACACAAAGATGAACGGAAAACTGCTGAGCAATAAAAGCGATCCAATCGCATTAATTACAACAAGAAGTCACAGCAAGCGCATGCAACAGATGCAAATGCAATTATAATAAAAATAATAACAATCATAATCAGAATTACAATAACAATAAAGCAACAAAATCCAAAGCCAAGCTGTAAAGCCGGCGTCGACTGCCGCAGCGTCGGCGCTTAAAGCTCAGCTCAGCTTAGCAAAGCTCTGCTAGAACAAAATAATCAACAATCAAACACACATTTTCTGACCGTGCCTTTTGTGGCTGGCAGGTAAGTTTTTACTATCTAATAATTACGTATATGCAACGTCATTATCATGATTATCCCAATCGCTACCAATAGATGGCGCTAAATGCACTTTGACTTTATATATGCACTTATACAGTAAAACTTATCTAGATCAAACCAACATCTGTAACACAAATAGTTTTAGCAATTTAAAAATAATAACCATCAGCTGCTTAAATTTCAATTTGATTATTAAATGGAAATTCCGAAGGTTTTTTTTTTAATGGGAGCTTTTTTTTTATAGTGTAGTTAACATTTACAATATTTAGTTCGAGCTAGAGAAATTTTACTGTTGTTATTTCTGGGAAGCGGTATATCCGTTTGAGATTTTTCACTGGAATACGCTGCTTTTGATGCATCTGCATTAAATATGATCTGATGCAATCTGAACAAATATTATTTCTGTTTCGCCAGAACTTATTAAAGAATAAGACGAAGAAGAAGAAATTGTTTTTATATCCTATCTTTTATGGGCCAACAATAAAAAAACTAATACGATTTTCTCTTTGCCATGCCTGAATTTAATGCCAAGTCATGCAAGTTATGTTGCATACTATATAGATAAGCGATAATTTGCATTAAACCTGACCCTTGTGAGATAACAATATTGACTGACTCATTATAGGGAAAAGCCGACAGTGAATCATTTGCATTCGCATGTTTAAGCTGACATGCCGATTTTTGACCCATTGGCGTTGACATGTTTCCGCAAAGAAATATATCGCTTACCGATCTCATGCTTATATACAAAACATGTGTACTTTTATGTTTAAGGCAGATACCAATTCAGATACAGAAAGAGATACAAATTCCAATACAAAGACTCAGGGTTGGAGCCGTATTCGAGATGCTGCGTAACTTGAAATGATGTCATTTGCCACCAGATAAATTTTAAAACCAATTTCGCTTTAAAAGAACACGGTTTAAGAGGATCACAAACAGAACAATTTATTATTATAAAATAACACTATAAATTTAATAATGCCGTTTAATATTCTGCATAATATATTTATTATTTATATATGTATATCAATTGTAAATACATATAATTTTTTTTTATTTATGTCCGTAACCTTTGACTTTTAATAACAATCAAAGCCATAGGGCTTTGCTAATTAAAGTTAAGCAATTATTTATATGAACAGACACAGCGGCAATTATACGGATATTATAGAAAAAGCTTAACTTGCCGAGTGCATTGAATATTGTTTGTGCTCACCTTTCCGTAACTCAGGTAAACTCGCGATACCGAACCGAATATCACTCTTGGTGTATAGAGTCTGAAATTGTCTACGTATCTTTATGTATCTAGATACATAAACTTATCTCAATTGAGATAGACAGATACGTAGGTTCTGAAGTAAAAATGCCTAGCTAAAATTTGAGCTATTTGAAGCGATCGTTGTTCTGTTTTTCTTATATACAGTGATTTTTTATTTCTTATTTAAGGCAACAGATTTACCATTTATTTAATTGTTATTAATGAATTCTGGATTCTGTTTGCATAAAATACGTGTATATTTTATTCCACCATTTTCAAATACGCATATTAAATAAAATTGTTTGACATAGAAGTGAAATGTTAAATTATGCCTGGAATTGGTTTTGTATTCTCTTGATAGGTTCTTTTTTTTTGCTTTCAAAATATGTCATCTTCGGCGTGCCTTCAATAATAAATAATTCATTATGGCCTTAAGTTGAAAATGTGAATAAGGTTTCCAAATAGCCATATATCTGAAAGTGGAACTTTTCGTCAGCTGTGTCCAATGAAGATTATAAGCCCCTACTAATTATAAAAACAATGCATCGGGACTTAATAATCGTAACTTAGCCCGTAACATTTTGATAACATAGTTTGGCTTGTTTCTGAGAGTTAAAAATCCATTTAATAAGTTAGGAACAACAAATAAATTATTAATTAAATTAAATCTCTAATCAAAAGTGGTCTTATAGAAAATATTATATAGTTACTGCAACCAAACTGCAAATCACTATGCAATTTTTTTTAATTACTGCTAATTATACTAGTAGGTCTACTAGGTATAGAAAAGTTTCGCTTTTGATGATTTTAGGTGAATTCATATAAGATGTCAAAATTATTATGGAATGTACATATAGTACAGAAATACATATAAATGGTACAAACATATGTTGAAGTAGTTCTGTAAGCGTAATTAGTCTCTTTCGACTTGTACTTTGTGCGCTGTTTGCAATCTTTGTTAGCGGTTTCTTTGTGAGGCCAAAACAAAGATAACGCATTCAGCAGATAGCCCGGAGAAACAACTATTCATTCATTCTGCAATCAACTCAACTAAGCAATAAACACACACCCACAGTGACTCTCAACAAGTCAAACAAATTACAAAACGCATAGTTCATAGTTCATACATTTTGTATGCAGATTGCTCAGTAAACAATAGAAAAACTTAACCGACTACGAAATACTCTGTTACCAATAATTCTTCATACCATATCTGTTAAAAGGTGTAAAGAAATGCAAATCTTTGAAGAAGGTTTGTAGAAGGTTTCCACGCTCTAAGTTTGCCACTGAAATTGAAAGATTAGAATTGTCTGATGCGATGATAATGCCCTAAGCAGGATAAAAATGATTGTGGAAAGATAGTTTTTATAAACCTTCTAAAGCATTTTTACAGAAATAAACAGAACAGAAAATCGCAGTTGTGTGGCAACATTAGTGATTTGTGGCACTTATAGTAACAACACAAGCAAAATTATTTAGTACTTATAACAAGCTTTGTTTGTCTTTTCGATGAGTTAACTACACCCACTGGCAAAGTGTAATATAATTTTGTCGTAAGTTTTGATTTTTGAAATACAGTAAATAGTAATAATATTTGATCTTATGGGCGTAAAACTCTCTAATTTATCGAATTTATAAACTATTTCAAATGTTTGTGTATTCGGCATCTTAAAATACTAAAGTTTGTTAGTAATAGAAATTTTAAAAAGATATATTCTAAAATTTTGGAATAATTTATATATATATTCTTTCTGACCAATTTCTAAAATTCACGCTGGTTGTTTGACAAACAAATCGTTTTATTAGCTTAACTTAAACCTTTTTTGCTTAAGAATTTTCATTTTTAATTCTAAACAGTCGAGTGTAACAAATGTTGTTAAAAAGTCACCAGATATTGTGGTGATGAAGAAATGGGCGAAAACCCGATTCTACGAATTTCACACTTTTTAAATAATATGTCATCTAATTGTTCACTGTTTTTTTTTATGGTTTAATACTGAAAGGCATTGATTGATAGCAGTTGAGAGACGAGCATTAATACGAATGCGAATACGAATAGGAATACGAATAGTGATAGGAATACAGCACAAAACTAATAGGCGTTCCACATTTTAACACCCTCTTCCTAGGCACCACTCAATCCATCCCCCCAGTGTCAGATATTAAAATGATAATCAGACAATCGAACTCTGGGCCCAGAGAAGAGTACACTGTACTGTGCACAACCACATACACAAACAGACAACACACACACACACACACAACACACACACACATACACACACACACAGACACACACACACAACACACATACACACACACACACAAACACACATACACAAATACACACACACACACACACACACACACACACACACTTGTTGACCGTCGCACATTCAGTCGGTCAGTGTCAAAGGCCGCAATATCAATCCTGGGGTGTGAGTCGCTGGGCAGACAACTGTTCAAATGTCGCGGTCAAATACCAAAATACAACAAAACCAAACCGAAGCGAAAAATATATAAAAATACACATAAAAAATATGAACATTAACATTTATTGAGATGTGGAAGTTGCAATACACTTAATGTGAATTCATTTCAATTAATTACAATGTTGCATCTATAAACGATTTAATAGATTTCAATGTTGAACAAGAACATAAATTGCACGAAGGGTGGAAATACATCATTGATTGAATCAGTTTTTTTTTATTTCGAGTGGAGAACTTTTTTTTATTTTTGTAAATTGACTTAAGATTTTACTTTCCATACTGAAAGCAATGCTTGAATCCATATTATTTAACAACATACATAATATAAATAAATATATAATTAAGGTTCAATATGTGTGGAAAACGGTGTAAGACTGCAACTGGAAGGGTATATCAACAAAAGCGAAAAAAGTATAAAAAAAACATCGAATAACTGTCGAGAAATGTTGCTGGGCTGCCTGGGCTGGGCGTTTATTACCATATTCTCCCTCTCTCTCTTTCTCTCTCTCTCTTCCTCTCTCTCTCTCTCTGTCTCTGTCTCTCCCATCGAGCGACGTGTGGTCAGTTATTATTACAGTTATTGTTGGCGTGTCCTGGCATATATGGAATAGATTAGGTTTTTTGTAGCCTAGCGTGTCCTGGCTTCCAGCAGACATGTTTGGTCAATGTGTTCATATAACCTGACTCCATTAAATATTGGTTACTTTGATCTGAGTGTTCAGATCTATTCTGTCAAAATCTTAGAAATATTTCATATTTTCTTTCATTAAAATTTAAATATTACATTTATTTTTAAATGTAATTCAAATTATTTAT
Organism: Drosophila melanosoma; assembly: GCA_035042045.1. Lineage (NCBI taxonomy): Eukaryota > Metazoa > Arthropoda > Insecta > Diptera > Drosophilidae > Drosophila > Drosophila melanosoma. The sequence continues at coordinate 7,560,380 of JAWNLY010000176.1, forward strand.
AACATATAACTGTCTTATTTGAAATTATATTGATAATCTGTAAACCAAAAAAATTGTCTAATATAAAATATATTTTATCAATAGATAAATCCCACAGTTTCGCATATCACATAAAACGCATAAATAAAATCTTATTGAAATAATTTTTATTATCTGCAAATATGTATATATTTTTAGGATTAATGATGTTTCAATACTTGGCTACTGGGTATTTTCTAGTCGAGCTCTCTTTCTCTCAACTGGGGCATTCATACTTGTTCTAATGGCTCATGCGCCACTAAATGCTTTGCTGTTTAGCCAACTGACCCACTGACCAAATGCTAAATTGATTGAATGAACTAAACTATAGTTAACCGTCTGGCTGACCACAAAGAGGGATAGAGAAAGCGAGAGTAAGGGGGAGAGGGGGAAAGAGTTGGTTTTAAAAAATCGCCAAAGACCGAAGCAGGGGCAACACTGTGTGGTTTGTGGCACGAAACGACGCCTAATTGCACTGTGCAATATGAATGCAATGCAGGCATGTCAAGAAATTGACCAAAACACACACACAAATGCACATACACAGAGAGAAGAATAATGTGCTGAATGTGACTGTCAATGTCAAATGAGAATCAGAGTTGTTTGCTAGAATTGATTTACCTCAATACCAATTGCATTGGAGTTGTGGAGCACACACAATCACGCACATTCACACACACACACAGACACACACACACACACACACGGTCACACACACACACACACAGACACACACGCCCACATGAATTTTGGAAATAAATACGTATATGCATGTGATGCCCATTAATATGATTGTGGCGAACAAGCGAAGTTCAACATTGTTTGTTGATTATTTGATTCCCGACATTCACAATAATCATTACTCAACTTGACATTGTCAATGTCGCAAATGGTTGGTTGAGGCACTTGCAATGTGTACCATGGGTAAAAAAAACTTATGTTTTTGTTGACAGTTTGCGTTACAGGTTTCAAACAACGAGTCGCTCAATGATTTTGTTACCAAAATTCGTTCTAACCCCTATCGATATAAATCGATTTCAATTGTTTTGTTTGTATTGATTATTGCAATTGAATTAAGTCCATTTGCTGTTGTGTGCATCTTATGGAGTTTGAAATCGAGTTTATTTCTTTGTATCGATAAGTATGTACGATTCGAGTGAAATCGATTGTCAATAGCTATAAAATGCATTTCTATAATGTATATATTTGTTGACATGATATTGAACATCTCTAAAAAAAAATGTTCACCACTGTGCACAGTTTCGTGTGGCAATATTGTACTTAAAATGTGAACTTAAATTAATTGAAATGGTTTCGAAAATGACTCAAGATTGTTATAAAAACAATATATTTTTAATATTAAGTATCCAAATTTATAATACAAGTACTTAACTAAGGAATATTTCATTTTGTCTCCAGATGTATATGGAAAGTCAATGAAATATTTTAATTTGGAATGTTTTTAAATACTTTTTTATGTGTATTCATTGCATATGGAATACAGAGTTTCTGATTGTCAAAAATACTTGACTTGTTCATAGTCAAGTTTATTGTTTTGTTGCTCTGCTGTTTGTTAATTTGTTTGTTTTTTTGTTTCTTTCTTTTGTCCCCACGAAAACAACGTTTATTTTTTTTATCAGCTTCTGTGGATTTTAGGCCGCGTTGTCCTCGGAGATATTCGAGGAGGAGATTCGTGGACATTAAATAGCCGGACAAGCCGTGCACGCAATCCCTGACACGCATCACGCAGCTGGATAACCCAATTTGGGAATCATCAGACAACTATGTCACCGCCTATATTCCATATATATATATATCTTTATCACTCATTTATATATTTATTTGTTTTTTTTTGTTTTTTTTTCCAATAATATTCCAATATCATGGGAACGTCCAACAAGTGTTTTCCCCAATGCAACACATTGGTTCTCACTTGTAGACCAATTGTCAAACGCACCTGTCCAATATGGGTCTATGGCCATCCACTTCAAGGATACCATTTAAAGAAGTGTTGCAGTGCCGCCCTGAACTTTAAATATAGGTATTTGCACCCAACTAACACAAATCTACTTCAACTCGAAAGAAAGTATAAATTTTAAAATGCATATAATTATAAGTTGTTGTCAATGGAGACTCAAGTAAATAATAATTGCTATGCAATTAACAGAAATGATAAGTAATATACCCAACCCATACATCTAACAGTTGGACAGTTGATTGAATGCGATGGTTAAATAAAAGAGACACCAATCCCAGAAAATTTTGATAATTACATACTTCATGACAATTGAATAATATCCTTTGGAAAAGTATAAACAACTTGACATATATAAATTATATAGTTTTTCAAAAGAACTTTTCTAAAAACTTTCTTGACACATGTTATGCCTCAGATAGTTCTTCATTTACATTTGCATTTTAATTTTGCATTCCATATCGGTTCTGATTGGCCAAAACAATTCCAAAGTGCCGCAATAGTTGTATAGGTGAAAGTCATTGTGAACTGACCTTTAGTGATAGGTTTACAAAGGGCCCAAAAGGGATCGGGCGTAGTTAATTGCGTTAAATCGATTGAAATTCAAATTTATTGTTAAGCGTCATTCAATTTAATTTCAATTTTAATTTGAGCCAGCATCGTCCGACTATATATGGAGAATGAGTCACGAAAAAAAAACAAAATGCGCCACAATAGATGCCACTATTCAGCATTTACCGTTAGAGCAATCAATCTAACAGAGCCATGAATGGCAGCGCTTTGAAGCACCCAAATGGCACCCCAGAATTTTAAAGATTGCGTAATTGTTATGCAGCATTTAAATTCAATATCATTTGGATGCAAACACTGAAATCACACAAACAGTTTGTAAACAGAAATTCCAATACAATCAACAAAATAGGTCCAACTATTTTCTTATCAAATTTTATATATACAAGTAAACAACATATAATAAACACAGACCAATTTTTATTCGTACATGTTACGTCTCCGACAGGCCAAATGTCTTTTGGGCGGTTATAATCATAAACGATTTAAGCAAGTAATAGCCATGGGTAGAAATAGGCTAAGGATACTTGTCGGTCTACTGACAGGACATTGTAGACTAAGAAGCCACCTGTCCAAAATGGGTATCTGTAGCAACAGTCAATGTTGGTTTTGTGAAGTCGAGGAGGAGTCTTCAACTCACATCCTAACAAAATGTATTACCCTTGCCAGAAAAAGATGCAGCATCCTAGGGATGCATGTTATGAATGTCAAAGACATAGTAGCCCTCGACCCATCAAAGATCCTGACATTCGTTCAGGAACTGGGGTTGATGGTGGAGCTATAGGCTCGGAAGGGGGCACAATAGATCTAATAGGTCGCAGTGCACAAGACCCCCAATTAATAATACGTGTTTAAAGTGTATTCTTCCAAAACCTAACTAATATATAATTAAATTGGAGTCTAAACATTTAAATCTGTCATATTTAAAAGTCATCTGCACATAGCTCTAGATACATATCAGAGATATATGTAATTTCTTGGAATCAGAGAAGATTTTTTTTGTCTGTTACATATTTTTGAACAAGTTTATTATATTTATTATACAATAAAAGTCTACTACTACATATAGTATATATATATATATATATATATATATATATATATATATATATCTGAATCTGTGTGTATCTTTGGCGTGCCTAAGACTGCTGTGCTTTCCTGTTTCATGTGTCCCCGTAAGAGTTGACAACTATCATACTATATCATAAAAAGTTAGGCCTAATACTGCTTAGAACTATTGTTTGGGGCTTAAACATGTGTGACTCATTCTTAAAACTACTGCTGACAAACAATAGGCAACTCTTTCAGTATGTATGACATGCATGTGCAGAGATATTATAGACAATAAATGCGTGCGACATGCCAGGCATAAATGAGTAATAATATATATATATATATATATATATATATTTATATATATAAATTGTGCCGCATATCAAAGCTGACTGGGCCAAAAATAAAGGTTCAATGGTAGAGCTTTTTTTTTTTTGGACAAAGAATATTCTCTTGTAAGTGAACACCTCCGAAAAGTCGAAAAGTCAAAAAGTAATAACTGGCCCAAGTACATATCTCAGATCGGCATTATAATTACACGCTTTGCGTGTGCTCAAGCGAAAGTTAATTAGCTCAGCGATGTTCTAATATACCCATGTATGGCTGTAATGCCTCTGGGTATGCATATAAGCAGGCTAATCATTTGCATACCCTAACCTATGGATGGTATTTTGGTTTTGTCACAAATTGTGGATGATGCATTGAAAACAATGAATATTCTGAATGCATTAGAAAGTCAATTATTGTACTAAGCAAACATTTCTTTTGCGAACATTTTGAATTTAAATTTAATATTTTCATACATTTATTTTGAAATTTGTATATTATATTATATTTTAATATACATATATATAAAGATCTCTGTCAACCTCTAAATATCTGCAGTGTATTCAGTCTTTAATATATTCAAAATCGCAGTTATTTTCTCATCATTTGTTTTGGCCTTGTGCCTACAAATAATAGTCATGAATAGTTGCCGATTGCTTGTGCCGGATAACGGATTCATTATAATCGCATAAAGCTCTCGGGTGCTAAGTGATTAACGTTAAATGCTCGTAACTCCAATAATGACGCTGACGGCTCTAAGAATAACCAAAATCATCATTTGAATTTGTTGGCATTGCAATAAATTTAGCGAGCTAAATACCATTTCCACAATCACAAAGTAAATGGAAAAATATTAACATCAATAGCCGAATGGGATTTTAATGACTTCCAGATTTCATTTGTTCAAACATTTTGCCTACATCGATAGAAATCGATGGGCGATAGCAAATTCGATATCCTCTGGAATGTGACCGCTAGTTGGTGCTTTGGGGTGTAATTGGTTAATTAATTGATTGATTCACATAATTGTAGAATTAGAGTCCCAAATTAGAATGATTCTTATTACTGGCAAACCTTTTATTTAAGGGTGCTTGTTTAAGATCGGTATTGTACTTGGGCTTGAATACCTACCAGGCTAGGTGTGGTTGTCTTACCTTAGTCTCGGATGTGCAAACCTTTTAAAACTTAACAGAAAATAACAAAATCTATGTACGAGGAACATGCTTTTTAAGGGTAACTCATTGTGGGTTTCTCCTAACAGACAAAAATTAAAATTCAATCAGTTTGTATGAATATTTTTAGCATACAAACATACACGCACACAAGCACACACACAAGCACACACACAAGCACACACACACACACACAAGCACACACACGTGCACACACGCATACATAATTTTTTATCGTTTTGTGTTTGCAGCTTTGGTTTTATTTTGTATTTTTTGCTGTTGGGTATTTCGGCATTATGCTGTTCTGAAAATTAGAATTGTAAGCTTTAATAGGCTTGTTTTTATGTTTGAAACCTATTCGTTTGGTGGATTGTGTCTTTTTGTAACTAATTCACATTGAAGTTAATTTTTATTGGAATAAATAAGAGCTTAATTTATACATTCAATTTTAAATTTTAAATTGCCATTTCTTTACCCAGGTTATTTGAGTTGCCTTAAAGAGCATTAACAATTTTGCTATGCTTCGCGTATGATATAAGCTTTTTACACAATTCTCTCTCTATCTCTCTCTCTCTCTCTCTCTCTCTCTCTCTCTGCATCTCTCTCGTTCACCTTTTTCCTTTTTCTCGTCGTCTCTTCCTCTCTCACATTTTGGGTGCGCTTGCACTCGCTACGATCTCAATTTTAATTCCGCATTGTTGACTTTGAACGCTTTTCTTTGTTCCGTTCGTTGTTTATGTTGTTTTAGCATTTGTTTTGATTTATGTATGTATTCTCTTTATTTATTTCCCTCTCTCGGTTTTTGTTTTACTTGTGTTGCTTTTCAGTGAGGTATATTTCTCTCTCTCTCACTCTTTCTCTTATGCCCAGTAGGAATTTACAAACTTACTTTATCAACTTAGCATTCTTGTTCTTCTATGTAAGCGCACTCTTACAACACAGCTTATTTTTGTATGGCCCTGGCCGCAAAATTTACAACCATCTTGAGAATGTCGTCAACTATCTTGAGTAAATGTTTTGTAAATGTTTAAAGTAAGGAATCATCGATCACTTTTATATTCAAATTAAAATGTGTTTATAACGAGTTTCATCACAACATTTTTAAAACAACAATGTTTATCTTCTTGTCAATGATTTTCTTCACACATCATTAAAGAAAGAAAAAAAATCACAAGACTTGTTTTTAATAGCTTTTTAAGTCAGCGACAAAAACGTGCATTCTCCTGTCGTAAAGCTGCAGCAGCTTTAAAGATTGGCATTTAATAAAATAGCATAGATAATATCATTGAGTACTTGTGAAAATTCCTAATGCTTCTGGGCTAATTGTTTACACAAGCGACTCCTTAACCCCTTCGCCATTGACCCAACGAACTCATTACACCATCCACACACACACACACAGAGTTTACTTCATAGCCTGACTATTGTTTCCAGATTCCTGACCATTATCGAAATGGTGGGAGATTTGTGTTGGAAGTATTCAGCTGCTAATGTTCGCATGATGTTAGCATAGAAATTTTGGTCATTTATAATTGAACAGTCCCGACCACCAAACATCGAGTTTCTCTGCTGTCACCAAAAAATCCAAAATAAATTAAAAATTTACCAAAAAAAAAAAAAACCGTGTGACAATCAGCAACTGAAGGCATAAAACATTAAATTGCCTTAAACTTTCATTTTGAACTGGAGTATTTCAATATTAATGACCAATGAATAAGTTGTATACGGTTGGAAGGTTTTTCCTTTATAAGACGGAGAGCCCAAGAAATGTGTCATTAACATATGAACATATCACACGCACGGAGTATGACCCAACAGCTGCGGGAATTATTTATTTAAAATTACAAATATTATCTGCATACTAAAAATTCCCTTTTGGATTTTCCATTTTAGTTTGCCTCGTACAGCTGACAGCGGCAGGGCAAGGCCAACACATGGAGATTAACACCTGTGCCACATCGGCAGCGAGTTTGACAACAGCGATTCCAATATCAGCGAGTTGTGCAACAGCAACGAGTTGCAAGCCCATCACATCAAATACAAAAGACGACGGCGGCGGCGGTGGAGGAGGCGGAAGAGAATCAGCTTGACTCGACTATTCGAGTAAAATTAGCAACTACCAAGATTAAACATTCAAAGGAGATCCATCCACACAGCCGCAGCGAATTCAACATATCCCTCAGCATCTGATCATAATGGGCACAAAAACTCAACCACAGTCGGCCAAAGGTGAGTGTTCACTGTACTTCTACCAATGTATATGCATATATCCGAACACATTCTAAGGTTTCTGTAATAAAACAAAAATTTTACTCTATACAACAATAATAATAAAGTGTTAAATGCTAATTCGAGAGTTGCGAGGAAAAGTTTCGTTTTTAACCAAGTTTTTAAACACGTGTCTTTAATATTCTAGAATGTTTGTTAGCTTTAAGTATAAGTGTGGAAAATTCCAAAATTATGCCAATAAAAAAAAAAAAAAATTAATAACAACCTTGGCCAAAATATGTGTTCAACATCGAGCCATGAACTCGGTTCCACATTTGGGGACTCTACTTAAAACTGTAAATTATTTGCGGTTTTATCGATTTGCAATTATTTAAGTTTTAATTAGGCAGCCTGCCATTGAAAATTATTAATTCCAAGTTCAGAAAAAACATGACATATAAAATGCCAGCAGTTTTGTGTCTAATATACAGGGTGTTTCGTTTCTTAACTACAGCAACGATTTTTCTTTAAACACAATGACATTTTTATGCATTGTTTTTAATAATTATACATCGAATTTTAACACGAGCTTTTTAATATAATTTAGATAATTATTAAAGATTGGGTAATTAAAAGATATTTGGCAGTTTATAGCTTGGTATAATTTAATTTTAGTGAATGATGACTTAAAGCTTTTAGAGACTGTGTGAGCTAGGCTGCCTAAAAAGTTTGGCTTACACAAGTTGGCAACATTGCTGATTATTTGGCAATAGCACTGCCAGATTGGTGCAAACACCGCAACGCTCAAACAAAAATATCTGGCAACATCGCAGCAAATGAATTTGAATGCCACTTGAACTTCGCCCCGATAAATATATTAATTTTATTAAGAAACAAGACAACTTTGTAGTTTTTTGAGTGATTTGGTTAAAAATTGATTCAGTTTTTACACTCTTTTAACCGTCCTACTTGCTATTGTTTTGGATTATATTTTTGTACATGAATTTCGTTATAATTATCACTTAATATATATCGAAATAATCAAATATAACTAAACATACATCTCGTTATAATCGAATATAATTACTTTTCTTTCAACGTGAATTGAAGCGAATGAGAGTAGAGTAGCCTATTAATAAAACTTGTATTACCATGTAATTGTGACAACTAACGGTAGTTTGGCATATTACCCGATTACAATCAACCATTGTTGTATACGTGAGCTATCCATAAGACTATTTTTCGATTTTTCGATGCAGGTTAGTTGTACAGGGTATAAATATTGCATCGTATTTTGATTAAATTGTGCTCACATATCCTGTACCTGTATTTAGTATTGATGAGAAATAATTCAATACATATATTGGTAGTTTAGATTGCTGGCCTGACATTGGCCCAGTTCTCTGCAAATTGGATCCGATAAACAATGCCTTTACTTGCGGTCAGTTGACCCTGACACGAATTCCGCTCCCGTCGCGGTTCCATTAAGCCCCTGATTTTTGGAGTCTCTGTGTCCGTACGTCATGTGAACCCCCATTTGGGAGTCTAAGTATGCCAAAGCGCCTTATAAACGGGTGTGGCAAAACAATAAAAATATCAAAATAATCCAGCTAGCCGAGACAATACCCTGTACTTTATGCATGTTAGTGAAAATGTGTATTTACAGAATGTGTTTCCACAATGACAACTTTATTGTTTCTCAGAATCCTGATTAAATTTCAACTGTTGATCAATACTATGCCAAGGTCTTAAACTGAAAGGCTTTATATGCCCCACGTTTTCTAATAGCCTTCATCTTAGTGTTTTGTATTTAAAATGCAATTAATCACTTTCAATTTTATATCATTTAGTTAGTATCTAAATTTTTATTAAATTTTTTTTTTTTAATTTTGATCAAATTGAAATTAACTGAGCTATGAGAATATAATATTATCATCTAAAGCTGATCAAAAATATGTATAAATATTTTATTGCAAATGCTTTCTTCTGTGTGTTACACACCATTGCACAAACTGAAAATATCTTTGCTCTCTCATTAGAAATGGCTTACAGGGTATAAGGAAAACAACCCACACTTTGTCAATTTATTACGCTCCATTTGCTGTTTTTACGAACGAATGCATGAATGAAATGTGCGCCGTAATGGAATGCCGGCAATGCAACAATGACAACAAGAAACAATAACAACAAAAACAATAACTACAGCTACAAGTATAGCAACAAAAAGTGCTTCAAGTTGACGGAATCATTTCCGTTGTGTGTGGTTTATTGGGTCATAATTTGTGCCGCAGTTGGTTTTGTTATTGTTAGTTTCGTCACACTTTTTTTTGATTTTGTTTTTTTCTTGTTTTGTTTTGTTTTTTTTTCTTATGCGCAAAGCTCTTACATTAATTGATAGTTTTAACTGGGGCAGCATATGCGCATTTATTTGTAACTGATTGCCACAGAGCGAATATTTAAGATCTTTGGCATCATCAGGGCACCCAGAGATAAAGTATCTTAAATGTTTTTATTTTTTTGTTCTTAATAAAGTATTCATTCTTAAACAGCAGTTGTAGACGAAAGTTATCCGATTCGTCCGGCAAAGGTGTCGGCAAATATGGCGAATATATTCTAAGTTTCAGCAAGAAAACTTCAAAATTAAATCTTTTTTGCATATACAGATTTACAGATTGAGGCTTATATTAATGACGATCAATAGGTGCATATAAATATTACGGAGACGCCTGTGTTCAGTACGATGACAAAAGTAGTTCGTTCCTTTATATCCAAAAATTTAATTGCATTTTTCCGAAGATTGCAAAAAACTTATAATAAAAAAAATAAATTAAAACTAACAAAATAATACACGAAAAATACATATACTTATATATATATATATAATATATACAAAATAGGGTTCAGGTCAACAGCCAATTTATTCTTTAACTACCTGTTGAACTGGTACCTTATATCTCTTAACCTATGATGAATTTTTATGTGTATTTGTATGTATTGTATACACTTGTACCTATAATTTATATCATTTGCATAAATAATTAACGGATAAGCAGAGAAAACGAGCTTTCAGTGTTCAATATATAGTTGTTTACCATAAGTTGGGAGCTATATTAGAGATTCTGTACACAGCCTGCACAATTGATGTGTGTTTGTATGTATGAATTGAACAGCCTGTGTACGTTTGGTCAGTTCAAATCGTTCACCCCAATTCCAACTGCACCTTGCGCACACACACACAGACACACGTACACTCTTCGTTAATTTGCTTAAGAGTCGCGCACTTAGTTTTGTTTTCGTCTTTTGCTTATAGTTGTTGTATTTTATCGTGGACTCTCTTATGACGCCATTCACTCTATCTCTCTCTGTCTCTTTCCCGTTGTCCCTTTCTGTCGCTTTGTCTAACTTATAGTTTAGCGTCGAACAGCCGTTTTCCCTGAGCATTTTGCTAATTTTGACGCTTGACAAACTTGACAATAATTAATGCAATTGGCACAATGACGACATCTGAATACCCTTACCAAAGTCAAAATTTTAAACTCGACACAATTTCAAATATCATAATAATAAATAAAATAATTTAATTCAATTATTGAAATAAAAAAAACCAAAGCATACTTTGTGGGGCTACAAACTGTCTTCATCTGTCTAGATTTGCTAATATCTAATTTTACTCATATTTAACGTAATTTGAATATGAAACGTTGTCATTGCTTTTGTAGTTTGTAGACTTAATCACAAAGCTAAAGCTGCTACTTAATTGAAGCTTCTTTACGTCTCCGCTCTCAGTTGTTGTTGTTGCTGTAGTTTTTACGTTATGTTTTGCTCATTTTCTTTTTTTATTTTCTCATCAGTAATTTGTCGCCGTTGTCCTGGCAATGGCACTGGCAGCGCCGTCGACGTCGTTGTCGTTTGTTGGCTCTCGCGGCGCTGTCAGGCTGTGGCTCTGACTGTGGCTGGTCGGTGTATGTAAGTTCGGTTGCTTGGTGGCCATTGCGTCAGTGGCGGCGTCTCTGCTGCTGCGACTGACGCGTCGTCGACGCTGTCGTCGTTTCGGTTTTGCAGTTTGCTTGGCAGTTTCTCGATTGCTGTTTACCGTTTGTTTGGTCAGCGCTTGTTTCTCGCGTTTTTCGCGTTCTTCTAGCCTTTCGTGTTATTTGTTATTTCTTTTTGGTTTTTTTTTGTTTGTGTGCTTTTACCCAAAAATGTGTGTTTTTTATTGCACCAAACATTATTGCACAGTTCAATATATGATGATATAATTCCGGTGGAAAACAATAACAAATAAATACAAGTTTATTAGTGAAAAGCAACAACGAAAAACATTGCTAGAGTGTAATAAGAAATGTGCTAAAAATGTACGCAAATAGCAAAAATATCGCAAATGCAACAAAAGCAAACATTTTCTTTTTGTTGCTGCTTCTGTTTATTATTGCAGTTCTTCTCGTCGTCGTCGTCGTCGTCGTCGTCGTCGACATCTGCTATTTGGCACCTGGCTGAAAGCAGCAACAGCAGCAGTAGTACATTAACAAATACCCAAAACCAAAACGAATCCCCCGCACCCGCACTCCGTCCCAGAGCATAACACCCCAAAACGTCTTGCCCTTGATCCCCACACACTCGATGCTCACTCAACGCGCGCGCCACAATTTTGTTTGCCCGCTGCTCTGCTGCTGCGGTCTCAACATTATTATTGAGCCCTCATCGATTCGCCTTTGCATTATTGGCTCGTTATGTTTGCGTTTCTCGCATTTTCTCGATTTTCGTGTACTACTCACACACACACACACGTTGACACATGTAGTTAATTTATTGGAAACTAAGGCGACTTTGCCATGGTGACGCATGCGACAACGCACTAGTTAAGGGAAAGAAAACCCTAGTTTAGTAGGCAAACAACAATGTAAAGGGAGCATAATTCACGTGCGTGACTCATGCCGTTTTTAAAGTGAAACCGTTGCTGGAGGGAGAGCACCACAACAAAAACACACAATCACATTAAGCGCATATGTGCATTGTTACATGCTTAAATATACATACACACTCAGAGTAACCCAGCCTTGCCGGCTATTAAGCTTACGAATCGGCTCTCTTTCAACATGCTGCTCTTACGCAGCAATCGGATGAAAGCGTAAGAGAGTAAATAGTATATGTGTGTGTATATGTAGTAAGTAGTAGTAGTAGTACATGTGCTTCTGTAGCCGGCGTAATTAGCGTGTCTCTCTGCATTCATTCTCGATTCATTCAATAGTTGCTGTTTACGCACAATTCAGTGTACGAACTCACTGATTTTTCTGGCAATGAAAGATCAACGTTAAAAGTTCTCGACTTGACTTGTGAGCTTAGGGACTTTGAACTTCGTTCGTTTAATAAAAATGCACTAAAATGTTAGCTTTAAAGGGAATTTAGTCTGAACGATTTTATGCATCTCTTTATGCATCAGCAAATGCTCAAAGAAAAGTGAAGTATTCTATTATGGTTTAGACGGACTACAAATAGAGCAAGCAAATGAAACATGAAATATAATCATATTTGACAAATATATCGAATAGATTAAGAAATGTAATTGCTACTCATACTATTATTTAAAACTCTTATGTACATGTGTTGAGTCCAAGTTTCTTAATTATTTATCCATTTGCCAGTCCAATTTACATATCTTGCTATTTGTTGTTATTTTTGGTTTTCGTTGAATCTTTTCTCTAAAATTTGCAAAATCAATGAGAATCAAATAACATATTTGTTAGTTATTTGAAATTGTAATTGTAATAACAAACAAAAAAATAATTGAAATGAACACAAACTTTGCGTTATCGCATAAACAATTGTGCTTGAACAACAAGAATGCGAAATATTTAAAACAGATTTCCATTTGCTTGTTATTATTTGCTTGCAGTCTGTAGTTATATTATATATATATATAGTATATATAAACTATTTATTGTATGCAGTTGTACAACAAGTTAGGTAGGCTAAATTAATGCCAGTTTCAGTGGGACCTAAAAAAACTTGTGGCGCAATAAATCTGTCGATTTAGGAATGATACTAGTTAAACAATTGAATTAATTCCAACTTTGGAATTCCCCAATAGCTACTTACTTTGCCACTGAGCACGGTCTGTCTGGAGTGATTAAACAAATATCCCCTCCCACAAAAGTAAATCCAATAAAAAAAAAAACCAACAAAGTAAGAATTCTGTAATCGAGTGAGCTCGACTACGATATACCCTGAACCTAGCTGTTAAAAATATTCCAAATTTCCCTTTCAAAAGTTGAACCTACATCTGAGCAATTACAGGCACTGAAGAGCATAGAAAAGAAAATGGATCCAGCTTCTGTTTTGATTGATCTTCATGAAATTTGGACAGTTGATTAATGATAGTATTATATAATAGTAATATTATGAATATTATGTATGATTCTGTCTTCTAAATTGTGTAATTTATTGCTATAGAAAATCGAAAATTGTCGGCAATAATGATACGGAGGCAGCTATCGATAAAATAAAGCAAACATGACCTGCGCCGGAGAGAACCCATATTATAAATTTCAAGTCTCTAACTTATATAGTCTCTGAGATTCGCGTGTTCATACAGACGGACATGTCTATATGCAACTCGACTGTTGTTTCTGATCAAGAATATATATGTACTTTATGGGATCGAAGATGCTACTTTCTGGCCTTGCACAAAACCATAATACACTTTTTACCCATTGTAAATGAGATCAGGGTATAAAGCAAAAAACATTGATTACTTATTTATTATCCACACATCGATGGCTCAACCCAGTTGAAGGTGTTGCTGTTGCAGCTGTTGCTGTTTCTGTTTCTGTTGTAATGTGTTAGTTGCGGCACGCGATGCCCCAAGTGTGCCATATTCTTTTCCTTCATGTCAGAAACACTTTGCTAAATGCCACAACTTGTCAATGGTTAATAGACGGCCAATTGTTGTTTGTTGAATGCATTTTAATAACTTGCCAAGTTGTTGATGACGACAAAGACGACGACGTCGATGTTGTTAACGATGATGATGATGATGACGATGACGAGGCTCAACTTTGCTGTAAGAACGCACTCGGTTAAGTTGGAATAATTCACCGAAATTTGCAAAATTCCCAATGATAATAGGGATATATATATATATATATCGATAGTTCCTTAATTGGCGAAAACTGTATTCAAGTTTCACAATTTGTAGCTTTGCTAAAAATAAATGTGTGTTTTAAATACATTTCTCTTCAAATGCAGAAACATTTGTTTTAATCTACAATGTAAATTCGAATGTAAAAATCCGGTTTTAATTAAGAAGAAAGTAAGAAATATATTGTCAAAGATGAAGCTTGGCCAACGAACAACTAAAGCAACGCGGTGTCAATAACAGCAAGAGAGAGAGAGAGAGAGGGAGAGAAGAGAGAGAGGGATATATATAAGCAGAGTCATGTCTGGCGCCAGAAAATGCAACGAGCCGGAGCCAAAAAGGCGCCAACGTCCAGATTCACTGGAGCTATCCGTGTTGCACACCTGCCAAATCAACATTGATGATGAGGCAAAGCAACTGCCTCTGACGCAGTTGCAACAGGCTGATGCCAAGCAGACGGCAACAGGTGCAACATGCCCAACAGGAGCAACAGGAGAAGGAGCAGTTGAGCGACGCACGCGTTGGTTTCATTTTGCGCGTAAATCGCGTCGCCGACGAATGCTGATCTGCGATGAGCAACTGGAGCAGGAGGAGCAACTACAGCAACAGCAAGTGCGCCTCGCACAGCCGGAGACAATGAACATTGGCAACTCAACGCTGACCATAGCCACGCCACTTGCTGCACAAAACACACGTGTTGCAGCAGCAACAACAACATCGAGCATGTTGGCCAATGATGATTGCTTTTATAGCTTAAGTGGAGCAGCAGCAGCAGCAGCAACAGCAGCAGCAACAGCAGCAGCAGCAGCAACAGCAGCAGCAACAGCAGCAGCAACAGAGGAAACAACAGCAGCAACAGCAGCAGCAACAGGCTCAGCATCAACTAGTATCATCGATGTGGAGCTGCAGTACAAGCAACAGACAACGCTGCCACTGCAACAGCAACAGGAACAACAACAGGTGGTGGCTGCTGCTGCTGCTGCTAAGCCGCGTCTCTCGATGCTGCAGCGACTCGTCAGCTGGCGACGCAGTGCACCCGAAACGCTGCTCAACGCTCGCCGCACAAGCAGCAACCCCAGCTGCGAACTGGAACAGACGCTTTCCACATCAGCATCGGCCCGCAATCTGCGACGTTTGTCGCAAATGCGACGCAGACGCAGCTCATATTATTTCTCCGGTACAAATACATCCTTCTCTCCACCCAACACCTTTTCCTTCGTTTCCAATGCGATTACCACTAATACTAATCCCCCTGTTTATTGTCTCTTTGCAGATAATGAACGCAGAATCCGAGCCAACGATAAAGACTTCAATTCTCAATTCAAATATCACGTAAGTGAAATATAATAAAATAATCATTTTAATCCAATTTTACCCCTTCGAAAAAATTTTACTTTAAATTTACATTTTTGTTGCTATTCTTTTTTTTAAGTATACATTTGAAATGTAAACAAGCAACAGCAATTTTACTCAGTTTAGATTAAATTAAGTTGCTTCTTTTAAATACAATAAAGTAACTTAGGTGTGTCTAAAATTTACTATTATTTTAAGCATTTATCGATTAACTTTAATCAAAGTTTGCCCATTCCAAAAAGTTGAAATTTAAATTAGTATTTTTTTTTTGTTGCTATTTTTCTTTTAATTTATACAACCAAAAAATGTAAACAAGCAACAAAAATTTGGCTCTATTTAGATTGTTCAAATATGAACATGAGACGCTGCAAAGCTCAGCTATTTTTTAATGACAAAATATCACATAGAGTCGACTTTCAAGTGGCTGCATTTAAATAAGATAAATAAACATCACATGGAGTCGCCTTACAAGCGACTCTGTTGAGCCCCCACATATAGGTGGATTGTGGAAAGCTGGCGTCAAATCAATGAAGTAAAAAGGAGATTCTTGGTAACAACAGCTGCACAGTTGAGGAGTTTTCTACACTGATATGTCGCATAGAGGCAGTGCTGAGTAGTTTACTTACGAATAAGATATGTGCAAAAAAAGGATATTAATTAATATTACATTTGTTGTTGCTCCGTGTTGCTTCTTCCCTGAGTCTTTTGCACTTGCTCTTGTGTTGGTAACGGATATATTTGATTAATTGACCATTTTATCTGGCCGTTACTTGTATTATTTATGACAATTCTGGCTTTATTGTCTTTTCCTTTCATCGTTTTTATTATTTTACCCATTGGCCATTTTCCTGGGGTGTGTATTTTCGTGTTTGATCAAGTCCACCTAGGCGATTTGCATTTCTTTACTGCAAGTGGACACACATCATTCATATTACTGACGGTAGTAATAATATGTTTGGTAGTTTACTTAAGCATAAGATATGTACAAAAATGGGAATTAATTAATATTACATGTTTCTTTAACATGTTGCGACAACCGAACATCCAATAATCCCGCTGTATAAAATATCTCATTACTTTAATTCCAACGTGCAGGGTAATTTTGTGCACCTTAGCAATTAGTAGCCAAGCCAAATGAGATTTTCCGATGATGATGGGATGTTACGTTGTGTATGGTAAGGTCGAGTTTTGTAGTCGACCTCCAACACTCAGGACGTCAGCGTTGTCCAGAAACGGGTAGAGGGGGTAAAAGTTTAGTCCATATCTCCAAACCTTTATTGTTCTGAATGTTCATACTTAAACAATTAACTTTAATCAAAGTTTGCCCATTCCAATAAGTTTGAATTTAAATTTGCATTTTTGTTGCTATTTTTCTTTTAAATTATAAAAACAAGCAACAGAAATTTGGCTCTATTTTGATTAAATAAAATAGCTTCTTTTAATTACGATAAACCAACTGAGTTACTATTATTCTAAACATTTATCGATTAATTGCCAAAACTGCCAATTGCTGCCTTTAACTTAGATTTTATAATAGTAACAATAATTAATGTGTGAAGGCAAAACTAAGAGTTAATTAAGTTGTTTGTAATTAAATTAATTATTTTTGTATTATTCTCGATTTTGTGCAGAACAACTATATAAAAACATCGAAGTATTCGCTTTTAACATTTCTGCCGTTCAATCTGCTGGAGCAGTTTCAACGCCTGGCGAATTTCTACTTCCTCTGCCTGCTGGTGCTGCAGCTAATCCCGGCGATATCCTCGCTGACGCCAGTGACGACAGCGATACCCTTGATTGGAGTGCTAACGTTGACTGCCGTTAAGGATGCTTACGATGATATCGTATGTGTTTCTATTATGTAAATCCCATACCATAAAGTAAACTAATTTTTGGTTCACATTTTTACCATTTTACAGCAACGGCATCTGTCAGACTCGCAGGTGAACAATCGCAAGTCGAAGACACTGCGCAATGGCAAACTGATCGACGCAAAGTGGTCCGAGGTGCAGGTGGGCGATGTGATACGCTTGGACAACAATCAGTTTGTAGCCGCCGATATATTGCTGCTGACCACATCGGAGCCGAATGGCCTGTGTTTCATTGAGACGGCCGAGCTGGATGGCGAGACGAACCTGAAGGCGAAACAATGCCTGACGGAGACAACGGAACTGGGTGAACAACATGATCTGCTTTGGGATTTCAAGGGCGAGATTATCTGTGAGCGACCCAACAATCTGTTGAACAAATTCGATGGCACACTCATTTGGAAGAATCAGCGGTTTGCGCTCGACAACGATAAGATCCTGCTCCGTGGCTGTGTCCTGCGCAACACACAGTGGTGCTACGGGCTGGTCGTCTTTGCCGGCATCGACACCAAACTTATGCAGAACTCGGGCAAGACACAGTTCAAAAGCACCGGCGTCGATCGCCTGCTCAACTTCATCATCATTGGGGTTGGTGAACTTTTTTTTTGTTTTAATTTTAATTTTATTTAATTTTATTTAATTGTATTTTTTAGATTGTGCTGTTTTTGGTGTCGATTTGTGCATTCTTTGCGGTCGGCAGCGCCATCTGGGAGGGCCTGATTGGCCAGCATTTTCAACTGTATCTGCCCTGGGAGCACATAATTCCACAAGAGATGGTCGCGTCCGGTGCGACGGTGATTGGCCTACTCGTATTCTTCTCGTACGCCATAGTCTTAAACACTGTTGTGCCAATATCCCTCTATGTTTCCGTAGAGGTCAGCTACAAACAAATTTATCAATCAATTGAATCTAAAATTATCCAATCTGTGTATGCATTTATTAATTGATATTATTATTATTATGTTTGTGGCAGGTGATACGATTTGTTCAATCGTTCCTCATCAATTGGGATGAGGAGATGTATTATGCACGCACGCAAACATATGCCAAAGCACGCACCACAACGCTCAACGAGGAGCTGGGCCAGATCCAGTACATCTTCTCCGACAAGACGGGCACCCTAACCCAGAATATTATGACATTCAACAAGTGCAGCATCAATGGACGCACCTATGGCGATGTCATTGATCTGCTCACCGGCGAACCCATCCAAATAGCTGAGGTGAGCAATTATCACGATATCTATCTATATTTATATAGAAATATATAGTTCGATGCCGACATAAAAGTATTGGTATAGTAAGGTTTTGGTTTGTTGAACTACAATTTAATTGGGTGTTGGTCCTTGGTGTGTGTGTGTGTGTGTGTGTGTGTGTGTGTGTGTGTGTGTGTGTGTGTGTAACTCTTCTAACTGTGTGTGGTGTGGGTGTGTGGTAGTTTCTGTGTGCACTTTGCACCTGTTGGCCATCCAACAGAAATGTTTACAAGCGCATAAGCCACAATTCATTGCACAATTGTTGGCTTTCAGCTATTGAAAAGTAAACAGAAAAAAGAATTTCATTTTTATTTGCATTTATTACAATAGTTTTTAAGTAAAACAAATCTTATTTTCTATTCATTTAAAGCTAAAAGAATTGCTTAAAAATACGTTGTTTTTTTAGTGTCTCAATTTACCTCACAAGTTTTGAGTTTATTGCTGCTTTGACAGCATTATTCAATTCTTTGTAAATATTAAAGTTATGCGAATTTCCTATAAATAATTTCTTGATTATGGGCTGAACACGATTTGTGTTTCATAATTAAAGCAAAATCAAAAACAAAGATATCAATTTATAAATATTTGTGGTAAAATTAACATTCAAGCAAAACTACTATTTTACAGTCCTAAAAATTAGAATGTTTTTTTTATTTATTTCTTACAAACAATTTCTAAATTTAAAAAAATTGTTTCACTACATTTGATTTACAATTATTTTCTTTTATTAAGAAATGCATATTTAAAAAAAAAAAAAAACCATTTTGAAACTTTGAAAATTGAACATAAATTTTGGTCTCTTAAGTGAAATATTAGCATTAAGCTGATATTCACTTGTTTAATTAATTTAAATGTATTTATAAGCAATGTTAATAATAATTTATAATAAATATAAGTAACAAAAAATAATAATTCTGTAAGAATAGAGAAAATACTTAGGGAAATTTTAAGACATACTTTTTTGTTATATTAGAAAAAACCCAGCCTGAAATAAAGAAATGCAAAATGAATTCTTTTTTTTTTTAAAGCAAGATGCACTGTGTAAATGTAGCAAGAAACCAACACAACTGCAAGCACAAGTAGCATGTAATTTTAGTAGGAGCAGCAGCAGCAGCAACAACAACAACAATAACAATAACAACATTAGTAGCACAACAGCAACAATTAGAAAAACACAAAAAAATAATTAAATAGCAATTAATGTCCCCAAATATTTGGTGTCTATGTTTAATTGTGCGCCTAGCAAAACAATCTCACATTACTCGTTATAGCAGCAATCAATTTTCAAAACTCGCAGCAGCAGCAACAACAGCAACACCGGCAGCAGCAGCAGCAACCACAACAACAGAGGCAGCAAAACGAAAGCAACGCCCACATCGGCGCCCACAATACTGGTGCATGCCGCTGAGGTGCACGCAACAAAGAAGAAGCTGAAGAGTTCAGTGATGGTGACGAGCACTGGTGGCACCCAATTGGCCAACAGGCCGGAGCAGCTGCAGGGCCGCATTGCCGCCGAATTGATGTCGCCGACGGGGGGGAGCAGCGTGGAGAATCCGCTGGCACAGAAACAGGTGCATTATCTGCTGCCGCCTCACAGCAGCGACAACGAGTTAAATGAACCGGACAATGGCAGTGGCAGTGATCGTGATACGGATAGTGGCACTGGCAGTGGCAGTGGCAGTGGAAGCAAAAGATTTGGCGCTTGCCTAACGCGCAGCGGCCAGCGGATGAGGCGTCAATTGTCCGGTCTGTCCACAAGCAACAGCAGCGACAAAGTAATAATCTTGCATGACATTCAAACACAACACAATCCACAACAACAACTCCACAACAATCGCTCACAAGATCATCAGCAACAGCAACAGCAACAGCAACAACATCATCAGCAACATCAGCTAACAATTCATCGCAAGCAGCTTCAATTCAGAAATTCAGCAACATCCTCATTTCAAACACAATTTAAGCCAGCCAACTACAACAGCGGCTGCTGTGCCCCATTTCGTCAGCAGCAGCAACAACAGCAACAGCAACAGCAGCAACACAACAGCAACAGCAACAATAAGAGACAATGTGGCGCAACTGCAGCAAAAGCAGCAGCAGCAGCAGCAGCAGCAACATCTTCACGCAACAACAGCAGCTGCAGCACCAGCAGCAGCAGCAACAGCAACAGCAACGAAAACAGCGCACATCAGCACCGTTATTTAAGCACCCACCACTTTGCCACAAATTGGAGTTCGTCACAGCAAAAAGTGCACGTATGCATGTTGATCACTTGTTCCCCCTTCCTGCCTCCAAATCCCAATCTTGGCTAGAGTTGCTCTCGTTTCTCGTTTCTCTGTTGTATTTTTGTTGACTCACATCTTTCACAGTATCTGTTTCGATATATATATATATATATATATATATAGTTGATGTCTTTGTGGATTGTCTGCTTAGTGCTTTCATTGTCTGTGTGTGTGTGTATGTGTGAGTGTGTGTGTGTGTGTGTGCAACGATCCGCTAGTCAGCATATTATTGACTACTTTTTGTGCTACTTTTTTTTTTTGTTTGCCAATCTGCCAATTTGAACTGCGCCATTTTTAACATACCCGCAAAGAACGAACATAATATTTACATATATCTAACTTTGTACTCATCAGCTTTATTAAGTAAAATATAACAAAACCCAAATATATATATATATATATATATATGTATATCAATGTTGTATCTAAATTAGATCGCCAGCCTGCGCTTCAATTCTACAATTATGCAAATCCAAAACGCTTTTAATACAACATTGAACATTGAATTTAACAAACCGCATATATATATGAAATTTTATAATTTTTTTTATCAATAATTCTAATGATTCGATATTGGGGCAACTTTTCAGGTACTCGAACCGATCGACTTCTCGTCCAATCCGCATTACGAGAGCGACTTTCGGTGGTACGATCGCAATCTGCTGGATGCGGTGCGTTCGGATGAGGGGCATGCCCAGAATTTCTTTCGCCTGTTGGCCCTCTGCCATACGGTTATGGCGGAGACTGTCGACGGCCGACTGGAGTACCAGGCGCAGAGTCCGGACGAGGCAGCACTCGTCTCAGCCGCCCGCAACTTTGGCTTTGTGTTCCGCTCACGCACACCAAATAGTATTACCATCGAAGTGATGGGTAAACTGGAGGTAAGCATATATTTCCAAATACTCCCAATATTCAAATATTAACAACAAAAAAAAAAATTGGTAAACATACATTTCCCAAATTGTGCAAATTTTATTTTATTTGTATTGTATTTTATTTATTAGTTATTTATTAATAATAATGTCAAGGCACATTTCTAAGAAATTGATATGATGTGTGGATGTTTTATACTAAGTTTAGTATTTAGTTAAATAGTCATTCTTTCGAAAGAAGCGCCAAGATTTGAGTGATTTCTTGAGAAATCGTTGTGGAAGACCTACCTCATCACAGTCTCTCTCTTAGCCTTGAAATCGTTGTGCTGTTTGGACTTGTCCAAAACAATGGCGAAAGTTGGTATTTAGTTTTCGATTCGATTCCACAACTGTAATTGTTTAAATTTAATTTAAATGTTCTTTGCTAGACTTTAAATCTGTCGCATTATGTTATCCTTGGACTTTTAACTACTTGTTTATTACATCTGGGATATTTATCGATGTCTATATATATATGTATATATATATATATTTGTTTTTTGTCTGCTCTGCAGGAATATGAACTGCTGCACATACTCGATTTTAATAATGTGCGCAAACGCATGTCTGTCATCCTGCGGCGCTCCGAATCCGTCGTGCTCTACTGCAAGGGTGCGGACAACGTGATATATGAACGCTTGCACGACGGTCAGGAGGACATGAAAGCTCACACCCAGGACCACCTGAATGTAAGTTACTAATTGTAAAAAAAAAAAAAACTATATACATTTAATAAATACAAGAAAATATTTTGATCAAAATTTGGGGTGAGGCAGACTTTTGCTGCTAGCAGTGTATTTTCATGGGATTGTTTCTTTACTTTATAATTTCAATTTATTGAATCATGATGTGTAAAAAAAAGTAGTTGTATTGCCTTATGTAGCTGAGTGGGTTGTTGCTTACATCCTGGTACAACTTTCCGATCACTCTTGTATAAATTGAGGCCTTGATTGAGAGCATTGGGGCAAAGCTGGAATGGGATGGACTGCAGGCGCTGCCTGTGTCTGTGCCTCCTCATTATCGGAGCGATAGCCAACAAATGCACTTAGGAACATGCAGAGGATATTTAGTTGATTTGACTGCTCTAATTGTGAGGTCTAACAAAATACTAATATTTATCAATAAATAAATAAATGTTAAATACAAAATTTCTATATTGATATTGATTTATTTTGTTGAGTTTACATTTTCTCATAACTATGCTTAATCGCTGCAGAAATTCGCCGGCGAGGGTCTACGGACTCTGGTGCTGGCGGAACGTGAGCTGAGCAAAGACTACTACAACGACTGGCGAATGCGGCATCAGGAAGCATCTCTGTCGATGGAATCGCGCGAACAGAAGCTAAATGCGATGTACGAGGAGATTGAGAGCGACATGGATCTGCTGGGCGTGACAGCCATTGAGGATAAACTGCAGGATGGTGTGCCCAAATCGATATCCAATCTGCAAAATGCGGGCATCAAGATCTGGGTGCTAACTGGCGACAAACAGGGTGAGTAATCTACAAAAAAAATAATACCATCTCAATTTGGCATTACCAATTGACCCGTTTTTTTACACAACATTCCAGAAACTGCCATCAACATTGGCTATTCCTGCCAGCTGCTAACGGACGACCTAGTGGATGTCTTCATTGTGGATGGCAGCTCGGTGGAGGAGGTGGATAAGCAACTGCGTCAGTTCAAGGAGTCCATCAAGATAATCGATCGCTTTCGGCCGGGCGGTGAGTGCTATATACATTTAAATTAATATTCCATATCAAAATTAATTATTAATTTTCGCTGACAGGTATCGAGAATTATAGCAATGAGAGTGTCATGGAGAGCGTTACGATGACGCAGTCATCCGCCTTTATGCAGGATACGAACGGTTCGATTATATCACAGCCACCGCCAGCCATATCGGTGGTTACCTTTAGGTGGGATGCCAAAATTAAGGATAATAAGGGCGGACCGGACAGGTAGAGGGCACTCCAAAGCAACTCAAGCAAAACCAAAAATTACAAAAAAAAAAAAAAAGAAAAAAAGAACGACTAAATAATTAAGATTCTAGATGCAGTGAAGCTAAACCAGAAATGACACCAAAGCGCAGCTAGAAAAACACCCTGTATTATCTGCTAACTCTATAAATGTATCTTTCTTCCTGTCTCTCTCTCTCTATCTATCTATCTATCTATATTTTTATCTCTTTATTTTGTTTTGGGTTTTAACGAACTTTTTGTTTTTCACTTACCAATATGTATTTTAGCGGCAATCTCTATCGATCCTTAGCAGCCTTCGAGACGCTCGGAGTATTATCCGTTAGCTATTATTATTAATTATTATTATTATTAATTATATTTTTCGTTTGCTTAGAAGTAGCATATTGTTGTATTAGTTGAAAGAGAAAACAAACCCAAAACGATTCGAATATAGAAAGAAACAAAACGAAACCAGTCGTTATTAAATGACTCTTTTAGTGTGTTCGCAAGGATGTAACCCTCTATTGGTACTTGTTCCGCCCGTCAAGTAAACGAACCAAATATCATAAAACTCAAAATTCAAAACTTATAACTCAAAACTCAAAAAATACAAATTGTTTTTCGTTACCCACATAGATATAATAATTACTAAATGTGCATTGTTTAAGTATTGCTAGTTTTGTCAATCATCCCAAATCATTAGTTTTTTTTTTTAATTTGTGTGCGAATAAACCCAAATTAGAAATTGACAATCGCACAAATCTCATCGTTTTCAATTTAAATATTGATATTGTTGTCGTTCTTGTTCTTGTGCTTGTTTTTTTTTTTTTTTTTTTTTTGGTATTTATTTTGAAACCGTACCAATATCGTATCGTATATATTACATATATATTTATGTATAGTTTATCGTATGCATTCATATTCATTCAAAATAATGCTCACTCATAGCCACTTTTCCAAATATAATGAGAGAATTTAAGATGTGTAGTGCGCTCTCTCCCACTCTATCTTCCTTCCTCCCTCGCTCGCTCTTCTGTCATGCTTTCTATTTAACCTAATGTAATATTAACAACCAACTGGCTCTCTCTCTCTCTCTCTTTCTGTGTAGTTGCTTTTCGCTCTTACTGTTAATTGTTGTTCATTTCGTTGTTCATACATTTTTTTTTCTTTCTGCTCACACATACTGAAACACTCATCATAATACACAAATTATCCATTTAAAACTTTCTAACTTAGACTATTTCTCTTCCACACACACACACACACACATCAATACAGCGCCGAATGTCAAAATATCTATGACGACGCCAGAAAGAGCGTGGACGGAAAACAAACTCAAGCTCCAGCTGAAGTTGACGAGTCGACGGGCTTTGCTTTGGTCGTCAATGGCCACTCATTGGTCCACTGTTTATCGCCGGAGCTGGAGTCGAAGTGAGTAAACAATAAACCGTAATAAACTTAATAACAGTTAGGAGCAACTAGCTAGGAGTGACTAGATAGATGTGACTCATTTCACTTGTGATTAAGCCCTGAACCCAGCATTCTTACGTGGTTTTGTTGTCGCTTTCAGATTCTTGGACATTGCCTCTAACTGCAAGGCGGTAATCTGCTGTCGTGTGACCCCGCTACAAAAGGCGCTCGTCGTCGAACTAATTAAGCGTGCCAAAAATGCCGTCACACTGGCCATTGGCGACGGCGCCAACGATGTCTCCATGATCAAGGGTGAGTATCTATCTGGCACAAATATTTGATCTGTATTAACTGTATCTATATCTGTATCTGCATCTGCATTCTGTTGACAGCCGCTCACATCGGTGTTGGCATATCGGGCCAGGAGGGTTTGCAGGCGGTGCTATCCAGCGACTATGCCATTGCCCAATTTTGCTATCTGGAACGTCTGTTGCTGGTGCATGGACGATGGTCCTATTATCGCATGTGCAAGTTTCTGCGCTACTTCTTCTACAAGAACTTTGCATTTACGCTCTGTCACTGTTGGTATTCGCTCTTCTGTGGCTTTAGTGCGCAGGTGAGTTAATACACTGAGAAAAAAATGTTTGAAAATCGCCTAAAGAATTAAAAAGCTTTTTTTCTTTTTTCTACAAATCGACAATTCTAAATCGACAGTACTAAAGTGATTTTCGTTTTTTAATTTTATCCAATATTTTCCACTATAAAGCTTGATTTTTTTTTTAAATTTGTTGGGGTTTAGTAAAGGATGAAATCGTTTTGTATTTTAAAAATATATAAAATAAATATCATAAAATACTGATGATTATTAATAAAATAAGTGAAATCACTCCGGAAATTAGACATATTTTTTTGTATACATTTTAGCAAATTGTACACTGAAATTATGAAAAACACAAACCCTAATATTAAGAAATAAATTCTTCGAGCAATTAGCCGAGTTGTTCTTGTTGCTGAAATTAAAATTCAATTCAATTCTGACTGTATAAATCGAGAAATCGATAATTTAATTAGTTGTTTTTTTATATATCAGATAACCTTGTTCAGTTCTTGTTTTTAACATAAGATAAGAAACAATTAAAATTATTTATTAGTTCTTTTCTACGTCATTAAATTTGCACATTATTATTACTTTCTTTTTACCGGATAGGTAAACCACTTTATATGAATGGATATTTTTTTGTTATTTTTAGGGATTGATATTTATAGTTATAATTTTATATCATATGAATTGATATTTATTAAAATTAATCTATCGATTGCTCTTGCATATTTAGACAGTGTTCGATCCCATGTTCATATCGGTGTACAATCTGTTCTACACATCGCTGCCGGTGCTGGCACTGGGCGTCTTTGAGCAGGATGTTTCGGATAAGGATAGCGTCGAATATCCGCTCCTCTATACGCCTGGGCTGAAGAGTGAGCTCTTTAACATACGCGAGTTTATCTACAGCGTGCTCCATGGCGCCTTCACATCGCTCATACTGTTCCTTATACCGTATGGCGTCTATAAGGATGGTGTCTCCCACAACGGCTACATTTTGAGTGATCATATGACCCTGGGCGCTGTCGTCGCCACCATTCTGATTGTGGACAATACGGCACAGGTGAGACTTTGATTGATTTGGCTGTATGTGGAATCTTAACAACTCATTTCAATCTTTCAGATTGCGCTGTATACCTCGTATTGGACCATTGTCAATCATATTACCATTTGGGGCAGCCTCGTTTGGTACTTTGTGCTGGACTATTTCTACAACTATGTCATTGGAGGCCCCTATGTGGGCTCCCTGACGCAGGCCATAAAGGATGTTACATTTTGGGTGACTATGCTTATCACTGTCGTCATGCTGATGGCCCCCGTGCTCGCCTACAAGTTCTACTTGGTGGACATGTATCCCAGCTTGTCGGACAAGGTGAGCAGATGCAATTCTTTTCTGATTCTTATTCTGATGCTGACTCATTTACCTTAACAAACTCACACAGATACGACAGAAGTCGCTGAAGAAGATGCAATCACGCGTCTCCAGCGATGTGCATCGCACGCCATCGTCGCGCCGTGGACGACGCTCTGTGCGTTCGGGTTACGCCTTTGCCCATCAGGTGAGTGTGGTTTGCATAGCTCAATTAGCCGCGGACTAACACTCTCGTTTGTATTTCGCAGGAGGGCTTTGGCAGGCTAATCACATCGGGCAAAATAATGCACAAGCCGCCGAAGGACTTTGCCTTTCCGCTGGGCCTGGGCACCAAGAAGTCACAGGCGCTGCATAACAATACGGTTGCTGGTGGCTCCGTTGATGGCGTTATCGGCAAGCAGATGACCTCCAATGGTCACACTCACATGCCACACAGCGGCAACAATAATAATAATAATAACAACAACAACAACACCAACACAAATCAGCGACACAATCACATCAATCAAATGCATTCATCAATGGCGGACATTCGGACCGATGGCTTTGGCAGCGTCGATATGCAAAAGAGCAACGGCAGCAGTGATGAACTAAGTCCACGCGCTCCCTGCCAAGACCTGGACACAATTAATCTGTAGGCTCGCAGCAGCAAACAACAACAAATCAAACACCAAAAAACATAAAAATCTATTTTAAGCGTAGACATACTAAAAGAAAAACAAGCAAAACAAAGGATAGCCACAAACTAATGTATTAGCCTTAGCCAGAGTGCAAATGAATGGGTCCGTGTGTGTGGGTGTGTGTGTGTGTGTCTGGGTGTGTGTGACACCTTTTTGTTTATTCATATATACTACTCGCTACCTCCAAATCTAGAGAACAGGTCCAACATAACCAAAAACTCCCCATAATTATTTATTAATTTTCATTTATGTGATTTAATTTATACGTGTTTTCTTTTCGTTTTTTTTTTATGAATATATATTTCTGTGAAGGGTGCTTAATCAAGCTAAGACTTACGCGAATAGTAACCATTTAAGTATTAGATCCATTTGCCTATATCTAAACAACTCACTTGACACCCAATAATTCAAATTCCCAACAAGTGAATGGTATCCACAGAATCGAATTCACAAGTGAATGGTATCCAAAGATTATTTTCCTCTCCCTCTCTCTTATTTTCTCTCTAACATGCAAAGTAACGAGTAAACGCTCTCTGTCTCTCTTCCTTTCTCTGTTCCTTTCAATGTGTGAATGTGTGCATGATTGTTTTTTCGCGTGTGCGTGTGTGTATTTTAAGCTTGAAAATCAAAACAGAACTATTGAGAAACTGAAAGTGTACTTACATAATTGTTAAATGTTGTGCTGTGTCTTAAATAAGAAGAGTATTAAGAGAAACTAATCGTAAACCGAACCAGGCCAATTCAACTTACCAATTAGAGTAACAACAAACTGTAATCACTTGTTAACTATATGCTATATATACATATATAGATACATACGTACTTAATACACTTACTTATTTTTTAGTTAATACATTATGCTAATGTCCACACACAAACACACCCACATTCACACACACACACACAGGCACTCAGTCACACAGTCACACACAGTCGTGCGCTACGCCCACAGTTATGTGTTCCTAACTACAGTTAGATGTAGTAAATGCTATGTACTAAATATTTTGCAGTGCGGTCCCCTAGCTAGAAGCATTATTGTCTTTAGCAGCAACCTTTGCAACTGTGCATTGCATACAAAAGAGAAAAAGAAAAGAAAAACAAAACAAAACAAAATAGAAGACATACAGTTATTTGTATATCGTAAGGTGAATGGATATGGATACAATATTCGAATTATGTACGGCATAGAATTATTACAAAATCCTAAAGAGGGCTGTGGCAAACGGGGCAAACAAAAAACAATGGATGCGATGGAAAGCAACGCAACCAAGAATAAAAGTATAAATTATCGTAGGTATTTTTATGTAGTGTACGAATCAACGAATCATTTTTAAGCAAAATTAATCATTGGTTAAAATGCTGATAAATTTGGGGCATATTTTAGCATGTTATTGAAATTTGTTGGCATCAACGAAAATTGAGGAAATGTTTTTTTTTTTTTTGTAATTCTACAAATTTAGACAATTACGGAATTATGCTAAGCGAATTTTAAATGATCAATAAATGCAAAATATTTTGGAAAAAATTTATACTGATTTATTGTATGCGCGATTGTGGCATTAAATGGTGTGGCGAATGGGCTACTTTTTCAATAAGTCACATTTGTTGTGCACACATTCTGGCCAAATCTTTAAGGATGCCGACACAGACTTTTTCAGGAATTGTCTGGAAAAATTCTAGAAAAATTCACTCCGAATATCATTTAGACTTCAACATCAATCTTTAAATAAAAAAAATTGCTAATAACTCAAACGAATCCTTGCGTATCCTTACGAAAGCTAAAGGATATTCAAATCGCATGTGTAGTTTTCCAGAAGACTGGGATTTTGTGTTGTCAACCAATTTCCAATTCATTGAAGACGCCTTGATCATTGGATGCGGCTCGATAGAGTTGATCCAAACGCACCATATCATTCAAGCATCTGGAAGGATTTGATCGAGTTTAAGACAATTTTCTTATCGTCTGTGCGTTCCTAAAAGTATGCCACAATTTTGGTATTGAAAAATTAATTCTTTTTATTGATTAAAAAATGCTGTTTCCTAAACAAGTCAGCGTGCTACTATAACCTAACATTTTAAAATCTTTATAGCTCTATGTACATATTCATAGATGAATTGATAACACTTTTGATTCTTAAATATATATATACATGTGTATATGTATGCATATTAATATATATATATATAAGCAAACACTTCTACACACCATTGCTTGGTTGGGACACTCCAGTTTAAGTACGTTCCACAACAATATATATATATATATATAAAGTAGCTAACAATGGTAGCCAAAATAAGCATGGATGAGGCATTAGTGGTCGTCCGTCTGCCTATGCAGAGTTGAAGGCATCTTGTGGCTCTCGATATACATTTGAGATATATATATATATTGGCATTGATTGCTCTTGGAGCGTCTGGACAGACAGGCGGTCAATTGATAACGTTCTGCTAGCTAACCAGTAAAAACTTCTTGCCACACGTTGGAAAGTTTAGTGAAAGATCAAATCCGCATCGGGTGCTCCTTTTTGATGCTTGAACTTGTGCTTGTTGGGCTTCTGGTAGTAGTTTTGAGTGTAGTTTCGCTGCTGCAGCGGCATCAGGGACTCCTGATAATCCTCCTCTTCGATGCGTTCGGTTATGTTTAGCGTCAGTCGCTTAACCTTTTCATTCTCCTCGCGTGTCTTCTGCTCCTGCAGCTTCAGATTGATTGCCAGCTGTGAGCCTGATGGTGCAACAAACGATTTAAACTGCTGCTTGCCACCCTTGTTGCCGCGCACCATCAGCACAAAGGACACAGCGCCACCGACGGCACAGACGACGCCACCGTTATCCGATGCAAGCCCATCACTGCAGTCAGCATCAGTCCCTGATGTCGCAGCTGGTGTTAAACTGCTTACAGCATCCTCCGAGAGGGCATTGGTGGAGGAGGGCGCGGTTGCAATGGCAACGGCAACAGAAGCAGAAGCAGTAGCAGCAGTAGCAGCAGCAGCAACAGCAGCAGTGGCAGAGGCAGCTGGTGCAGAAGTCTTTGAGATCTGTGGCGAACTACTACCAATTAACTGATCGTAGGATTTCTTTTGCAGGCGTGCCGTCATTGGCACGGGTATGTCCTTGGTGATTGGCGGCTGCTTGAGACGCTCCTGGTATGAGTCGCTCGTGATTTTCTCATACATTTGCTCGAACTCAAAATCCTCTCTGGATTTCTCTGGCGGCGGCGGTTGCAGCGCTGACTCAACCTCATATTCAGTCCAATCATTCAACTGATCCACCTCAGAGCCATCGGTTGCCTGACGTTCGCGCTGATTGTTCGACGAACCGGAATCATCTGAACCCTGTGTTGCAAAGAGGATTACGCATAAAAAATTAGATAGAAAAGAAGAAAAAAAAATGTGAATGAGGTAATTAAGCATGCAACTTACGCCTTCGTCCAATTCACTGATTTCACTTATTGTCGCCAGATCGCTAGCATCCTGTGTGCTGCTGGCCCTAAGCTGGGGAAACAGTTGCAACTGCAGATTATCAATGGCCTCCTTGGCTAACTCCATACTCTTATAGGGCTTCAGCTTGGGACGCACGGCGGCCAAACAGTCGCGATATGTATGATCGACGAGTATGGGAAACAGATCCGAGGTATTCTCCGACTTGCTAAACACGGGATGTGATTTTTTGTGCCAATAATAATGCTGAAAGAACACCAGAAAGTAGTCCAGCCTGTGTACAAAGTAAAAATTATATATTTTCTTTTAGTTTCAATATTGAGTTTGGGCTATGATTTTGAATGGCAATTACTTTTTGCGTGTCGCCTGGCTGGTGAAGTAGGGTCCACAGGTGTCCAGCAGCATGCAGGCAAGCTTGAGACGGAATAGGCTCTCTGGGGGATCCAGGGGCGAGATGACGGCTTGATCTAGTGTCACGCCCAACGATATTATCGAGTATAGCGTATTCAGTATATGCGTGGACTCGACAAGTTTATAGTTGTACATCTCGCCGAGATATTTGGCCATTGCGATGCGACGCTGTGCCATTTTGGGCGAGTGTATTTCCAAGCCGGCGCGTATATCCTCAAACACATTATCGATGACAATAGTCACCGCTCGCGGCTGATACGAGCTCAGGCCGGAGACAAGATCGGCGAGGCAGCGTATGAGGGGAAAGCGTAGAAGATATGCCTTGCTAAGGCACTTGATGGCATAGCCGCTAATCTCTGGATCACGCCAATTGATGCGCCGCAGCATCTTGATGCAGATCTCCACATTCTGTTTGCACAGTCTCTCAAAGATCAGATGTCTGATATACTCATGCAATGGTGGACGGGGCGTCACCTCACGCTTGGCGGACTCGGGCGGCTTTACCAAATAGTAAACGCTCTCAATTTGCGCCGCGTGCCGTGAATCCAACGCCGTTGCAGTCTTCAAGCGCAGCATTTGATCAAGGAACACATTCGTTAGCAGCCGCGAATCGCGGCAATTATATAAATAAATGCCGCTGACCTCGATAAAGGCACAGGCCATCTCGATGTTATGATGCATAAAGTCGCGCAACAGCATCTTCAGGCAGCCGAGTGCATCAAATTTCTTGAACAAACCGAACTTGACCAGCTCACCAATGAAGCGCACAATTTTCAGCTTGGACTCAATGTTTAGCTGGTTCTTTTTGCGAATGTGCCATTTGAACTCTTTGCGCAGCAGCTCCGACAGATCGGCGGCAACGTCCGTGTTGCACATGTGCACAATTGCCACAAATCGCGACAGATATGGCAGTATATCGAGTCGTGTCCGCTGCACACTGAATATCGTTCGGGTTAGTTTCCTTCGTTGATTTTTTGTATTGTAATTGAGCAGAAATTCAATGGCCGCCGAATCGATGAGCTCCTTGTTAACGCAATTGAACAGATTCAGCAGGAACACGTCAAATTGCTGACGCATCTGTGACTGCTGTGGCTGCGACTGTGATTGAGACTGTGACTGTGATTGGGACTGTGATTGGGACTGTGACTGTGACGGAGTTTGTGTTTGCGATTGCGATTGCGATTGTTGCGACTGTTGAAAAGAGACGGCATTAAGTGAAAATTGTTGGTATACTTTGTGTAAAAATTAAATGATATTTTCTTATATTAAATCTATTTATTAATTGCTGCAAACAAATTGTAAGCTTTGACTAATTTTAGATGTGACCATCGCTTTTATTTAGTGAGATATTAAAGTATTACAAATATACCAAAATACACCGAGTAAAAATTCAATCTTTGCCACAATGTTTTTGTTGGTTTTCAATATAAATAAAATAAAATGATATGTTAATTCATGGAAAGAAATTGTTATATAGAGCTGATCTGGAATATGAAATAAACTTACCGGTGGTGTTTGTTGCTGTTGTTGTTGCTGCTGCCGTCCGACCTCCATGAGAGCGTTGCCCATTTTCTTATCGCTAGCCGACACCGAAGTGGCAGCTGCAGCAGCAGCTGGTGAAGCACCATTGGTTGTAAGTGGAGTAGATGGATCGCCAGTGGCTGGGACTGTGGACGCCTGCTGGTCTTCCTGCTCCTTGTCGAGCGTATCGCTGGCAGCCGATGGCGGATCGTCCATGTCGAGCTCCGCATCGATGTTGGCATCGATGGCCTCCTCGGTGAGTTCGCTGGGCTCCTCGAGTGTCTGCAGATCGACTTTGGGTGCCGAAAAGTTGGGCAAAAATTGTCGCAAATCAGGCAAATCGGTGTAAAATGCACGCGTCTCCTCATCGCCCCACGGGTCCAAGTTGCCAAAGGTGGCGCCGTCAAGCATGTTGTCGATAACGGTACCCGGATTACAGCACTCGGACTCCTTGGTCAGTTCGGGCAACGATTCGCCAAGCAGCTCCGACAGCGATTGTGCCGATGCCAGTAACTTATCGAAGCTCGACTGCATCAGTTCACATTTCTCGCGCTTCTCTTGGCTAATCTCGCCTTTGCACTCCATGGTGCGGCGTATGTTCTTCGTCATGTTCATGAGGATTGTTTGCTCGGAGAGGACGTGCTTGCACAGCGCCTTGAAGTATCCCTTAAGCATGGTGCGCAAATTGAGCTGCTTGTCGGAGTTAAGGAAATCCGATTTGGGCATCTCCACGTTATATTTGTCGGCCAACTGTTGCTTTCTCTGTGGCACAAGGCCGGCATATTCCTCGCCACAGTGCCGACAAAAGGACAATATAATCGAAAAGTTGCTATGATCATCCTTATCCTGAGCAATGAGCTGCACCAGGACCATGCCCAGCTGTGCCAATCCCGGCTTTATCTGAATGACACCTGAGCTGACCAGTTCGGCAAACAGACGCAAATCGACGCGCAATTTACTCGGATTGCTTATCTTCTCGGTGGACTTCACACTCAATGCTTTCTGCCACGCCTCCAGGAAATGGGCATCGAAGTCGGCATAGGTGCAGTGCAGCTTCGATGCCAATGTGACCACAGCTGGCACATCTGTCATTTTAAGCTTCGCTTCGGCCAGCGCTGCGCATATTTCCGAAATGTATTTACTTAAATTCAAGGCGGACAGTTCGCGGAGCAGTGAGTCCAATTGCGTGCCCGTAAACACTTTCAGTTTCTTCACAAATGCCGTATTCTTCTTCAGATTCGAATCGAGCCGTGCAAAATATTTTTCACCGGGCAGCTCGAAGTTGGCATTCTGCTGACGCAGCTGACGTTTGCTATCAATCTTCTCCTGCAGCTCGCCGATAAACTGCATCAGTTCAGCCCGCTCCTCCCCCTCCAACACACCATCTATCAAGTCCGGCACGACCACATCCATAACGTTGGCGCCATCAGCCAATGTTTCGGCATCCGTCTCGATGCTGGCGACGTCCGTGCTGTTTGTCGGCGCTGCCGCTGTTGCCGCTGTTGCTGCTGTGGCTGACGTCGTTTCTGTTGTTGCCGTTGCCTTGCTGTTGTTGGCGCTCATGATGCATCGATGTGCAGTTCAAGCTGTTCAATCAAACCGTTACTTAAATTTGGTCGACTGTCACATTAGTTTGTGCTTCTTTAATTTTGTTGCCCTCGCCGTCTTTCTTTCTCTCTGTGTTTCGTTTCGTTCCGTTCTGGTTTTGTTTTTTGCGTTAACAGTGTTCGTATGCCGCATGTCGTGCGTACCTATCGTGCGTCAAATATCGATTGTCGATATTTTCACTTATATTAAATCAGCTTCTGCGATTCGTACGGTTATAACAACTTTCAAAGTTATCTGGCATTATTCGAAAATAATATATTGTTCATTTTTATTTTTCTTTTACACATGGTACACATATGAATCTATCGATATCGCAACAAGTAAATCGATTGGAGCTGCATTTAAATTTCAATTATGTGAATTATCTGCACCTAATAGATACTTATTATAATATATATTGCGCCCTAATTTCCATGAATGCCTAAGTAGGCCATTGAACTTAAGCCCAATTCTCATGCTGTCAATGTCATTGATTTCACAAATAGCAAAACATCAACAGCCGCTACTAAGTTACCAACACAAGTTAAATCAATAATATTGTAAATATAAAATGTGGAAAGACATTCGAATCGCAATCAGTTCTGGAATGCCAGTGCCAGCCTGCAGTTGCCGTTATTGGACATTTACAAATGCTCTGCTGGGCAACCGAAGATAGTTTAACCAGACAACGCAATCCGAATCCCCAGAAGGCGCCCGAAACTCTCAAGAATCTTCTATTGCGGTCAAGTGTGCCCATCGTGAGTCCAACACAAGACACATTGGATAAAATGGCACCACTTAAGGGTCAAGAGATCACCGAATTTCAAAAGCACTCATATCTTGAAAATCGTAAATTCGATCATCGTTTGGTCAAGGATAATCTGCTGGACAAATGGCCCACAGCGGATACGAACGAATACAAAGAGCGCAAGGATCATCGCAATCTTATGGAATCATATGTATCCATCTATCATCCAATCTAAATGATAATACGCAGCACTACTCACTATAATTTTATAAAATTATTATTCATAGTAGGCTATGGCTTATGCTCGCATCCAAAATAAAATTTTCCATTTAGTTTGAATGACAACTCCTATAAATTCACATCGTGTAAAATATTTTTTTTGTGCCATTTTTTTCCTTTATACGTAAACTTTTTATTTATTTTTCTTTTTCTGTGATTGAACTAAATTTCAAGCGGTACAAATATTTCAGTAGAACATATAATGTAATAGTTAAGCACGCATCATGTCTGGCCACCCTGAAGCAAACAAAACGTTGCCCACACAGAGCGTCATGTATTCCCAATTGCAGCCATGGAGCCATGCGGGTACTCCGCCCTGCATGGAGCCAACCGGAGGTGCGACGGTGGGGCCACGCCTAGGAGCAGCCTATGAGACAACGCAACGTCATCCATGGCGACCCAAGATGGCATTTGAGATGGTCGAGATCAAGCATCTGCCGGAGCAGCCGGTGACCAATCAATTAACACAGCCATGCTTCGTCCCCCAGGGTATGAAGACGGAGGGCATCTCATTCCCAAATTTAGTCACCGGATTCGATCGCAATCCTCAGCATGCCGCTCGAGCTGCCCTCTACACACGTTACACAAACAACGAGTGGCACAACAACAACTTGGGCATTTACGGCGAGTCCAACACAAATCGGTAAGTGATTACTCAACACACAAACCCATCACCTTTTTTTTTCTCTAAATAAAAAAATCAATCATTTTGTTGCAATGGTATAAGTGAGAAGAGAGGGGTTCCCTTCAAGTGTATATATGTATTCCAAGTTGTTTACCAATTGTTCTTGTCTCTGCTTGGTGTATAGCAACATGTCGGAGCGCTTGCGCAATGATGCTGTGCGTCTGATGCGTGAAACAGACGAGACTGCATCGATGGGTCAACGTGATGCTGGACGGCGTCTGGGTGAGCGCATTACGGACTTGACCTTTTGGCGCAACGAACTGAATGCGGAGCTGGAGAAGCTTGTTGGCGAGATGTCCGACATCAATGAACTGCAGCGTCTGTGTGGCAAGGCCATGTTGGATCTAGAGATACCGCTGCACATTGCACAAGAGTGTCTATTTCATCGCGAGGCACGCCAGGGCATGGAGAAGGTGCATGACAATGTAGAGAAGGCGCTGCTTCTGGAGATCGATCATTTGCGGCAATCGCGCGAACGTCTCAAATTTCTGCATGAGAAGATCGCAAAGCAGGCGATTGATTGCCGCGGTGCCCAGCATCTGCTGGAAATCGATGTAACCCAAAAGGATTCAACCATGGGCATCGACTCGATGTGCCATCGCCTGAACAACCACAGTCGCGGCATCACCTACTACGGTGGCATCGAGAAATACGATCCCACTGTCAGCACACAGGACTCCTGGGCACTAGCCAGCAGTGATCATGTCAAACGGTAAGTTTTTTATCTGTATATGTATATATATACAGCATATTGCTCTGTGCTCATCTATGCACTAGCTCGGAAATAAGTTTTTTATATTTTTTTGGCTTCATCGAATCGGGTTCATTTTTATCTAATTAAATGGCCATAATTACTGCATACCAAATCCATGGAAAGAGTCAAGTAAAAATTTTAATTTTCAGATCGCAGGCGGAGCGGGCTAAATTGTCGCAGCTGCGCAGCGATTCACAGAATGTGGTGAATGGCGTTGCCTCCTCAGTGTGGGACTTCTGGAATAATACGAACAATGCTTTGGATAGACGGGCTCAGGATATGTCCGGAGCTAAAAATCGTGTGCAGATGCATCTTGAAAAGGTGCAGCAGGAGCTATTTGATATGGAAAAGCATCTCTTTTTGCTGCAGAAGGCCATACAGGATAAATCGAATCCGCTTAGGGTTGCTCAGACACGTCTCGAGGCGCGTTCCCGTCGCGAGGGCATGGAGCTCTGCAAGTAAGTTGAAGAAAAGATATCATCAAAATGTATCATGTCTATCTGACTATTGATTTATTCTTTTTAGGGATACGGCACACGATCGACTTGTGGTTGAAGTGCAGGACTTACAGGGCACAGTCGAAGTCCTACATCACAAGTTGCAACAGGCGGAGGCCACACACCAGTCACTGCTAAAAACACGTAGCATTTTGGAAGAGGACTTGCGCAACAAGGTCAACGCCCTGTTCATCGATCGTGAGAAGTGCATGAGTTTGCGGCGCTCCTTTCCCATTACAAACTTGATTCGTTATTGATGAAATTTTCGAAACATTGTTAATTAAAAAAAATTATGATACGTGTCCATATCTAGTGCAGTCATTATGCATAAATATATAACTTGCATTAATTCGATTGTGCTTTGAATAACCCACCAACTTTGCACCATAACAATAAATATCGATTTATCATATTTGTGCTGCGTATCGATATTTGCGACATAACGCGAACAATAACAATTGCATTGAATATTTCCATATATCGATAACTCGGCATTCATCCTGAGCTACCGATATAATGGTAGTATCGCTTGATACATCACCATAATCGATATATTAGCATATCAACAAAACTGATAGCAAGTGCTCTTTCTTGTTCTCGGGTAATTAATAATTTTTTAACCTATCTTAATTTGCATAATTTGTCAGCTTAAAGCAGGTACTACCAATCATTCGCCTGTTACACTACACGTAAACATTTCGAAATTAATATAACACAAGTGCTGTTCGAAAAAAAGCATCTGTTTTAGTTTTGCCGGCAACAAAATAAACTATCCACATATAAATTTAAACATAGTCTAAACCATTTAAGATTTATCATAGCGATAGCGACAGCTGTGTGTGCGCTTGCTTTTATCATTTTGATTCCAGTTTTTTTTGCTACTGGAGTAACAGATTTCTGTAAATCTGTTGCCGGCTCCAACGAAAACGGAACTTCTGACGTGTTTCATTTAATCGCTGATTCATCTGCTATCAACTGAAAATGACACCAGCAACTAGCACAAATGATAAATATGCTTTAATATCCTTTTTGAACATTTCAGTTGAACTTCATACATATTCTAATATAAGATCGGAAAAAACACACGATTGTTACGCCTGCCGAGGAGCTGACGGGCGGACAGATAGTGAAAATGCATTTCACGATCATTGCTTGCCTCATTATTGGGGCGCTGATCAACTTCGCTGCTGGCGTTGATCAAACTAACTTTAAGACATGCGAGCAGAGCAGCTTCTGCAGGTAAGCACAAACATAAACACACATACATATGCATTTACAATGGCAGAAAGGCCGGTTGACTATTAAATTGCACACACACTCATGCATAGACAAACCCAGTCGGAAATGTTAGCAAAAGAAAAATCCTACTTAAGCAGTTAAAATCAGTGCGTATGCTAAACTAATACGTAGCACGTTAAAGTTAAAAATATGATACAAATAGTTTCTTAATCTTATATTTTTTAACACCAAAAAAACATGACTACCATTATTTCTATATTTAAAATCAACAAATTGCACACAATCTTCTTTTGTACTCAACTGAATAAATGAAGAAAATATTTGAAATTTTAGACGTTCGCGTAAGGTGCAAAGCGCGGGCAGTAAATATGCCATCATACGTGGAACAGTGAACTCGTACTCGGACTCGCTGACCGCTGATTTGATCAACAAGGAGAATCATCATCAGTTCACATTGAAACTGGAGGCGCTGGTCGGCAACACGTTTCGCTTGCAAATTGATGAAAAGCAACCGCTGCGGCCGCGCTATCGTGTTGAGCATGCGCTCAAGGGCGAACCAAAGACGACACGGATACGCGTCCAGGAGTCGGATGAGCTTTCGATTACGGTTGGTAATTCCAAGGCTGTCATTCATGGTGACCCATTTCGCATTGATTTCTATGAGAACGATGTGCTCGTCGTGGCGGTGAATGCAAAAAATTGGCTATACTTTGAGCATCTGCGCCAGAAGGCACAACCGCCCGTTGAACAAGCGGATGGTGGATACGATTCCCAAAAGCAGGATGAGAATGCTGAGGCAGCACAGCCCGCGGGTGAAACGGATGATTCAGGCGCATGGGAGGAGAATTTTAAATCGCATCACGATTCTAAACCCAATGGTCCCGAGGCAGTTGCACTTGATTTCTCATTTCCAGCCAGCGAAGTGCTGTTTGGCATACCCGAACATGCCGATAGCTTTGCGTTGAAATCAACCTCCGGCACGGAACCCTATCGCCTCTACAATTTGGATGTGTTTGAGTATATACTGGACAGCAAGATGGCCCTCTATGGCTCGGTACCAGTGATCTATGGTCATGGGTAAGTCGTTTACAACTGTTGACTGTAGATTGACGATTCTTAATAATAATAATAATATAATCTCTTCAATTGCAGACCCCAACGAACTGCTGGCGTCTACTGGCAGAATGCCGCCGAGACCTGGGTGGACATCTATACGGCCGAGACGAATGTGGTTTCCTCGCTGGTTAATTTTGTTTCTGGTTCGCGAAAATCAGCGCCGCCGTCAGCACACTTTATATCCGAGTCGGGAATTGTGGATACATTCATAATGCTCGGACCCAAGCCACTGGATGTGTTTAAGCAATATGCAGCGTTGACCGGCACACACCCACTGCCGCAGTTGTTCTCGCTGGGGTATCATCAATGCCGCTGGAACTACAACGATGAGCGCGACGTGACCTCCGTCTCGGCCAAATTCGATGAGTTTAATTTACCCATGGATACCATGTGGCTGGACATTGAGTATACGGATGGCAAGCGCTACTTCACCTGGGACAAATTCAAATTCCCCGAACCACTGACAATGATCAAGAATCTCACCGCACTCGGCCGTCATTTGGTGATCATTATTGATCCTCATATTAAGCGCGATTCGTCCTACTTCTTTCACAACGATTGCACAGAGAATGGGTACTATGTAAAGACAAGTGAGGGCAACGACTATGAGGGCTGGTGTTGGCCCGGTTCCGCCAGTTATCCGGACTTCTTCAATCCGGTTGTGCGCGACTATTATGCTTCCCAATATGATTTGTCCAAATTCAACACGGTTACCGAAGATGTCATGTTCTGGAACGATATGAACGAGCCGTCTGTATTTAATGGACCCGAAGTTACCGCACCCAAAGATCTAGTACACTACGGCAACTGGGAGCATCGCGATGTGCACAATCTGTACGGCCATTTGAATATCATGGGCACCTTCGAGGGCCTGCAGCGACGTATTCCCAACCAGCGTCCATTCATATTGACGCGTGCTCATTTCGCTGGATCGCAGCGCTACGCAGCTATTTGGACGGGCGATAACATGGCAGATTGGGCGCATTTGCAATATTCGATAAAGATGTGCCTAACGGAGGCCGTTGCCGGTTTCTCCTTCTGTGGCGCCGATGTCGGTGGCTTCTTTGGCAATCCAGATAGCGAGCTACTCGAGCGCTGGTATCAAACCGGCGCCTTTTTACCCTTCTTCCGTGCTCACGCCCATATCGATACCAAGCGCCGCGAGCCGTGGCTCTTCTCCGAGCGCACACGCGAGATTATCAAGGAAGCGCTGAGGATACGCTATAGTTATCTGCCGCTGTGGTACACAAGCTTCTATGAGCTGGAGAGTACGGGTGCTCCGGTAATTCGGCCAATGTTGACACACTATCCGACGGACAAGGAGGCCTTCAGCATTGACAACCAGCTGCTGGTGCAACAGCGCCTGCTCGTACGTCCCGTCATACAGCAGGGCGTAAGCAAAGTGGATGTCTATTTCCCAGCCGTTGATGACAAGAAGAATGGCGATTATTGGTACGATGTGGAAACGTATCAGCGACAGGAGCGTGCCGGCTACGAAAGCATACCAGTTAACGAGCATAAGGTGAGTTCAAATTATCAGTTGCACACTTGTCGCATTTAACAGCAGTTGCAAATTTGCTTTTTCCACAGATACCCATTTGGCAGCGTGGCGGTAGCATTGTGCCAAAGAAGGAACGTCCGCGTCGTACTTCGACGCTTATGCTCAACGATCCGTATACATTGGTTATTTGCCTGGACCGTCAGGGCAAGGCCGCTGGCACCCTTTATTTGGATGATGAGAAAACTTATGCGTATCGTGACGGCAAGCACATCTATGTGAACTATGAGTTTGCCGAGAATCAGCTGACCAATCGTTTCATTGGCAAACCCCACTTTAAATCCGATGCTTGGCTGGAGCGCATTATAATCGCTGGGCTGGAGTCTGTGCCCAGCAGTGCCACCATTACGGTGAATGGCGTCAGCAAGCAACTGGAGGTGGAGCAACGTAGTGGGGCTGTTGTTGTGCGCAAACCGTCCATCAAAATGGATGTTGACTTTGCTGTGAAGCTAAACGCTTAGGTCTGATTTAATCGAAATTAACCTGGGCTGCACTTAGGATTACATTTTATCGTCTTTTTTGTTTTTTTTTTCCTTTATTCAATGTATGCTCCTAGTTTTAAATTAACTGTGAACTATTGTTGCTTGCAGCGAAATGTGAAAATAAATTCCATTAAATAAATTATTAGAATCCCAACTCAGCAGCTGTATTGGTCAATCTTTAAAAAATCGTATTTGTTATATTTTCCTGCGTTATTGCTATGTTTAAAATAACTTAAATCTTTGAAATAATTCAATATAGATTCTGAAGAACAAACTAGTGCCAAACTGGTACCAGTAGAAGAATATATGTAGATATATATAGCTTATTAACATAAATGGCAGACTTCACAAATCCATGTCTGGTTGATATGTCCGTCTGTTTTTATTTATTTTGTATTTGTATTTTATTTGTAATTTTGTTTATTTCTTGTTCATTAGAAAATTCGAAAAATTCATGCAAAGCAAAAATTAAAGCATCCAAATGATGAATCGGCTGCTGCCTAAGATTTTCTTATTTTCTGTTACTAATATTTTTATATTTTAAATTAGTATAGCTCTACTCGGAAATACGTAGAATTATTGAAGCGACCATTTTGTGCAAATTGTGTGGACATTCATTAGAATAATTAACATTTGCTGTGGTAAGTCGAACATTTCAAAACACCGGCAAACTAATTCATTAGGCAACTGCCCCAAACAACCCAACATACAAAAAAAAAAAAAAAAAATTAATAAACTGAGAAAGCATAAAAAAATATTGTGAGCCGTAAAATCAAATGTAAACCGCGAACGGACCTCAGCGTTGATTGTCCTTGATGAATGATGGGCTGGCAAAAGTGATGAACTGGCTCTGAATGATGCCTGAACGGGGGTGGTGCCATTTGTCATTGCTGGGAATGGTGGTGGTATTGATGTTGATGTTGATGGTGATGGTGGTGCTGTTGCTAAAAGCATTTAGTAAAACTGAAAGAAACAAAGTTTAAAATCTAAACGGGAGGCACATTGCAATTTATATGCAAACAAACAAATAAGCCCGGCAAGCCAACAGCAACAACAACAACAGCAACAACAACATCAACAATAACAACAACAATAACAATAGCTACAACGACAACGAACCAACTAACTAACCAACCAACCACCCAGATCCAAACGTAGCATTTATGCCACCCGAGCCCATTGTGGCTTTCTCTCTCTGTCTCATTGTGACTGCTGCCGGCTGCTGCATGTCCTCAATTCCCATTCCCAATCCTCTTGTCCTTCATCGTCTCCGCATTCCGCTTGCTCCTCTTCCATCGCCATTCGTTCGTTCGTTGAACATTTCAATCAACGCTCGAGTGAAAATTGAAAAAAATAAAGGCAAGGATAATGTGACAGAGCGGGTGGACGAGGGAGGGTGGGAAGGGGTAGAGAGGTAAAAAGGGAGGAAGGAGCAAGAGGCAGTCGAATTGTTTGCTGCGGTTGCGTCTATGGTTCTATGGTTTCGAGTGGGTGGTTGGTTGGTGGGGTGTATGTGTGTGTGTGTGCGTGTGTGTGTGTGTGTGTGGACGCTACCTAAGCGGAAATGGATGCGCAACACTTAAGTGGCACAAATTGTGTGCCATGTGTGGAGACGTTGGGCGCACATTCAAACTATCCACAGATTGCGAGATACACTCGTTTACTATAATATACACATGTGCATGACTATGCTGACTGTCAGGATGTAAG
Source organism: Drosophila melanosoma (assembly GCA_035042045.1). Classification (NCBI taxonomy): domain Eukaryota; kingdom Metazoa; phylum Arthropoda; class Insecta; order Diptera; family Drosophilidae; genus Drosophila; species Drosophila melanosoma. Next base: position 7,604,558 of record JAWNLY010000176.1, read on the forward strand.
GATGCGAGGATGCGAGGATGCGAGGATGCGTGGATGCAAAGACGTGGGCAGGTGAGGCAGAACGTTGATAGCAGGCTGCTAAATTTGATATATAATAAAACACAAATTTAGCGGCTTACACAATGCATATCACTCTAAGTGAAAATTGACAACGAGGCAGCTGCAATGTAATTGTAAATGTTGTTGCAGCAGCAGCAGCAGCAGCAGCAGAAGCAGCCATTTAACATTTAACCAGGCAGCTTTAAAGCATTTTCATTTAAGTCGAATGTAAAGATTTATGTCTTTGCCAGCTTTGCAGAATGGATGCACTTTTAAGTTTGACAACAATGAGTAAATATATTTTTTTTTTCATTTTATCATGGTAACAACATCAAAAATGACATAATGATGATGATGAAATTGAAGTTGGTAGTATTAAAAAAGATGTAGTGAATTTTGGCAACGCTGCGATTACAAAGTGTTCAGTGTTGTGCAACATTTCAACGGTTTGCTATTGCAGCTGGAATGGATTTAACTTAGAAATCTAGATGCTGCTGCATTGTGCCACAGTGAAGGGACTCCGCATTGGGGCCACCTCGTTGGCAACAGCCGCTGTTACACGATGCGTTCCCCTGACACCCGCCTTCATTGCCATAACAACCGTTAACCGAAAACACATTTAAAATCAGAGCAAACCAAACAAATTTCAGAAAAAGGAGAAAAAAATAGCAGCAGCAGCAGCACAAAAAAAAATGTATATGCGACGACCAACAGCAAATCCAAAGTGTAAACATTCACAGCCTTTTGTGTGGAGCCACTCTGAGAAATAGGCAAACAAAGTGCGGGGGAAGTGAAGAGCGACATGACAGAGGGACGGGGGAGGGATGCTGGCTTAGGAGCAGTCGGGGAACAGTAGACAATGCGGCTCACAGCCAACAGCTTCCTTCCGAGCTGATGCGCTGCGCTGGTTCCTCATCGAGCTTCTGGTATTTCTGCTCCTGCCACTGTGGCTGCTGCTCCTGTCACGTTTGATGTGCAGCGCAGACGATGAAGTGTGTGTGTGTATATGGGAAAGGTGAGAGGGAGTATGGGATTCAGTGGGGTGGGTGCAAATCGAAAAAGGAACACGGCTTAGTGGGGAAGCGGGGCTTGCGACTTGCAAATGTATCTCCAACAAAGCACCCAACGACTGAGTGACGGAGTGACAAACGGCTAGCTGGTGCTAACATGGAATTTATTTCAACAAAAAAAGAAAGAAAAATAAAAAAAAAAATATGAATGCTGTAGTCGAGATTGCTCGACTACGCGATACACTTAAGCCAATGGTTTGATTGGCAAATTGATTTTTAAGAAACTCAAATATATTTATAAATGCATCTAACTTGTTTCCTCTTCGATCTTGATGACAGTTAATAAAGTGTTTTATTGCCTTTTATTGATTGACTCGGATGTTGATCCAGACACATCCATCTGGCCATTCCGCCGTCTGCCAGTTGTACACTTTTACGCAAACTCATTATATCCTTTATAGCCATTTTCAATGTGTTCAGGGTATAAAAAGAAGTAACCAAAATAGGCGAGATGATAGAAAAAAAGGATTCGGATACGGATGTGGATGCGGATGTGGATGGGGATGGCACGCACGTTGCAATTGCTTGGCAACACCAGCAGCATCACCAACAGCAGCTGCAACAACGCCGACTGCAGGGGATAGTCCTTTGGGGATGGTGTCGCTAATGAAGTCGCAAACAGGCAGCCGACGTCGGCGCTTTGCTGTTTTGCATATTCATTAAAGGAATAAAAAACAGTAAAAATGTTGTTTGGGTGGCAGTATAAGACTATCAATTACCCTCTGTTCCCAATGCTGTTCAGCAAAAGCAAATCTACCTAAAATTAAAATTGAATTTTGAATTTTAAAATTAGATTGAATTTTGAGATTATTTCTAAATATAAAAAAGGACGGCTTGTCCTAAATCGAAAAACATGTTTTTCCTATACTTTTAGAAATATTTTATATATTGACTATAATGACTATATTAACTATAATCTGTCAAATCGTTTCAGTGGCAAATCATCCTACTACAAAATAAAGTGTCTCTGGTTTGAATCCCCGTAAGTTTTTTTTTAAATTATATAAGTAAAACTTGCCATAAGAACTCTTCCATTCTTCCAAACATAGAAAACTGCACTTGGGGAAATTGGACATATTAGAAAAATTTACCATGAACTTATGAAAAGAAAAATAATAGTTTATTAAAATTTACTTTTTAAATAATAATAACAAGGTCCTCTAAAGCATGGCGAATTTCAAATTCTCTTATTTATTTTTTTTTTTGCAAAATAAACTTAACTAATCCCTTATATGTTTGAAGTTTCTACAAATATCTCTTATTATTTTTCACATTATTATTTTCCTTACACCAAAGGGAAAACCATGAGAAGGCCAGATTCAATTATTCAATACTACACATATCAGGCAGAAACTTACATAAGTACATGATTTTTTGAGAACCTTTGCTCTACCTCCAAATATAACAAGTTCCATTGAAGGAGATTCTGTTGAAGCTCGAGTAAGTTATAGATTAAGTAAATTAAACTTGACTATAATTTATATATATGTTTTACATTTGATGTCTCAAGCTCTTCAGAAATTCCTACACAAAGACGAACAGATATGTGTAGATCGTAGATTGATGTGTAACAAGATTATTGCATCTATATATATATATATATATATATATAGTTTAATGGGTTCGGAGATGCATCAATCGGCCTGTTACATACTCTTGCACAATTTCATTATACCCAATGGATTCAGGATATAAAATGTATATAACGCAGCTCCAAATGCTTGAATCCGCACGCTTTTATTTCAATAGAAACTATAAGCTTATGGTTTTCCCAGACAATAGCAGGTTTGTCTGTTTTGGCAACACGTTGCCCAATTCCGTTTAATATATCCGGTATAATTTTTCTATTTGCCCATTTCACTTTTCCACCATATTCATGACCGTCTTTTGTTCTCGCGCTGCTAACCAGCCGCCAGGCATTGGCCGGTTCTAATAAGTTTGTAACGAAGTTTGGCAGCGTTGCATGCGAGTCGAGGCTAAACATATGTGAACTTTACCGTTACATGCTGCAGAAATTTGGCAACGTTACATTAAGTCAAACTGCTATTTGTGTGAAATTCAAATTTAATTATACTAAATTCAAATTAAATACGAAACTTCTTCAATGTCAGCGTCGATCAAAATGCAATTTAACATCAATTTCACAAGATTTGTACGCAAATAGAAACCAAATTAGTAATGGTGAATATATGTAATGCTTTTGTATCTAAATGAAAATTGAGTATTTCATAATTTTGGGAATGTCTTGTATTAAATTGTTTCTATTCAACACAATGGTGAATTTAATTATTATTAAACTAATCTAATTGGATACATGACAATCTCAAAGTCATAAAGATTTTGCATTTAAAAGTTAGAAACGAAAAACTCAATTTTAATTAGCAAAATTAGTAATATTAAAAATAAAACTAAAAAAAATATATTTCGATTCGATTGTGAAACAAAGTAAAAAGTGACTTAAACATGAAATGCGGCAGCGTCGCACTGATCTTCCAGCTAAGCCATTATTAAGAGAGATAATACGTAAAGTTTGTGGCGCCTCGCCTGCGATTCGCGTGCGAAAGCATGCAACGAGGGTGGCTCGATTGCTGCCGCTTTGGCTTAACACTTTGCTGCTGCTGCTGCGCACCACCGGCAGCAGCAGCAGCAGCAGCAACCAACAGCAGCAACAGCAGCAGCAGCAACAGCAGCAACAGCAGCAACAGCAACAACCAAAAGCAACACCCACCCAAAACTTTTGCTTACGCCTCGTTTCATTTAGAAAAAAAAAATTCATAATTTTAAAACCGTGCCGAATGCTCGAGTTGGCTCGGGCTCGGTCTCCGGCTCGGGCTCAGGACTCGCGTCTGTGAAACGGATTCCGATTCGGATTCGTTTGGCGTGCGCCGTGCGCTGTCTGCTGTCTGCTGTGTGCTGTCTGTGCCCTCGACGAGAGTATGCCGCATGCGGCATGCGGTTGGCTCGACTGCCACGCATTCATTTCATTTGATTTTTAACTGTCATCGACGGCAGTTCAGTTCAGTCCACAATACTCACAACTCAAGTGCCCAGTCACCGTGACAATCACAGAAAATAGTGCAGACCCGATTTTGATTCTGATTTTGGCCAAATCTCTTTTGCTATATACCAAGTATATTCCAATTTGTGCATTTTACGCAATTTTGTTGTTGTTGTTTTTTTTTTTGTGTCAAGTGAATGCATCAATTGGATTAACAAGTGCCACAACACCTAAACAAATTCGTGTTCCGTGCATAATCGAAGATCAATTGGTGAGCATTTCCTCAAACTGTCCTAAAACTGTCAAGGAATTATTATGAAATGATTGCAGAATTGAATTATGTTTTGATTCCTGTTTTAGTGAACACAACAGCTTATTTATTATTTAAATAGACTGAAACATTTTCTATCTAAGAACACCCTTATGGGCAGATCAAGATTACAGCTTAAAATTCTTAAATGAAGATTAAGATTTCCTTTTTAATTTTGCAAATTTCCCTATTTCTGTCCAGCTGAAGTTCTTAGTCAATTAACAATTCTTAAGTGAGTCAGTGTCCGACTGAACTCTTATATAGATCGATCTACAAATATTAATAAATTTTGCATATTCAGAAAGTACCTATTTCAGTTATGAACAAGTTACGAGTTCGATAAATTCTGTTCAATTATTAAACAAGGGATTATTTAGGGATTCTTCAGTACGATTTGTGTTTTCTAATTGAAATGCAGTCTTAATTTAATGACCAAGACCAGATCAAATGGGTATTGCCTTTGAAAATCTGTTTAGTTTTGACAAAATTGCGAATGTGAATTATTTTTTCTAATGTGATAACAGTGATAAATCTATTCAAAGGCTTTTTGAAGTAACATCGACTCCTTAATTACTTTTAGAAGACAAGGAAACATTTAAATTATACTACGATTTCAATTGGGGTTTTTTTTTTTATTTGAAAGAACCAAAAATATAACAAATAAATTCTAGATTTTTATTAATCGCAAGAAAATGAAATATAAGAATGTGAAATATATAAAAATTTTGAATACACTTAAATATATTTGAAACATTTTCTCAACGTATTAAATTTCCAAAGCTCGTGCCACAAACAAACCACTCAACCCGAGATGAGTGGACGCCCTAAATACAAAATAACTCAACCCTGATGAAACCCTCAAATGTGAAATCTCAAATCCTTGAATAGCAATTGCAAAAATTATTTAGGCATAACTCATAATAACGCACAAAATGCAGCCAAGCGTCAAGGATTGCAGTAACGTAGACACACTCGCACACACGCAAACACACACACACACACACACGCAAACATATACACACCCCAAAGAGACAGACATCAATCTCATGGACTTGTCGTCGAAAAAGGGTTCAAATCAAATTCGATTAGGATAACGATGTGTTGGCTCACATGTGTCTGGTCTCATGGACAGGACCAGAACCAGAACAAGGGCCAGGGCCAGGACCAGGACCCGGACACACCCGGCGAGTTAAGTGAGATTTCGTCAAATTTACAGCCGCAAAGCTACCCCAAAGAGCATGTTGTGCATTTGTCCTGCAGGTCCTGGACTAGCACACATGCCACACACGCGCACACACACAGGAGCCACAAGTGGCACATTATTTTAATTCGCAGTCAAACGTTGTAACGTTTACACCAACGACAACACTTTAGCAACAATTGGGGGGGAACCTGGGTAGCTAATAGACAGGGGCAGTCACCGACATGTGGCATGTGGCATGTGGCACAATGCAGAAAAGTTTGCCCGTAGAAGGTAAACAGCGTGAACAACTCAATTAAAGCGTCCCCAATTGGGCGCCCAGTCATTTGACTCCAACTCTATTCACATTTTCTAATGGCCTCAGTTTAAAACACATTTATAAATACTATATTTGTATTTGAATTATAGTTTGTTGTGGCATTCGTAAACAATGTGTATTTAATTTGTTGTGCCTGCTGATATCATTTTTATTATTTCAGTTGACAATATCAGCTTGGAGCTTGGAGATAAAAAAATCATTTACCAAATCCTTGATGAAGACAACAGATTGGAAGCTCTTTTGATTGAAATTAATGCTTATATTTTAAAGTTTTAGATTAAATAGACTCATTATCATTCAATAATATATATTTATTTTTTTAAAATAATTTTTAAACAATACTTAAATTACAAAGTTTTAGATAAAATAGACTCATTTCTTAGGCGTCCAATAATAAATATTTCTGTTTTTTTCTTTTCTTTTTAATCGTTTTGTAATAATACTTTAATTTCAAGGCTTTGATCAAATAAACTCATTTCTTAGGCGTCCAATCTATAGAAATATATAGCCAAAAAACGGGAGAGTTGAAATGTATAGTTTAATTGGATGGTATTTGTAGTTGAATTAGTATCCATTTTTAGAGCACCAATTTGGGAGTGTGTGCTAAATAATGCTTAACTATATTGACCAACTACATATATCAGATGATAGAGCTATAGATTTGAATACGGCAGCTGAGATCAGACATACACACTTCACAACGTCCCCCTTTGGTCCTTTGAAGCACCGTTGCAACTGTTCCGGCAAGGGTTGCTGCACGCGTCTGCTTCTGCTTCCTTTGACCCTTCGCAACCCAAACTTGAGTCTGAAAGCGAGCTAAGCCTTGTTTGATATGCCTGTAATTATGTTATAAGGTTGTTCCCGTAAAGTGACAGTTAAGTGGATGGATTTCACTCTCTCCCCCTCTCTCTCTCTCTATATTTTTCTATCTCTCTCTACGTGTTTGGGCTCAGCTGAAGCAAAGTTCATTGAGGGTTGGCCACACGGGGTAGGTTTGATTTATGTTTAAAGTATAAGATATACATTGATAGTATCGAATCTATATATATGTATTTAAATATATAAATATTTATATATATATATATACAAATCAGTGTCCAGTGAAACTCCACACAGGTAAAAGGCACGAATTATAATTCATTTATTTTTGCATACTTTAATGAAAATAAATAAATAATAAAATAAATGACTTTAAAATTCTCAGTTTATTTCAAAAGGGCTAAACTTGATGTTAGAATAATCAATCTTCATTTAAGAATAAATTGTATATTTCACTTTTGATAAGATTCGCACGTGAAATATGAGATTTTTGAGCTAACTTGTTAAAACTATTTATCATACACAAAATAAATATATTTCTCTATTTTCTTTATTTATTATTTTTCAATATTTATTAAGAAATTACTGTAAGTTTGTAATTTAAACATTGCATTGAGTTTTGGTCAACAGTATGTTTATCTACCGTGAAAAGGGTTAATTCTGATTCTCGTATTATAATTATCTTTTTTAGTAGAATGTCGCTAACTTTCCAAGTTTTCTATGGGAAACATATTTCAATGTCTAAACGATTTTGGTTGGTATAAAAAATATTGATGGAACACAAAGCGAAAAAGATATAGAGTCTTACAAATGGCAATCAAAATAAATTTGTTGGTTACTTCGATAAAATTATAACAACTCAAAACAACAAAGATCGGTATGTCATAAACTACTTATCCTTGCAGACCGAAGTCAATCGGCCAACTATAAATTTAGACGACTTGCAGTAAAGTGATAGATATATTTCATGTTTCTGATTCTGAATAAGATTATATATACTTTATTGAACATGCATCCTTCGACAAACTTAAAAAGTACTACATATATCCGGGAAATCTGTGAATGTGATAAATTGATATCATTTAAAAATTTTCTTGTGTTCTCTCTCTCTCTATCTCACTCTCTCTCTCACATTCTCTCCCTCTCTCTCTCTCTCGACTCTCTCTCTCTCTCTCTCCATATCCATAAAACTATCACTATTACTAATTTCTTAAATTAATTTTTTTTTGGCATAAACAGGTTTCTTTCATAGTTTCCCTAAGGCTTGCAATGTTGTTGGACCATTTTCCATTTAAATACCCCCAAATTTTATAATTTATATTTCTCTCTTTATCTCCTATCTTTCTTAACACTATAATTTCTGCATATTTTTTATCTCTAATCATTGAATTGTTCGGTTTGAGAGCGTTTTTTTTTTTTTTTTTTTTGGTTTCGTTAATCCGTGTAATAAATTTTATTTTTATTTTTTTACATTAATTTATAAAATATTTCTTATAAATAGTTGACCTTTTTTTTGTTTTTGGTTTACTTTACAATTAATCAGTTTTCGTTGAGCGTCTGATGTGGAATTTTGAATTTTTTGATTTGCTTGAGTTTAATTTATTTTTGGTGTCTGTTGCAAAAAGTTGGTGCTTGCTTTAATTGTTACTACGAGGTATGGAAAAGTTTTATATTTATTTGTGGCAACATAAACAGTAACACAAACAACTTGCAGTTGTTGTAGCTGCTGCACTTTTGCCAGCTGCGCATTAATCTCAGCTGCAGACTTAAGTCGCGCTAAGTTGGCCAAGTTTCTCTTGACGTTGGCCATAAAAAGAATGCGACGCCAGCTGCTGATTGAATATTAAAATGCTGCCAGGCAGCTAGCAAGCCAACCAACCAACCAACCAGCCAACCAACCAAGCAGTAGGAGTAGCGGCAATTAAAGCTCTGCCGCATCAATCAGTGACTAGAAGTGGTGAGGGGGTGGTGGTGGGGTGATGGAAGTTGTATAGAGTGGTTGATGCCACGCCTTAATTAGCATAATCTAATTTCAACTTGGTCCGAAATTGTAGCCGTCTTTCTTTGCGTTGCCAAAAAATGCAAATCAACTAACGAAACGCAGCCAATTTACTTTTTTACCCACCCAACCATCGGCTACGTTGCCGGCGACGCCTGGCGACAGTTGTTAAAAACTTTTATATTTTTACAACGAAATGAAAAAACAATAAAAAATATTATTTAAAAAAAATAAGAAGTAAAATCAAAACCAACAGGCGACAACAACAAGTTGGCAAGCAGCAGCGGCGACAGCAGCGCTAAAAACTTTTTTGAAATGTGAAAATGAAAGAGCAACAAGACAACTGCTGGCTGGCCGAAGGGGGGTGTTGGGAGGGATGGAGGTGTGGGGGATTGGTGCGCCGCTTAGAATTGACAGCGACAGGATACAGGCAGCCACCGTGTGGTTGCCACACTCACCGACAACAACAACAACTTTGACGGCGTCAAGTGCCTCAACTGCGAACACAACAATTGAGTTGGTTGCTGGCGTGGCACGGGCGGAGAGTCTGAAAAGGGGCCTTGTGGCAACTGTTGAAACATTTAATTTGCTGGAATTTGGCGCATCATGTAAGCTTATTAACAGACTAGCTGACTGGGTGTGGGTAGGTGTGTGTGTGTGTGCGTTTGTGTGTGCCTCTTTATGCGGCATGTTTTTCTATGCAAATTTTGTGAGTGTGTTACACACACACACACACATACAGAAACACAAACATGGAAAAGCACGTGGTTGAAATGGCAGCAGTAATCCCTGCAGAGATAGAGAGAGAGACAGGTGCGGGAAGCGGGGGAGTTTGTCAAAAAGATATACCATATGTGCATATATTCGTATCAGATTGTGGCATTTGAAAATGGTCGACCATATTTGAAACCAAATAACAATAGCTTTCTCAAGCAGGCCGAATTTTACATACCCAAAATCGAAATTGCATTATAGATTATACAAAAGAAAACCTATCGATTATTTTTATGGGAGCAAAAGAAACTTAATGACCAGATACTCTCCACTTTCCTTGTGGAATACGAATCTTGTAGGTGGTCTCCAGGATAGCCTATTCCTAAGTGCTGTGTTTGTAGCTGAATTACTAAATGTTCAAATCGATTACCCAAAACATACCCGTTATTTCTTTGCACATTCCTTTAATCGCTGAACCATTGCGATCTAGTTAAGAAATCAATTTGAACGCATTCTTTATAACCATAAATCAGATTAGGGGTTTTAACGGGTTTTCCCCAAGCCCTGCAACAAATGTTGAACCAACTTGCAACATTTTAAAAATCGATCTTTTTTTTCTTAATTGATGTATTCAGTTTTTTATTAAATAAATAAAAATGCAATTTTCTGGCTGTTCTGTTTAAGTTTTTTGCAAACAATGCTGGCTTTTCTCCGATGATTCTAATACTGATGAAACGCTTCAATGTCAGCATTCCTCATTCCTTGATTAACATGAATTATAATAATTAAAATGTATGAAAAATTGTCAAACATTTGTAGACTTGAAACTAAGTACCAGAGATAGATAGCCAGCATTTATATGTGCATATATCTACTATATCCTCTAGTTTTGTGGAGCTATTTGAACAGCATTCGTTGAGTACACAAAGACGGACTGTGAGGCAAATGGGAAATCACATTTAATTGCCATTAAATGGAAAATGAAGACGAGCTGAAGAACAAGTAAAAGGTAGACAACAACAGGACCAGTGAACGAGTATGGTGTGGTGTGGGGAAGGGGGTGTAGGTGGGGGTGGGGGGAGTAGAGCGAGTATGTAGGCGTGGATACATTGAAAATGAAGACGTTCACAAGGACAAAGCAAATATGGACATAAATCTCAACGGGCGTCTTATTCAAGTCAACAGCAGAAACGACGCAAACTTCAACTAAGCCTTAAAACTGAAAATGACAATAAAATTCATTTTATCCAGAGATGGGCGTCATTTTTAAAAAAAAAAATATATATATATATAATATTTCTATATATATATGTATTTAATATTAAATATTCTTAAGTTGCCATGGCAAATATCTGCATTAAGAAGCAATGTTATTTATTTATTTTAATTAAGAAATTATGCTCAGTCTTAACATGACAATGTTCAGATTGTTCAAACTATAATAGATAAAGCCTTTAAAGGTTTTTAAATGTCAACATTTTTTTACATCAAGTAAACTATTTTAAAATAAGAATTTAATAAGAAAAAATTGAAGCATAATCCAAACAAATTTTCACTTCTTGAATTACAATATTTTATATGATTGGGTATTACCAAAAATATATGGATATAAATATAGAAACTATATCAATATACAACTAAATTTACTTTATTTAATTCATTTCTTCTACATTATTTATTTTCTTAATTTCTTACATTTTTTATTTTTATTTTTAATTTGTGACGACTGTTCATAAATAAATTCTGAACTTATTTTTGGCAATTCTTTACTTTGTCGGTTTTTTGTGCCCATTTTTTAAGATGGTTTAATAGAGTTGTGTAAGGCAGGAGATAGCATATATATATATTCTTGATTGACATTCCCAATCAAGGCGATTTGGTTATGTTCTTCTTTCCGTCCGTCTCAGATTCGTATAATACACACAGCCGAAGTTTGTATAATTGTATCGATAAATGCCAACCTTTTGATCCATATCGATAAGAATCGACTATGAATTGTGTTCAGCTTATTTATTTGAATATAGACATTGGTATAAGTTTAAGTAATTGAAAGTGACTATTGCATTTTTATGTTTTCAGGGACACTCTGGCAACATGAAGGACAGCAACGGCAATGGTAACAGCAATAGCAACGGCAGCAACAACCCCAACAACAGCAGCACAACGGCAACAAGCGCTGTTGGCGTCACCGCAGTTGCTACCACGCCCACCGCGACAGCAGCTGCAGCAGCAACAACAGCAGCAGCAACCCAACAGCAACAGCATCAACCAACTGGCGCACAGCAGCAGCAACAGCAGCAGTTGGCGCCGCGCAAGAGCAACATTCACGAGTTGCGCAATCAGGATTATGTAAGCCGCCTAATGGCTGCCACGCCCCCATACCTCTACTCGGCGCCGGTTGGTCCAAACAATTATTTCTTTAGCGATATGCTGCGCTCTTTGGTGCAGACGCGCAACAATGAAACCGCTCGCGTATTGCAGCTGCAACAGCAACAGCAGCAACAGCAACAACAGCAACAGCAGCAACAACAGGCGGCATTGGTGCGACGTTCTCGCAAACGCTCCTGGTCACATCGGCCCTACTACGAGCAGCTGCGCGAGCGACGTGATGCCGAGGAGAAGCAACAGCAGCAACAACAGCAGCAGCAGCAGCAACAGCAACAGCAGCAGCAGCAACAACAGCAGCAACAGTCACACTCAAACAGCGCCGCAACAACTGAAAAACCGCTGGAGCTGACGAATAAGTTAGCTGCCACGCCCACACCAGCACCCACAACAACACCCTCGCCTACTTCTACACCGTATGGCTACAGCAAGCTGGAGACAAAATCCTTGACAAAGGCAACACTGGGCGGCGCTGTAGACAACAGCTTGCTGGAGAATACGCCGCCAGCAGCATCTTTACCGCCGCAGGATTTGGTGTTGCCACCACCGCCGCCGGTTTGGTATCCACCATTGTATGCACCGTATGGCATCGATCCGCTGCACTTTTTCATCGATCTGCGCGTCTCCGGGCACATCTACGATCGAAAAAAGGAGAATGTTTCGCCGCTGTCCAACAGCAACTTGTTGCCGACAGAGGATGCAGGTGGAGCAGCGGCAGCAGCAGCAGCTGGTGCTGCAGCTGGTATGGCTGGCGTTGCTGGTGGAGGAGGAGGCGGAGGAGTAGGAGCAGCAGCAGTTGCTGGTGGCATTGGTTTGGCCAGCAGCAACAATTTGTTGAGCAAACAGCGTCATGGATCCGCCTTCACCGTTCCCATACCCAAGTCAGCGCAACAGGATGCCATCAATTTGAGTGCCGCCAGCAGCTCGGCCGGCATCGGTGTTGGTGCACTGAACAAATTCGAGCACTATGCCAAATACTATGATCTCGGCGAGAGCAAGGAGAATCAGCCGGCGGCAACAGCCGCGGCTGCCGCTGCCGCTGCCGCAGCAGCTGCAAATCTATCGAAATCCGGTGCCAGCTATATGTTGCAGCATCTACCACGCCTCTACAGTCAGTTCGCCGCACAGCAGCAGCAGCAACAACAGTTGCAGCATCGAGAGGTGGACACCAAGTCAGAGTCGGCGGATTTGTGCGATGAGGATTCGTTGGGACGGGGCTCCAGTGACATTGGGGGCGCTTTGCTTGAGGCAGAGAGCAGCAGTCTGCAGCATGATCGGGATATCGATGTGGAGATCATTGATTCCATCAAGTATCGCACAGACGGCGAGAGCAGTCGCTGCTCCAGCAACGATGAGGCATCCGTTACCCAAATCGACTAAGTAGCTCTGTCATCTTCACCAATGTTGCAGTTCAATAAAAATCGAATTAAAATATCGAATACAAAATGTTTTTACTTTGATTGCTTTTCATTATTTAGCTATCTGGAAAATTTCTCGGTTCAACATGAGAGTCATAAAAATTATTCATAATTTCTTGCCAATAGTTTTTCACAACTAGGCACAGATTGCACAAACCAACACGGCACCAAAAAGTTCACCCAACTGTGGCCTGGCTTCATTCTTCATGTTATTATTATGATTAAGTAGTAGATGGCACATCAATAGAAACATATTTTTATTTAATTTATGTGCCAGATCTGGAATATAAGTTCTCGTATACACCGCGAGGAACCAGTTTATTTCATTTGATCGATAAAAGGATCTACTTCGCAAAATATCGAACATTTTTTGCGATAACAATGAAAATCCACAAGGCAATGGCTTCTTGTAAATATATACTTTCAATAGGTATTTTATTGATCAACTGGACGAATGTCATCCACATCGAATAGGAAACAGCCAAGCTATATAATTATATTTGTATATATTTAAATATGAAAGACTTAGGTTTTCACTTAGAGCTGCAGCTTCAATTGTATTTTGTTGTATCTGTGTCTCTGTCTGTGTGAGTATTCCGTTAATTGACATCTCATCAGTCGCGCCTCCATCAAGCGAAATGCTTCAACACCAACGGCATATTCTCTCTTTACCACTTAGCTAGCTCTCCTCTCCTTCCGCCTCCCCCGCAAACGATCCACAAGCAAGCTAAAAGTATGCAAACGGCAAAAGCAATTTCATAAATCATTTGACGCCGTCGTCGTCACTTTTGTTGTTGTTTTTGTTGTCTTCGCCTTAAGGCATTTTTTAAATGTCGTTCTTGTCGTGCAGCCCCAGTCACATCCCCAACAGCCCCACTACCCCCTCCCTCCCCCCTTTCCCATCGTTTAATCTCCATACCTTAGTCGGTTATTTCGCGTCCCCTCCCCTTGTACAATCCCCTTGTCGCATTACACGCCTGACTACGCTTTGTGTAAATTAAAACTGCTGCCGGCTGCTGACACAAAAACCAACCATACCACCCATACCCACCCCCAACTGCTGCCCCCCTTTTCAGCACCCAACCCTTAGTTGCGGAATTGTGTGTTTTAACCATAAGAATTGCCAGCAACTTTTTCAATTCATTCATTTTTTTTGTGAAGCATTTTTTTTTTATTTTCACAGAGGATATTAATTTTTTCACCATTCATTGATTTTGTTAGCGCATAATGAACATGCACGAAACATGTGGTTGGGTGCGGGGGCGTTTTTGGCCAAGCTGGGCGTGGCGTTGCCAATAAACGGTGAGCAACTTTGGCGACAATTCGCTGGCTCGTTTCCGTTTCCGCTGCACATACAAAAATCAAAATTGGTTTGATTTCAGATGAAAATTAATTAAATGAAAAATTATCGTAAAAATTATGTATGTATGGAATTTATCGTAAATCTAGTAACTCTTGGCAGGAGACCTCTGCGACCCGATATAGTTTATATATTCTTGATCAGCATCACTTAAAAAAAAAAAAACGCTAAATGAAGAATGTTCTTCAAAAAGCAGCATCCGACGATCAAAGAATTTTTAAAAAAAAATATACAAATAAGTTCTGTAATTACAACATGCGATTCTCAACATATATTCAGATATCGCTTAAAAAAAAATGGTACAGGTTTATGAAGATTAATTCTAATCATATTTGCAAAATCCAAAAACATCGCCGGTGTTTTCTTAGTTTCAAGCTGAATTTTTAAGTAAAAGTATAGTTAATTTTTAAAACTGGGAGTTTTACACAAATACCTTAAGTTAGCAATAACTTACATTATTTTATTGCTTTAATTTTAAAGAAAACAAAAAATAATAATACAATTGAGTATTTTCAATGGATTTGTTTTTGCATTTGGACACTTTAAAATCGAGGGGCAAATATATTATTAAGTGGAACAATAATATAAATTTTGAAACGGAATGGAATAAGCTGAATAATTAGCATTTCAGAAAATATATATTTGTATATGTAAAATTTTGAAAATACCATCGACTCTTTCAGAACAAATACAAATTTTGAGATGATTTTGAAAATAATCAACTAGTTAAATCAATATTATATATGATTATTTCAATTTGATAATTTGTAAATTAATTATAAAATTATTTTACAAATCGATTAATTCAATCCTTATTATATGTGTTATTTATATTTTATTTTCTGTACATATGAAAAACTTTGTAAATTGTCATCGATTTTGACCATTAGCTTTTTAGCTACTACATACATATATAAAAACACAATTCAAACAATACATACTTGGTTTATATGTATTTTAAGCTTACTATGAATGACTTTTGAGTGTGTGTGTGAAATTTTTATTTTTTAATTTACGATGGATTTTCATGAGGTTGCATATTTGTACAGCAGCAAGCGACCAAAACCCTGCGCAATCGCACAAAGCATTGAGGCAGAAAAAATGCAGTGGCAACCAATCAGGAACCGAAAAAAATTGAAATGTGAGAATAGCAGAGTCGAGAGAGCTCGACTAGCAGATACCCTGCATCCAGACTTAACAATATGGTACATTTATATCCGACATATTTTAGATTGAAATTATTTGTAAATATATGAAAAAGTTTTTTTTACGACTTTTATATAAATGGGTTTTTGAGTTATTCTTGGAACCGAAAGTATGACGATTTTCCAAAACACACGACTTGTTCTGTTTTTTCTTACTAACAGAGCAGGGTATAAATTTTCGAGCAGTGTGCGAGTAAAGTTTTCAACTGAATCAAAGGCATCAATAAAAAAAAGCGCTAAAAAACGCAATCGACTTGTTTGATTTATGAGTGTTTTTCTTGTTGGGCGGAGTGAGGCACTGCCTGAATTGGCGTATGGTGGGGGAAGGGAGGGAGAGGGAGGTACATCATATTGCTATAATCGCAATCAAAATAAGTAGCTCCACAATGGTTCACCAACCAAACCCCCCTCCCCCTCCCACTCCCCCTTCCACAAAAACACAACCGGCGACGACAAGGGAAATTGAAATTCAACCTAATTGCGGGAAATTTACAAGGCAACTTAACAGCTGACAGATTTTAGCTTTTGCTCTTGCTATTGCGGTTTTTGTTGTCTGTGCCCAGATCCTTTTGTGGGTCCCTTCCAAATTCATAAATCTTGGCTGAGGCTCATAATTCATGCAGCACTCGACGATTGGCAGCAGCGGCAATGTGGTTGGGGGCTTTTGCGTTTCGCAATAAGCTCGACTTGCGACGGATAAGTTTTTTTCTTTACCATTCTAATGACAAGACGCGAAAAGAAAAGTGAACAAGAAAACCAAACCGCCTGGGGGTTGGGACTTTGGTGGGCGTTAAGGGTTAGGGCAGTTTGAGTGGAGTTGTACAAACAGCGCTGCAAGTCCTAAAAGCATTTCTCAACCATTCAAGCAATATACAAATTTAAGTCTACCAACCATCGCCACCGGACAAGTTGTAAAGTGCGTGGGCGTGTTGACAGCTTAGGGCGTTTTTTCCTAATTGATAGATTTGTTTATTTATGGGCCATGCTGATATGGAAATGAAACCAAAATGTAATTAGTCACTTTAATGGTCTAGCCTCTTATCTTGTAGTTTAGTTTGTTTCGAAATGGCTCTACCTTTTAAGAATACATTCGGTAATCAGATTTTGCACAATAAAACCGTTACACTTTATGCTACAGTTTGTTTGAAATAAAACTGGGCATACTAGCGCCATCTATCGCCTGCAAAACCAAAACCGTTTAAGTATACCAAACACTTTATGTAAGTGGCAGATACCTACTATCGTTTCACTAAACATCGCCCTTATTTAAGTTACATGGATATCGATAACAACTCTTTTGCAAATAACTTAAGCTAAACATCTTGCTCACCACTAGCTTTAACCGTTATTGCTAGCCGCCATTTAATTTTGCCAACTCATTTTATTTTGCGTGGGTGTGTTAATCGTGTTGTACGCCGCAATGTATTTGTCCATAATAATTTCTATATTATTGAACTGCCTGCGCCTTGGACAAAGCGTCGGAGACGTTGATTGTCCAACGCTGGCGAACAGCGACAGCTTGTCGCAGACGCAGTTAATCGATCGCCTAACGCACGATTGTCGCTACGATCGCCTGGAGCGACCGACAACCTACACAGAGGCTGGAGCTCGTCTCCCCGTCGATGTTTACATGCGTGCCTATATTTATTTTATGCAAAACCTGGAGGCGCACGATTTGCAATTTAAGATCTATGCACTGCTGCAAATGCGCTTTCTCGATCCCCGGCTCAATTTTCGCAATGTTTCGCCCAAACGACTGCAGCCCATTTTGGGTGAACAGCAGTTGCGCGATTCTATCTGGCTGCCGCACATATTTTTGGCCAACGAACGCGACTCCAGTATTTTGGGTAAGCAATCAATTTAGACAAAAAAACCCATAAAAAAAACTTTTATTCCATAAACGTTGTCAACAGTTTGTTCAATTTTGGTGACTGAGTTTTCAAATCGTGAGTGATATGTGCGCCTATCGAATAGCACGTATTGATGTTATCGATTTCACATCCATTTTGAGTGTTGCATTAAGTGTTGACAGTCGAGGTGAATTGGATATTTAATGTGCTAAGCTGCCTCTGAAATGTGGTGAACTCCTCAAACTTTTGCAAAATTCTACAATTTATTATGATTTAAGCATTCATTGAAATAGTTTACCTTGTCCCAAAAGTAAGCAAAATAGAAATAAATAACAGAATTTCTATACACTGCGAAAGTGGTGCTATTTTTGTTCGCTAGTTCTTGGCACTTATCCCTTTGAAAAAAAGTATATATTTATACATATATTGAATAGAATTTCTGGAGCAAGACTAACATTTAATAATTACTAAACAATATATTTAAAATCAACATTTAAAAAAATGTAAAGTAATTATTTATTTTTTCATTCGTAAGAAAAAATGTAGTAGTGCTATTAGATTTTTTTAAAATTAATTTAATTTGTTTTCAGGCAACACGGAAAAGGATATATTGACATCAATATCGCCGGACGGCACTGTGATTGTCTCCTGGCGCATTAAAGCAACACTCTACTGCTGGCTAAACCTGAAGAAATTTCCCTTTGATGAGCAACACTGCTCCACGGTACTGGAGAGCTGGATGTATAACACATCCGAGCTGGTGATGCATTGGGAGCAAAAGCGTCCAATTACTTACGATCCGGCCTTACATTTAACAGAATTCGTGCTGCAGAATTCCTGGTCCAATGAGACGGTAATCAATGCCGATCTTAGTGATTTGCGTCATGGCGCCTTCGCTGGCAATTATAGTTCCCTCAGCTTTACGGTTCATCTGAACCGTGTGGTTGGCTTCTATCTAATGGACTATTTTTTGCCCTCGATGCTAATTGTGGCCATTTCATGGGTATCCTTTTGGCTGCAAGCAGATCAAGCACCGCCACGCATCACTCTCGGCACAAGCACGCTGTTGACTTTCATTACACTTGCCTCAGCACAAGGTAAAAAATCTCAGTTTAGTTTAGTAACTAATACTTTCAGTCGCAACTAGGCCAAGTTGCGTATTGACTATTCGATTAATCAATATATATAAAGTCTTTTGTAAAAATTTGAAAAATTTTTCGACCAAACAAGAATATATTTTTATACATATTTTTATTATTTTCAAATCCACAGGCAAAACGTTACCCAAGGTCAGCTATATAAAGGTATCGGAGGTGTGGTTCCTTGGCTGCACCATATTCATATTTGGCAGCATGGTCGAATTTGCATTTGTGAACACGATTTGGCGACGTAAACGCAATGTGCCGGTAAGAAAGCTCAACAGTCGCCACATACTCAAGTCGACGCTATCTCCGCATTTGTTGCGACGTCGCAGTCATGCCCGATCCCGTTCCTTCTCCGGCATGGGACGGCAGACGGATGTTAGCTCGCTGGGAGGCAATGTGCCGTTCAATAACTATTTAACGGTCAATTTGCCAATAAATACAATAAGAGAGGGTCAAGTGATGACGGCGACAAGACCATTACCTTTACCAGTACCTAAGAGGAGCAGCGTTCAGATGCTGACCAGCAGCAATCGTAAATTGGATGTGACGTTTGTGGAGAGCGCTTTCGGCACTGCTGCAAGTGCAACGCCAATTGCCATGGCTGCAAGCAACATGGAGCTACCCGATTTTACCTGCAACAGCACACACAATCTCTTGGGTGGTGAGGAGTTCAGTCATGAGGAACAGATTGCTTCGACCGGCTGGACGACACTGACACCACAGGAAATTGCTATTTGGATTGATAGCCGAGCGCGTTTTGTATTTCCCCTGGCATTTGTCGTATTCAATATGTTCTTTTGGACATTTGTCTATTGTATTTAAAAGTTAAAATGTTTTGAATGGGCTGTACTTAATATTGTTAAGATTAATTTTGTGTGTAATTTTTTATGATGGCCTGATTAAATAGTGCATTTTAATCGATTGGTATTTCACATTCAAATTTCGCGCGCAATTTTGTTACATGTTGCACACTGGCAGCAACCAGTGTTTGCTAACAAAGTTCGCTTTTCGTTCTGCAGATAGAGATGGCGACTTGTTGGTCATCAGCGCAATGAAACTGAGTTAGAGCAGTACAACTATAGTCAGCAGTGCGCTTAATTTTATTTTTTTTCACCACATATACGCGTACGCACACACACACCCAAACAATAACATCGGGGGCCCAAAAACGCTCGTTCGCTCGCTCGCGACAACGACGGACCAAAAAACATCGTCGTGAATGAAAAAAAAGAAAAAAAGTAAACTGCAGTTTTAACCCTACAAGCAAAAAAAAAAAAACGCTGAAAAAAAGAACAGCAAAGAAATTAAACAACAAAAACAAAGAAAGTGAGTAGTTCAAGTGGCAAAACATAAACAACAAGCAAGAACAAGAACTAAACAAACGCAGATCGCTTCAACTGTGTGCGTGCGTCTCTCTCTCTATTTGTGTGTGTCAGTGTGTGTTGTTATTGCATTGGTTTTAAAAAAAAAGAATACAAGGCAATTAAAGCATTTCGGATGCGTGTAAATGCTAACCGGTAAAGTTAGCAGCGTTGTTTCCCATACCCCTAGCAGCTACATGTACAACGCCGCCGCCGCCGCGAAATAGCAACAAAAACAACAAAGACGCACGACGCAGCGAGCACGTTGTCCTGCAACTGCCGTCAAACTGGAGCAGCGTCATGGACACCATTTGTAGGCTGTGCTTCCAGGCAGCAACGGTGAGTGCAACAAACAGATAAACATTTTATCTATTTATTTTTTAATGCTGTTTAGAAGGCGGGCGCAACAAGCTGTTTTTTTTGTTTTTTTTTTTTTTATTGATTTCTGTGTTTGGAATTTTTTTAAACTATAACAATTGAATTTGTGCGCGGATTTTGCACTGCTACTACTGCTGCCGCTGCTTATGTTGCTGCTGCTGCTGCATTGCTGCCATTAAATTGGGTGGGGGTTGAAAAGCGCGCGCAGAACACGGCGACCCCAATGGCAAAAGTTTGGCTCGCGCACACGCACACTACACATACACATATATGTATCTACCTCATGTGTGCTTGTGTGTATTTTGTGTACCCGCGTCCCCCTCAACTATTGCTGCCGTTTATTTTTAGCCAACTCAGTCAAAGTTGCTCAAGCCGCCAACTTGAAAAAAAAATATTACACACACATTTGTATATATATATATATATATATATATGTATATATATTTATATTTATTTGTTTGTACATACAAATATAAATGTTTGTATGTATAAGAGAAAAAATATTTTTACATTTCGTTTGTGCGCTGCTTTTGATTTTGACTCCTTTTCAACAAGCGCACAAAACGAAATAATATGAAAAAATAAAACAAAATGACAAAAATTCCGCTAAGGCAGCAGCGGCGTGCGCAGCGAGGGGTTATAAACTCAGTTGCGCCAAATGGTCGCAAAGCAAAGCCAGGCTTAACACACACACTTACACACAGGCATGTAAACACAGACGCACACCAATGCGATTGTTCTTTGAGGATCAGCAGCAATTGTTGCTGCAAGCGCAGCTTTGTGACGTCACACTGCTGATACCCCGTGCTACGACGCCTCTGTGCCCTGTGTTCGCAGCGAAAAAAAAACAAAAACGAAAGAATAACAACGCTGTAGAGAGAAAAAAACGTCGTCGTAGCCGTCGGTGTATATGTTTCTTGTTGTTGTTGTGTTATTGCTTGGTGCTGGCATTTCGGGTGCAAGTGTGTATGTGTATATATGTGTGTGCGAGCTCCTTTGCTGTTATTATTAGGAGATGATGCTTAAGATGGGGGGGGGGGGGGTGCGCGGTCTGTGGAGGCTGCTTCAAAACAAGTAAAATTTGCACTCAAAGTCAGAATTTCCGTCTTGATTCAGCTTAGGCAACCGGATCGGACTATTTTCTTAAACATATATCAGCCATCGGAACAATGGCTGATAAATAATTATTTTTACCAAAGAAATATGCGCCTCATTATGTTTCAAACACATAATCATCGGACAACTTTTTCCATATAAATATATTTTATATTCCTATTGGATAATCGTCAACGCTTTCTGATACAATTTATAACACAACACAAATGTGGATAAGTCACTTTAAAAATAGTCGATTCAAATCATTTTAATTTAATCTGTTTAAGTGGTAAAAAATAATATATGAATAATTATATTCGGACAAGGGTATTTTTTTATCGGTGTGCCCACATAGCCGTTCTTATTTGATCGATTTTTTTTTGGTTTTATTTTTTTTCCTGCATTTTGACCGTTTAAAAAATAGAACGATATATGATCAGATTGAAATATACATGTAAGTGAGTTTGTTAGGTTTGCTATTATGCTATCACAGAGTGTAGAGTTTTGAAAAAGAGCACACTAAAAAACTCTTCTAATAGAAAAACATTTGAATTCCGGTCTGGTCAAGGGTAAAGATACGTTTTTCTTGTTATTTTATTTTTTTAATCTTAACCATCACAGATTCTTATTTGTATTATATTTTTTGTTTGCAATGCCTGCTTACCAACTGGAGTCGCTTTATTAACGATATATTTTGCTTTCTCTCTCGTTCTCTCTTTCTGTCTAATTGCAGTTATTCCAAGTGCCCGGGTATAGCATACCAACGTGCGTGCGCTGCTCGGAACAGTTGACAAACAATTCAAATTTTCATCAGGCAGTGCGTGTGCAGGACGGCGCAACTGCTGCTTCTGTGGCGGCCGCTGCTGTAGCTGCTGCCGCTGCCGCTTCATCGGCAGCTTCCTCCAGTGACGGTGATGCTGTTGCGGCACAGCTGACGAATGGAAGTGCAGTCGCCGCTGTGCTACAGTTGCAACAACAGCAGCAACAACAACAGCAACAACAACAGCAACAACAACAGCAACAACAACAACAGCAGCAACAACAGCAGCAACAACAGCAGCAGCAACAACAACAATTGCAATCATCAAGTTCTTCAGAGAATCTACAATCGCAGGACGATTCTGA
This sequence comes from Drosophila melanosoma, assembly GCA_035042045.1. Taxonomy (NCBI): domain Eukaryota; kingdom Metazoa; phylum Arthropoda; class Insecta; order Diptera; family Drosophilidae; genus Drosophila; species Drosophila melanosoma. The sequence continues at coordinate 7,627,349 of JAWNLY010000176.1, forward strand.
AGATGTAAGTACATATTGGAGAATGAGTGAGAGTGAATGAGAGCGCACGATTATAATTTTGCAGCGGCAACAGTGTTGAATAACGACTCGACACACACACAGTCTTACTGCAATATTCATGGCGTTGCACTTGTCCATTGCTGTCTTAATATTGTTGTTTTTTTTTCTGCCCCCTTCTCCTCATACATAACTGCAGATTACACTGGCAGTAAATACATACATAAGTATATATATATATATATATATATATATATATATATATATATATATATATATATTATATATAAATATATATTCATAGTTCGTTTCTTTTTGCTCTTGCTTGCTTCTTTACGCTTTGCTTGTGCCTTTGCCTTTCTTTTTCACACCGCTGCACTGAGAATATTGGCAACAGCAGCAGCAACAACAGCAACAACACAAATGCCCTACATCTTGTCTGTGCATGCGTATTCAGACAAATACTTAATACAATATCTTATTTTCTTACATATATTTTGAATTTTCTTATAATCAAAAATTCATAAATGTGTGTGTGCATATTTATAATCTTTGTTAAATCGGCTATAAGTTTGATTTGGCATTACATTTCGGCATTGAAGCATCTTCACTTACGATTGAAGGGTATTTGCGTTGCGTCTACACCGGTATTTTTTTTTCATTTTCTTCTTTTTTTCTTTATTTTTATTTTTATTTTGTTTTGTTTTTTTTTTCATTTTTTTTTTTTTTTTTTCATTAATATCTGCGCTGTTTGCTTGCCTTTTTCTTGCTTTGCTTTTCACGACAACGGCAACGGCAGCAGCAGCAGCGACAACAACAACGTCAGAAGCAACTGCGACGCCGACGTCGACTGCACGACGTTTTTGTGCGCTGTGTAAAGCGAAAAAATTCATTTTCAGTTGACGCTTTTGTGTGGGTGTGCGTGGCACGCAAAAAAAAACCCAATACAGAATTTAATTTAAAAAAAAAATTGATTATTAAAATAAATAAATTAAAGAATATAATAAATACGCAATAAACAAACATTGATAAATCGCAAAGGAATTTGCGCATAGAAACTACATTTTGCAACCATTTTGACCGCCAGCTTGTTGAGCGTAAGTTTCTAATGCGTGTGCGTGTGCGTGTGTTTGTGTATGTGTGATACTTGCAATTAGCAAAGCGCTCTTTTGCTCTCTCTCTCTCCCTTTCTCCCTCTCTCTCTCTCTTGCTTACCAAAACAACAAAATGCAATTGTAATTGTCAACACTGGCGCACTCTCTCATTCATCAACGCAGGTGGATCTTATATTCAACGAGGAGGGCTCCTGCCCGCTGTGCAACAAGACGTTCTCACGGAAATCCTCGCTCATGACGCACATACGAAATCACTCTGCTGAGCGCAAATTTGTGTGCAGCTACTGCCACAAAGGTGGGTTTACTATTACTGCTACTCGAAGTCTATCCTTCTACTATTTGTACAGCATTAGGGCAAGCCCAAGTATACATTTCGTCTTGAAATATTACCCTGAGATCTATCATACATATCTGCAAATCGCGCTCAGGTGGTATGATGGTATGGTATGACGAGAAATCTCGTAAATAAGGCAAAATAAATATTGAGCTTTAAATTGTTATTCATTGTCGATTGAACCGTCGTCAAACATAATATATATAAAAATAAAAAAATTCCAAATACCAAATTGGATTTTAATATTGAAACATCTCTGTATTCTGAAAGACATATTAAAATATATATACGTGTTTTATAAGCCAAAGATAACAAAAAGTGTCTAAAAAAAGACATTCAAGATTTAAGACGTGCTAATTATTTAATGCACTATTGTACATTATTTTTTAAACCTTCGCAGCCAGAAAAGCAAATCGAAAAGAATTTAGTTTTTCAATTAAGCAATGACGGAATATCCAATGTAGGTTCTGTTTAGGAATAAATATATATATATATTTATATTTGCATATATGAAAACAATAACTGACTGTCAATTTTGTGCCAGGCTTTACGCAGGCAGCTAATTTGCGCAATCACGAGCGCATCCACACAAATGATCGGCCGTATCAGTGCGTGGACTGTGGCAAGACATTTACCCAAATCACAAATCTGAACAATCATCGACGTCTTCATACCGGCGAGCGTCCCTTTGTCTGCAATGAACCCGAGTGCGGACGCAGTTTTGCCCAGGTGAGTCTTGTGTGTTGTAGCACCTGCAACTGTCCAATATATTAAATAATTGTTATCTCGTTGCTTAGGTGACCAACCTGAACAATCACATGAAGTCACACCACAAGGTGCAGCAGTACTGCTGCAACGTTTGCAGCAAGAAATTCACGCAGGTCACCTCACTGAATCAGCATCTGCAGGCTCATGCCGGTGTCACCGGCTACTATTGCCCTCGATGTCCGGAGAAGAACTTTAAGCTACAATCGCAGCTTCATACGCACATGAAAACACACGGATTGGCATTTCCGTACGAGTGCAGCAAGTGCGATGAGAAATTTCTACAGCAATCGCATCTTGATCAGCATCTCAAAATGCACGACGAGTTCAAATTCAAATGCGACATCTGCCCCAGCAGCTTCAATCAGGAGTCGCTGCTCAAGAAGCATGTGCAGCGCCATGTCGAGGGTCGCTATCTCAACTGCCCGGTGGCCAATTGTGCCGAATCGTTTGCCGTGCGACAACATCTCTCCAAACATTTGCTCACCAATCACTCCCACCACGAGCTGCCACCGCCCAAGCGCTCCAAAAAGACCATCACACTGCAATCGCCGCAACAACCGCTGGCCATGATCGGCCAGCCCTTGTCTCTGCAACACACGGCGGGGCAGCGTAAGTCTCCATCCAAAATTCGGACTGAACATGACTCAACTGTAACCCAGATTGCAATCGCTATTCTATCGATTCTCTTCAATTTTGTTGCCTTTATTTTTAAACTTTTATTTGGGAAAATACTTCATAATACATTTCTTTTTTCTGTTCTTCCTACTCGAGATTTAAAACATAGTTTATATCAAATTGGGGCTACCAAAATCGATCACATTAATGGGTGCAAATTGACAAAATCACATAAATGTCTCTCAATTTGAAAGTTATACTTAACAAATTTATTTGGGATAGTTGGGATACTCTTCCATTCACTTGACCCACTTGAGCCTTTTGTGGTCAAATATGTTTATTGGCACATGTACTAAGAAACACATATCAGTTTATACTTAAACTATCCCAAATATTGCAGTGGAAGACGAAATGCAGAATCGATTCCTCTTTTTCTTCGTCACAGCCAGATTCCGCTTATAATCACATTAAACATTCTGTTTAATAGTTGCATGAGTTTAAACCAGGTCATGGACATTTTCACACTCTTCCAAAGGAGAGACCAACTTGTTAGTTGCATTAGTAGTAGTTACCCCTGATGACACTATGACCCGGGTAGATATCCGCGTAGTGAGATGAATGCAAACTTGTTGTGAAGCAAAGTTAGAATTGTAACTGAACAGATTTCCGACCAAACTGAGTGATCAGTGTTTGGGTACTTAAGACTACGGAGATTTCGCTCCATTGCTCTATTAAAGATTACTCTATATACATTAAACATGTATTAAACATTAGATCGATAAAATCCAACATATATAAGTCCAACAATAAGATAAACTCACCCAAATTAAATCGACAACTACCATATATATATATATATTTGAGGACAACGTTCTCAAATTTCGATTTAGTTTAATTGTGAATTTCGATAAATCGATTCTTGGTTATCATACACACTTGGACTGCTGTAACTAAACCTAAAATATAATTATGATGTGTTATTTGCAATATATTTGGACTTTTTGCAGGTGGAAGACCGCCGAAGAACAAGAACAAGAACTCACTAGCAGCCACGGCCATCAAGATCGAGATCAACGAGCCGTTGCACAGTCAGCACATTATCAGCAGTGCCAGCGGCCTATCCATCCAGCAGCAGATCAATCAGCATATGCAGCAGCAGGCACAGCAGCAACAGCAGCAACAACAGCAGCAACAACAACAGCAGCAGCAACATCTCCATTTGCCCATGGGACAAACAGTTAAGGCGCGCTTTATACCCACTAAATAGAAATTAATAAAACCAACAAAGAAACAGAGATAGATAGATATATAGAGAGAAAGAGAGAGAGAGCGAGTGATTGAGTGAGCGAGTGAGTGAGTTAGAGAGCTGCTCAGTAGCGTTTACGATCGGTCTGTCTCCCCCTACCCGACCCATTTACCAACAATAGTTAAGAAAAAGTTTTGAAAAAAAGCATCACATATCCTTCGAGCACATACATAGACATATAGCAATATGCAAAAATACGATAGCTGTTAACTGATAGAGAAAATATGTAGATCCGATAATCGATAAATTGATCCAACGATTGGTGGGGGTTGCTAAAACACACAGACGCCAACTGGCGGCGGCGGCGCATTGGCTGAGGCTGCTGGTTCGGTTACAGGGCGTCTCGCGCGCATGACGTGACGGACGCTGCAGCTCTTGCGCCTCTAGCGGCTGCTAGCTTGACGCCTGCTGCCCCCCCCCCCCCCCACCCCCTCTTTCCTTCGTTTAACCAAAACCAACAATAACAAACCAAATAGCAAAAGAAGAACACAAAACAAAAATAACAAGTTTATATACTCTTGCTGTACGGACTCCACTTGGTGACATTTAAATCGATTACCGTAAATACAAACATACATACAGTAGACTCTCCAAAAAGTTGATATTGATTTTGATTTTTTTAATAATTACGTGAAAAACAAAGAGGTGACTTTAGTTAACATAACAAATGAAATTATTTGTATTTTTTTTTATTTATTAGAAAACTGAGAATTGTTTGTTTAATTGTAATTTTTAAAATAGAGACATAAGCGAAATTATAAAAGTTAAGAAAACATTTAAGTATAAGAGTAAAGTTGAACAAATGGACTTATTCGCGTTAATTTTCTTTTTTACGAGTCTTAACTTTTTTGAGAGTTTACTGTAAGGTTATTTAATTATTTAATACGTAAAAAAGTTTTCAACAAAATCGGAATTCAATTTTAAATACAACCAGCAGCAATTTATTCGGCAGTAACAGACGTAACGTAGCGATTGAGTGAATGAGCGAGCGAGCGAGTGAGTGAGTTAGAGAGCTGCTCAGTAGCGTTTACGATCGGTCTGTCTCCCCCCTACCCGACCCCATTTACTAACAATAGTTAAGAAAAAGTTTTGAAAAAAACCATCACATATCCTTCGAGCACATACATAGACATATAGCAATATGCAAAAATACGATAGCTGCTAACTGATAAAGAAAATATGTAGATCCGATAATCGATAAATTGATCCAACGATTGGTGGGGGTTGCTAACACACACAGACGCCAACTGGCGGCGGCGGCGCATTGGCTGAGGCTGCTGGTTCGGTTACAGGGCGTCTCGCGCGCATGACGTGACGGACGCTGCAGCTCTTGCGCCTCTAGCGGCTGCTAGCTTGACGCCTGCTGCCCCCCCCCCCCCACCCCCTCTTTCCTTCGTTCAACCAAAACCAACAATAACAAACCAAATAGCAAAAGAAGAACACAAAACAAAAATAACAAGTTTATATACTCTTGCTGTACGGACTCCACTTGGTCACATTTAAATCGATTACCGTAAATACAAACATACATACAGTAGACTCTCCAAAAAGTTGATATTGATTTTGATTTTTTTTTTACAATTACGTGAAAAGCAAAGAGGTGACTTTAGTTAACATAACAAATGAAATTATTTGTATTTTTTTTTATTTATTAGAAAACTGAGAATTGTTTGTTTAATTGTAATTTTTAAAATAGAGACATAAGCGAAATTATAAAAGTTAAGAAAACATTTAAGTATAAGAGTAAAGTTGAACAAATTGACTTATTCGCGTTAATTATCTTTTTTTACGAGTCTTAACTTTTTTGAGAGTTTACTGTAAGGTTATTTAATCATTTAATACGTAAAAAAGTTTTCAACAAAATCGGAATGGAATTTTAAATACAACCAGCAGCAATTTATTCGGCAGCACCAGACGTAACGTAGCGTCACGTAACGTAACGTAATGCAAGGCATCGCAAACAACAAACAACTGTAACTTAAATCGAATTATAAAAGTAACAATTAAGTGTAAAGAAGTAACAAATATGGCGAAGAACAAGCATATGCAGAACAAGCATGGAAAAACAGAAGAATACTTACAATTACAAGTAATTATATAAATATAAATACATTTAAATTGATATGTATTATAAGCCGTTAGCTTAAGTGTTTTTATTTTTTTTTTTAAATAAAACTTATAGAAAGTATAAAAAGTCAGCTGTGCCACTGTATTTTGTATGGACTTTAAGGCAAATTTTATATGATAATTTTTTAATACCTTTTGAATTTCATTTAAATTTTAGACAGCTTTTTTATTCGATTTTAATATAATTTTCAGGAGGTTATTTTTTTAACTGAACCGTTACTGTACTGTTTCACAATGTGAGAGAAAGAAAAAAATGCAAGCAACAAATGAACGGATTCGTTTCGCGCATGCTCAACTCGAAAGAGAGAACGGTGCGACATGACTTTTCACCCTTTCGCCGCATATGTCAGACAGAAACAGAAAATTCATTGCTTAATGGTCGACATTTTAAAACATCAAACACAGAGCTCTGACAAATTTAAGCAATGAAATTGTCTAATTAAAATTTTTTTTACAAAAACCTTACTCGCATTGCAGTCATCAACAAATCATTTATCAAGCTCAAACTACAAATTCAACGAAAGAAAGAAACATTTCCAAAGGCAGTAGCATCATAAGGGGAAAATTTAAATTTCAGCAAATTACAGTTATTTAACGGTTTTCTTTGAATTCGCTTTACACCTTTTTGAGTTGAAGCTAAGTTCACCACCAGTAATGAATAAAAAGGGGTTATTTTTAAAATATTTCAAACTACCCGTATATAAATTAATTATCGTGAACAACAGCATTGGATATTTAACAGTATATTTGGATATTTAACATTTTATATAATACAATTTACAGTCATTCGATTTTGGCTAAACATTAGATAAATCTTACCATAGAACTATTCTTATTGCGGAGCCTCCAAGCTCGCCAAGCGAACATCGAACTCAGATTTGTGCTCGTTCTTCAGATAGCGCCGCATGCCGTGCAACAAGTAACGCAATTTCGGTGCACCTATCACGTCGAGCAGCAGAACCATTAGGGTCTCAAAGCTATCATCGCCACCGGTTTTGTAAGCCAGCAGCGCTTTACCAAAGCTCCGAAACTGATCGCTATTGATGACGCTGCGAACCTATTGCCAAAAAATTTAAAGGGGAAGAGAGGAAAAGAAAATGTATGAATCTGCTTCTGATGTTTATTAAACACAAGAAGCTTAAATACAAACCTCTCGCAGGAAATCTGCACGCGATTCGGGAGCCTCTTTCAGCTCCGATTGCGCTTGAATTGGAATTGCGGAACAACTAATGCTGCTGCTGGTGGCTGCTGGAGCGCCTGGTTCGATCTTTATCATATCATTATTATTGATGAGCCGATAGCGCTTCTTGCTGCCCACAGATTCGTTGGGGTTTGTGGGTGAGCTACGCTCACGCTTGTGTATCTTCACCAAATCGCGGCCAGAGTCCGCCGCGTTGAAGTCGATGCTCTGCAAGACATATTTAAAGTAAGTTTAGCTCATAAGTTAAAACAACCGCGAAAGCAGCAAGATTGGCATTTTACAAATTGCATTACACATTGCATAATGATGTCCAATCGGAGATGTCTGACAGATGGAAAAGAGCAAAGCACGAAATCCTACCGTTACATTGGAGTTAAGCCGACTCATAAAATCCATTGGATTGGGCGCTGTTTGACCTGGTGCATTCCGGCCCGCAGCATTGGCATAATCCGCTGGCGTCCACGTCTTTATGGAGTTGGCCATTTCAACTTTGCTGCAAATGTCCAAACATTAGAAAATTATACAAAATTTAAAAACATATTTTTATTCACTTACGCGGCCAGCTCGCTGGCAAGCTGAAATTTGGAGCTACCCGAGCTTCCCGGTTCCCGTTTAATTTGTGTAATGGGTGCCAGCGTCAGCTGATCCTCGTCCTTGCAGCAGACGCTCTGCAGCAGCGGCTCCACAGCGCGCTCCTCCGGTTGAACCATCTGTGGACACAAAGTGAGCATATGACATATTAAGAAAAATATAGACTATATGTAGAATCAAAAGCTAACCGTTTGCTCGGCGTTCTTAAAGAACTGTCGCAGTTCACGCACAATGGGACCGAAGGGTGAGCTTTGTGGTCGTTCACCCAAATGGCCGCGTATCCATTTTGAAAGCTTTTGCACCTGCGACGCATCCTGGAAGCGAGCATCGCACAGCAATATGGCGCCATAGTCGTTCCTGTGTCGAATAACGCGACCGATTGCCTGATTAACGGCCCGTGTCGCATCCAGATTGTACCACTCCTGGCCGCTCAGCAACTGATTCTCCTTGGTGCGGTTGGTTTCCAGATAGCGACGCTTGAGTATCACCTTGGGATCCTTGAGCGGTGGAAACGGTAGACCCGTTATAATCACTGCCCGCCCATTGCGATCGGCAAAGTCCAGGCCCTCGGACACCTTGCCGCGACACACAGCCATAAAGCAGGCACCCTTCGAGTCCCTGATCGCCTGATAGAACTCCTCCATGGTGCTCGTAAACTGATCCTTTCCACGTGGCTCCAGAAATATCGGCTTGCGACTAGATATATCCGCCCACAGTCCACTGGCCTGCCACGCGTCCACGCACTGATTCAGCATCGGATAAGATGGAAAGAACACCAATAAGCCATCTGGAACGATGCGTGACACGTTCAAAATTGTTTGGCCCAGCGAACTAATGTATTTGGGATTATCTCTGTCAATGGATCGGTAAAGTGAAAGTAACAAAAAATGGTCAGAATGAATGATAATCGAAGAGTGGCAGCCTTAAACCAAATCAAGCTGCTTGAGCCAATAATTTGTGAATTTTCATAATACAATTCAAATGAAATTTAATTGTTTTGCACATTTCTTTGTTAAAAGTGGAAAATGTGCTTGATTTTGAGAAAAAAAAATCGAATTTCATGTTTGTTAAGTTGAAATTTCCAAATGTAGCTCTGTTTATAGCGAGCTTTTCTAGAGGCTATCTTAAGCAAATTAATTTATTTTTTTTTTATTTAAAAATTCATAATTTATTGTTTTTACCCTTTTTCATATTTGGTTAAAAAAAACTTTTTACTTGTTCTTTTTAATATTATTTGCGTTGAGTTTTCAGCTCTTGACTTTTGCATAGGTCAAAATATCTTATCTCCAATTCATGCACTTATATATACAAATGTGCGTTAAGTATATGCAATCCATAATAAACATATATCTTATCTTCTTTATTATCTTTAATTTAAACTACTACGCACTTTGTTTTTTATACCCGGACTCCATTGCAAATGGGCTAAAAAGGGTGCAATGAAATTGTGCAATAGTATGTAAAATGAAGTATCAAAGTATAAATGTATTCTTGTTCAGCATCAACACTAGAGTTGATTTAGCTGTATCTGTCTATGAATAAGCCGAACTTAAAGATTGAAAAATCGAGCGATTTTAAATTTAATATAAATCTTATCGTATATCAGAAGACTCGTAAAAATGTTTTCATTAAATTTTCAATCCCGTAAGTCACACAATTTTAGGCTAATGTATTATGAAGAAGCCGAAAAATATGCCAAATGGGTTCGGTTAAGGGTTATTTTTATTTTTATATTGGAGATAAAAGATTAACTTGATTTCTTATATATATATATATATATATATATATATATATATATATATTATATATATCATATTAGAGTTAGTCCTCGTTTATTACTAATCTATCGAATTTGTTGTTAGCTATTTATCGAGTGTGAAATTTTATCTATTTCTCGCCTAGAAATGTTATAACTTACCGATTCTTATAGTTGGATATGAGCTGTTCGCGATCAGGTCCGTTGCCAATGATCTTGACGTAGACTTGACCCGCGTTGACAATATGGGGATTTTCTAAATGTTGCGCCACCGGAATAGCCAACTCGGCGATGAGCGGTTTAAGTGGTGCCAATGTGCCGCTGGTGAGGATTACGCTGCGCACATTCATATTGAGGAGCTGCTCCATGCCAAAGCCGGGATTGAAACACCAGAAATTAATGATCTTTCCCGTATTTGATGTAGTGTTTGCCGCATTGTTGCTGCCCTTGCCCAGCCATCCAAATTGAGCCTTGTTGCTCGTTTGCGACTGTTTGCTCTCCTCGATCTCCGCGTGCACCTTGAAGCTGCGACTCACCTTGGACATGATGTCCTCCTTGTTGGCAAACACAATGTTCAGCAGATCAGCGAGCACCATAAAGCTGCCACCTTTCCTCAGCATCGAATGCTGCGATGCCACCATGAGATACTGCACCAGTTTGTCCAGCAGCGCTACAATTGTCGCGCAATTGCCGTACGTAAACTAAAATTATAGATTGGATAGTTGAGCAATTGATATGGGTTATCTTGTTGGTTGGGATGTGATTTAACCCACATTTGCTTTGCCGAGTAGCTCGTAGATGTAGGAAGCTGGGTAGGTGGCGCCATCAGCTTTATTGTCGACAACAACACCATCGATGGCCTTCTCCAATTCAAGGAGCATTTCCTTGAGCAGCGTCAGATCGTCCATTGTGAAGTCCTTGGGTTCATCCGGTCCGGCCGTGTCCTGTGCATCGCTGCTGCTGGTGAATATCTTCATGATGTGGGTTACATCTTCAATAGCCATGGCCACATCCGAGGAGCGTATTTGCACCGAGGCGGACTCCTCGCAAATCTTCTCAATGTTATGCGCCTCATCCAGAATGACAATCGTGTTGCTCAGCTCAATTTTGTTCGCTTTGCGTGCCTTGGGATCGAGCAGGTAGTTGTATGGCATGAATGTGATGTCCGCATTGTTCACCAGCTCCTTGGAAGCAAAATATGGGCACATCTTGAGCTTCTGTCCCACCTTAACCAGATCCTCAATATCCATGATGCTTGGACCACGGAAATCGGGATGATCCTTTTTTGATTCAACGCGCAAATGAAATGTACAACTCTTGGCGAGCACCTTCAGCTTGCACATGTTCACCTTGTTCGAATTGCCCTGCTCACGCATCACATCTGGATGGATGCATAGCTGATCCCGCGAACCGAGCACTACGGCCCGCATATTCGCGTAAGCGGTGCGCTTTAGCTCACGCATCGCCTGATTCAACTGGGAGTGGGTACGCGATGCATATATAACCTTTGGCACCCCCCAATTATTGCTCTTGGCAATCGCAGCGCCAATTTCACTGCCCATAGCAGCTCCAGCTCCAGCTGCAGCCGATAACTGTTTTTGCTGATCGTGCTGTAATTTTTGAATGTTAAGCTGCGCCTCAGATTGGCGTGTTCTTATCCAGCCGAGCGTAGAGCAGAGCAGACTCAAAGTTTTACCGGTGCCGGTTGGCGATTCAAGGACACCATTGGTGCCATCGCGCAGGCAAATAATCACCTTTTCCATATAGGCGCGCTGCACATCGTATGGCTCGAACGGGAAATGCACCGGTATGCCGGCGATTATGTTTTCCGGCATGGCACTTTAATATTTCGAATAAACTTCAACTGTTATCGATCTGATGTTTTCTTTTTACTTTTGTTTTTATGTTGTGTGCCGTGTTCGCGCGCCCAAACAAAGTGAACATGTGTTGCATCAGCCAGCTAACGACCCTGTGCTACACACCGATAACAATTTATGCAACTTTCGTATCTCCTGTATTTAGTTAACAATAATTTATTTCCCTAAGAAAACTCTTAGAAAATTATATTAACTAATTTTATCTAATTTAATAAATATTTATATATTTTTAACACGTACAAGAAATTGGGTTTGATTGCAATGTGTTGGGAACTTAAAAATATCAAACCAACTCTGTGTCGTCTCTGCATTGCTGTGTCGGCTCTGCTGTGTCGGCGCTTATCGATATTCAACAAATTTGACAACTATCGCAGCGGCTCAGTTGGGTTTTTACTTTTGAACAGAGAGGTTGTTCGGCCAGTGGGGCCTAATTTAAAGAAAGAAAAGCAAATGTATTACCACTAGAAAAGGAAACAATGCGGGACGAGAGTGACGGCCGCGTTGTATGTGTGTGAAACAAACTTACCCGCCTGCTGAGATATATACTACAAGTAAACACAAATAAATTGCATACAGACATATATACATGCCACCACTGGTCGTGTAGTGGTCGTGTCGCTTCGGTTATCCGTCCGTCCGTTCATTCGTTCGTCGTTCAGTCGGTCGTCGTCATCATCATCAGAGTCGTGTCCGACAGTCAGTCAGTTGGCGAGTGGATTGGTTGCTTGGTGGGTTGGGGGCTGCCAGGCTTGGATGTATCGGTCGCGCGGTCGGGTAGCGGTGGTTGCTTGGATGAGCGAGCGCCAAAAGAGAGAGAGAGAGGAAAGCAGCCGCGGCAGTAGTACTAGAGAGAGCAAGCGTATAAAAGTTGTTGCTTGTGTGCTACGTTAGGCTATGCTTCTCTCTGTGTGTGTGCGTCTTTTTCTTTATTTTTTTTTATAACTGTGTGCGTGCGTGGCCGTTGGTTTGAGAGTGTGACGAAGGACGGCCAGACAAATGGAGGTGGTAATACATTTTTGTTGGCACAAAGTGAAACATCGCAGAATAAAAATTTGCTCATGCACTCGTTCGTCCGTCCGTCCAGTCAAAAATACAGGAATCGTAATATTTCCGAATAATGTTGACAATAAACTAAAATAATTGATATTTTATGTTGGTTGGTTGGTATCACCACCACATCTCGCTGTCTTGCCGTCCAGTTCAATACGTTTCTGTTGTAAATATCGAAGCGTTTTTAACACACAACTCAAATAAAATCAACTCTCACTGATGACGATGAGGATGATGATGCTGTGCGTGAATGCTGAGCGCTTGAGTGTGTGCGTGGTGTGTACGCGTGCTTGTGACGTTGCGAACTACAACTTCAATTATTGTTATTGACGAATTTTTATTAACTTGAAAATAATAACAACTGCTGCGCACCCGCCCACAATCAGCTGCGAATCGAGGACCCGATAACCCATTTGAAAACTTGGCGCGCTCTCCCACAATCAAATGCAACGTTGCAATCGTTCGATAGAAGCCGATACACGCATAGCCACTACCACATGCAAATTAGTTGTTCGTGCTTATGTCGCATTTAAAATTAAGGTCACACTAATCATGTCGTTTATCAAATGAGCACTCCCACATCTCGCCACCTCCTTACCCACCGGCACATTCATCTAGAAAAACAACTAAAATTTTCAACTATTTTTATTGTTGATCCTGTGCGGCAAGGTCGGTGCACATATCGCACTGGTTATTATTGTTGCTTGGTTGTCAAGGCCTTAATACTTCTTAGTGCTATTCTAAGCAACACACTCGTAAATTACTATTTAAATAAATAAATATATACATATATTTATATGTACTAAATAGCCGGAGTGTGGCCAGCCCCCTGCTTATTGTTAATGGCTACAGCGTTGCCACCCGTACAAAAAGTAATGTGTTAACAATTTTGTTTGTGTTCGTGATTGCAATTAATAATGTATTAAATAATACGGCGTGACCCAGTTGATAATTTTATCCACGTGCTGTTTTTGGTTACTTGCAAACATCTGTTTTTGCTTGTCGATTGTGCGTTCTCTTTGATATCTGGCAACACTGAATTTAGTGCATGCATGCTGTATGTTTAAATGGGTATGTGTGTGTGTTTAGTTGTTAGAGGAATAGAATGAGAAAGATAGGGGTGGGTGAATGGGCTTCCATTCGAATAGAAAATGAGTGCTTTGTACTCGATGCTCAGTCAATTAGTCGCCTAAAGACGGCGACAGCGATGACAACGTAAAATGCGGGAGCGTCGATGAACATTTTTTTTGGTTCGCGGCGCGTCATCTTACATACCTTATAAAATGTATTATAAGTTGACTTAGGTTTATACCAAACCGTATGATGGGCAGGGGTGATTTTGGTCGCTCTTGCGGTACTTGCTAAAATTTTGACTATACCTGCTTTGGCCAGTTGTTGCAATTAGCGATGTGTACGTGATGGTGAGTGTGACGCGATCGCTGCAGACGATAGTGGAAAATAAACGAGAAAGGCACACGTGCTGCTAGACAAATGTGTGTGTGTGTTAGTTACTACTCTCATGCATTCGTCTGTATGCATTTTGAAATTTAAATATGCATATATAAAAAGGAAGGCCTTGATAATAAAATTCTGATATGGGTGTAACTTGTGAAAGCAACGGAAAAATAGGCACAATTTCTGTATATATATTTATATACTTATATACACACTTATCAGGCCGTGATCGTGCGTGATTGGATCGCATATATTTTGAGCAATGTTTTCACGCTCGAGCACATCTCTGATGCCAACGGAGCGATCGATAAAGGTGTTGTCTGAATAAATGAATTTGTAGAGCACTCGAATTGACTGTGTGTCTGTGCCTGTGTGAATGTGTTTGTATATGGCCATTTGAGTTTCTGTTGGAAAACTAGGCAAAAGTTTTATTCCCACACCCCAAAAGTGCATCGCATCTGTGCACAAAGCCAGCGAGCGTAGGGAAACAAAAGCAAAAACGAAACAAAAATTAAAAAAAGAGAACATTAATATCACCATTCAAGCGAAATTAGCACATGTATTGTTCAAATTGTGCGTGTTCTGACCCCAGTGTGCGTGATTTTTTTTATTTTTTTTTTTTGCCTGCTTGTTTCTTAAGCATTATCACTGATTACGAAAAAGGTGATGTATGTTTACATATATATGTTCACACATGTATATTCATCTGTTCTCTTCGCATGTGTGCCTGTGTGTTCGCGTTACAAAATCAGCCAATAGACTTTTTACTTGGTTTTTTTTTTTTTTGGGCACACTGAGTATGCGCAACATGCAAATGTAAGATAGTAATAGATTTACGCAAATTTGAATCAATAATATCAATCAGTAGAAAACAATAATGTCAAATATATCCATAATCTGCTAGTACCTCTCAAATATCGAAATATGTATTTTTTTTCTGGTATCTGATATCTGATAATTACGTTTAAAGATTGATTTAGGAATTAAATGAATGTGCGAATTCTCACCATTCGAGACACCTGTTATAAAGGTTACAGAGTATTCTTCCGTCGGTTATGTTCAACGTACTCACATATTTTTTGTTTTGTTTTTTATCTCGTGTTTCATTACAGAGTTCGTTATTAAATTTTCCCATATGCAGATGTCGGCTCTTTCAAGCAACATGTACTATAAAAGCGGCACTGTAAATCGAAGGAAAAGGGCAAATCGGCCCAGTCCAGGACATCAAGAGGAAAACACATGCTGCTAGCAAGGCATTTAATGCGTGCAGCAGCAATCAAAATCAAAAGAACAGTACAAAAAACAAAACGAAAAAAAGAAAAAAAAAATAACAGCAACAAACATTAGAGATAACAGCTCTACTGTAGCAACAAGAAGAACAACACACAATGTAACGGATAAGTGTTGAAAGCAAGTTCTTAAAAAAAAAAAAAGATTACACAAAAACACATACTCACTCACGTACAGAAACACATTCGCAATTCTTAATTGCACACAGGCGTATACTGATAGCAGATCTCTTGCTTTCTCGCTCACTGACGAATTGCGCTCTAATTAGAATTCTTTTTTGGACGTACATCGCAAGGAACACAACGGTAAATTACCTTTTAGTTTAACACTTTCTCTATTTATCTCTCTCTCTCTCTCTCTTTAACTGTCGTGTCTGTGTGGCTTTATACGAAAGCCAAAATAGTAAACCCGAAAAACGTATGTGAAAAATGACTAGTTTCTAACCTAAGTTTTAATCGGTGTTAGAAATTCATCTAACCTGAATACATCCCAAAATGAGGTAGTCAAACACAGCTATATGGGACATAAATACGACAAATGAAGTGCATTGAAAAAAAATTAAATCTCTTATTTGATAATTAGAGTAAGGAACGCAACTTTTGATTGAATATTTAACTTGAGAAAACATTCACAAACCTTTCACGAGCTTTTTTTTTTTTGCATTTATACGTTGGTGAGGAATTTCAATCTGTTTGGGTTTCTACGCAAAAAAGACCAAAAAGACCATCTTTCTTCAGAAGCAATCCTTTGTTCGAATTAAACATGTGCTGCTATTTGTGTGACAACTTAAAGAGAGACTTATTACAAAAGTAGTACAGATATCGGAACGCATAATATATATAAACCAAAAT
Organism: Drosophila melanosoma; assembly: GCA_035042045.1. Lineage (NCBI taxonomy): Eukaryota > Metazoa > Arthropoda > Insecta > Diptera > Drosophilidae > Drosophila > Drosophila melanosoma. Next base: position 7,643,682 of record JAWNLY010000176.1, read on the forward strand.
ATATATTTAGTGTTTTGCTTGTTTTTTGTGTTAAATATTTGTGACCATAGCTATGTGATTTTTGAATTGAAACCATCTGCGTGTTTATGTATGATGGCTTGCAAATAATTGTGATTTTGATTCTAATCTTTAATTTATTTCCATTGGTAGGAGGCGTGAGCGCGCAGAAGGGGTATCACGAGTGGGCCTTCTTTGCCAGCCATGACAATCATACTCTTTCTGGTGGACACCTCGTCGTCCATGTGCCAGAAAGCGTATGTGAATGGTGTGCAGAAAACGTATTTGGACATTGCCAAAGGAGCCGTTGAGACGTTCCTCAAATATCGACAGCGTACCCAGGATTGTCTCGGCGATCGATATATGCTGCTCACGTTCGAGGAGCCGCCTGCTAACGTAAAGGCCGGCTGGAAGGAGAATCATGCCACATTCATGAATGAATTAAAGAATCTACAAAGTCACGGCCTTACCTCAATGGGTGAATCGTTGCGCAATGCCTTCGATTTACTCAATTTAAATCGGATGCAATCTGGCATCGATACATATGGACAGGGACGTTGTCCATTTTATTTGGAGCCATCGGTGATTATTGTCATAACCGATGGCGGTCGCTATTCGTATCGGAATGGTGTACATCAGGAGATCATATTGCCGTTGAGCAATCAAATACCCGGCACCAAGTTCACCAAAGAGCCATTTCGCTGGGATCAGCGTCTATTCTCCCTCGTCCTCCGTATGCCCGGCAACAAGATCGATGAGCGTGTCGATGGCAAGGTGCCGCACGATGATTCGCCAATTGAACGGATGTGCGAGGTAACCGGGGGACGATCATATCGCGTACGCAGCCACTATGTCCTCAACCAATGCATCGAGAGTCTCGTGCAGAAGGTGCAGCCAGGCGTTGTGCTGCAATTTGAACCGATGGTGCCTAAGGAAGGCGGTGGCACCAATGCCAGTGGCAGTGGCACTCCCAGTTGCACTGGCAGCAGCAACAGCAGTGGCAGCAACAGTAGCAACGGCAACAACGGCGGCTGCAGCAGCGGCAGTGCCAGCAACGCAAGCACCAGCAGCAACAGCAGCTCATCAACGGCAACAACGGCATCATCATCCACAACGACCAACGAGCCAACGCCGGACATTGTTTTTCCGCTGATGAAGAAAATGATCTATGTGCAGAAGCATATTACACAGAAGACCTTTCCCATTGGCTATTGGCCGCTGCCGGAGCCATATTGGCCAGATTCAAAGGCGATAACACTGCCGCCACGCGATGCACATCCAAAGCTAAAGGTTTTAACGCCCGCCGTCGATGAGCCACAACTGGTGCGCAGTTTTCCTGTCGATAAATACGAGATCGAGGGTTGTCCGCTCACGCTGCAGATCCTTAACAAGCGGGAGATGAACAAATGCTGGCAGGTGATCGTCACGAATGGGATGCATGGCTTTGAGCTGCCATTTGGCTATCTGCGAGCGGCGCCCAATTTCAGTCAGGTGCATCTCTATGTGCTGGCGTACAATTATCCGGCACTGTTGCCACTGCTGCATGACCTCATCCACAAGTACAACATGAGTCCACCCAATGATCTTATGTATAAATTTAATGCCTATGTGCGTTCGATACCACCATATTACTGCCCATTTCTACGGAAAGCCCTTGTCAATATCAATGTGCCCTATCAGCTGCTGCAGTTCCTCTTGCCGGAGAACGTTGACAACTATCTGTCGCCGACGATTGCCAATCAGTTGAAGCACATTAAGAATACGGCCAAACAGGATCAGGAGAATTTATGCCTTAAGGTCTACAAGCAGTTGAAACAACCAAAACCGCCTTACCGTCAAGTGGAGACGGCTAAATTGTGCACGGGTGTTGCACTGCGTCGCGATCTGGTGCGTCATCCACTGCTGCGGGATACGTTCGCCAAGCTCCATGCGGAAATTGAACCAGTTGAAAATTATACCATTGTTGTGCCTCAGCTGACGCATCAGTCATCAGCGAAAACATACCGCAATCCATTTGATATACCCCGCAGGGATCTGATCGATGAGATAGCAAGGATGCGAGAGAGTTTCTTGCGGCCGGCGAGTTTGTTGGCCAAGGATTCGGGGCATTGTCTGCCAATTGCCGAGATGGGCAACTATCAGGAGTATTTAAAGAATAAGGATAATCCGTTGCGTGAAATCGAGCCGACCAATGTGCGACAGCACATGTTCGGTAATCCTTACAAGAAGGACAAGCACATGGTCATGGTGGATGAGGCCGATCTCAGTGATGTTGCACCCATGAAATCATCTAATTCAAATAACGGTGCCAATAATAATATGCCATCATCCAGCGGCGGCGGTGTCGGTGGCGGCATGTCTGGCATGGGTCTGGTTGGTGGAGGAATGTCCAATCTAATGCTCGGTGGTGGCGGCAATGGCATCGGTGGCCCCATGGGTGGCATCGTTGGCACCAAGATCAAACTGGATGGCACATCACGCGGACGCAAACGCAAGGCGGGCCCATTGCCACGTGCCTTTGAATTCCGACGCGCATCGACAGACTCACGGAGCAGCGGCAGCGTCAGTCCCACTCCGAGCAACGCAAGCAATAGCAGCAGCAGCAGCAGCGCCATCAGTAGCGGCAGCAGCTCCACCAACATGGCCAGCAGCAGCAGCGACTGCTGCAGTGATGAGGCAATGCTGATCGATGAGGATAGCAATAGCAGCTTTTCATCGGATATATCCAGCGACAGCAACATCAGCATCAGCAACAGCATTAGCAGCAGCATTAGCAGCAGCATTACTAACAGCAGCATTATCAGCAGCAGCCCTGGCAACAGCAACTCCAGCAGCAGCAGCGGTAACAGCAGCTGCACCAACATCAGCAACAGCAGCAGCGGCGTTATTGTGGCCAGCAACAGCAGCAGCGTCATTGCCGCCAGCAACAGCAGTGACTCTGGTTTGACATCGCCGCAGTCAGCGGAACGGGTCGGTATTGATTTCAGCGAGGAGGAGCCCTGCGAACCGGAGACGCCCCTCAATGGTTATGTGCACAATTTCATCAATGGGGTTAGTGAGGAGCGAGCTACTGAAGCGGATAATAGCCAACAGCTTGCGAGCAGCAATAGTTCTACCACCAGTAGCAACAGCAGCAGCAGCAACACCAACAACGCGGGCAACAGCAGTGCCAGCAACAACAGCGCCAGCAACAACAGTGCGACACCAACAGCAGAAACTCAAGCGGAGACATTGCCCACGATGACAACAACAACAACCAGCAGCAGCGTTATAGTCTCACCAGCAGCAGTAACCGCTGCAACAGCTGCCACAGCTGCAACAGTTGCCAGCAATGGCGCCAGCGATTTATACATCAGCAGTATGCATAGCAGCTACACGGCCAGCAGCAGCAGCAGCAACCACCACAACAACAGCAACAACAATATTCATAACAATCATCACAATCACCACAGCAGCAGCGGCGTTTTATATGTGCCTCTTAATGGACACACCATGCAGCATGCCGCATATAGCAGTAATGTGGGTGCAACACTCGACAATACGATGATGATGCTGCCGCCAACAGCAGCAACGGGAATGCATAAGATTGCAGCTGCAATGTCACCACTCTTGTTGCTGCCCAATGGTTATGCGAGTCCACATGGCGGCATGTTATCACCGCCGGCAGCAACATCAACACCAACAGCAACAACAACAGGTACAGCAGCAGCAACAACAGGAACTGCCACAACAGCTACGACAACAACAACAGCAACAAACAATAGTAGCAGCACAACGACAACAACAACAACATCCACAACGGCGACAACAACAGCAGCAACATGCACGTACTTTAGTCATAATGATATCAATGATGCCTCAGAAATTTCGCGTATATTGCAGACGTGCCACAATGGCAACAATAACAGCAGCAGCATTAACAACAGCAGCAGCAATAACTCTGCCTGCATTTTAAATGGCAACGCCAGCGATGCCTACGGACACGACGTGGATTTGCACATGGATACTTTTAATAGCTTTGATGAACTCAAACGCACAGCTGGCGGCAGTAGTCCGTCAATAGTTGGCAGCAGTCCGCATTTTTACTGGGGCAATCATCATAACAGCAGCAGCAACACCACCACCTCCACCTCCACCTCCACCACCCCCAACAGCAACAGCATCAGCAACAACAGCAGCAACAATAACAGCGGCAACAACAGCAGCAGCAGCAACAGCACCAATAACAACAGCAACAACAGCAATCAGCATGTAAACCACAACAACAGCAGCCCCAAACTGGAGCTGAAAGCATCGCCAACGCACAGCAATCACAGCAACAGCAGCAGCCATAGCAACAGCAGCAGCAACAACAACAACAACAGCAGCAGCAGCAGTAACAACAACAGCAATGCAGAATCCCCAAGCGCAGCAGAGTGTGAGTTGAGCGAGGAGCAGCGAGAAGCGGCTTATCAGCATAATATTGATTTGCGTTTGCAAATATTTCGTGATATACGGCGACCGGGTCGGGATTATACACAGCTGTTGGAGCGTTTGAATTTGATTAAGGGCGATCAGGATATGAAATCGGATTTTATAGAGATGTGCATTAGTGAATCAATGCGCTTTCGGCGACATCAAATGGTTTACAGCATACAGGAGTGGTGGGAGAGCAAGCAGCCGCATTTGGAGATCACAAAGAGTTAACGTTGGCTAATTTGGAATTGAGCGTGTAACAAGCAGCAACATGTCTGTGATGTCAACAACAACAACAACAACAGCAACAGCAATAAACTGAACATCAGCGATTAGGTTAAGAGTTGATAATGTAGTTGAGCACGCCAGGCCAAACCAGAAATTATATTTACATATTTATATATACTGTATACATACGCAGTAGTCGCTCGCAAATTTTGATTGCTTTAATTCCCGATTCGAATTCTTGTATATCCAGCCAAGTCCCTTTTTGTAATTGCTAAAGAACACTTCCATAAGCTCAGAACAGGAGAAAACTCCAAATTAAAACTTAAAAAGCTTTACGTAATGAAAATCAATAATACAAAAAACAGTTATTATAATAACAACAATAATAATTATTATAAACAAGTAAGACTCCGATATATCCTGAGCCCAGTTGTTAAAAATATTCACAAATTATTGGCAAATTTCCCTTTAAAAATGTAAAATGTAAAAATGTAGAAGGTTCTACTTTCAAAATTGTGGAACTTATTGCATTTCGGCAATTGAAATGTATCGATAATCGATAAACGGGGGCAATCTGCTGCTGCTGCTTGTTACATACGTTTGCACAAAACCATAATACATTTTTTAGCCATTGTTATTGGGTTCAGGGTATACAAAATAATAATAGTTTTTTTTTTTTATATATATCCATTTATAGTATGAAACAATATCGTATATTTTATCTTATTAAAAGTGCCTAGGAAATATACATTTGTGCAAGTCCGTTTTAAAAATAATTTTATGTAAAATTTTTAACTATTTTTCCAATTTAATTCCCTTTTAAAAGTTTTAAAAGTGCTTAAGTATTTAGAGATTTGAAGATATTAGTAAACAATAGATTTTAATTTCTAGCAGTTCTTGTTTTCGAGCGACCACTGTTGTTATACAAACATATCTCGTCAATTTCCAAAATTTATTGAAAACACACACACACACATACAAACACTTACACACATTTATGCACATACAAACAAATACTTGCACTAATGTAAATAACTGAATAATTGAAATTGTCGAGACAAATTATTGGGGTTTTTATTTAAATAGTTTTTTTTTGTAGGGTTTGTATAGGGGCTGTATTTATGTAGTTTCTAAGTATTAAAAATATATATTTATATATGAACTTAAATTTTAGCTTAACAGTTTATTATACATATTAAAATAATTATACCGCGAATTAGCTACATAACGTATAAAGTAAAATAAAAAAAAAAAATTAACAAAAAAAATTTACAATTTGTAGCGTAGAGTTTATATACATAGTTGATAGTTTGTTTAGTTTAACAATGTATTAGCCTGCTATTAAAAAAAAGAAGCCTCTATATATATTTATATATGGATACTTAAAGGCTTAATATTAGGAAAACAAATCACATTTGATGTTTATTTTAATTAATTAAAAACAACAACATTTTCTCTTGTAATATTGAGTTAAATTTTTGCTAAAGTCTCCAGCTATACAATATAGTTTGTAAACGATTTAAATCAATTAACCAAAGCTCGATTGTTGGGCGTCAGGTTTTAATTATTAGGTTAATGGTTTCGTCTTTTTAAGAGAACTTTAATTTAGTTCTATTCAGCTGGAATTGTCTTAATTTCTGATCTAAGTAACTCTTGTATATATATATATATATATATATATATATATATATGTATATATGTATATATATATATATAGAACTGTTTTTTTTTAAATATACTTTTTCTAATTACGTCAAGTATGATTCTAAGTTTTAGCTTTTATATACAAAATAATTTGCAGCTTATTTAAAACATGAAATGCTGTCACACTCATACAAACAAAAATAACAAAAAACACAAATCATGCATACAATATATATTTATACTTACAATCATACTGTGCATATATACAAACATATGACGAGAGAAAAAGAAAATCTGTTTTATAACGTAAATGTTTGTTATCGATACCTTTATTTATATATTGATTTAGGCGTTATAGCACACTGTACGTTGTCAGGACTAGAGCGAGACTAGAGTTACCGTTATAACGTTTGCGTGTGAGTGGTCGTCTGAGTCCTGTGTGAGTAAGTGTGGCAATTGCTATTTTGTTTGTGCTTAAGAACATTTAATTATTTAGATATAGATCTATATCTTATCCAATCGAACTGATAAGCAAGACCGAAGACAACGAATACCAGAAACAACCATAAAAAACAAAAACAAAAGCGCAGCTACAAATGTAGCCGCAAATTTAAATAAAAGAAAGAGCATTGCTTACAATTTATTTTTAGTGTGTGCCGTTGGCCATTTGCCTTCTCCATATCAATGAAATTGCTGAATTTTGTTCTTATTCCTCTCCTTTTCCTCTCTCCAACAAATAACACACACACTGACACCAAATGTTACATTTCGCGCCTGCCACGAATGCCATGCCCCCATTTTTGGTGGCTGCGCCGCAGCAGTGACGCCCATGTATGCTATGAATGTGCCCCTGTGTATGCACAGTCCCCCTCGCCAACCACACACTCTTTTTCCTATTGACACACCCACACCCCTATTGCATATAAGTTGGTCAGAAAATGGGTTAATATTTATGTAGCAGCCTTTTTTTTTATTAAAAATTCATCTACCAATTGCCACTAGTAATTTTAAATTTTTTGTATTTGCCTGTTATCTGTTGACTTTTTTGTCGATTTTCATTGACTAGAAATAGTTAAGAATTTATTGTAATTCATATCAATAGCATTACACATTCAGCTTCAACTTTAAATACTTTTTCAAGAAAATATTTAGAGTTTTTTTAATGTGATTTAAAATACAATTATTGGGGTTATTTTTGCGTTAAATTATAATTTTAAACCAAATATACCGGCTAAAATTCATTAATGAGGCTAAAAGGCAGCCAGCTGATTGAAATCGATAACTGGTTCATTAGTGTTGTACAACGCCATCTATATTTACAGACAATAAAATACGTTAAGTTGTAATAAAATTAAAAATTTAAGAAAAATTCGTTGCTTGTTTCCAATAACATTTTGACATATTATAATTTAGTATATTTGCCAACATTTTTATATTTGAAATGGGCGGCATAACGTTGCCACTTTGTCAGAATGGCAGAGCTCGAGCAAAATGAGCAGCTAAGAAGAAGCAGTTCATTTTGTGTGAGTCTGGTTCACTGAACACTGAACAACTTAATGGACAAATCCAACACTAGCAGTTGTTGGGTGAGTGGCAAAGGCAAATGCAAAAGCAAAAGTGAATTTCGAGAATCCGTAGCAGCAATATGCAAAATTAATGTGCGCTACGCACGTTGTTTGCCGTTAACGTTAACGCAATGAAATCAACTTCCGTTACGTTTGCAAGTGCATAACACACAAGTTCACTTATCACACGCATCTCTATTTGGAGTTGGGAGTTACTGCGATTTTTTTTTTCTGTGTTAGTTTGCGGAAAGTAAAAGTGGCTACCGCTGCCGCTGTCGCCGCTTGCCCCTGCCGCCGCCTTCCTATGAATTTGTGTTTGTAAAACATATATGCATATTTCGGTGTATGTGTGTGGTTGTGTGTGCGCGCGCGAATGTTTAAATATAAAAAGAAGTTGCAAAAATACAAAAGTTACGCAAAAGCACAGCAAAATTGTGTAAAATCATAATCATAACAAATAGCTTTCCGGGCGGGCGCAGCAATGAGCGAGAATAACGGCACAATCACAGCTGCCAATGGACCGCGCGTCGTTACCATCTACAAGACGGAAACTGGCTTCGGTTTTAATGTGCGCGGACAGGTGTCCGAGGGCGGCCAATTGCGTTCGATTAACGGTGAATTGTACGCCCCCCTGCAGCATGTTAGCGCTGTACTGGAGAACGGCGCCGCCGAGAAGGCGGGCATCAAAAAGGGCGATCGCATACTCGAGGTGTAAGTAATGTTCAGCAAAACTAAGAAAAAAAATTAAATATTCGATAGAAAAAAAGATTCCTTTTTTTGACACTTTGAGGCTTCATGTTTGACCCGTTTGCCATGGCATGCCGCATGCCCCGCCCTGTCCTGCACCGAATTGCAAGCGAGCAACTTACGAAAGAAAAAGAGAGCAAGCGAGTCTGTCATAGAACTACCGCGTGTCGTGAATTTTATTGCGTGACACAAAAAGCACATTTTGCATTTTTTTTGCACAACAAAGTACAACAAAAATATTAATAAATCATATAAAGCTACTAAAACATGTTGCTTGGACAGGTGAATTTATTCCAATTAATTATTATAATGATTCACCGTGCGTGATTCGTGTTTATGTTACCGATAGCGATGTACCCATCTCTAGTTGGGCCCACCCACAGAACGTCTCTTCACTCGAAATGGAAAAATCAACTTAAAACTACGACTTTGAAGTCCTAGAATCAATAAAGTTTGTGTTATTTTTTGTTTGACTGCTTGTGTCTGTGTGTGTGAAAGAGAGAGAGAGAGAGAGAGAGTCCTCTGTCAGTTAGTATACTTTGGCATAATCATAAATAATAACTGTGTTTGCTTGCGCCTCTTCTGTTCGTTTTGTTTTTCTTATGGCGTAATATTTATGCCATTGTTTGGCCACACTCACATTCACACTTTCATCGTACGAACACACAGAGACCCCACAAAAAGCAAGCTAATTAAAATGACCCCACCTCCCTTGTACCCCTTAGCTTGCTTTCATTCAAGCGCTCACTATTCATGCTCTCACCTAACGGGCGCATTTTTCTCTCTCACTCTCGTTCGCTTGCTGTCAGACATGATTCTGGTCTTCGTTAAGCTTTTGTTTTGTATCTTTGACATTTGCGCAGCACTGTCAAATGCTTTAGTCTACCCTCTCCTCACAAACTTCAATGTTATGAATGCAAGCAAGTTGAATAATATTGAGTTTTATTATGGGCGACAATGCAGTGAAAACCTTTGCCTTCTCCTACGCCCGTACACCTTGTTTTTGTCACCCCTCTCTCTCTCTCTCTCTCTGTCTGTCTGGGGATATAGCACAAAACTTTGCCACAAATTAAATTACAAAATTGAACAACAGTTACTTTGCGCGGCGGATAACAAGTTAATTATCGTTGACTTACCTACGAAGATGGGTGATGCCTCGCCCCAGTTTCACCCCCCCCCCCCCCAGTCTCTCGCAGGCACACGCCACAAATTAGCAAATGTTTTTTTTTTTTTTACATCAAAGTTTTTATTCATCAGTGGATTACTAACGGCCTTACGAAGCAAAACAAAAACAACAACATTTATGATTCTGCTGCACGTGTTCAAACAAAGCATTAAAGCTTGACAACACACAGATTAAACGAGTCTATTATATTTTACATTTAAATACTTGCATTTAGTTTTTTAATACTTCTAAAGCTTTGTGTGTGCATAATTAATGCCTTATTGTGTTGTTAGTACTTCTAACAATTGTCTAATAAACCAAAACTTTATTTTGAGCAAGCAACATTTTTGTATATTTTAATGCTTATCCAGCAAAAAAAGAAAGAGTCGAAAAAATAAAAAAAATAAATTCTTGTTCCAGGATATGGGCTTAATTTTCATATTATTGAGTATATTGAATAAAGTAAATATATATGGACTATGAATATGCGTTCAAATATTTAATTGTTTCTTATTTCCGATGTGGTTATTTCGACAGAAATATATCATATCAGCTGGTTTGATTTATTAGTAGCAGAGTATTCTGATTCGAGTCGGTTAGGCTAAATTGCAAACTTATTTCTTAGTAAATTTTATATTATCGGGTTTTGTTTACATTCAAGTGAATCAGTTTTTTGAGGTGTACCTTTATAAAAATAAATGCAGTTTATCTGTGCATAAAAACATATGTTTTTTTTTAAATTTTTTTTTATCAGTATTAATGTATTTATTTATTAATAACAGTTACAGTTGAGAATGTAATTTGTGTATCTGCAATATATTGTATATATTTCAGTATTTTAACTACTCAATATATATTTATATATTTATATACATATATATATAAATATTTATATATATGTGTGTAGCTATTCGAATTTGCACGAAACATGAAATTAGCTCAGAAAACTTTTCCATTTATATGTATGTTTAACTGCTGATAAAACTAAGATTAGACACAATTGATTAGTAAATTTAACGTATAGAATTTAATCAGTTCATTGACTTTTTTAATATAAATAAATAATCAGCAGATGAGAATTGAACAAATGTTAAAAAATTAATTAAATTAAATATATAAATCATGCATAATGCACTATATTATTTTGTATGCATATATATATTATATATTATATATATATTGTATATTATATATATATTCATTAGCATCTGGTTCCATTGCTCATACTCTTTTAGTTTTAATTGTTTGTTTGGGGGCGTTTTTCTATCGCTTGGCAACTGCAACTGCAAATTGCTTTCCACATCCGATCCGCTTATCAAGAAGTGGTTTTTGTGTTAATTTCTGGTAAATGCTTTTTATTTGATATTTGCTGCTCACAAATCGGGCCACAAAAACTCAAGCAGACGTTGCACACCCTTCTTTTTGACTGCCAGTTGCTGTTGCAGTTGCAGTTGCAGTCTTTTGGCTGCCCACATGGTGGGCGCCGTGTTGCACAGGCTGCCATTGCAGCGCACACAATAGGGATCATTGGCGGTGCATTCGGGGACGTCGCCGGCACAGCCCCGAACCGTGTAGATCAACTCCGTTCGACTAATGACGGTGCTGACGCAGAGCTCCGTCGCAGTGCTGCAGTTGCTCATCTTCATGTCGTTTGTATGGAGCATGGGGGCGCAGTCGTCGCCCTGCTCCTGCGAGTTGCAGCGATAGCAACTGCGGACGGACCAACGGTTGCAGGCGTCCCCGCTCCGGCATAATTGGCATGCCTCTCCAGCGCCTGCCACAAAATTCGCATCAGCGCAGCCGCGACGCAGTAGGGTATCTGTTGAATATATATAGGATATATATAGGATACCATTGGGTTAACTAATATGTGTATTAAATATATACGTACGAGATGTGGCAACGCTGGCACAATTCCTTCACATCATGTGGCAACGCTTAAACATTTCTAATATGACAAAAGAGAATTTCTCGTCCTTTTGCCATAAAATATGTTTTAATTCGAAAAATGCCAATAAAAATGCAAATTTTAATAATTTTATTAAAGTTTGACGTTTTGCAAATCGTTATCAAATGTCGATAGTTATCAAACTAGCTTATCGAAAACTGAATTTATGGTATTTTATGACTTTTACAGAAATCAGCAAAGAAATTGTGCAACATTTTTTTTTAGTAATATTAAGAAAAGTAAATTTGTCAAAGTAATCTAAAATTGTAACTTTTTTTTAAACACTTTCAAGCCCAATATTTCTACGCTCGAAAAAAAACCAAATTATTCTGTATTTTAACCACATATCTTGTTGCCTTCGGCGATAGTTGGGATTGATGCGCAGCATTGACTCACTCACCCTAACCTTGCTCGCAGGAATAGCAGGCGTTGGTCTCCGGAGCACATGGTTCGGTTCTCAGTGCATGGCCGGAACGGCAATTGGGATTGCTGGTGGAGTTGCAGGTGGCACATTGAATATCTTGGCACTGGTCATTACAATTGTCGCCATAGCATTGGTGCAGCTCGCCGGTGGGAAAGAAGCCCATGGTTGTGGAGCAGCCTCGCTGCAGCACTTCCGTTTGCCTATTGCGATGCGTGTAGCAGCGCTCGAGATGGCCCAGCATCACCTTGTTAACGCACTGCGTCACAGTCGCATTGCTCAGGGCACATTTGTTCGCAGATTGCGGCTGTTGCTCGCGCTGGCATTGCGCATTGGGCGAGACTCTACTGTGGGTGCACTGGAGGCAGTGCGTCTCGGTGACTGTGCGCTCAGCATTGCACCCGTTATAGTTGCACTTGAGGCACACGTGCGGACAGCCAACGGGAAGATTGGTGTGTTCGCAGCCCCGCTGCGTATTACTCAAATGCAGAATGTTTGTGTAGCAGCGATCGGTGGCATGGTAAACGGGACACGGCAACAGAAGTTGCGGCCGCTCACTGACATCGATGCAGGCGGCTCCGTTGCACTGATAGCAGCGCAATCGATCCAACGGATACACGATGCGGTTGCACAGACTTGTGTTGCAACGATAACAGGGCTCCGCGCAGTAACCGTTGGGATATAGGCGATGGAGGCAGCCGCGTCGCGTTAAACCGACTGTTATCGAGATGACGCATTCATCATTTGGGTGGATGCACTCTTCCACCTCCAGCTGCTGGCCGGGTCGTGTGGCGCATTCGGCATCCTCGGCCGAATCGCAGGCATAGCATTCCAAGCCACTGCTCGTGTGGAGCAACTGCAGCACCAGCGCCACAAACAGCACCAGCAACAGCAGCAGGCGCCTCAATTTCTCCATCTTTGCTGCTCGTTGTATGGCAATAAACTGACTTTGGTCAGTTTGTGTTTGGCTTGGACTCGTTTTGATGCGTTTCGAGATTAGATTGGCACCTGGGCCTCAAGTGGCTCAGCTACTTAGCTACTCAGCTCCATTGTTCGATTGTTTTTCACTGATTTCTGATTTCTAATATGCATTTGCACTAATCGGTGTGATATATATATATATATATATATATATATATAAATATAGAAAAAGATCAGATAATCTAGATTCTCTAACTACTTTTTAGTCATTTATTATATTAATAAAACTTAATCAGAGATCAATTGAGATATTATTCTTTGATTTAAAAAAATACAAAGACATTTTATATTAAAGCTTTGGATATACTGGCTAAACCAGAGTATCCTAATAGGTCAATTATATATGTATATATACTTCAGATTTATTTGGTTTTTTTTTTGTAATTTCGATCAATATGTAATTAGTTTTACTGTAATATTATGATAAAAGCATTAATTTTAATAACATAAACAAAATACAATTTTATTCAGCAAACCACTAAATGAATACAAAATTGATTGAGGGAATCAAACATATAATAAATTTGAATAATTTTGAACAGTGTAAAACTTGTCCTTATCGATGACGAATCTCACCTGTCAAATGCAATTAATGATAATCATAGAATAATCTATGCTATCAGTGTTTACTATAATACTTCTATATATATACTTGAATAGTATAGGTAAATACTTCTCAATAAGAAAGATAAAATTCGACTATCCAGCGACTTTTTTTAAATTATTGTTTTATATATTTTACTATAACTTTTTATGCGAAATTAATTTAAAAAAAAGTTTTTTTAAAAATGATATTAAATTGTTTGGGCTTCGCATTTGAACAGAATCGGAATGTAAAGCAGATTAATTCTCATCGTAAAATCCAATAATTCCAATAAACCAAATTATTACAACGATAGCATAAAAATAAATAAATTGCAATATGCCGGGAATATTTCGTAAGATTTTTAAAACAAAACGATTAAATACACAAATTTATGCATATGAACCTCCCACATATATTTATAAATTATCACATACTATAATTAAGCAGGAAAATTCCAATATTAAATACGAATATTTGCTTTAATGATAAACTCAAGAAAGTATCCATAAATTTGCAAATTATATAAATATTTAAAAGAATTTTCGGGCTTATGATATAAACAAAAAATGAAAAACAATTAAAATGTTGGTTTTATTGAGAAAATGTTGCATTTGTTGCATATTTGACGAAAGACATAAAATGAATAAATATGTTGTTGTTGTGTGTGTGTGCGTGTTTTTTTTTTCTTGCTTCTTCTGCTGCCGCCTATTGCCTTGCACATTGCTTTCATTGTTGCTGCTGCTGTTGCATTTGCCACTTATTTCATTGCGTAGTTGTTTTTTGGGTGGTGTGTGTATAGTGTATGTGCTCAAAGGGGTCGAGGGGTGTTTGCTGACTGCCATGCAATCAATGAGGATTATGAACTATTTTTATTTCTTGTTGGCTCGTTAAAACATTTACGACAACAATGTCAGACAACAACAAAAGAAGCAACGGCAACAAATACTAAAATTTACGTACAGTTTTCTTTCATTTTATAAAAGTATTTTTTTTTTTTTTTTTGATAAAAGTTGCATAATTGTTTTGCGTTGCAGTCCAGCATTGAATTCTTCATAGTTTTGTTAGCGAATTGCATGCGAATTGTGCTGCAAACTTTGAACACAAATTGCCAGAAAAATAAATAGAAATGTTCAAACTGAAAGTTGATCATTGATTGAACCAAGTTGAATTCAATTTGGATTTGCTTTCGAACAAATCGTAATTCAATAAACAAACAAAGCCACAAATCGGGCCAAGTGAAGTTGAAGGCATTGTTTTGTGTATGTTATTCTAATTAGGTTAGCAACATTTTGCCAGCAATGCCGTTAACAAGAAAGCCTCGAAATTGGTTCAATAATTGGATACAAGTGTTGTTGTACGTTTAAAATTCAATAATTTATATATAATTCTACACAAGGTGGCAACACTAGCAGAATTATGCAAAATTATTTTGCTTTTCTATTTATGCATGATATAATTGAAAATGAATTGGCCAAGTTATATGGGACTGTGCATGTAGTGATTGATTATGCCAATTTTGAGAATTTTCATATTGTTTATTGAACATTTTAAATGGGGTTAAAAAGGTGGCTAAATTTTTAAGTTATGTAAACGTTTGTAACAGGCAAAGGGAAACATGTTTCCGAGGCAATAAAAGCTGATAATAATAAAATACTTAAATGTAAATAATGAATTGATTGTAGTTTCGGGTTTGTGACAAGTAAAATTACAAATTATTGTTCAACTGCTGATTTTATTTATTACTGCCTGCTTTGCAAAGTCTGGCAACGCTGCTTGATCCTTGTCGACCCTTTTTACCATCCTTTTTACACGTGTATTTATATATGTATTTATATTAAATCAATTATTTTTACATGCATCTATTTACAAGGCCAAAAAGGGTATTTGCACATCGATGAAACTCTTGTTAGGCGTGTTTCAACATTTATTTTATGCTACCACAAATTTCGTTTGTTGATTTTACTCTTGTTGCTTGTTCTATGTTAAAATTATTATTCTAGTTATTTTGTGGCATATGCGTCCAGAATAATCAATAGATTTGCGTCACTGGATGGTTGGGCTGTGTTGGACTGTGACACGGACAGGGACTGGGACAGGGAATGGGACTGGGACTGGGACAGGGACAGGGAATGGGTCTGGAATAGGGACTGGCACACGACTGTGGATTAGTTTGGAAGCAACCCTCATCCAATGAACGCACAGCACGCTTACAGATGTGGTTTTGAGGTTTTCAGTTTGGATTTTTGGTCTTATGCCATTTGTGGGTTTGGTTCAGGAGTACTACGCCAACAACAGATACAATGAATGTGCAACATTTACCGCAAAGTCGCATTTTCACACAAACCCATCAAATTAAATGCCAACAATGTGTTTTCTGATGAAATCCTCATTGCCGCAGGTGGTCAACGTCACTTTTGAAAAAAACATAATCAAAATGCTACAAAGAAAGCCAACACAAAAATGATTTGATCACAAAATGTTCTTTTTCGCTTCGTATAAATATTGTTAAAGCAATTTTATAAATAATTAAACTGGCCTTATTTCTAAATCGTTTTTCGATAATTTGTGTTACTACAATTATGGAATTTTCACAATATTCTTCACTATGCATATTTGATTCATTGTCAATTGTGCGTGTATCTACACACACACACCCGCACACACATCCGCACACACATTCTTATACATAAATAATAATCACGCCCAATGAGTGGATAATTTGTTTGCCCCATTGTTAAAGTATATCAATTTGATTGACATTACTTTTACCCTCAATTTCTTTTATTCTCCTAGACTAATCGTAATGTGTATGGTGTTGTGTATGCGTGTGTGTGTGCGTGTGTGTGTGCGTGTGCCTGTGTGTGGGTGGTTGAGTGTGTGCTTCCAGTGTTATTTATGTATCTATTTTGTTGTACCAAATTGTTTGACTTTGCTTTGTTAGTATCTGAGTTGGGTGTGTTCATCTTACGTAAATAACTTCAACTGTTATCACATAAAATAAAAGACTGTATAAAATAAAGAAGCAGCTCCCATTCCACAGTGTATACATATGCATATATGATATTAATGATATGATAGTTGCCAATATTCTTCTAGTTGTATTGGCAAATTTCGATTGTACAAATTTAAATTATTATAACATAAATATATAAACAGAAAATGCTTAAAAGATGTGAGAATCAATATTCAAGAATAATTAATTATTCAAGATTAATTAAATTTTGACAGTTAATCAATAATATGTCAGTGAATATAACAAATGAAACAATGAAAAGTTTCGTCCTTAACAATTCTATTTTATTGTTATCGACAATCGATATGTATCGGTATACGTGGTACTGGTAGTAAGTTTCGATAAAATAAAATAAATTTGATTTGTGTGTCTGATAAACGAGAACTTAAATTCCATGCTTTAAGTAACCTGGCTGCTACCATCTCTTCATCAAATCATTTTTGGCTGTTGTTACTGATCAGGAATATATATATACTTATTCTCTGCTCACAGCTCCTAACTATTTGAAATGGCCAAATGCAGCACAATTCTTGCTTCTCTTCTCCATTGGCATTCAGCAGCTGAAACTGGTTTGCTGTCAACATCAACTCGACTTGACTTGGCTTTCAATCTCAGCTTAGAACTTGGCTCTTGGACTTTGTTCTGTTCGCCTCGAAAAGGGTTTACTTACTGTATAAATAAAAAAAATTAAGCTGTGTTTAGCTGTTGGTTTTAGGCTTGGTTTTTTTTTTTAGCAGCTCAGCTTAAACAGTGCCGAAAACTGCACAAAATGTTGCTTTGATAGTTTTGATAGCAACTACAAACAATAAATTTATTGTTCTTTCTTATCTCTTCTGTTTGCTATATTTTCTTAACTTGCGCTAACTTTTTATTCACTAGGCCCAATTGAAGATAATTCATTATTCTCATATATTTTTTTATGCACATACGTTAAATATGCATATTACCCATGCTGCAATCTGTGAGTCATATTATTTCGTTTGTTTTTGCCTGTTGTTGTTGTTGTTGTTGCTTTTGTTGTTGTTGTTGTTGTTGTTTCTGGTGTTGCTGTTGGTGTCTCTGTGCGTCATCAGCGACACGACAAGAAGCGATAGCTGGGATTTATTTGTTTGTGTTGCGCTGGCAAAAGTCAAATCGGAAAGACGCACACAGAAACACACAAATATACACACAAACACACACACACACACACACACACACAGAAAGAGTGAGTCTTACAGCAAAACCACTGACAATGTCTTAGAAGACCTCGAAGCGTCCATTGTTGGCCCAATTGTTGACCAAAGGTTGCCAGGAAGCCAACAACAAAAGCAGCAGCAGCCACAGCAATAATCAATCAATCAACCAAAACAGAGCAACAAAATAGCATTAAAACTTTAAAAAAAAATGTAAATAGTTAAAATCAATTTGTTGGTAAGATGATCAACAAGCTAAATCCAAAATTGATAAGCATCGATTTCCGTTTCTTCAGTTTACACCAAAAACTTCAAATTTAGTTTCCTTTTGAGTAGCTGTGAAGCCCCTAATAAATATTGATTATTGAACAACAACAACAACAATTACAATAATTAAATTGAGTTTATCATTAACAAAATCGACTTGACCCGAATCGTTTGTATGAGATTGACTACTGGCCTGCTTGCTGTGCTTATCAGCGGAGTACCACAAGTGCCACAAGGTGATTCAAGCGTTCAATCCTCCTTCTCACTCGCTCCCACTCTCTGTCCAAGCCAGCGCATTGTTTCTCTGTGTTAAATTGCGTAGCGTACGAAGAGCTGCTTCTCATTGGGAGCTGGGCAATCGCAGTGACAACTGCTCCACTGGTCTCCTTCTTATACTCTTGATCTTTCGTAATGCTGCCCTTTCATGGTGTGCAGTTTGCCAATCTCAGCTCAATGGAGCGTCGTTGCTTGCGGTGCGTCGTAGCCACTTGAATTATTGTCTTAATAATTATTGTTTTTACACATTTTCATTTGTGCAGCAATGGCGTCAGCGTGGAGGGTGCCACACACAAGCAGGTGGTGGATCTCATCAAATCTGGTGGGGATTGCTTGACCCTGACGGTGATATCTGTGACACAGCAGGAGGCCGATAGACTGGAGCCGCAGGAGGATCAAAGCGGCTACTCCTACATTGACTACTCCGACAAGCGCTCCTTGCCCATCAGGTAAGTTGACAAAAAACACTACGAAAATACAACCATTTCAATAAACTAATCATCCTTTTTCGCTTGGCCAGCATACCCGACTACACCATTGTCAATCGGAATGGGGAACGCTATATTGTCTTCAACATCCATATGGCCGGGCGGCAGCTGTGCTCGCGTCGATATCGAGAATTCGCCAATTTACATTCCTCGCTGCGCAAGGAGTTTAGCGGCTTCAATTTTCCCAAACTGCCTGGCAAGTGGCCATTTCAGCTGAGCGAACAGCAGTTGGACACACGTCGACGCGGCCTGGAACAGTATTTGGAGAAGGTGTGCGCTGTGCGCGTCATCGCTGAGAGTGATGCGGTGCAGGATTTTCTAACCGATACCGAAGATGATATATCCGCATCGCCGGTGGACATTAAGGTGATGCTGCCCGACCATGAGGTGACCAGCGTATCGGTTAAGAAATCAGCCAATGCTCAGGTCGTCTGGGAGATACTCGGTCAGCGGGCCAATCTCACAGCCTATACGCAACAATATTTCTATCTGTTCGAAATAGTCGAATACAATTTTGAGCGTAAACTGCAGCCGCACGAAATACCCCATCAGTTGTATGTGCAAAATTATAGTACCGCCTCCTCGACATGCCTTTGCGTGCGACGCTGGCTCTTCTCCGTTGGTAAGGAGCCGACGCTGCCCGATGGCGAGCAGGCGTCACG
The DNA here is from genome assembly GCA_035042045.1 of Drosophila melanosoma. NCBI lineage: Eukaryota > Metazoa > Arthropoda > Insecta > Diptera > Drosophilidae > Drosophila > Drosophila melanosoma. The sequence continues at coordinate 7,663,300 of JAWNLY010000176.1, forward strand.
ATTCATCTTCTATCAGGCCGTCGATGAGGTTAATCGCGGCAACATACGCGCCGATGGCCGACTCTATGAACTGAAAGCGTTGCAGGATGCCAAAAAGGCCAATGACTATTTGGCATTGGCACGCACACTGCCCGGCTACGGTGATGTTGTCTTTCCACACTGCTCCTGTGATAGTCGCAAGGATGGTCATGTTGTGCCCGCCGTGGGTGAGTTTCTCTCTCCCTCCCTCTCTTTCTCTCTCTTTCTACACAGATTGCTATCGGTTATCTAATCTATAATCTCTTTGGATATTGTGTAGGAATGAAGAGCTTTCGTCTGCACGCCTGTCGCGAGGATGGCTCGCTGGAGGCGCAAATGGTCGAGCTAACATGGGATAGCATTACGCACTCCGAAAGCGATGAGGAGTCCATGTCATTTTGCTTTCAATACAATCGTCCAGATAAGCCAGCACGTTGGGTCAAAGTCTACACGCCATATGTAATTAACTATATATATTCATATATATATATATATATATATATATATATATATATATATGTATATATGTATAACTTATACCCGACTGTTGGAATGATTTAATTATTGTTTTGCCTTTTGCTTTTAGCACGCATTTCTTGCGGACTGCTTTGATCGGATAATGGAGGAGCGCAAATGGGAAGACAGCGGTGATTAAGATGCAGTCTTGCAACAGGCTTATTATTCGCACTCTATATAAATATATATATATATATTTATAATCATCTGAACAACATCACAGGGAAGGAGCCAATACAGTCAAAAACACACACGCAAACTTTCAATTTTGAATTATTGTTTATCAAAATTTCCTGTGTTATTTATCCACCTATCCACATACATAACTTGTGTGTTGTGTTTTTGTTGTGCGGCCCACAATCCGTTTCCGCTTCTGCAACAGTTTTCGGCATTATTTGAAGCAAAATGCGAACACCCAATTGCCAGATAGATAAAGCCACATCATAAACAATTCCCAGATCCCAAAATAAATTTTATAATTTAAGTGCTATATCTTATGTATATTGTAAAATATAATAATTATGATATTTGTAAATGATGCGGTTGATTATATATATAAACATATATATATATATGTATATATATATGCATATATATATATATATATATATATGGATATAGGTATAGGGACAGGCAATGGGTTCAACAACAAACAAACAAAAAATAAAATACATAAGCAAAGAAATAATGTTAACAGCAGCAACAAAATGTTTCAAATTTATAGGCTACATGAACATAAAATTACAATCACCTAAAATAAAAAAAAAAAAATTAAAAGCAGCGTACCAATAACAACAATGTGAAAATGACGATTCTCATTAAAAATATTGAAAAAGAACAACAAAAAAGATATGAAACAAAAACAAATTTGATTATACATAATAGCGTGTATATAACACATATATACACACATATACATATGCATATAAATGATTACTATATATATATATATACATATATAAATATGTATATATTTTTTTTTTGTTCACACGTACATCTGTAGTAGAAATTACAATAATAGAAAATACACAACAAAGCTGCTAATAATGTAAAAAGTCAATTTTAACTTTACATAAATGTGTATGAAATAGTACTTTATATATGTATGTGTAAACAATAAATGTGAGTATATATATACAAAGCATATACATTTCAATTGTCTGAAGACATCATTTGGTATATAAAGCAGTGCACTCGATAAACCGTTACACAAAGCATCAATGCAATGCAAAGAAAACCATGTTGAAAATATGTACTCATTGTAATAATTTTTCTAATCGGAAAAATGTTAGCTATACTTAAGAGCTGTTTACAACTAGTTATGGAATCGAAAGTGCGAATACACAAGAGCAACAAGAGGTTTGTGTGTGTTGCTGTTGGGTGTGTAGAAGATCTAAACATTTTTTTTTATTATATTATTATTTTGAAACAATACAATTCGCAAAATAGAGCAATAGTTTAGGTTTAAGTAAAAAAAAAACCAAGTTTTTTCAATGTCGATCTGAGTGGAAGCTTAACACACACATACAGCCCCACAACACACACACACACACATACAGCCCACAACACACACACACATACAGCCCCACAACAGACACACACACATTTCATGCAAAATTGTATGAAAGAGCAGAAGCAAACAACACTTTATTAAGCAGTACAACACCCACACACACACACACGCATAAACATATTTATACACACATACACACTCACATGCATATATATATATATATATGCACACACATATAAATATATATACATATTTACATTTATCAACGATGCAAGTGACGTCTGCTTGTGATATTTACAATTTACACAATTATTATTATTACCAATATGATTATTATTATGTATGTATTTTTTTTTCTCCTATTGTATTGTCATAATTATATATTTATTCAATGTATGTAACTTAATATAGCGCTGTATATTGTCATATTTGAATATGAACAGTGTCTCAAAACCACAACCAACAAAAAATGTCACTCAATCTATTTGCGTATCTCACGGATACTCTAGCAAAGCGTCACTGCAGCTGTGTAGACAAAAAACAAAAACAAAAAAAAAAAAAAAAAAAAGGAAAGAGAAAAATGAAAAGAAAGTAAAAAAAAGAAATAATGAAAAACAGTTAGCACTCTTGTAGACGCATTGCTCTTTGGCCATTTACTATAGCAAACGTTTCACGTTTTTAGTTTGTATATCTCACTAAATGTATTCCATAAATATTATATGTATATGTTTATTATATTATTATCTACTCCATAAATGAGAAAAATGAAATGAAAACAAAGAAGAAAAAATGATGTAAAACTGCTCTGCCTTCTAAAATTCTACACATTTTAATTGTTTTGTTTTGTCTGTTTTCTTTCTGTGTGTAGCAACTGCAATGAACAAAAAATTAGTAAAAAAAAATGTTAACATATTTAATTAATAAGCAAATCATTTGTAATAATATTTGTACTGTCTAAAAAGTAAACAACTTCAGCAAACAGCAACAGTAACAAAAATAAAATAGGCATATAACTATTTCTTATAATTAAAAAAAATGCAAAGCGTAATAGTAAAATTTCATGAAAAATTAATATTATAATGAAAACAAATCAAACAAACAAAGACATTCCTCAGAAAACGTAATTCAAACATCAAAAATTAAATTAATATATAGAAATATACATAAATCAAAACCATGAAATAAATTACAAATTTAAAAATATGCGCCTAATTCAATAATAAAGAAGTTTAACAAACAACAACAAAGAATCGCCAGCAACAACTTGTGTGCGTTCCATATAAAGAGTGACTACTGTACTGTTCAGACAGTAGACACAGTGCTCGCGACTCAACTGTAAAGTAAATCGACAACTAAAGCAAAACGAACAACAAATCAAAGTGAATGCAAGAAAATACAAATATAAAGCAACAAAAAATGAAAGGAAAAAAAAATTACCAATTTATTGAAAATAAAAATTGCATTTTTCCCCTTAAAAAAAGATATAATAAAATGTGTAAATTGCTGTTTTATTTGAAAGGTTTTAATGCTTTTCCTTGTGCCATATTCGTAAACGTTTTATTGTACAACCTAATTGATTTTCAATTGATGTTTTTTATCTATCAACTTTGTTCAACTTGTGCGTTGTTGACCCCTCCTCTCCTCTCTCTCTGCCCGATGTTCGTTAACGTTTTGTTGGCCTGCTTTGCATTCATTGTATGCATAACTTCGAACTGCCCTCAGCACCTGCATAAATAAAATTAGCTAAGCCAAATTAAATGCCATAATCAGTATTTAATATTGACAACTAGTTGTCAATTGGATATTTTACACATGAGTCGAATATCATTTTTAGAGATATAAGTATAGGGAGATAGGGATAGAGGAACAGAGTGAGATAAGAAGAGAGAGCTCTAAAAATAATTTTTATGTTAATCGTGCGTTTTCAAGTCACGCGCTGATCTCCAAAATACAAATACTTCGTGACAGGCCCTAGGCCCACAAATCTCTACATAAATCAATTTCATTTCCAGTTCATATTGCGAATTAGTTTTATTGCGCTAATCAACTTATCGACTACATTAATTGGCTGTGGGGGGGAAGATGGTATAGGGGCAGCTCATGGGCAGCTCATGGGCAGCACATGCTCATTTTTCATAAGAAATTCAGTGTATTGGATATGGAATACTATAAACCAAGTGCGCAAAACTCGAAAGCAATATAAATCTTTAAGTCAAACCATTATCAGAAGAAGCATTGAAAATCGGTTCAGCTTTGACAAATTTATGTGTGCCCCGCCTGACAAGCACTTATCTCTCAGTCGAAAATATATTATGATTTTCATCAGACTATAAAAATGAGGCAGTCGTTTCTATAGAAATAGAAATGACTCGGTTCATATGTTATTTATTTTAACAGGGTATGTCCACGTCGGCCACAGACACTTTTTTCTTAGATGTGGCGTAGAAAAACTGGATACATGCTAAAGACAAATAAATTTGTATGACAAATATACATTTAATTATCACAAAAAGACAACTCGAACTTCGTAATTTTTGTTTAAGAAACGGCGTGTTGATTAAATGGTGTAATGTTGAAAAACGTTTGACGACTGTTTTCCAGTATTTGATCAATTGGTGCGATTTACTAGAAGTTGATTAAACGCTTTATGGCTGCTGATAGCAGGCTAAGCCCCCGACGCAAATCGAGCGAGCGAGGGGACCAGCGAGATAATGGCAGAGTGCAATTGAGATAATGCTTTTATAATTAGGTGTGCAAAATGCCAAAGACGAGATTATAAGCAAAAGCGTTGCTGTTACTATTTCTGTTCCAAACAACAAATTTAATTAGCTCTTTCAATAAGCATTGGCAAATAAAATAAAACAGATTGCTAAGAGCCACACGGCGGCCCAGTTAAAAGTGATGCGTACAACGATTCGTATGCGTAATCACTGTAAAAATCGCCGATAATCGGCGCCGTCAGCAGCGAATGGAATAATGATAATGATAACCACACACAAATACAGACAAACACACACACACACAGACAGAACACAGCCCATGATTAAAGGCAAACATGCTGAGCCACAATCAACGCGACTTTTTGGCCCATAACCCCACCCTACCCACCCACCCCTTCGCACATCCCACACCTCAGCGACGCTGCCTTCACCCAGCTGCCGCTGCCGCTGCCGCTGCTGCTGCTGCTGCTGCTGCTCGACTGAGCTGAGCTGTTGACGGTTTTTATTTGTTGTTGGTTTTTGTGTTTGGTTTTTTAGGGGCAGCATTTGGTTTCTCGTTTTGCCCAGCGAGTCACAACCTGGACGCGATCGCGAGCGCACGTAACCACAAGTTATCTGTGTGTTAACAAGTCAAACCGAAATCTAACCAAGGCAAACCAATCCAATCCAAGTCCCGCTTCAGGCGAGAGTATGCCACAGCTGTTGCCGACGTCGGCGCCGGCGCCGCTGTTAGCTGCACAGGCGCTCAATGGGCACGCGCAGGCGTTGCCCTATGCGGATGAGGATCAGGATCAGGACCAGGACGACGACCAGGATCTGCAGCTGCTGACGTCTGTAGGCCAGCGGAAGCCATCGCTGGGACAGCGTCGCAATGTAGAGCTGCCGCATCTGTTTGTGGTTAAAGAGCTGCCCGATGAGCTGGACATTTCGTCGCTCAACTCAGACACACCGATGTCACAACAAGATAGAGAAAGAGAACGTGATCGGGAGCACTTTGGCCCCGGCCTGAGGCGCAATTCCATATCGCTACCGATGGGCATCAATTCTTTGGATTTAGAGGCGCTGCGCATGCGGCATCAGATGCAGGCGCAGGAGGCGCTTCACGAGGAGAACGTAAGTATCAAAAATGGGATTTCTCGCATTTTTTAAGTCAAAACGGGAACGAGTTTTGCATTCCCAAAAAAAAAAAAAAAAAACAAGTCAGAATGCTATAGTCGATTGATCTCGACTACGATATACCCTGAACCCAGCTCTTAAAAATGTCCTAATTTTATTGTCAAATTTCCTTTTAAAAAGTTTTGCAAGCAAATTCACTGAAGAGTTAGGAAAAAAAAAGTACAGCGCAAATTTTAATTCACAAGCACGAACTGATCCCAAATTACTGGCTGGAAACACGTGCATATACATACATACATACAGATTTACATACATGCATACATATAGGCATACATATATATACGCAATCGTACGTAACGGGGATCTTCGGAATGCACGCAAAAGCTCGCATCGATGATCATACCATCTCTTTCTCACACATGCACTTGCATATTTATGCATACATATGAATTTGATGTGCGCATTAGAAGAATCTACTTTTAACATTGTGGAATTCATTGCCATTATCGATATTCGAGAGCAGCTTTCGATAAAAAAAAGCAAGCTTAATCTACGCCTGAAGTCTCTAGCTACTACAATCCCTGAGATCCGCGTGAAAATAAATAAATAATTCGCCTGTTAATCCCGAACAAGAATATATATTTATGGGATGGGAGATGCTTTCTTCGGACTGTTACATACATTTGCACAAAGCCATTCTACCCTTTTTACCCATTTTTAATGGGTTCAGAATATAAATAACAATAAAATGCTCATTAGTTGAGCGGCTATCTCTGCCTGTGTGTGTGTGTGTGTGTGTGTGTAAGTGTGTGTTGAGC